>CM051369.1:13335456-14560456 GCA_028015245.1 Cardamine occulta
GTTGTTCTGTTAATCTTGTTGTTTTGTTGTTACTGTTGTTTTGAAAAAATGAGATTAAGAGTCAAACCAGCCATCGGATCAAAGTGTACAAAAAATGACAACATAAAATGTCATAGACCAATCCGAAACAAAAAAACTCCATCCCTGTTACATGTATGATAACCTCCAACAGAAAATCTATTAAATCCTGTCACCTCCCATCTGTTCCTTCTTGTTTGCAAAGCACAATAAATCCTCCAATCACATCCAGCTATAGCACACCTATACTCTAGATTAGTTTTATCCCACCTACTCTGTTTGATGTTGCGGCCTTGTGTCAGAGCATAATCCAAGACAGCCTCTTTGAATGCTGCACCACTGTCAAACACTTGACCATAGTACAATCTTCCATCTCCTCTTCTTCTAATCCTGTGTCTTCTAGTTCCACGGTGTTCAGCAACCACTTTCACTTCTTCATTCGCATTCTCAGCCTCAGTGTCGCTATCAGGACACACATCATGTCGGATAAAAAGTTCATCCCTAAAATGAGCAACATCATTCTCTATTTCTAATCGAAACCTATCCATCAATTCATCTTCATCGTCAGAGTCAGATTCCTCTTCACAACTCGATGAACTCAATGAACTCGATGAACTATCACTACCCTCAGCACTTATGACTGGAGAAGCGTAATCAGGATCGTCGGATCACTTTCCTCTTCCAACATCTTCATGTATCGCTCTCTCTCTGAATCGTTAGTGTCCTCGGTACTATCACAAGAAGAAATTCAAGAATTGACATAGAAATTCATTACAAAATTCGATGAACACTCAACCAAAAATTCAACAGAGAAATTTAAATGGAACTCGAGAACAGATCTCTTACCTCATTTCGCAGCTTCGGTCGATGCAACGACAGCGGTTGGGGATTTTTTTCTGGATTTCCAAATAGGGTCGAATACGAGACAAAGGAATAGAGCGGTTGGGGATTTTTTTTTGGGTCTGCAAAGAGGGTCGAAGACGAGACTAAGGAATATAGCCGTTGGGGATTTTGAGAATTTTTTCCCGTTGAAATCGGGTTGGGGATTCTGGGATCGCGTTGAAATCGGGTTAGGGTTTTTTAAGTTCTCGGGTTCGGGATTGAAATCGGTGAATTGGTTATCGGATTAGAGATTTCGGCATAAAGTTAACCAGACGAGATTTTAATTATAACCGGTCTAAACCCCTCTGTTAGTGGTTAAGGCACCTCTGTTAGTGGATAAAATAATCAGCTTAACGGAACCGTCAAAGTAAACAGAAAATCCATTTTTATGTGGCTCTAACTCGAAAACATACTTTTAGTGTGGCAATACATCAGTTTTCAAAACCCTTGTGTATACAGACTTAAATGAAAGTTTGGATGGGGCTACACCCCGACGGCCCTATAAAACGAGGTCTTACGTATGTGGACATCTGATCGTATACAATAGTTTTCGTGTTTCTACCTTTTTTAAGTTTAACAACACAACAAATTCCAAAATGTAAAATTTACAAATGATGATAACAATAAAATGACAAACTTTAATATAAATAAATATGTTCTGCTATTACAATTGATTTTATTAAAATTTGATAGAAGTAATTATATTAAAGATAATTTAAGTATCACGATTAGTGTAATAGATTTGGATCAAATAAACAAAATTTCAAGAAAATTTAAATCGATAATAATTGTTTAGATAATTAAACAACCAAACTAAAAGTCAAATTTCTCCAATCTCAACCATGAACTGTTTCTCGGCATGAAGATTGTTTCATCTGTATCTACAAAAGCTCACAATTGTCCTCTGACTGCTTAAATCTAGTGATACAGGTAATAATGATAAGAAGCAGAAAGACTTGAGTTGAAGAAGAGGTTTACAAAATAAGAAGGAAACAAAGACTCTGAGAGGCGCAGAAGGTTAGAAGGTTGAGGAAAGGATTTGCTGGATGATTGACACATGGTGGGTTCAGATGTAACAGATCTAAAAGTTGTTACAGATGAATATAACAGAAGAAAACGTCATTTTTATGATTCATTCAATTTCTGAGATTGTAATCTTCTTCTTCTTTATTGGCGTGTTACTGTGTAATACGAATTCTAGATTTTGTTCATAGTTTCTGGTTGTTCCTTGTTTGTAATTGGAATCTGGGGTGAGCAATCGATTTGTTGTTTTTGTTAACATCGAATTGATTTTATGGATTGAATGTGAGTTTATCGATTGATTGTGTAATTTCGATAATATTTAGCTCGTACTTCTTGTTCTTCCTATCTGTCTTCCTATGCAATATATTATTTTCTTCCCCTCCGATCCCAAATTCTCCATGTCTTGTTCTCACTTCTCTTTTGCTCATGGGACGCTTGTTTCTCATTTTCTTAACTTTTCTTTCGTGAGAGCTATCATTTCTAACTTGTCTCTTGATTCTTTTTCTCCTGTGCTTTACCACTTGTGTCTTTTCCACAAATAATAGCATTTTCAAATATTCATCGATCCAAATGTTCTTGAATATTCAGATTTTCCAGCTCTCTCTTTGTCAGATCCTTCTCAAGCTCCGCCACATCCTCTTCCATTCTCTTAATGAAAAATTCTCCCACATCATTATGAACATTAGAACATCTGCTGCTTCAAGCATCTAACAATCAAAATTCACAAGGAAACAAAACCAAAATCTGCCATCGATTCTACGTCTTGAGCAATTACTTGTTATCAAAGCAATCTTGGTGTGTGCATAGACACCCAACAATCAACACTTAATGATGATCTTAGAGGTAGAAGTAACAGTATGGACTAACTTTATACTTTCCACAACTCACATATATGGTGCTAAAAAATCTAAAACATAAATTATTAAGTTATAATAAACTTCACCTCGATTATGAAACTCTACTCAAATTAAGTAATAAAATGATACTCAATTGCACATAATCATGAACTTTCGATCAGTGTCATATACTTTCACAGCAATCATGAAGTCCTACTTAACTTCAATATGAAAAACCTCAAGAACAATAGACAATGGTCACCATCAAAGCATCAAATTTTAGTATACAATGCATGTGTTAACTGATCTAATATTAAATAACCAAAAAAAAAAAGAAGAAACCCATTAATTACCTTGCCATGAATTTAACTTCTGCTTTGTTCCAAGCCATGACTCCAGCTTCCATATCACTCATCGTCTTCTTATTCTCCCCAAAAACTATTAATCTTCTCATCTTCATTCACAATCTTTGTTGCCTTCATCGTACTTACCACCGTACTGAGTTATTATAAACACGCACTTGCTTCTTCATCATCTCTATATTTTCTTTTGAACCAAGGCATCAATGCAAATTTGTAAAACTCGGTAGTATTACCTTTGAACAATACAAAAACAATGAAGTGGTTTGTAAGAAAGACTTGAATGAAAAGAGATGAAACTCTATAGTGTTACCTATGTTTAACTATCTCGACCTCTTCTTCATCATCATCTTCATAATGGCTACTCTTCTTTCTCTCATACAAATGGAACTTAAGAATCAATAACATACTCTCCCTTACCTGTAATGGCTTTGCTACGACTGCCACCTTGCTTTCTCCCAGTAAATAAGAAAGATGAGTTGGTGGTTGATGTCCATAAACAGTTTCAAAATGAGTCATCTGTATTGCAGAGTGAAAGTTAGTGTTGTTCCAGAACTCTACTAAAGGAAGCCATTTGCTCCAAATATGTGGTATGTCACTAGACATGGATCTCAAATACGTTTCTAAACACATGTTCGCCACTTCAGTTTGCCCATCACTTTGAGGATGATAAGCACTTGAAAAATTCAAAGCAAACCCTTGCAAACTGAACAGCTCTTTCCAAAATTCACTTGAAAAAATTGTCTCTATCACTCACAATCGATTGTGGACATCCATGTAACTTGTATACATTGCCCAAAAATACCTGTGCTACTGACATAGCTGAATAGGGATGAGATAACGCTATGAAATGAGTTGCATTACTCAGTCTATCAATCACCATGAAGATAACCGATTTACCAAAAGATAGAGGCAATCTTTCAATAAAATCCAAAGATATGTCTCTCCAAACTGCTCCTAGAATTGGCAAAGCTTGAAGCCAACCCAAAGAAGCAAACCCGACGAAAAGAGAAATTGCATTGTCGGAATCTAGAAAACAATTAAGGGTGGAGAAGGTAACCGTTAGGAGACCAGGAGGAGTGTTTGCTAATGAAAGCAAGGATACAATGCTGACGGAGGAGTCAATGCAAAGTATTGAGGCAACATATGAGAGTATTGAGTTGGGACTGGAAGAGCTCCCATCGAATAGGGAGCTGATTATGCATAATGTTCCGCCGGAAGGTGTGGTGGAGGTAAAACGTGCATAACAGTTTGCCCTGGTGATTCGAGAGTTGATTTTTAATAATATAATGATGAATTCTTTGCTATGGAATTGTCGGGGGCGAATAAACCCAAATTTAGAAGATCTATTCGATACATTATGAAGAGATTCAATACAGATGTGTTTGCTCTGTTTGAGACTCACGCGGGAGGAGATAGAGTGAAGAGTATATGCAGGGTTTGGGATTCGAGAACTCGTTTAGAGTGGATGCAGCAGGACTGAGTGGATGTTTGCGGCTATTGTGGAGATCAGGAATTAGAAATGTCACTATTTTTGAAATATCATATCAATTTATACATGCTAAAGTTGAAGATAAGTTAGAACCTCTACACTTAATTGTGGTCTATGCGGCCCCATCTATCACTAGAAGGAGTGGGTTGTGGGGTAAGTTAAGCGATGTTATTCAAGGAAAATATAAAGCCTCGGGACTGGATGGTTTTTAGCCCGTCTTCTATCAAGATTTCTTGTTTTGTGATGAAGTTATTTGAGACAGGTCACTTGCTATGTGGAACAAATGATGCACTTGTAGTCCTGATTCCTAAGGTAGGGAAGCCGGAGAGGATAACTCAGTTTAGGCCAATTAGTTTACGTAATGTATTATTTAAAATCATTACTAAAACTATGGTGTTGCAATTGAAAAGGGTAATGCCTAATTTGATAGGGCCGGCACAATCAAGTTTCTTACCAGGACGATTAAGCGCGGACAATATTGTTGTGGTACAGGAGGCAGTACATTCAATGAGACGGAAGAAAAGAAGAAAATGTTGGATGTTATTGAAACTTGATATGGAAAAAGCTTATGATCGAATCAGGTGGGATTTCTTAGAAGATACTCTCAAGCAGCATGACTTCCGAAAACATGGATTAAATGGATATTGCAAGGTGTGATAGGTCCGTCGATGAATTTGCTGTGGAATGGAGAAAAACATAAGCGTTTAAGCCAAAACGAGGGCTTCGACAAGGGGATCCTCTGTCGCCTTTTGTGCTTTGTCTTGAAAGATTGTGCCACTAGATTGATAAGTCTATCAAAGCACAAGAGTAGAAACCAATTAGCTTATCTCGCGGAGGCCTTAAACTGTCTCATATTTTTTTGTCGATGATTTATTCCTCTTCGCGGAAGTATCTATGTCCCAAATCTGTGGGATAATAAGGGTTTTGGAAAAATTTTATGCTGCTTCGGGACAAAAGTTAAGTTTGGAGAAATCTAAAATCTATTTTTTAGAGAATATTAGTCAAGATTTAGAGAAGTTGATAAGCGACAAAAGTGAAATCAAATCAATGTGAGATTTGGGAAAATACTTGGGTATGCGAGTGTTACAAAAGCGAATAAATAAAAAAACCTTTGGTGAGGTTCTGGAAAAAGTTTTCTTCGTGTTTGTTGAGAAGGAAAGGAATGTTTTTGAGTTTTGCAAGACGGTTGACCCTTACAAAAACAGCGTTATCATCGATTCTAGTTCACACTATGAGCATTATCTCTTTACCAGGAACCACACTTGAGAGCCTAAATAAAGTATCAAAAACTTTTTTATGGGGTAGTATACGGAAAAGAAGAAACAACATCTAGTTGCTTGGAAGAAGGTTTGTCTTCCAAAGCGGGGAGGAGGTCTAGAGATCCACTCCGCAAAGGATATGAACAAAGCATTGTTAGCTAAGGTGGGGTGGAGATCAATACATGATCAGAAAAGCCTTTGGGAAAAAGTGTTAAGGATTAAGTATAAAGTGAAAAGGAGTTCTTGATCTCTCATGGACGATAACCAAAGGTAATTGGTCTTCGACATGGCAGAGTGTGGGATTCGGATTAAGAGAAATGGTGATCCTGGGATTGAGTTGGGTAATTGCGGATGGACATAATGTTCAATTTTGGATAGATAAATGGTTATCTAATGGGCCTTTGAGGGATTGTGCGACTGGGGTTTCACCGGAAGATTATACGAAGCTCCGGATTTGGGATTTATGGAGAAATGGGACATGTTGGATGTTTGATCGGATTATGCCATATGTTCCCGCAAGCATGCGATTGCAATTAATGGCTATGGTGTTGAATAACGTAACTGGAGCCAAGGACAAAACTATCTTGGGGAGAATGTCCTGATGGGAGTTTTACTGTTAAGTCCGTTTATTCTCTTTTTTAATGAGAGATGCTACAGCAAGACAGAATTTGGGGAAGTTATTTGATCGGGTGTGGAAGCTTGTTACACTGGAGAGAGTGCGAGTGTTCATTTGGCTGGGATGAATCAGGTCAGTATGAAGAATATGGAACGACAAAGATATATCTACGTGGAACTGAGGTTTGTCAGGTTTGTAAGGGTTTATTCTTTATCCACGTCCTTTGATATTGCCCAACAATGGCTGGGATTTGGAGTCGTTCTGTTCTTATTGAGAAAAGGAGAAAGTTTTTTGAACAGCCATTGCTTGGATGAATTTATGCAAACCTCGGAGATAATACAGAAATGGGGAAGAGCATATGGTCCACATTTTTTGCTATGGCTATATGGTGGGGCTGGAAATGGAGATGTGGGGATGTGTTTGGTGAGAAGGGTAAATGTTGGGATAGGATGCGATTTCTAAAAAAGTTGGCTAAGGAAGTCTCTCTCGTAAATCTACATGCAAGAAACTATATAAGAACTGATGGAAGGGTGGAGAGACTTATAGCATGGAAAACACCGAGGGATGAATGGGTGAAGTTGAATACAGATGGAGCATCGCGTGTGAATCCCAGTTTAGCGGCAGCAGGTGGGGTTTTGCGAAATAGTAACAGAGTTTGGTGTGAAAGTTTTGCTTTGAATATTGGAATATGTTTCGCACTGTTGGCAGAGCTATGGGAAGTTTACTATGGTTTATACATAGCTTGGGAGCGTAGAGTCACGCATTTGGAGCTAAAAGGTGGATTCGGAAATGGTGGTTGGTTTTCTCACGACAGGGATAATTGATTCGTATCTACTGTCCTTCTTAATACGTCTGTGCTATGGTTTTTTACCAAGAAACTGGATGGTCAGTATTTTTCATGTGTATAGAAAAGGTAATCGTCTTGCCGATGGATTAGCAAACTATGCTTTTACATTACCTTTAGATTAGCAAACTATGCTTTTACATTACCTTTAGATTTTTATTTGTCTGAGGCTATGCAAGAGTTTGTTAATTCGATTTTATTAGAGGACATTGCAGAGTCTACACGCCCAGGACAAGTTCGAATGTAGTTTGTTATTTTTCTAAATAAATGATGGGTGATATTCTTCCCCACCACTCTACCACAAAAAAAAAAAAAAGTACCAAAATAAGCTCTCATTTCATTTACTCAGGATCAATATTGTGACACGTCTCACTCACAACCATATCATCATCATTCCCTAATTTATGACAAAAACATTTATTATCCAAGAAGAAATTATTCCGTAAAAATGAAAATTCTATAGCTAGAACTCAAAAGTTTTTTTCTTTTTTGGTAGATCTGCAGAGAGCCATGTGCATGGGAAATCAGCTTCGCCTGGTTTTTTCCTATACGCAGAGAAAAAGTTTTTTCTCCCATAGAAAGTAATAATAATATAATACAAAAATTAAGGATAAAAGACTTTAGATCATGATTCATGAGGCAGCAACGAAAGATACATGTAGCATTTGCTAAAGACAGACATCCAATTTTTCAAATTTGTATATTAACTTTAACTAAATACTTTTATACTGTATATTCATTATTTGTTTGTATCAATCTTTGTAGCCGCTAATTACTCGTTAGTCGAAATACTGTATAATATATTATCATTAGTACTCATTAAGGAAAATTTGTTTAACACCTGTATGATTTAATAATATATTTTGCTACATATGGTTGTATTTCTTTTTTATGCCTTTTGTGTGTTATCTACGAATCATTTGCCAATCTTTTTCACAACTTTTGTACCCTTATGCCATTGACAGCCTAGACCCTCGATGCTGGTATGCTAAAATACTAATAAATAAAGTGTTTGGTTATTATTTTGGTGTACTACCGAATACAGAATTAAAATCTAAATTTTGCTAAAAAGAAAAGCAAAATATAAATACCTACAATAATATAGTACCTATGAGTCTAGTACTAAAAGACCTATTATGTAGGTAGCCATTTATAAAACCAAATTTGGCAAAATCGTTCCATAGCATCTTATCGCGCATATAGAATATATATAAGTATATGTATATATATGATGTGTATATAATATAGCTTTTTTAACCCCTCTCCAAAATCCTACACATTTGAACTTATTTTGCATATAAACATCCAAAATTTGGCTATTTAAAATACATACTTTATAATCAACTTTTTCTTTTTTACATTTTGGTCTCTATAATTAATTTGTTTATGCTATTTTTTAAATACATTAATTTTGCTCATTTATGTATTTAGAAACAAAAGGCTAATACTGGTTAACTGCTACACTGATTATACTTCTTTGGGTAGTTAAACTTTTTGATTAAAGTTCAAATTAAGACTTACAAGTTACAACAAATTTTACCTACTTTAATAACAACTTTTCTATAACTAAACAGTATATATATATATATATATATATATATATAATATTGTTAAATGTTGTAAAATTTAAAATATAACATATTACAAAACTATGACCCATCGTAAGTGATTTTACAAGTAGAAAAATAAAATTAAAATAACAATATGAAAAACAAAATTCATATATTAACTGAAACCGATCCGAAAATAAAATATTAAACCAAACCGGAATCTATAAAATACTTGAACGGATTTTATATTTCTATATTCGAAAAAACTAAATCCAAAACCAATCACAAACCAAATAGGTATCCGAATACCCAAAATTATAATTTTTTTGTCAACAATTACATATTAAATAAAACGGTTCAGAAATCCAAACCAGTGGTAAATTGTTTACATGCATAATAAATTATAGATAAAGTCTCGCACTGCGTGCGAATTTATCCGTTTTTGAATTTAAATTTTAAAAAATTAAAGAAAGATAGTAAAAGAGAAAAAGAGAAACAATTCTTAATCCTCAAGAGATCGTCCAGGTGTGTCGAGAAAACAGGCCAATTAGTCGTCGTAGATAGCATCTTCAGCATCTCGGAGGAATATGTTGCAAAAGCTACTTTTGTTTTTTGTTGTGCAATCAGACTGTTCATGGCCAATATAAAAGCTTCTAATTCGGCATGCAAAGGGGAGATGCACCTATGAGTGTTACATGCAGCTATAATTGTTTCCATCATGTCATCTTGAAAGCAGAAACAACATAATCCAGATAAATTGTCCGTCTCTTTCTATAAACCATCTACATGGCAACGAAACCTTTTAAATAGTGAAATTTGAGAATCTTGTATAACCCCAGTATCCTGAGAGATTTGATTAAGCTTATTATGTTTTTCAACTTGTGCCAACTTCCAAGATAAAACTTCGGTTTCTGCTAATTTTAAGATTTTTTGTGGATTTCTATCAATATTTTTAAATACCTTATCATTTATAACTTTCCAAAAATATTAAATATTTAAATAAAATATAACCTAATTACCAAAAGTATCAATTATTTTAGATCAAAATATCTAAAATAACCAAAATATCTTAAAATTCATGATTATATTTATAAAAATTTAACTAAATTTGATTCAAATACAACTAATTTTTTTGTTTTTTTCAATATTTTGGATATCTGAAACTCGATCCAAACCAAAATTCTAAAATATCTTATAGATTCTAAACTTTTAAATCCAAAAATTCAAAATTTATAAAACCTGAACCGAATACGAATCAAATACTCGAATGCCCAGGACCAAGACCTACTATGTAGACAGCCATAACAAAACCAAATTTGGCAAAATCGTCCCATAGTATTTTGTCTCGCATATTTATAAAAAAAAATATGTTCTTGTATAAAATATTTTTTTTTATATAATAATTTGTTAAAGATCCTCGGTAAAATATGAAAATCCTAGGCATTTGAACTTATTTTACGAATAACATTCCACTATTTGGCGATTTATAATATGTACTTTATAATCAATTTGCTTACTTTTGTCTTCCATATAATTAATTTGTTTATGCTATCCTTTACTACATTGATTTCCCTCATTTACTAAATAATATTTTTACGTAATTAGAATTCTAGAAAAATTGGTAGGATAGTAAAATCCTACCCATTTGAACTTATTTTGCAAATAATATTCCACAGTTTTGCGATTTATAATATATACTTTATAATCAATTTGTTTACTTTTTTCTTCCCTATAATTAATTTATTTATGCTATCCTTTAATATTGATTTTCCTCATTTACGTAATTAGAATTTAGAAACATCAGGTTCAGACTGGGTAACTGCCACACTAATGAAGTAATATACTTCTTTGGGTAATTAAACTTCTTGATTAAAGTCCAAATTAGGACTTACAAATAACAACAACTTTTACCTACTAATTATTATACAATTAAAAATAGAAAGTGTACAAATTATGACCCATAGTTCAAGGGATTTTACAAGTAGATATATATATATATATATATATATATAATTAATGAAATGAAAAAGAAAAATTCAGATATTTTTAGAAGGAAAAGAAAAAGAATAATTCTAGATATTTTCTGTTTTTCTTGCTTTTTTCATATATTTTTTGCTTTTCTAGTTCTCCATTTCATTTGTGTAAAGCCAAGTAGCCAACTCACTACGTAGTCAATGTTTCTACAATAACCTTTCGAATAACGTTATCTCATAATAAATTCAAAATCCGTAACAAAAAGCAATAAATAATAAATAAATAAAATTGATGTATCTAATCTGTTACCAAACTGTCATTGGCTTAGTGGGACATACACCCCATGTGCCGTCTCCTTGGCTTCTGCTTCATAGTTTCTTCTTCTTTCTCCCTTCTCTCTCAATGGCCCATCTTCCCATTTCCACTTTCATCAAATCATAACCCTAAAGTTTCAACCTTTATTCACCGTCTCTCTCTGTTCTTCATCTTCCTCTGTTTCAAGCTATGAAGAAAAGAAGAAACTTTCTCTTGTTTCCAATTTCATTTCTTCTTCTTCTTACCTTTTCTGAATCTGATTCTAATGGAGACATCACAGCTATGCTTGCTCTCAAGAAAAGCTTAAACCCACCTGTTTCTTTTGGTTGGTCTGACCCAGACCCATGTAAATGGACTCACATCGTTTGTACAGGGAACAAACGTGTAACCCGGATCCAAATCGGGCATTCGGGTCTTCAAGGTACACTTCCAACAAATCTCAATACTTTAACAGAGCTTGAAAGACTTGAGCTTCAATGGAACAACATCTCTGGTTCTGTTCCTTCTTTAAGTGGTTTAGCTTCTTTACAAGTCTTGATGTTAAGTAACAACAACTTCGATTCAATCCCTTTTGATGTCTTCGAAGGTTTATCTTCATTACAATCTGTTGAAATCGATAACAATCCTTTTAAAGCTTGGGAAATTCCAGAGAGTTTGAGAAACGCTTCTGCTCTTCAGAATTTCTCAGCTAATTCAGCTAATGTTTCCGGTTCATTACCCGGTTTTCTTGGACCGGATGAGTTTTCCGGTTTATCGACTCTGCATTTGGCTTTCAATAACTTAGAAGGTGACTTGCCTTTGAGTTTAGCTGGCTCACAGATTCAATCATTGTGGCTTAATGGTCAGAAGCTAACAGGTTCAATCAATGTTCTTCAGAACATGACTGGTTTAAGAGAAGTTTGGCTTCATTCCAACGCGTTTTCAGGTCCTTTACCGGATTTTTCGGGTCTTCAAGAGCTTGAGAGCTTGAGCTTGAGGGATAACGCGTTCACCGGGCCGGTTCCTATGTCTTTGATCAGTCTTGAGTCGCTTAAAGTTGTGAACTTGACGAATAATCATCTCCAAGGACCAGTTCCTGAGTTTAAAAGCTCGGTTTCGGTTGATTTGGATAAAGATTCAAATAGCTTTTGCTTGTCTAGTCCTGGTGAGTGTGATCCTAGAGTGAAGTCTTTGCTTTTGATTGCTAGTTCTTTGCATTATCCTCAGCGGCTCGCTGAGAGTTGGAAAGGTAATGATCCTTGTAGTAATTGGATTGGGATAGCTTGTAGCAATGGGAACATTACAGTTATTAATCTTGAGAAAATGGGACTAGCCGGGACGATTAGTCCCGAGTTTGGTAACATCAAATCGCTTCAAAGGATCGTTCTTGGAATCAATAATCTTACTGGTACGATTCCTCAAGAGCTTACAACGTTACCTAATCTCAAAACACTCGATGTTTCAAGTAACCAGCTTTATGGGAAGGTCCCGGGTTTTAGAAACAATGTGGTTGTGAATACTAATGGCAATCCTGACATTGGAAAGGATAAAAGCTCGTTGTCTCCTCCCGGTTTTTCCACACCTTCAGGTGGTTCGGGTTCTGGGATCAATGGTGATAAGGACAGGAGAGGAATGAAGTCTTCGACTTTTATAGGAATCATCATTGCTTCGGTTCTTGGAGGTCTATTATCAATCTTCTTGATTGGATTATTAGTTATCTGTTGGTACAAGAAGAGGCAAAAGCGGTTCAGTAGAGGCGAGAGCTCAAACGCGGTAGTGGTACATCCGCGGCATTCAGGTTCTGACAATGAGAGTGTTAAAATCACAGTAGCGGGTTCAAGTGTAAGCGTTGGAGGCATAAGTGATACCTACACGCTTCCTGGTACAAGTGAGGTAGGAGATAATATACAAATGGTGGAAGCAGGAAACATGTTGATCTCAATCCAAGTGCTTCGTTCTGTGACTAACAACTTCAGTGAAGATAACATTTTGGGATCAGGAGGTTTCGGGGTTGTGTATAAAGGCGAATTGCACGATGGAACCAAGATCGCGGTTAAAAGAATGGAGAATGGAGTGATTGCTGGTAAAGGTTTTGCGGAATTCAAATCAGAGATCGCGGTTTTAACTAAAGTTAGGCATCGCCATTTGGTTACACTTCTCGGTTATTGTTTGGATGGGAATGAGAAGCTTCTTGTGTACGAGTATGTGCCTCAAGGAACATTGAGTAGGCATTTGTTTGAATGGTCAGAGGAAGGACTTAAGCCTCTGTTGTGGAAACAGAGATTGACTTTAGCCTTAGATGTTGCAAGAGGTGTTGAATATCTCCATGGCTTAGCTCACCAGAGCTTCATTCACAGAGATCTTAAGCCTTCAAACATTCTCCTTGGTGATGATATGAGGGCTAAAGTTGCAGACTTTGGACTCGTTCGTCTCGCCCCTGAAGGGAAAGGATCAATTGAGACTAGAATCGCTGGAACATTCGGTTACTTGGCACCTGAATATGCAGGTTAGTTTGTTATTTCAATGTTTCGTTTTTTCGATTTGATAATTAATTTTGAGTAAAGACTGATTCTTGATGATAATTATGATCTTGATTATTGCAGTAACGGGTCGTGTGACCACTAAGGTCGATGTGTATAGCTTCGGGGTGATTCTAATGGAACTTATAACAGGAAGAAAATCGCTGGACGAATCACAACCAGAAGAGAGCATTCACTTAGTCTCATGGTTCAAACGAATGTACATCAACAAAGAATCATCATTCAAGAAAGCAATCGACCCAACGATAGACCTAGATGAAGAAACTCTAGCTAGTGTTCACACTGTTGCTGAGCTAGCAGGCCATTGCTGTGCCCGTGAGCCTTACCAAAGACCAGACATGGGACACGCAGTGAACATTCTGTCTTCACTCGTCGAGCTATGGAAACCATCAGATCAGAATCCAGAAGACATATACGGTATCGATCTCGACATGTCTTTGCCTCAAGCTCTTAAGAAATGGCAAGCTTATGAAGGAAGAAGTGATCTTGAATCTTCGACTTCATCGCTTTTACCTAGCTTGGACAACACGCAGATGAGTATTCCCACTAGACCTTATGGATTTGCTGAGTCTTTCACTTCAGTAGATGGACGATGAATGAGATTTCTCAAATTCTCAGATTTTATTTTTCTTATGTATATTTGTGTTTCCTCTTCTTCTTGTTTCCTTAATATTCATTTATGTTTCTTGTGATGCAAGTAACATTTAGGGTTTAATTTGTGTTTCTTAATATTATTTGGTGTTTTGCTTTAGAAAAGGTGACGTGTGTTGTGTAATCTTATGTTTGTGGAAAATGGTAATGACGGTGAGGTAGAGTGGTTTGGCATTGGATCCATCTTCACATGCCTCTCTCTTTTGTTAGGATATTCAATTTTTTAATATCTTTATAAATTGACACTTCTTGTTTGGATCCAAACCAAAATGACCTCTATTTCTGTGATTTTAAATTAATTTCATTACTATATTTATTATGAGCCGAAGACTGGATTCGAGATTCTCATTACTAAATCTCCTAAAGAGCAATCATATATAAGTACTAAAGCATATAGCTGATCTGCCTATTGTATGATTTTGAACATATAATTTTGATAATTCTTGTTGAGGGAGAAAAAAATGGAGTATTTGAATCCAAGATAAAGTTAATATTTTTCGAGTTTATATATTGGTTAGACCGTGAACCATTGAGAAAAAACTAATTTTTTTTTACGGCAAAAAAAAACTAATATTTTGAATGCAGAATGTTAATAAAATTTTCAGTTTTATTTTTATTATTTTACTGTGTTACCCAATGAAAAAAGTATATAGTAATAACAAGAGATAAAATATATGATACTAAAAGAGTGTATAATGAAAAGGAGGGAGTATGGTTAAAAATGATAAAAGGAAATTTTTTGAGTATTTTTAATTGAGAAAGATCATTATGAGTTTATGACAATGTTAGGCGACAGTTCAACCAATTCAAGCAATAAATAAAGTTTTGGTCATCACAGAATTACAATAATTCCATTATGTCCAAGGATTGTATTTTTGTTTTGTTAGGAATTATTTAATTACTGGTTTGTATAAAACAGCAGAACTTGAACTGGATATTCAACTTTATAAGAGTTTCATTTTTTTACACAAAATAAAACTTAGGACCAATTTTTTTAAGGTTTATGCACTAACTAACCTTACATTTTCCAGTAATTAGGTAAATGATCTTGGTCATTTCTTTTAGGTAAATAACATTTTGGTTTACTACGAATAGAATTTTGTTAAAAAGTTGATTACAATTTACCTTCACATTATTAAAAGTTTTGCGCATGCAAATAGTATGCTATTTTAGGAGAAAATATGTATCATGCATATTTATTTTAACAAGTTGTTTTACTAAATGTCACATTATTTCATAAAAACATATAATTTCACTTGTGAGAGTTTTTTAACAAGCAAGCCATGACTATTTGTTATCTATTAATCTGATTCAGGATAAATATAGATAACTCTTCCATTTATATATCTAAAATTTTCTTCATAATAAAATATTATGAAAACTTAGACAAACAAATACAGATTCGTCAACTTTTAAATGATTAAAATGCATATATATATTTTCCTCTATTTTTATATTTTGTAAATTCACCAATCACTTCTTCTTTTTTCAACTTGTTTGACCATTCACTTCATAGTGGGGTGATTTTAGTAACGTTGTATTTTGCAAATAATCTCAAATGTTTTAAAGTATGCATGTATATTAATATATTATCGGAAAATAGTTTGTGGATCTGACTCGTGTTAGACTAGAGACTCTCAAGAGAAAAGACTCCACGAAAGAAGACTCTCGAAGCTTCGGAATATCTAATCAAAAACTTAATCACTAAGATGAAGCCCAAGTCCAACTCACAAACAGTTAAGCCCACCACTCACAAGTCATTGTCAGAACGTGATCATAGAAATCTTGTCGAGCGCGTGAGGGAAATAAATGATGATGAACAGAGAGCTACACCTCAAATCTATATGTGGTTTTAGACATCCTCTCAAGAGGTATGGCTCATGCTAAAAACTTTAAATCGAACCTTTTCTTAGTACCATAGATAAAAGATACGCAAATCTCGATCACGAGCTAAACAAAACCTAAAACAAAATATTATATTATAAATATGTATAATGCAAATCCACGGGAAGAATATCAACCGTTTTTACTTTGTTTAAAATAAAAGAATAAAAGAAAACTAAATTTCCATAGCTCAAAAAATTGTTGAATCTTAAATCTTGGTTTTTGTAGCTTATGCCACGGTTAGGACATGTTTGAGATGCAACACCGTATGAAAATCATATTAAAGACTAGATCTTATACTTTGTATCCGGGATCCAGAATCCGACCTGAGATCCACTCCGATCCGGTCCGAAAAACAGGATATCCAGATGCATCGGATCAGGATCAAGATAATAAAATTGTAGATCTGGTCGGATCCAGATTCAGATAATAGAAAAAAAAATAAAACCAAATATCGGGATCCGTGATAGTTATATTATAATAATATTTTTAATTATTTATATTATATTAATATATTTTTAAATTTTTTTTTTACAGATTTTATATTATAATAATATTTTTATATTTAAAAAAATAGATCCAGATATTAAAATTATTGATCCAGATCCACCCAGACCTATTTAAGACCAACAAGACTTTGCCCAGGTATTTTTGTAATTGCCAAATCTAAATGGAATCAACTAAGTTCAAATATAGGAAATTATTTTTCGGAGAACATAAATATTTTTGGTTTATTTATTTATTATATATTTTAGAAAAGGAATATTTATGTTATTAAAATTTTAGGGAAAATGTTTTAAAGTATTTAATTTTTAAATTGTAGACGTATAAATCTTCAATTTTCAAAATGTTGTTTAAATTTTTAAGTTTTTGTTGACTTTATAATTAAATGGTTAATTTGTTGACTATTCTATTTGAGACACGATGTTAAACGAAAGATGAATTATGCTTAGGGAATTAAAGCTTCTGTTAATAAATTTTGTTTAATCAAAATGACGTTGTTTTCTCTAAAATTTTTTAACTTTTAAATTCTCAAATTTCAAAATATGAACATTTAAATTCTCATAATATGGTTTGGTTGGATATTGGTCCGACGTCAATCGGTGTGGTTGAAGAATTAAGTTGTAATCTAGCCACATGAAAAGTATTAAATTTGCATACTTTTCTCGCACAATGGCAATAAGTGCTAAAAAGAGGAAAAATATATTAGCAGCGTAAATTTATCTCTATATATATTCAATAAAAAAAAATCTAATGAATCTTTGCACAAAAGTTAATAGTTTATGTACTTCTAGTTAAAGACACAATTCATTTCTTGACTTATATATCAATCTATTTTTGTTTCACTAACATAAAATGGTTTGATTATGCCAATATAATCTAATGGTTTGTACTAGTATTGTGTTATAACCACCATTTGGATTTAATCCACATAATGTATTTTGATGACAAAAGAAATCCAAATTATTTTATTTACTAATTGTCTTAACATTTGAAGTTTTTTTATCTTTAAAGAATTTTCATATTAACTTTTTTTTTGGGTTTTATGCGGTTACATGCATAAATACAGACACTGTTAATTAAATAAACAAATAAACCAAACCAGAATCCAAATGTTAACCATATGAACACGGTGTGACACTAAACCAGAAACAAAGGAAAGCTACAAGACTGAAAATTAAACCCAAAATCTTAAGATGCTACGAAAAGAAAACTTTGCGGCCGCATCATAAGATCTGGTGTAGCCAAACAAAGAAGACAATAAAGATTAAAGAGGGCTCTCTCACAACGATGACAAGAAAAACCGGATCTGGAAAACTAGAGCGGCTAAAATGTCCCTTATTTAACTTAATCATACGAATTTTTACATGTGTTGATTACCAAATTTTTTTATTTTCTTTTTACATGTGTAAAACACAAAAGTACTTTATAGTATAGTATAGAGGGAGAGTTGCTAACAAAAACCTAAAATATGAATAAGTATATCAATCCAAAGTTTTGACAAGATAAATCTACCACAAGTGTATGCATATCCTTAGGTAATATATTCAAGACTATAGTAAAACATAAATGATATATTTCAAATCGTGAGTTGGAAATAGTTGTTGCCGTATTGATGATTCTATTTAAAAAAGAAGATTATATATGGACAGACATATATCCAAACAGAAGATTAAACAGGTAAGAACGTAACGTAATGTACATATGCGCATGATAGCGTTTTCATGCACCGACTCTTGACCACTGACTTAGTCAATCTCTAGCCGATTTCACATTATTCTTCATTTAAATATTTATTTTATATATTTTTTAATTTTCATAGATAGACAAAAATACTCTTATTATTGTGTGGTTGTCATCACAAGTCACAACTCAAAACAAAAAATAATAAACCTCAGACAACACAAAAAAAAGAAAAGCACAACCCAAGGAAAGGTCTAAACGTTTTTTTTTTTCCTATTTCTGCAAAAGTTGTCAATGTCATCAATTACGTTTTTTCAAACATTCAACGGTCAATTTTTTCGATTCTTTAACAGCTTGCGAATAATATGACATAAACCTTCTCCATTATTCAAATTTCCGTGATTTTCTTTTACTCGAATTAACTTTGACTCACTCGCGTTCCAGAAACGTATGATAAAGAATATATATATACACACACATTTATTAATCCCTAAAGCCTAAAATTTCACATAAATACATACATATATAACTCTCACCCACACTTGTGTCCTTCATTAATAGTAAACGGTCAAAGAATGGGACTTTCATTAAGAATGAGACGTCGTGGAGGAAACAAGAAGGTGATCACTCCGGTGATGAATTGCTTGGAGGAAGAAGAAGTAACGATTCCGTCGCAGTTTCAGTGTCCGATCTCTTATGATTTAATGAAAGATCCGGTCATCATTGCTTCTGGAATCACTTACGACCGAGAAAGTATTGAGAAATGGTTTGAAGCCGGTTATCAAACTTGTCCGGTTACAAACACGGTTTTGACAAGTTTGGAGCAGATTCCAAACCATACCATTCGAAGGATGATTCAAGAATGGTGTGGTTCGTCTTTAGGCGGCGGGATTGAGCGAATCCCGACGCCACGTGTTCCGGTGACGAGTCATCAAGTCTCCGAGATATGTGGGAAGTTGTCTACTGCGACGCGGCTTAGTGACTATGGTGCATGCAACGAGATGGTAACGAAGATGAAGATGATGGGGAAAGAAAGCGAGAGGAATCGAAAATGCGTCAAGGAAAACGGCGTCGGATTAGTTCTTTGTGTTTGTTTCGACGCGTTTTCGGAAAACGCAAACGCGACTTTATTATTGCAGGATATTGTGTCTTTACTGACGTGGATGCTTCCTATTGGATCAGAAGGTCAAGCGAAACTCAGCACTACGTCGTCGTTTCGCCGTTTAGTAAAACTTTTGAGGAATGGAGATCAAAACGCTGCTTTTTTGGTTAAGGAGCTTCTTGAGCTTAACGAAGCTCACGTTCACGCGTTAACAAAGATCAATGGCGTCGAAGAAGCGTTCTTGAAATCGATTCTTCAAGAATCTACATGCGTTAACTCTCTTATTTCTATCCATAACATAATCTCTATAAAACCAGAGACCATATCAAGATTTCTTGAATTGGATCTTGTGACTTTAACGGTGGAGATGTTAGTGGATTCAGAAAACAGCGTTTGCGAGAACGCGTTAATGGTTTTAAACGCGATTTGTGAAAGTACTAAAGGAAGAGAGGAAGTTAGAAGAAACGAGTTAGTGATTCCGATTTTGGTGAAGAAGATTCTGAAGATTTCTGAGAAGAAGAATTTGGTATCTGTGATGTGGAAGATTTGTAAAAGTGGAGATGGATCTGAGGTTGAAGAAGCGTTGAGATTAGGTGCGTTTAAGAAGCTTGTAGTGATGTTACAAGTTGGGTGTGGTGAAGGAACAAAGGAGAAGGTGACTGAGTTGTTGAAGATGATGAATAAAGTTATGAAGATGAATGGTTTTGTTGATCGTTCTGATTCTTCAAATGAGTTTAAACATGTTAAGAAGCCATTTTAGTGCAAAAGAAATACATATTTGTATAGAGCAATCAGTACTATTCTTTTCGAATTGAGTTTAAGAGCTTGATTTTAATTAAACCGGTAAAATTCGGTTCATATAATTTATGTCGCAATTTTGATTAATTAGAGATTTTGAGTTTGTCATTTATCATGTTTTCTATTTTTCAATTTTAGAAAGAAAAATATTTTTCTTTTTTCTTTTTTCATGATTGATTTCTTTTTTTCATGATTCATAATTAAACTACCAAAAAGTAAGTGAAATGACTATTTTTTAGATTTTAAATATAATGTATAATGACTTCAAAATATACCGAAACAAAAATATGGCCAAATATTGGCCATGACTGGAAAGTAAGGTTAGCAATAAAAAAAATTCTGATTTACTGTAGCAAATATCCAATTAGAAAAAAGTATTTTGAGCTCAATAAATTATGGTTTGACTGATCTAGTATGATTAGCGTAAAATTTACTCGCATTATTATTTTTGTTTTTCATTTATATTAATCTAGCTTATTTTAGAAGTATTATATTAAAAACAACTTATCATACCCAAAGTAAAAACTGGAAACAAAAAAAACCTCGAACTTCTTCCACAACGTCAACGAGAATATATGAAAGAGACCAAATACACGTAGTCGAGCCGTGTGAGCCTCACCATGAATCTCCTTGTCCTTGTCATCTAAATAACCAGGTAAGAAAATGAAAACAGATCATAAACGTTAGAGAATAGGATTCAAAATAATTTGTTGAAAAACAAAGTTTAAATCGAAGAGTCCTTAACTTACTAGACTCTAGGGTTATACCAAATGCAGCATTCTGAATTATGTTGCTTTTAGTAAATTAATCTCATTCTGTTGTAAATTAGAGAGAATTATGGGAGAATTTCGTGTGTTGTATTATCGATATTGAGGTTCCAATAGAATCTTTATATAGGAATCAATACAAGAGATAAAAGGTAAATCTTATTCGGAATAGGAAAAGTATAAACCGTCTTAAGTCTCATCGGATATGGGCCTGATGGGCCAGAACTAGAGTTTGACAATCCACAATGATTTATAACACTCCCCCTTGGATGTCATAACTCTAAGAGCTCGTAATACGCTTTGGATGTTGCCTCATTAAAACCTTTCTCGGAAAACCCAGTTGGGACAAAACCGAGATAAGAAAAAAGAATACAACACGCATTACTCCCCGTTCGAACATCATCGAATGTCTTTCAATCTTCGCATTCCAATCTGATGTATTAGCTTCTTGAATGTCGAGGTTGGTAGAGACTTTGTAAATAGATCTGCTGAATTTTCACTTGAACGAACTTGTAGAACTTGTACTTCTCCATCCTTTTGTAGATCATGCGTGAAGAAGAATTTTGGCAAAATATGTTTCGTCCTGTCTCCCTTAATATATCCATCTTTGAGTTGTGTTATGCATGCTGCATTATCCTCGTACAATATGGTTGGTTCCTCCTTTCCTTCAGTCATTCCACAATCCACTTTAATATGTTGAGTCATTGATCTCAACCAAACACATTCACGGCTAGCTTCATGCATCGCCAAGATTTCTGCATGGTTGGACGATGTAGCAACAAGAGTTTGCTTCATGGATCGCCAAGATATAGCCGTACCACCGTGAGTAAAAACATATCCCGTTTGGGATTTAGCATTGTGTGGATCCGAGAGGTAACCTGCATCTACAAAACCAATCAAACCATCTTTGTTATGGTTAGTATAAAATAATCCCAAATCTTTTGTTCCTTGTAGGTAACGAAGTATATATTTAATCCCGTTCCAGTGCCTTTGGGTCGGACATGAGCTAAATCTTGATAATAAATTCACGGCAAAACATATATCTGGCCTAGTGTGGCTCGCCAAATACATCAAAGCTCCTATGGCACTTAGATATGGCACTTCGGGACCAAGGACGTCTTCATCATCCTTCTTTGGACCGAATGGATCTTTATCCAAGTCAAGGGATCTCACAACCATGGGGCTAGACAATAGGTGAGATTGGTTCATGTTAAATCTCTTGAGTACTTTCTCTGTATATGCTATTTGATGCACAAGGATTCCATTATTCATGTACTCAAGTTGTAACCCCAAACAAAATCTTGTTTTTCCTAAATCTTTCACCTCGAATTCTTTCTTTAGATATTCGACTGTTTGGGAAATTTCCTCAGAGGTTCCTAGGATATTCAGGTCGTCTACATACACCGCGATGATTACAAACCCCTTAGTAAATTTCTTTATGAATACACACGGATTTATGGGGTTGTTCTTATAGCCCTCTTTGACTAGATATTCACTTAGTCTATTATACCATATTCGACCTGTTTGTTTCAATCCATAAAGACTTTTGTTCAACTTTATACAATGTTGTTCTCGAAAACTTTCTTTATCTTTGAGCTCAATTCCCTCTGGGACTTTCATATATATTTCATTATCCAGTGGACCATATAAGTATGCGGTTACAACATCCATTAACCGCATATCCAAATTTTCTCTTATGGCCAGACTTATTAGGAATCTAAATGTTGTAGCATCCACCACAGGGGAGTATGTCTCCTCATAATCTATTCCTGGTCTTTGCATGAATCCTTGTGCAACAAGCCGTGCTTTATGTCTCACAATTTCATTATTTTCATTCCTTTTCCTCACAAAGACCCATTTGTGTCCAACTGGTTTAATATCAAGAGGTGTCCGGATTATAGGACTAAATACATTCCTCTTCCTTAATGAATTTAACTCCACGTTTATAGATTCTTTCCATTTAATCCAATCTTTTCTCTGAGTGCACTCTGATATTGATGTGGGTTCTAGATCCTCGCTTATATCCATAATATCAAGTGCTACCTTGTATGCAAATATTTCATCAATGTCGACATTCTTTCTATTCCATTGTTTTCCAGACATGACATAATTTATTGAGATCTCATTATTGTCAAGAACTTCAGGACCTTGAAGCTCGGCGTCCCGAGTATCAATGTTTGGTTCCTTTGGTTCATTCATGTCTAGGGTTCCAATAACCTCGGATTCTCCCATTGCACCTTTCTTTGATTTCCGAGTGTTCTTATCCTTGGAACCTAATAGTCTACCTCTCTTTAAGCGCTTTAGATTCTAGTAGCAACTTGCTTGTGTCACTATTCGCCATAAATCCTTATTGGTGAATTAAAAGACGGTATATATGACTATGTTACTTTCTCTTGGTCAGCACATGAATCTGGCAATTGATTAGCTAGCTTTTGTAAATGTATAATCTTTTGAATTTCTATTTCACATTCTTTAGTCCGAGGATCTTGCCATGTTAAGGATGTTTGATTCCATGTAATTTCCTTTACCAGTCTGTTATTATCTCCTCCTAATGTTGGATAGTTGGATTCGTCAAAGTGACAATCCGCATACCTGGCCTTAAATAGATCACCCGTGGTTGGCTCAAGGTACTTAACTATGGTGGGAGAATCATATCCAACATATATCCCCATCCTCCTTTGAGGTCCCATCTTACTTCTCTGTGGTGGAGCAATTGGTACATATATGGCACATCCAAATGTCTTAAGATGGGATATGTCTGGCTCATGACCCATTAGCAATTGTGATGGGGAATATTTGTGTTCACTAGATGGCCTGATGCGAATTACTTCAGCTGCATGTAAAACTGCATGTCCCCAAGCTGAGACCGGGAGTTTTGATCTCATTAGTAATGGCCTCGCAATTAGTTGAATGCGTTTGATAAATGATTCGGCCAATCCATTTTGTGTATGTACATGTACCACAGAATATTCTACACTTACCCCCATGGACATACAATAATCATTAAACGCTTGGGACGTGAATTCACCAGCATTATCTAGACGTATAATCTTTAAAGGAAAATCTGGAAAGTGTGCTCTTAGACGAATTATTTGAGCAAGTAATCTCGCAAATGCCAAATTTTGAGTTGATAATAGACATCGTGTGACCATCTCGTGGATGCATCAATAAGTACTATAAAATATCTAAACGTCCCACAAGGTGGGTGAATTGGTCCACAGATGTCACCTTGTATTCTTTCCAGAAAATTCAATGTTTTCTTATTCACTTTTACTGGTGATGGCCTGCCTGACTATGAGTTTCCCTAGTGAACATGCTTTACACGTGAGATTCTTTGGGATAACTCTTCTTTCTTTCAATGTGTGCCCATTTGTATTTAATAACAATTTTCGCATCATGTTAGAACCGGGATGGCCAAGCCGGTTATGCCATAGAGTGAAATTTTCGGAAAACACTTTGTTTACCGTGGCATTTGCTTCTATCATATTTATCTTAGCACAATAAAGGTCTGTAGATATGGCAGGTATTGTTTCTAGGATTTTCTTATGGCCATTGGCGAGTTCAAATATCATAAGGAATTCTTTATTCCCTTCGCCCTTAGTTTCAATATGCAAATCATTCATTCGAATGTCTTTAAAACTCAATAGGCTCCTCTTTGAGCTCGGTGAGTATAGTGCATCACTTATTTCTAGATGTGTACCCTTAGGTAATAATATGTTTGCTTGACCATATCCTTCTATTAAATTAGCCACACCGCTATGGTACATATATTGGCACTTTTGAGTGTGAGATTTATGAAATATCTTTTGTCTCTTAGAATCGTGTGGCTTGATCCACTATCCACCACGAAAATATCCTTGTCATCACTCATTCTTCAAAATCAATAATCATATTTTAGAGACTTAAAACAATATCCTTTCATTAAATCAAATAAATCCAAAATAATAGCAATAACAAATAAATTCAAAAACATAAATCCAAGCAAATAAAAACACCAAAACCAAACATAGAAACTAAATGTCGAGATCAACTTTATTCTTTTAGACAATCTGAAGTCTCATATTGCATTAGATCATCTTGCTCATGATCAAAATCATTTTCATGATCTTGATGGACCAAATTTGCTTCTGGATTCTTCCCTTTAATACTCTCTTGATAGAGGTCAATCAAATACTTGGGAGTTCTACATGTTTTGGTCCAATGATTCCCCATTCCACACCGATGGCATCCATGCTTGTTGGCCGAGTTTTTGTGGCTGAGAAAAATTGCCACGGCCTCTTCCACGGCCTTGATTAAAGTTGGGTTGATACCCTCGGCCTCTGCCTTGTCCTCGGCCATAGAGACTGTAGCTGCGGCCACGTCCTCCTTGCTATCTTCCACGTCCACGGCCTCGGCCTCTACCTCGGCCATTAAACTCTTTATGGACATGGTTTGTTTCTTTCTTTTTTTCAGCGGCCGTAAAGGCTTCAGGGAGTGGGGTTGATCTGGGAGGTCTCATTTCACTATTTCTCATCAATAACTCATTGTTTTGCTCAGCTAGCAATAAACAAGAGATCAAACTTGCATATGTCTCGAAACCCTTTCCACGATATTGTTGTTGTAACAATACGTTACTTGTGTGGAATGTAGAGTATGTCTTTTCAAGCATCTCTTCTTCAATTATTTTCTCACCACACAACTTCAATTTAGAGACAATCTTAAATAGGGCCAAGTTATACTCATCCACGGATTTAAAATCCTGGAATCTTAGATTCCTCCATTCATACATTGCCTTTGGTAACATCACCGTTCTATGGTGATCATATCTTGTTTTCAACTCGTTCCAAAGGTCAAGAGGATTTTCAATTGTCAAGTATTGATCTTTGAGACTCTCAGCAAGATGATGGCGAATTATCATAATTGCCATGTATCGATTTCTTTCATTCTCATTATTATTCTCAACGATACATTCGCCAAGTCCTTTAGACTTTAGAGTGATCTTAATATCCAATGCCCATTGTAGATAGTTATCTCCCGAGAGAGTAAGGGCAGCAAATTCCAAGTTTTGGATATTCGACATCTGAAATTATGCATCATATTCTCTTAAGTATCACAAAATTTTAATATTCATGCATGGTGTAAAAGAATTTACGTGATAATATTCTAGCAACCTAGCATGCTTAAAATACAAGTTCAAATTATCATGCAAAGTTCTCATGCAGCTTAAATATTTATATATTGATCAGATTTTAATTTATGACAATTATTATCATGCAACCGATTTAACAAAATAGCAAGGTTATGTAAAATAAATTCATGCGATAATAATCTAGCAAAATTATATGATCGAATTTTCATGCAAGATCTTAACATATCTATGTGCTTTGATCGGATTTTAATTTATGATAATTAATCATGCAATCAAATTTATCAATCAAACAAACAATCATATGTGGATCAATTAGGGTTTATACATATATGAGCAATATCCATATTAATTAGGGTTTCATAATTATTTAACCAAATTCATAACCTCATCGTGAATATCAACAAACAAATAATAATTAATCACACAAGAATATCCGTGTCTTGCGACACTCCAACAATCATACAATTAATATTGAACATGAAAAACCGAACATGCTATATAATTAGGGTTTTTATCGGAACAACCGGATCATACATCCGAACACATGACTTCCGGTTAGCCGGAACAACCGAGCATCGGAACATATATCCGAATATAGATAATCTTTTAGGGTTTTGGAGATTTTCTAATTTAATTAGGGTTTACCGATTTCATGCTTATATATGTTCTAGGGTTTTAGAACTTACCTTAGAGATTCGGTTTGAAGTGGAAATCACGAACCAGATATCTTCCTCAAGAAATACACTCAATCAATCTTTTCACAACCCCGTTACCATGTATTGGGGGAACCGAGTCTCAGAGTGAAGTAAGATTGACTGGTTTCAAGAGATCTTCTTTGCTTTGCTTTGATCTGGTTGCTTTGTGATCGGCGGCGAGATTTAGGATTTTAGATGCGGCGGCTGCTAGGTAGGGTTTTAGAGACTATCGTGCTGATAACGTGTTGTAAACTAGAGAGAATTATGGGGGAATTTCGTGTGTTGTATTATCGATAATGAGGTTCCAATAGAATCTTTATATAGGAATCAATACAAGAGATAAAAGGTAAATCCTATTCGGAATAGGAAAAGTATAAACCGTCTTAACTCTCATCGGATATGGGCCTGATGGACCAGAACTAGAGTTTGACAATCCACAATGATTTATAACACATTCTCATTAATTCAATAATCTGTACAATTGGGGGTTTATATACAAGTATCAAGTGGCCTAAACCAAAGCTAATAACCGAACTAAACCAAACCTATACAGACTCAATTTACAATATACAATAATAGTTGCTCATTCAGAAAACAACTACTGATGATTTAAATTATCCAGCAAAACTACAAAGTTGATGAAAATTCTCAAGCAGATCTTTGGTTAGACCCCGCTGAGGTAGGAATATGTTTGCTAAGGTTTGACATCTCAGCCTAACCACAATCATATGGATGCAATACTGAGCATAGAGTACCTCCTCGCGCTTACGTATGTACTACATTGCTTCTAGATAGCTAATGAGAGGTTCTTGCTCCTAGATAACTTCTTGATACACGTCGTGTGTTACGTTAGAGTACGAAGTCCGTCTATCACAGTGAATAGACGGTGGATCAGAGCTTCTATTCAAAGGAAAAGTCTGATTTCTTATCGAAGGAGGAGGCTGAGAAGATTGAAAAGGAGCATCGGAAAGTAGCCAGGGAAGATCTACAAGTGAATCTGCAGAAAGGAAGACGTGATCTTTTGTCTCCAGAACATCGGCCGATGGCGGTGGTTTCTGAGCTGATCTGAAGGTTCATGCGGTCAGCGGCGGCGAGGAGCGGTTAAGCGGCGGCGTCTTCCACCTAAACCCTAAAGATTTGCGTGTCATTACATGTGTCACTCTCTGTTGCATTGGTCCAATGTTGGGCTTTTATTGGGCTTTATGTTTATGTGATAGGGTTATAACTGTTAATTTTCATTAGTATTAAAGTCCATTTGGACTATGAAATGAAAATTTGGCCGACTAAAAAAAAGAGATAAAACACATTATCATATGCTATAATGGAAATCAAATATGCAAATATATCCTGTTAAGGTAATGATATGATTCGTTTGCTTTCTTTTAGGGTAACAAAAAGTAAGAGAGCTTGTAATTATTCATTCACAAAATAAAATATGATTTTGCCGCTACTGTACAAAACAAAAACCTGGTTTTCTTGTAATGCGACTTGTTCAAGTTACTTGTCGACAAAAAAACAAACAAACCTCTGATATAGATTCTTGTGAGGGTGGAGAGACGAACACGTTAGTAAGATTAGAGCTTAGTGTACAAATATTTCGTTTTTGAACGAGTCTAACTTGAGACAAGTCAAATCTTATAACTTTGATTCTATTTCATTCTTGGACTACTATATATATTAACAACAATCTTTCTCAATATTAAGACACGAAACACTCAAAGAAAGAATTATAGAGTGAGACAAATCTAGTGATGGGGTGTGACTCCTATGGCAATCTAAGCGACACAGAGTTAAGCAAGCCTTTACCATCAATAGGTGTATACGTCGCTACAGCTTCACTGATCTGTGGAGTTTCCATGTTGGCCGATCTTCTTCATGGTTTTCGCCACCGTAAGTTCTGGTTTCCATGCAAATTCTTCTCTCTCAACGCCACCACTCTCACCTTCATCTCTATCTGCGTCAAACTCTCCTTAGATCTCAACACTTCTATGCCTAGTCGCACAGATCAGCTTGCTAAACTCAGCAGTAGTGTGTTCTTCTGTACTGTGATGGCTAATTCCATGCCATCTCTTGGTTTCATGGTCACAAAAAGATCTCCTTATGAACCTTATAGCTCTTGGGATTTTAGTCATCACCCACCTTGTCAACATCTGTATCCAATTGGGTACAGGAGCCATATACGTTTTCACTCAAGAACATGTTCTCGTCATTGTTCTCATGCTTCTGATGTTTATGATCCTGAGTTTCTCGGCTGTCACTGTCCCCGCTACAAAGCGTTTCTTGGAGCTCAAGTATAAGAAGAGATACGAGTTCGCTGTGAAGCAGTGTCCTTCGTCTATAGAGAGAAAAGGGCTTTCTGAGCTTAAAGAAGATCTGATGAAGTTCTGGATGATGGCTCACACTTCTAGCCCTCAGTTCGTGATGGCTCGCTCTGTAACCTGCACCACCTCTGGTTTCCTCTGTTTCTTGAGTGCAATCACGTTGGCTGAAGCGGTGGTCCGGTCTTACTTTCTACAACCACGGTCTCTCGGGTTCTGCAATGGAGACTCTGATTACAAATGGTCAATCACTTTGGTTCTTGTTTCCCAAGCAGTTGCTGTCGCCATAGGAACCATTGCTCCAGCAAGTAGATGGTTTAAAGCAGTGAACTTGATGTGTCCATCAAGAACAAAGAAATCTTTGAACAAGAATTGAGAGTTGAGAGTTATTGGGTAGAGTGTCTCGCTGAGAAGAAAGAACATCCCTTAAACCTCTGGATTCTACATAGTCGCCGCAGCAGGAAGCTTGCACACGACTTAAATCGATGGATACTTGATATCTGCATTGCAACGCAGTATAGTATAGTGTTGGCTAGCAAGTTTCTCCGTTTCATCACAGTCTACTGTGTGAGTAGAATCTCGCGATGTTGTTTTTATTTCACCTTCAAAACTGATATTGTCGCAAACGCTGAGTCCTCGGGTTCAAATCCATCAACGAGAGGATTCGTTCTGCATCTTGATGGAGAGGAGGAGCTGGTGGAGTACATGGCACGGAGCAACCGTGAGGCCACATACCACTTTATTGAAAAGGGTCGGAAGAAACAACCTATCAACTTGATAGAGCTTTTGGAGGCAACAATTCCCAATATGTCAAAAGGATTTGAAGGGATTGGAGATTTCCATAGCGAGGAGGTCGCTTCTCTTGACTCTGGAGAGCCACCTAATTGTTGGGCTCTTCCATTGGTAACACTGACGAGTATCGTTGTTGCTCTTCCCAACATTACTCCTTGCTTGCTAAAGAAGTTAGTGAAAGCTGTAAAAGAGGCCTTGTTCTATGTCAACGAGTTCGAAGACGTCTTAGACATAGGAGGAGATTTAGCTAACAGCAGGAAAGCTGCAGAGGTAGTATGGTTAGGAGTTTACCTCTACCACAAATGGCTCAAAGTGGATCTTCAAAAACTATCCAAGAAACAAAGGACAACACCACAAGAAGCTCTTAAAGAACTGGTGGATATAGCGAAGAAAGAGTTTACAGAGTCATGGCAGAACTATCTGAAACATAAGCCCTCACACTGGCCCATCAAGACTTTGGCAGCTAACTCGATGTACCGAATCAGCCAAAGCCTTTTGTTGAAGTACGAATCAAGAAATATTGGCACAATGGAGGAGACTTTGTTGAAAGATGTGGAAAGAATGGTATCGGACATAGTAGCAGGATGCTTTTGCAACACGGCACAAGTAATAGGAATGAAGTGTTTGGTGACGGCAGTTGAAGTGAGACAAGCGTCGGTAAGAGAAGCGGCAATGCATCTAGGAAGAACAGAGAAGTTACTTGAGATCGTGGACAAGAGATCCATGCCAGCTTTGTCTCATCATAAAATGGGAAAGATTGATGAATGGAGAGAGTTTTATAGGACCAATAAATCTATCTCTTTCACTCATCCTTCGTCTCAGTGTACTGCTCGTGAACTCATTATTAACCTAGAGTAGCACTTAATTAATGTCATGGTTTACATAATAAAAACTCAATTAGCAAATAATATACTTTCTTTGCCGCTCTATTGACAAGTCAAAACTATCAACTTTACTTTCTTGACAAGCAAAAACTATTCTTCTAAAACATTTAAGGCCATGAATGCTTGGATTTGATTTTTAAAATGGTTTTTGGATTCTGGTTTTTAGTTTTTAGATTTTATTTTTAGGTTTTTATTTTTGGTATAGTTTTAGTTTCTTTAAAATCTTGAATGGTAGTATGTTTAGTTTTTGGTTTTATGTTGATGGATTATATTTTTATATTTTTCTTTACAAAAAAATGAAATAATGTGATCGATGGTTTTTGAGGAAAAAACCCAAAAATATGTATTTTGGTTTTTCTTTGAAAAATTCTTAAAACACTCAAAAACTAGATTATCTATTTTTTAGGCAAACTAATTTTTTCAAAATTTTGAATGGCTACAAAATGACTATTGCAAAAAATAAAGCCAAAAACAACTTCAAAAATCACATCTATTCAAGGTCTTTTTTGCCATCCGGATATTTAAACCATGTAAGAAAAGCTCCTTAATTGATTTTTTTGTTTTGTTTTAAAGCAATATTAATGTTTCATGATTTCTTATGAAGACTCTAATCTTTTACTAATAAAAAGGGTTCTTTGAGGCCTCTGAGTGCCTCCACATCAGCAAAAACAAAAAGTTCTAACACGATGCCACATCGACAAATCTAAGATACTCTTTGATAAAATCTCATATTGCCACATCACATATCTTAACGGTAGAATTGTTTCTTTACAAAAACTCCTAAAATAGTAGAAAATCAATGCAATAACGAGTAATTTGAAACGTCACCCTTCTTGGTTGATGATTCTTCTCATCCCGTCTATCTCTCATTATGATTCTTCAAGTTCTTTATCGTTAATTAACATTGTCAAATATTTGGATTTCCTTTCGTTCTCTAGGGGTTTTTTATTTCTTATATAAAATCGATGGCATCCCTAACGATCTCATCTTTGTGATGCAGGAAGTGGAAAAGAAGAGGCAAATGAGAGTTCCTTACATCACCGATTGAGATTCTAGAGGTAAGGCTCTCCCGTATTTTTTTTTTGAATTCAATTACTATTTTGGGCTTTCAAAATCGGCTTTTACGTCAAACAGGAATGGATCCAATGGCTTAACTCCCAAAATCTTCGAAAATTCAATTGTTCCAAGGTAAGATCATCAAATTCTGATTTATTTTTTCTAAAGATCATCAAGTTTGATGCTTAATATTTGTTTTCAAAGCTTAGAAACACTCATGACAGAAATGAAAATTAGATGTATTGAAAGTTGCTAATTCTCATATTCAGTTTGATCTATTGTTCTACGGTTAATATTTGTTCAGTTTGTCCACTTATATTGCAATGAAATAGAAGACCAACAGAAACGATGATAACAGTATCCAATCTAGGCCAGTAGCTGAAAGAAGTATATTAAAACGTCAAAGGTGAGTGGATCTATGTTTGTTCCTTCGCTTTGACCTATACTCTTTCTTACAAGGGAGGATTACTTCACTACAAATTAAGATTTCTTGATTTTCTTCTAAATCATTATTATGGTCTTCTTATGTCGGATCCTTTGATTTTCTTCTCTCTTTGATTTCCACATGTACTCCATTTCCATACTTCTCTTAGAGTTGTATTTGTGTGGCCATCTTGGCTTTAACATTTAAGGTTATAAAGTTTGGTTCTTATCAAAGTTGGGATTATTTTCGTTTCTTCTCAATTATGAATTTGGTGGAGACTAGATATTCGCAGCAATCTATTCCAAGGCCTTAACTCATATACCACTGTAAAGAATGCAGAAAGATAGCTGTTGTGGATGAAAACGTACTCCTCAAGAAACCATAAGAAGCTAAAGAGTTCTCCAAATTGAAAAAGAATAGTGAAAACTCTGAAATGCAGACCTGCGAGAATGTTAATGTTAAGTTAATTGGTTCACTAACATTTTTAAAATCTCTACGATGTAGCCTTTGAATGATCTTAGTAAGCATCTGACCAAATAGTTCGTTACTTTATGTGGACATGAGGAAGAAAAGCTATTTTCTCAGGATTTAACGCCAATTATGCTACTTTAAGTGGGTAGGCATGCAATTCCTAGCGCTTGATTTGAGTAGACGAGTTTAGAGATTAATGTTTCGAGTAACACCAGTAAATTGTATGATGTAACTTTATAGACTTTGATTTAATGAAACTTCGATTTAGTGTGCTGCTAATTAAATAATATAAATGAAGACATGTCTCTCTGCCCTAAAGATAAGAGTCTTAAAAAGTATGATAGATAACTCATTACTCTGTTTACTTAATGTATAAAAGTACTAACATCATCTTACCTCCACAACATTGTTGTTTGTTCCATGATTTTTTTACCATAAATTTCTCAATGATTATTTTAACAAAACAAATAATATATAAGTTATTCATGATTTTTTTTTGTGCTTCAAAAGATTTAGTACTAGAAATTGAATATGGTCCTATCTGTACAACATTTAACATGAAATCTGATATTGGGTGGATGTTAACATGAAATCCGATACTGGGTGGACGTACTTAGCTTTTACCGTTATAATATACACGAGTTCACATAAAATCAGATACTACAAAGATCAATTATTTACAAACCACTGAAATCGTTATAACTGGTACTGATCAGTTTTATAGGCCAGTATGTAAATATGTTTAATGATGAAGAAAACAAAAACCAAATTAGTAAAAGCAAATAAATTAAAATAATCTGCGCGTAGCGCGAGAGTTCACCTAGTTAGTAGTAAAACCAAACACTCAAACAGTCGCCTGCTTCCTGTTTCCAAACAATATGTCAATTTCTAGAATAAGTCAAAGGTTAGATACATCATTTTTTTGATATACATAATTTTTATTAGATAAAAAATATTAAAAAATGATGAGACACCTCTAGCATATTACACCTGTTTCAAAATATAATATATTTTACGTAAAATGCACACATATTAAAAAATTTTTTTTAAAAAATATTATTTAATATATAAATAAAAATAATTTAACTAATCATAAAAGAAATCTGTATAGTCATATTAGTTACACAATATTCAATAAAATAAAAAATTACATAAAAATATGAAAATATCTTATATTTTGAAACATAAAAAAACTTCTAAATCATCTTATATTATGAAACAAAGGGAAAACATTAACATTACTAGAGTAATATCTGCACATATGCGTGAATTTTCTTTTTAATACTTATTCTTTAAGAGAAAAAAATCTCACATATATTCTTATCTTGTAGTTTTTAATTAAAAATAGCTCTTAATTTTAATTTTTATTTGATATCTAAAGATACAAATTGTATATAAATATTCTATTTTTTATATTGTATATAAATATTCTATTATATATATATATATATATTGTATTTTGGATAGTGTTCTTCTTCATTTAATTAAATCAGCATTGAAGTCATAATACATATTTTGTCAACCAATTTCCTCTATATCAATTTTAAACCTCTTCGTCTTTGGTTTGAGGAGAAGAAATTCGTCCTAGGAAACCTATTATTTTTGAAGAACTTTGGAAAAAAGCTGATGACTATCAAGATATATTTCATCATTTTTTTTTTAAACTCAATGTTGCAAACAAAATAAAGTTAAATCTCATTAATAATATCATATGCTTCCATTATTAAAACTTTGTCACCTTCACTGTCACATTTTATGATTTAATGGATTTTCCCACGAGCATGATGTAAGGCTTTCCAATGTTTCCAAGAGAAGCTGGTAGCCGCTTTTTAGAAGAAAAAGTAGTATTGTAAATTTTACATCAAAATTGAAACTTAGGAAATGATAAATGTGCTTCACTTCATGAGGCTCCCTTCAACATTACAAAATGACGAATCGGAATTTGGTTTGCCTAAATTGTAATTTCGTTACCGGTTGGTGAGGAGTCTGAAAGAATGCAGATAATGCAATCCGAATAGCAAAGCTTATTTATCAATCCGAATGCAGATAATGTATCTGATCCAATTTAAGCATCGCTCCGTTAGGAAAACAACTATATTTGAACACGGAATAAAATAAAAATCTATTAGAAAATTTACAAAATTGTTTGAGCCGAAGAGGTTTAGGTCGTGATAAAACCGAAGGGAATGAATTGAAAACATTATCTAGATTTTATATTTTAGTTGAAATATGTTAGTTAAATATATAAATGACTATAAATTTTGTTTTTGAATATTTGTTGTTTCTACTTTGATTGGTTATAAAGTTTGATAATGACATATTTTACAAAAAGAAAGTGATAACAATTTAAAATTAGATTAATTATTTTTACCTTGTTATACATGGTTGTGTTTTTTTTTACCAAATTTGGTAGTAACTGTTTTTCTTTTGAATATTGATCTTAATTTGTTTTTGATATTTTTGTTGTGACAATAATTTTTAAACTTTTAAAATCACATATTTTTCTAATATTATGTTTTATATTTTGAGTGGTTAATCTAATATCAATGTAATTGTAAATATATTTGAACTAACATTTGGACATTACATTTTTTTAGGAGAATTGTTTTGAAAGTTTGATAATGATAAAAACTGATAAGTGATTTCAATATTTTTCAAAGTCATTTAAGATTTACTTTCAACATCCTAATATTTTTTTGTGTCATTAATTTATATCTTACTATACATGCATGATACTATATTAAGCTTTCTATAAATTGTAAACTGATGGGTTGCATTTTAGTAATATCTCATCTTTAATAAATTAATGGGTTTGTAGATAAGGCTTGATCTGTTTTACGTTTTAGATTATGACCCACACCAAAAATACCCAACTCACTTGTTTTGATCCATGAGACAATCCAACAACACAAAATCATATACAAATTTTGTTTCATTTACAAAAAAAAAAATGGTTATCTACAAATGTTTGATCCAAAAATGACTTTACAAGAGAAAATTTTCTTCAGGAAAAATCATACCAAGGCATCGATCATCTCCAAAGTAATCATCAGCTGATTCAATCAAAAACATATTCTCTGGATTAGGAAACTCATATTTGGGCTGCAACACTTTCCTCTGTTGCTCAGCAAACTCATCACAGCAATTAGAACAAACAAAAAGTGGAGGCAAAGTATCAGAATCATCAATCCCACAACATCTTGTATGTTGCCATGTCTCACATACATCACATGCAATCATCCTCTCACCATCATCATCTCTAGCCCTACAAATACATTTTACCATCCATGTATCACATCCTCCTTGACACTTGAGTTTAGATTCCAAATCAATCCCAAATCCATTCACTGTTAAAACAGAACAAGTCTGAATCAAACTCATGTCTTCTTTAACCTCATCAATCTCATTCACCACAAAGTTCGACAAAATGTAGTAAGTATCTCTGAAAGTTTCTTCAATGGCTTGTTTTAGATCAAAGACTGTAGCTTGTAATGGCGCTGTGACTAATTCACCTGGAGGTAGCTCTGTGGTCTGATCTACTCTCAAATCAATCAAACTTGGATTGATTCTGCAAACAAATTGTAAGACTTTGTCATTGTTGTTCCATAAAGGCCACTCTTTAACAAAGTGCTTACTGTCTAAGATTGTTTGTGTTGCAGATCTCACTTGCTCAGATTCTGGATAGTTCAATAGCACATTGTTGTATAGTAACAAGAGATCTCCATGAACATTAGCTCCAGGTTTCAATGCAGCAAAAAACCTCAAAGGAGTAATCTCGTGTACCACAAGTTCTTCTTTCTTTGATTCTATTGCTTTTGTCGTGTCATCAAGCTCCTGTATTGTATAATGAAGAATCCTTGTAATGGGATCGATATATCTTCGAACCAAAACATTCCCAACGACTACATTGTTCATTGACTTCAAAACGTAGTCTAGCAAACCAGTATCTCCAATATGTAATCTAGCTGCATCCCTAACGTCTTGTCTAGTCATACCGCTCTGCGTCATTGCTTTCATCTCTTTAAGTGACTCTACTATCACTTCAGCCGCAAACTCGAGTCTTCTCACAGGCCATCTACTACCCAAATTAGCAGCCACATTGCTATAACTTCTATACTTCAGAGGCTTTTCATTATCCGCAATATCACTCTTCTTCAAAAGCAACCTGTTTGATCTTTTCTGATGAGGAAACTCTGTCAAGAGAGGAGGAGTCGAGGGAAGAAGCTTACTCGCTTGAGGAGCATGAGACTTGATGATTAGCATAAACCGTAAGAGATCTTTGAATGTCTTCAAATGTCCTTCACTCATTGCTCTATAATATCGAAAAATCTGTTTGATCTCTTTAGATTGTTGATGCTGAACAAAGTCAAACTCAATCTGATCAAGCTCAAGTGAACCAAGAAGCTCTATTGCATTCTCATAATCATTTTTCGTCACACCGTAACTTCCACGACAGAACTTGTAACCCCATCTACCAAACCAAGAATGTCCATATGCCACACCGTACAACAATCGAAGCTCCAAAGACCTCTTCTTAGACAAATCTTCAACAGTTATCATCCTGCAAGAACACAGTCATTCAATCACCCAATCATGAAAAAAGCTAACTCCAACAAACCACAAAAAGATAGATAATGTTGTATCCATTACCGTGCTCCAAGGTTAGAACAAATCCGATCCCAAAGGTCAACGATCTCTCTTCCACTCAAGTATTTAGATCCTCCTTCCATTCCATTGATGCAAATCAAATGACCAAACCCATTACTATGAATCACTCCGTGTAAAAGATGAGTTTGCAAATCAAAAACATCATCATCTAATGGCATATTCCAATCTGCATCAATCGGTATTATGAAATGATACTTCCTCTTCGAAACAAAGTGATTACTCCATCCTATACCAAACCAAAACTCAAAATCAGGGATATTACTAACTCTGTAATCTGAAATCAATACTCACTTACTCAGAATCTCGATTTAAGATCATCTTAAGATGCAGACTCATAATCATTAATCATCACACCATATACAGAGATGAATGCAAAATTCCACACCTTTAGATACATAATCATCATCTGAAACTAATACTCAGACTCACAATTTAACAGCATTAGATACATCTTACGAGGCAGCACTAATCTGAAATCAGTACTCAAATCTCGATATAGTAACATCTTAAGATGCATAATCATCTAAAACCAATACTTAATATCACAACTCAACATCATTAATACTCAAAATCTCGAGCTAACAACGAATTCGTAACCCTAACATAAGAAAAACCCAATTTTTAGAATCTCATCAAACACCAAATACCAAATTGCGAAATCGAGTAAACCCAATACGAAATCAAACTCAGAAACCTAAAAACCCAAAGTCACAAAACCTGTGCATCTACAATGGTCGCAGTACGGTTCTGATGAGCGAATCACATCTTCTTCGACAGTGTAAAGAGGAATCACAGAGCTCTTCGATTCATGACTAAGAAGCGTACACCACACAGGCATGCCACGAATGTTATACTCTTCAACCTCCGCACAATCCCTAAGAAAAACCGTAATTTTATCCCTGAAAGCTCCGTTCCGGTTAATCGGAAACTCATCTTCGCCGAATCGTTGAAGACTATACACGTTCGGCTTTCTCTTTCTCTTCCGGAAAGTTTCGATGATTGGAACTGGCATCGTTACTGATTTGGTTTCAATTAGGGTTTTTGGGATTTGAGAATCAATGGAGATGAAGATGAAGAAGATGATCTCTCGAGAGATCTGTGAAGATGATCTCTCCCGCTTTAATTTTGAAACAAAGCGAAGTATAGTTAGAGAAATACCCTTGAGGAAGATAAGTATTTACGTGACTACCACTGTGATCTGACGGTGTAGATCGAGTTGAGTTATTTGATGGATCTTGACCGTAGATCTTTGTAACTGTAAGTTTGTTAGTCAAACTGAATATTTTCAACCCTCCGATCTGTTGACTTCCGTCACTCAGATATACGGTCAGATAAAAATGTTTCTAAAATCAAACTTTTCACTTCCAATATTTATATACTTTAATAAAAATAAATAATTCAGCTAAAAACCATTAATATCTTTTTATCAAAAATAAATTTAATTATTATAAAGAATTTGTGCAGATTATAAATAAATTATTTACTTACGAAAATAATGCTAGAATATGTCTGAATATTTATATAATCTCCCATTAAAATTATTTTTATATAATCCCGTTATTTTTATCATTTAATTACTTTTATTAGGATTATATACAAATATTTTATATATTCTAATATTATTGTAGTAAATACTTAATTTTATTTATAATAATCGTAGCTACAAATCACACCAAATAGTTTACTAGCTAGTACAAGAGTCTAGCATTTTTGCCACATACATGACAATTATTGAAAACAAGAAATTAATAAACAACACTCAGAAGAAGAAGAAAAAAAACGAAACTTGGATTTGGTATCTTCGTGGATATGCTTCTTTAGACAGTTTCAAGTTGATGAGTCTTCACCTTGAATCAAATGTCAAAATACAGGCAACATTAATCAAATATGAAATCTTGATCGATCTTGTGAATCATCTAGACCATAAACCAACTGATCTAGTAAGTATGCGTAAATAAAGTTTATGAGAGGCAAATTACGAAGTTTCGACCCCGTGCTCCCAACCCCCAAACCACATCCATTGAATTGTAACAAATAACTTAGTAATGCACAACTATTAATAATAAGATTAAAATAACATTATTTGGTTGTATTATAGAGGAAGGGAATTAAACCCTACATCTTTTAAAGGTTTCTCACAACAAAAATATCTTCTGAGCTATTGACAATTTATGGGAAAAGAAAGCCGATATTATAGTTAATACTTGGAGGGCTGCAAGCATGTGCCTGTGTGGCTTGCCTCCACAGCCGGCTTTGCGGGGTTAAACGGCATATACTATACCTAGTTCTCACAATTATGGTAGGACAATATACAGAATATTCTCACAATAAAAATATTACCTGAGCTATTGATAGTTTCTGGGAAAAGAAAGCCGATATTATAGTTAATACCTGGAGTGCCGCAAGTATGTGCTTGTGTGGCTTGCCTCCAGGGCCGGCTTTGCGGGGTTAAACAGCATATACTATACCTATTTCTCACAATTATGGTAGGACAACATACAGAATATTCACTCCCGCTTCTACGTGAATCTGAGCCATGACTAGGCTCATAATAAGCACACTTAAAATCACATTTTTGCCTTCCATCTTTTGTTTGCTTACTTTTTATAAGTTTGTATATATTGGTGAAATGCTGATGAAACAATACTTACTTAAATACTAGTTTTCCTACAATTTTACCACCACAAACTTTATTTTCCACGTTTATCACATACCCTAGAGTCTACACAAAGGCTGGACCACCTTATCTTAAACTCATGAGTCACTTGGTTACCACAAACGATTTCACATCTACGTTTCTACCACGCACGTTATAGTAACGTTATAATCAAATTTATATGCTTTGGTTCAACATCCGAATAATGATAATATATGAGATGTTGTTTATATGTTAGATTCTGTTTTAAGAATATAAGATGAATTGATCATGATAATCCCTTGGGGTGTTGATATTGGGAATAACAAAGCGACGTAGTAGATTATTTGTCACACCTAGCTTGGGTCCTAGGGATGCAGAATAGGGCAAAGTTTTTAGATATCTTGGGGATTGAAGAGGAAGGTACAAAAGATGAGAGAGAGATCCAAGTAAACTTTTGTACAACCTGTTTTGTGTTTCTTCGTTTATTACTAACCTAACTCACTCGTGGTTGTGGAAATTTTAAGTTGATAAAAAATAAATTATCTAAATGACGGAGGTCAAGGAGATCAGTAGTTGGTCAAAGGGGAAGATCCAATTAATCATCAGTGGAACTGTTCCTTCCTATGATCCTATCGAGGAACATCGAGGATCAAAAGGTCATATCAGTGCTCTTGACAAAGCAAGACTAGATGGAGTAGTGGAAATATTGTGTTAAAGGAGAACCCTGGAATAGACACTAAGAAAGTTGAACAAGAGAGCAGCAAACTATCTGATCGCGACCTGGAAACTCGCCAATCCGTTGAGAAGATGAGGTTTGATCAAAGGCAAAAGAATATGGGACTGCCAACGTGTGATGAGATAGAGAAAAAAGATATGATGAAAAGGTTCATGGCTCAGAATCCTCAGATGGACTTCTCCAGTGAAGAGTGTTAAGTTATTTTCGTTCAAATCTTCTTCTCTTAGCCAAGTTTGTGTTTATTATACATCATCATCTTGTTATGGCTGAAGATGAAATCTGCCCCTTTTTTTTTTTTTTTTTTTTTTTTTTTTTTTTTTTTTAAGACAGTTGTTAATTCGTTATATATATACATATAATATGACACCCTCTAAATCATCATATTGATACTAAGCAATAAAAACTTATCATACTAATAAAAATCTTTTCTAACATCTAATAACTCTTGTGAGAATATAGCAAACATTCTACTTGTAGTTAAGAAAGGAACCAAAAAATCTATATGGAAAAAATCCAGCCCACAAGCCGAGTCTGGACGTGGGACATGGAAGAGTGAAAGTCCGAGATGGGCTAAAAGATGCACCCAGAAAATTAGAGATACAATAAGCATAAGATATATACTTTCTCAAGATATTATTATTTTTGTTTTGCTTGAGTTACTATGATTATTCTCTTCCGGCCATGAAGTTGGTACGGTCTACTATGATTTTTTGAATACCAACACAATTATAATGTGTACTTCCCCATATTAATTTAAACCCATTTGAGCATTGGTGATACTGATGAAAGTCGTAAAAAAGAAATTCATATGAGATACTTGGATTTTACTAATTATTAATCGTTAGTCGTCATGGCCTCCTATATCACAATTGATCTTAATCATCGCATATAGAGACCGAACCTCCATGTTTGAGGGATGTACGTAATCTGTTGAAAATGCATGTAGAGGATTTTTGCATATTAATTAAAAAATGAAAATTTAAATCTCTAAAATACATGAATAATATTGGAAGTAGTATTTTTAATAGATTTATAAACACGTATGTATGTCGTCGTACATAATTTACCAAACCAAAATTTATTGTCATTTTTGTTTCAAAAAGCTTTGATTTAATGGTAAGTAAGGTTTTGGAAAATTAACAGATGCTATATTGCCACTACATAAGAAGCATACTTTTTTAATTATATTATGTACTAGTTTTAATATTTGTTTCTGTTAATGATGAATTAAAATTCCATTTGTAATATCCTTTGCTTTTTCTTCTTGATATTTTTACTTTTAAATAAAATATTATGAAACAAATCCTATGTGTCATATTTTTATTGGATAGGTGACTTGTGCTTTATAATATAAATGATTTTCTGAAAAAAAATAAAAGTTTTGTAGTATATTTAAAAAGTTATAAAAAATTGGTAATTTCTTTTTTACAAGAAAAATTTGAGAAATTCTTAATTATTTTCCTTAATTTAAAATCATCAAAGGCATACAAAACTATCTAACCTTAAATCATCAAGTTATATGAAAACAAATATAATAATTTATTAAATCTATCACTTATATGATATCAATTTAGTGGTTCTATATGCATCTTCTTCTTCCTCTCTTTTTACGTCTCTTCATGCAAATCAATATCAACCAACAATCGAATACTCAAATTATTCAAAGTAACAAGATTTCAAATTATGTTTTTATTTTATTTGAGCTCGATTGTGAAGTAAAATAAGGGCAATCTGGTCGAATTCAATTATTTCTCTCTCTCATTCTCCAAACTTTGAAAAAGTTATCGTAGATTATTAATTGTTTATAAAATCTTTGGTAGCTGCCTCACACACATACAATAATAAAGAAAGAAAAAATATACAAAAACATTTTTTTATTTATAAGTATGCGTCTACGCGCCTCAAACTCCTCACAGTCGATTTTCAACCTACCGCCTCTTATTATGTGTTGCACGACCGCCGCACGCTTGCTCCTCAAGCGTTGATCGACCGCCGCAACTGCTCTAGCCGCCTTTGCTTTCCGCTTCTCCTAGTAGTTCTGGATTGGGGCTTTCCCCATGAACTTCTCCTAAAAGTAATCATTAACTATAGTTTTTAGGATTATTGAGACCTCAATCTTGCGATCAGATTTATTTAAGTGTTCATAATCTTCAATCGTTTTCCAGATTTCAAACGCTCTCCAAACACATATGAAAGGACAAACTACAATCAGAAGCCATAACGTCACGACTAAATCACGAATGTAGGTGGTGCCGATCAACGTACTGCAACTAGCTAGCGCCGATGATTTGCTGGTCACAGTTTTCAGGTAGAAATGGCTGCTACCGATTACGAGATAGTAGAAGAAGATAAGGAACCAGATAGTGCCGACCACACAAGTCCAACGATCAAGTCGATCAATAGCAGATTTCAGTGTGGGAGCTTGTGACGGCGATGAGGATAAAAGCAGCGGGATTTCACTTATTGCCTGAGAATGAATGAGCAAAAGAATCGAAACCAATAGTGTTTTAGCCATTAATGTAACGTTTCTCAATGCTCCGTCAGAAGACCCTCGACGCCTTGACGCCGTTGCTGAGTTTTTATTTTTCATTGTTAGCTGATTTTGGTTGTTATGGATTGTTAAGATATTTAATTAAATTAATAAATAAACTTATACCATATTTATATACGGTCAAATCTTGTCAACCGTTCTAGAAGATTCGCAAGTCACTCTTTTTTATTTATTTTTATTTTTATTAATTATTTGTTTTTCTAATATCCAATATGCTGCAAATTAATTTTTTTTGAATATATTTTTAAATTATTTTATTTGCGACTTGTATTAATTATAGTGTTTAACTACCGATCGACAATTTTGTTTTTCTAATAACTACTAACTATGCTGCATGTTTTTTTCTTTAAATATCCTATGCTTTGTTCATTCTTTTTTATAATTTTCTTTGTTTATTTTGAAATTAGATTAATCATACTTATTAAGATTTACACGATGATGAAACATAATTAATTATATACGGGAAAGATAGTTAGAATAGATATGAGCTTGGTTAGAGTTTTTTTTTAGGGTCTTTTGTAATTGAAGATAGGTAATAGATTTGATCTGTATTCAATTAATAGAAATTACCTTATCCGAATTACACTTTCAAGCTACTAGTTAAGGTAAAATGATTTCTTATTAGTGTTTATTTTCAATGGTTGAGCCATTACATAGCGCGGGTGTGTTGTTAATTTTTTTAATAAATATTTTTCCTTTTAAAAATTTAAAATGTGTTTTTCCTTATCTTTCTTATTTATAATTGTACTTACTTATGTAAAAAAAAAATTGAATACTAAGTCATATATTAAAAAAGATGATTCCATGTTTGTAATGGTTTACACTGATGCCATGTTAAATAGCATATATAAGATTGTTTATTTTCGTTATTTTTAAGTTAAATTTTGTAATGTAAATATATGTGAATTTTTATGTCTCTTTTGGTTGTACATATAGTTCAATTATTTAAAGTTTTTTTTATCAATTTTTTTTCTTTTCGCATATTATTTTAATTTTTATTATTGTTATAGTTATTAGTATGTAATATAACTTTTAAGTAGTATCCATTGCCTTGTTCTTCCTTCTTTTGTTATTGTTTTCCCTTACTAAAATTTAGTTTTTTTCTGATTTAACTGAATTAGGAATATCCAAAAAACTTAATTTTCTAGAACAGATTAAAATTTACTAATGTGTTATTTGATTTCTAATGGTATTCTTATATACCTAAAGGTAGGTGTTTACAAAATCATTTTAATCTAATAATAAATAGGTACTATGCACACCACAACCACTATAAATTAATATTGCTAAAACTTAACTGACCAATATTGAAATACTAATGTTAAATTTTTCAATCATGTTTAATTTATAGTGTGTACCCACTTACATTATAGAAAATATATGATTTGAAAAGAAAATACAACCATTTTTTATTCTTTTTCCAATTAATAAATATAATATTCTAATATTAAAAAACGTATAATTTCCTAAAATGCGCCAAAGGCTCGTGCTTCATATGGTACCACCACTTTGCATTGTGTTGAATGACATTGCCGAAGTTGAATTACTCAATATTATTAGTCGAGAGATTATCATTGATTCCAACCCGCAATGATGTCATATTGCTTTTCAAAACATGCATAATATTGATGTTAGTTTGAATGGTGATAATGTTGTTCGTTATCTGAAAATTCTTGTGGAGATATTAGCTCCAATTTGACTTTAAGGTCTTACATCCTATTATAAGAGATTGATTTCATGGACACTTATAAATATGCACATGTAATATGTTTATTTAAGCCTGAATTATGGGTATTAAGAGATGGTACGAAGCCATGTTATCATGCAAAGTAAAATGTATGCTTAACTTAGAAAATAATTCTGCCTGCTTGTTCTTAACAGGAAAAAATTCTTACCGAAATTTACATTTTAGAAATGACACCTTAGGACAAAAATTTCAATTTATCAAGATATAAAAGATACTTCATCTAATTTCTAGCAGCATTTTTCAATCTAGCTTGATTTTAAATAACAAAAGAAAACAAACGGTCACTTCTAATTGCTATTCAAAACTGTCACTCATTAATGTGAACCAATGGCAAGAATCGTTAACATACCTTGTTAGAACTTAATTCTTATTCCAATGTTTCTCTATTGAAAACAGGAAAAAAAAATATGACCACTTGTTTTGCTTGAGTTACTATGATTCTTATCTTCCGGCCATGAAGTTGGTCTACTATGATTTTTTGGATACCAACACAATTATAATCTGTACTTCCCCATATTAATTTAAACCCATTTGAGCACTGGTGATACACTGATACTGATGCAAGTCGTAAAAAGGAAACTCATATGAGATACTTGGATTTTACTAATTATTAATGTTTAGTCGTCATGGCCTCCTATATCACAATTGATCTTAATCATCGCATATAGAGACCGAACCTCCATGTTTGAGGGATGTACGTAATCTGTTGAAAATGCATGTAGAGGATTTTGCATATTAATTAAAAATGAAAATTTAAATCTCTAAAATACATGAATAATATTGGAAGTAGTATTTTTAATAGATTTATAAACACATATGTCGTAAATAATTTACCAAACAACAAATTATTGTAAATTTTTGTTTCAAAAAGCTTTGAATTAATGATGACACATAAGTTAAATTTTGGAAAATTAACAGATACTATATTGTCACTACAAAATAAGCATAAACCAAATTTTTATACTAATTTTTTTAATTTCATATACTATTTAAAAAAAAAATTAATTAGGCCTCTAGGCTCTAGCCTCACATAAAACCATTAGATTTGATTTTTTTTTTATATAATTAAGAAAATCTACGAAATCATCTTAAAATTACTTAAAAGATTTTCAATAAAAAAAATATTTTTAAATTACTTATCCAATAATACTTAGATTGAATCATATATGATTTATCACTTTAATACAAGATCAAAAACAGAGAAGATCCATAGATCAAAAACCCTATAAGATCAAAAACCCTATAAGATACATCTAAGCTATAAGATAAAAAAAACCCTACATCTAATCAGTGTATTCAAAAACCCTACATAAATCTAAATTTCTAAACTAAATCTAAGTTATAAGATCAAAAACACCTCTCTTAACATTGACGATTCAGGGTATTCATAGATCAAAAATCTTGAAACTTACCTCTTATAGTGTGCAGAGCTGGTGCGCATGCGCCTATTGGTTCCCCAGCAGTACCTCCCATTCATGTTGATAATCGCTTGTTGTTGATCGCTGTGGTACAGGAAACTGAAAAACTAAACCCTCGAGATCGTCCAATTCCGTCCCTAACAACCTGAGCATCTACCACCGAGTAATACTGCCTCCTTAGCATCTACCACTGAGTAATACTTCCCATAGAAAGAGATCATGGCTTGTCGTTTGAGGGTCAAGACCTCCAATGAATACCGTGTATACAGAAACAGGACGTCGTAGATCAGTGATAGCTTTCCAAGGGAAGAATGTGTAATAGTCCATCAATTCCGGATTTCCCAATTCGCGTATGCAAGAGGTGAAACAGTGTATCCTTGGATTCTTCCACTGTATCTTGATCAAGACATCAAGATAACTATGATCCCCTGAGAGTACAAAAATATTGCCAGTCTCCTTACCCTTTGAACCAGCGCTGCATATGGTCCTGGAGTGCCGAATCCGCTGTGCACATACAAAGGATCACAGAGGATAGTACACAAGCATTAACCAATTCATGTACACTGGGAAACCCCGAACCAAGTAGTTAATTCCAATTTTTGTTGTTGTCAAGTAATGAGTTGTTACGATAAATTTTATTATAATTAATGCGCTTTCAAGGCAAGCCAAAATACATGTGATGAATGACCAAACGGCAGAATATCAAATGAGATTCATTCCGCAAGAATTTATTTGCAACAAAACTACAGATACAAAATGCTTCCTTTATTGAAACGATGACAGCAACAATAACACACATGAACTTTCAATTCGATTAAATAACCTTGACTTAATACTTGAATCAGGTTTCAATGTTACATAATACTACAACTGTGGTTTGACCCTGACCTTAATCTCAACTTAAATACTATCTAATGAATCAATCTTACATCCCAAAATTGTTCAGACACAGTTACGCAAAATCCCACTGTGATTTGAGATTGAATAGATATTCTAAGGCTACTCGATAACTTTACAACCCAAGATCTTTCTTTTTGTTTTTACACACTAACTAAACCCTTTTTTTTCTTTTTTTGAACTTGTGTATATATCACAACTTCTCATCTTTCTCGCATATATATATATATATATATATATATATATCTGTTCACCACTTTTCTCTTGATTACGTCTATTACATGATGGACAAAGAATAGTTTCGTCCTTTGTTGAGAAAGATGAAGTTAGTAGCTTGTCACCTTTTAGCTTTTGCACGCCTCCTACATAGTGTACTTTTTTTTTTCTCTTGAACAATATGTTTTGAAGATTCGATCTCTTAAATTATGTTAGCTCTTTTCTCGATCATTTTTATTGCAAAAACCAATGATAGCACTCTTTGTGTAACTCACTTTCTTACATTCTTGTCTTCGGAATAAGCGGATTTGTGTTATCATTTATCAATAACACTCAAACTGTCAATCGAACAGTATCTTAAATAATTTATTCTAACATTAATTTAAGTGGTTACATCGAAAATACATATACTAAACCAAGAAAGTAATTCCTTAAATTAATTATCAAAAAAAAAAATTATTGCAATTTCATCGTCATAGTAATATTTAAGATGCTGTAAAAAAAAGGTAATATTTAAGATAAATTCCAATCTCTTTGGAATACTACGAATTAAGCTGATGAAGAAGAAGAAGGAGGATCACCATTTACCGCAGTTTATATTCTTCTCTCCACTACTAACTAGACTGAGAAACTCAAAGAGCACGAGGCAATATTGGTTCATGATGAACATTAATCCCAACAGATATTATCTGCATCTTGCAATTATTTTCCGTACTAGTCAACATCTTCTCCTTCTCTTCTTCTGATATAATCTCCCTGATTATTCCCATTAATATCATCTCCAAGCTTTCACCGTTGATCCATTCTCTAATCCATGTATCATTCAGCATCAGATTTTGACTAATCAGCTCCCAAACCAGAAACTTCTTATGTGGCATCACGTAATCTTCTATGTTGTTGGTACCGGCTTTAGCACGCTACCCAGATCTGACCCAAATTGAGACCAACTCACTCTTCAGAGCCCAAATCAATTTGGCCCATGAATACCAGCGACCGACATAATGTCTAAATAAACTTGGAAAAGGAAATCAACTCGGAAAATGAAAGATCAAAAGAAAAAAGGAAATATTGAGTCGAACAGAAAAGGAAAGTACGAACCTCCTCATATCACTATTAATAAAGAAATTCTCCACCAACACAAAGGGGGGAGAAATCACGGAGAAGACGAAAGATTAGACTTTTTAATTCTTTTATCTTCTTACTCAAAAAATCCTTTGTTACTTTATAATCATTAATAAAAACATCCAATTCTCTCAAACCCTAGTCCCCGAAGTCGATCAAACCCTATTGAATTTCCAAGATTCAACAGTTGGCGCCGTCTGTGGAGACTTTCTTTGAAAAATAAATCTTTGATCGATGACATGGCCAGTTGATCTCACCACTGATACCAATCCGAAAGACCCGATCATCCTTCCATAGGATGGTGACATCGACGGAGTCAAAAATCAGAACAAAGACACCACACAAGAGAATGCCTGACTACAAAACATTCCAGTGTACAACACAACAATCTTGCTGCAGCAGAACCAAATCCTAAACAAGCCAGACTTCACACTCCTCATGCGGTACTTAAACCAAAATATACGCCCATGATACACCAACAACCTCAACTGGGGCAGCCGTACCCAACTTTGAAAGCACACCACCATTTCGCCAAGGTCCTATTTTCAAACCACTACGCCAACCGAAGACACTCCGCAACACATCATGGATGAGCTCACCGGAAATCGACGTCAAGATGCCGAACTAATCAAAACAATCAAGGATATCAAGTCATAGATGCACCGAGCTACAAACACCATTCACAGCTCGAATCTCGGAAGCACACATGGGACACATGGACAAGTTAAAACTGTCAACTTATGATGGTACCACTGACCCTCGAAGTCATATGACCGCTTTCACATTTGCAACGGGATAAGCTAGACTCTCTGATGGAGAAAAAGACGCAGTCCTATGCCAGATATTCGTTAAAAATTTAAGCAGAGCATCACTCCAATGGTTTTCAAAATTAAAATCGAGCTCAATCGACTCATTCAACGACTTATCTCAGGCATTCATGAAGCAATATTCGATCCTCATCCTTCCTGAAGAATCCACACCCAATCTATGGAGTATGGTACATAAAAAGGGCAAAAGTCTACGCCACTTCATCGATCGTTTCAAAGCTTTCACGTCTCGAGTCACTATGGATGATGCAGCAATAATTGAAGCTCTACAAAGATGACTGTGGTACGAGTGCAATTTTTGGGAAACACTATCATCCGCCAAACCTTCGACGCTTGAAGACGCATTACATCGAGCAACAATATACATCAACATCAAGGAAGAACATGAGGCACTTCATAAGTAACATGCCCCAAAATATCCACATCGACCAAAGACAAACCAAAGGAGGCATATCGCGAACCTCGATAACATTATGAGGATCAAGGAGATGATAAAAACAGTAGAACAAATACAACGTATCAGATCAGCGATGAGCATAAAGTGCCACTACAATGGAACATATACTTCTGAATCTGAAAAAGACAACTCCCAAACTGAAGCAAAGCCTAAGACGGATAACTACATTCAACCTGATGCAGAGGGGTATGGTCGATCTGAAGGGTATCATCGAGGCGAGGCATTGAAACTATACTATGACGTCCATAATATATCGCATCATTCCACCTCTGAATGCTGTCAACTTTAAAAACTTTTACTCAATAAATATAAAAGAGGAGAAGTGCCCGATGTAGTGCATAAGCTCTGGCGATCTGATAACAGAGATTACAGACCGCCACGATCGAACAATAATCGTCGACCTGAAAGATCCAGAAATTAACCTCGATTGGGATTTAACGACAGGTCGGCAAGTTATGATAGACCAACAAATCAAGCTGAACAACACCAAGACCATCAAGACAAACAGCCAAAGCGAGAACAAGTCAACCACCCACGAAAAAAACGGTTAAAAAGAGAAGGGAAGTGCATGTTATCATGAGTGGTCTGACTGATTGCAACGATTCAGTTATGTCACTTAAAGAGCACCAGAGGAAAGCATAAGCAAGCATCGGCTAAGCGTCACCAGTCTGCCAAAGTCAATCTCATCGGGGGCGACCTCCCAATAATATTTTTGGAAGCTGATACAGAAAGTCTGGACCTGCCTCATAACGACCCTTTGGTTATCAATCTCGACATCGGCGATTGCAATGTGGCTAAGGTTCCCATCGACATTAGTAACTCAGTCGATTTGCTTTACAAAGAAACCTAGAAGAAAATAGAGATTTGTGAATCTAAAATAAAGAAGGTAACACGCAGCTTCAGTGTGTTCGATAACAGGCACGTCACCACAATTGGTACCATTAAAATCCTAGTCTATGTCGGAAATACAATAAAATACGTCAATTTCGTCGTCGTAGACAACCCCGCCGTCTATAATGTCATTATGGGCATACCTTGGATTCATGCAATGAGGGCGGTTGCATCAAGTTATCACCAGTGTTTATGTTTTCCTTCTAGATGGGCTATATTCACGATTAGAGGCAACCAGGCGACAACTCAAACTTGTTTCATCGCCGAAAAGAAATTTTGCACACCGCACACCGCCCACCGCCCGTCACGGTACACACCATAGTCAATCGAAAGAGCAATCACGATCTCATGAAGCCCAGACCGCTAAATTCATGTTGATATATCACTTTCACATTATGTTGATACTTTATAGGCTCTCAAATCGTTAGGAGCTTATCACATATGTCGACTAATATTTATGACTTACAAGGGTGTTTACCAAAAGAGTTGAAATGAATTTTACTAAATCACTTGCACTTACTAAAATATATTTATATTTAGGTTGATGAAAGCTATAAAACTAATCTCTGTTTAATCTTCGATTAACTAGGTGTATGGAGACTACACCTAGTTTAACTTATGCAGAGCTCATAGTATATTGATCCGAGAATTAGTTAGAGAGTCAAAGTCCCCACGATCTGACTCGGAACTCATGTTGTACGTTGGCCTGGATCACCCAAGTTAAGAAAAAAAACAAAAAAAATATTAGATTGCATAATTTAAAGAGTAGGAATGAGAAATCTTCTCCAATTCCAAGTATCAAGAAGAGATCGATGGATATATTCATCCAAAGTGTTTACAAATATTCAAGATAGAGAGGTGTTCTACATCTAAAAAAGGACTAACAAATAATTAAATATGATATTTGGTCTCTAAAAATGATTAAATATATGATAAATCTAAATTGGGTCAGAACTAGGATGGATGAAACCAGTCCTATTTTATGTCGAAAGTTAACATAGTATGACCGTTTACTTTATGCAATTCACATCATCACATGTAAAATTACTCCTATCTTCATTAAAACTACAATATCTTTATCGATCTTACACCACCTCCAAATGAAAAGTATTTCATTTTTCTATTTTTTTCCAAATTTGGTTTGGTCCATCAGTTGAAAATCTCTCGTCTTAAATTATATGTAAATTTAATGATCTTTCTTGACCCTAAACCACATGTAAATGAAAAATAATTCATTTTATTATTTTGTGTCTAAATTTGAGTTTGATCCAGCAGTTAAAATCTCTTGATGTCATATGTAAGATGATTATGGATAATCTTTCATCTTCATTTGATGTCCTTTTGAATACATGTGAAACCATAAAGACAAAAACCAAGATATATCCAAATTTATTCCTAAATGCCTATATATAGGCTAAAAGAAAAATACATCTAAAATATCAAGAATTTTGGTGTTGCTTGTAGTTTGATGTTTCAATTTTTTTTTGCGTCACTTCACGCACATCGATGTACATAACAGTATTTTACTGTTGAGAAGTAAATATAAGAGCATCTCCATTAGTGACCCTTTAATGAGTGTCTTTAAAATTAATTAATATTAAATTTAATAATTTTTTAAGTTAAGATCCTCCACTAAGTAGGATTTTTTTTTCACCTTCCATTAGTGACACCCTTAATGGTGTCTTAAAAATTAAAAAATAATTATTTATAGAAAATATGTTTTTTAGTTTAAATTTTTAATATAACAAATGTTGGTTTAAACTTATGAAAAATTTGAAAAATAAAACTTAAAATTATAATTATATAATATTTTATAAAAAATAAATATATGACATTATAAATATTTTTAAGCATAGATTACAATACATGAAAACAAATTTAAACTTAAAATTTGATTTAATAAACGGAAAACAAATACGTAGAATGATAGATACATATAAAAATATTATCAAGAACGTAATTCTCTCGGGTCTAATCCTCAGATGTGCTAATTTTTTGCCAGATATGTTCAACCAAATCAGCTTTCAATTGTTGATGTATTGTTGAATCACGAAGTCGATTTCGAACGCTCATCATATTGCCGAGATTGGTAGGCATATTTGTAGAATACGTTAAATCCACATGTGAAGTCTCGCTTCCTTCTCCTTGATATAATTCTGATATATTGTACAGACTGTATCCATCTCGTTCGTCTTCTACTATCATATTGTGCAATATGATACATGCTCTCATTATCTTTTCTATTTTTGTCTTATCCCAACTAGGAGCGGGATTTTTGACAATTGCAAATCGAGCTTGCAAGACCCCAAAAGCACGTTCGACATCTTTTCGGGCAGCTTCTTGAAATTGAGCAAATAATGATGCTTTCGGACCTTGGGGAATTGAAATTGATTGGATGAAAGTTGCTCATCTCGGATATATACCATCAGTGAGATAATAAGCCATATTGTATTGCCGTCCATTGACAAAGTAATCTACTCTTGGAGCTCGACCTTCTAATATATCATCAAAAACTGGTGAGCGATCTAGAACATTGATATCGTTTAAGGTACCTGGAGGTCCAAAAAATGCGTGCCAAATCCAGAGGTCTTGTGAAGCCACAGCCTCTAAAACAATTGTAGGTTTTCCAGATCCACGTGAATACTGGCCTTTCCAAGCAGTGGGGCAATTCTTCCACTCCCAATGCATACAATCAATGCTTCCTATCATCCCGGAAAATCCGCGTGCTTCTCCTTGATTGAGCAATCGTTGGAGATCCTCTAGTGTAGGCCTTCTTAGGTAGGTATCCTGAAACAAATATATGATTCTGTCCTCAAATTTTTCCAAGCATAGCAATGCGGTGCTTTCAGCGAGGCGGAGGTATTCATCCACCGCATCAACTGCACAACCATATGTCATCATACGAATGGCTGCTGTACACTTTTGTAGTGCAGACAGACCCAATCTTCCAGTAGCATCTCGTCTTTGTTGAAAGAATGGTACTTGATTGGCTAGTGTATCAACAATACGAATGAACAATGACTTGTTCATTCTGAAACAACGTCGGAACATAGGTTGGGAGTAAGTTGGATTATCATTGAAATAATCATTCCATAAACGAGTGTGTCCTTCCTCACGTCCTCTTTCAACATAAGATCTTTTGCGCCTTGAACTTGTTGGTTCTTGATGATGGGCATAATTATCTGTGCCTTGTTGAAAAAGATTCTGAAATTCTTCATCAAAAGCTTGATCAAATTCTTCATCTAAATTTGAAGATGACATGTTAGTGTGAATTTTTGTTTTTGGTTTGAGAAAATTGGAAAGTGAAGGGATTTGTAAGTAATAAAAGAAGATCCGTTGAGAAGTATTACTAAGAAAAGAGAATTGGGAGAAAAAGAGAATTGGAAGAGAAAGAGAATTGCAATTTTTTTTAAGAAGACATTGAAATGAAGTAGTTACATTCACGGCTTCTTGTTTCACAACATATACAACTGCAATAATACAAGTGGGGAAAATAAAATAAATTATATAAGAAAATCAAATTACATAACAATTCACGGGTTCTTGTTGTCTTGTGCCCATAATTGCATCACTTCCACAATTTGATCAATTCACGGGTTCTTGTTGTAACCTGCAAAAAGACAAAGCAAGGTAAAGACGTATTTGACTTAAAGACATATTTGATTTAAAAACAAAGCAAGGTAAAGACATATTTAACTCAATCAAAACACAGAACACAGAACACAGAACTCAATCAAAACACAGAACATAAACACAGAAAAAAAGAAATAATGGTTGCCTCACCAACGGATGCACCTACTAAGCATTATCCTAACATCTCAGCAATTAGCTTATTTTTCAAATTGAGTTCAGGCTCGGATAGCTCTGTTTTGGCTATGAGATTGTCTAGAAGTCGCTACTTGGATAATCTTTCTCTCCCAGCTATGTCTTTCTCCTTGATCTCCCACAACCTCTCAAACTTTAACAGGGAACTAGCTTCATTTTCTACACTAGTGCCACTCTTTTTTGCTTTGCCTTTAGATGCTTTAACACCAAGAGGTCGAGGACAGACTTCTTCATCAGTATGAGATGTTGTGTTTGAACTTGAGGAGTATGCGCCACCCTCCTGTACCTTAGTTCTTTTCGATCTTCCATTACCGTTAGATGTACATCATTTCTGATCATGGCGAAGCTCCAACCATGCATGCTCAAGGGCGAACTTCACTTGATGATCATTGAAGTACAACTCGTAAGCCATTTGGAGAACATCATCGTCTGACTAGCCACTACTTCTCCGACTTGACGCTTGGCTGTAGCATCCTACAAACTTGTTGACACTCTCATTGATTTTTTTCCATCTCTGCTTACATTGGCTGGCCCCACTCTTTGGTTTACCCACTACTGCTGCACTTGCTGCATAATAGGATGCAATTCGCTCCCAAAAGGCACCAGCTTTTTGCTCATTACACACGATGGGATCTTTGCTGGTGTTTAACCAAGCACTGATCAAGACAACATCTTCAGGGGTAGTCCATCTACGTCTAGCTTCTCTTGAGTTCTCATCAGGGACAGTACTATACTGAGAGAGATTTGGGATGAGCTAATTTGGATAGGAGGAGAAAAAAAAGGAAGACTTTCCAGATTATTGCTCTCTTGTTGGCTACTCAAGAGGTCCATAAAGTTTTGAGAAAAACTATATTGATTACTAGAACCCATAACCTAAAATAAGGAAAGATGGAGAAAAGAAGAATTCCTATGAACTGCTTTGATAATCTGTCGGCATAAATAGCAAATGTTTTTTAGAGTTATTGTTTCTCAGTCAAAAAGATACTTGAGTATCTTTTTGAAAAAGACAATTCTGACTTATATACTTTACGTCTCTAACATAACTTTGGTCCTACCATTCAGTTCTAACATAACATTGCTCCTACCAATCAGTTCTAACATAACTTTGGTCCTACCAGTCAGTTCTACCATAACTAACCTAGCCATTCAGTTCTAACATAACTAACCTGTAACATAAACAGAGAAAGTAGCCTATTATTACTAACCTGTAACATTGATGCCTTCACGTCAAGTTGAGAAGATGCTTGTCCTGCCATATCTTCATCAAGTTCATACAGCTCACCTGCTTTGTTACAAAGTTGTTAAAAATTCGATAACTAAAAGAAATTAGACTAATGAAAAGAAATTAGAAAATGAGTTAAGGCATAACTGCATTGCATATCAAGGCATACGAGTTTTAAACAACAATGTTGAAAACTATTAGCATAACTGCATTGAATAACTAAGCGTAGCAGAGACTCACTACTGTCAATCGCTCTGCAAGTAGTGAAAAGAAGAGATTTTAATTCAATAAATCCTCTCTTCTTTCACTTACTACAAAATTACTCTTTTAACAACAGTTCATTATTTTGTTTCCGATGAAATCATTGAAAAATGAAAAGCATATACCTGAAACTTTTGGTCTAAAACTATTAAATCACTCCTCCATTAACAAATAATTAACCACTGCTCTAGGTTGCCGTGAGCTGAGTACCAAAGCAAATTGAGTGGCTAAGGCTGATGCTTCCTGTCTTTGTCTACACCAATGCAGAATATTGATGGCTGATGCCATTATGTAGCAAGGAAGAAGAAACCTGGCAGCTCGGAGTAAAAAGAGCTACAAAAACATTTAAGATGATTTTGTCGTTTGGAGTTAGAACTTATTTGAAACTTCTAGTATATGCTGGGGAAAAAAAGAAGTGGTGACTTGATTTTAACTTACAGAAAGTATTGAAGAAGGGTCATCTTTACCATTTTGCATAATCTGGAATAGTCAGTGCATGTCGCAAATGAAGAAGAGTTATCAACTGCAAAAGTTATCAACTGCAGCTCCACCGGAATCTGAAGCTCTAAAATCATCATACTCTGATTCTAAAATCTGGTGTTCCACTTCTTGAATAAGAGAAGTTAAGAGGGTGTTAATTCAAGATGAATTTTCAATCAGCAAGTAAAATTCTCAAGATAAACCATTGTAAGTCAAATATTATCTGAATATTTCCACTTTCACCATTTTCCAATTAGCATAAGAACGCAAAGATGATTGAAGAGAGAATCAAAACGAATGATCCTAAACTAATCACCACTATTATATGAACTAAGACAAATTCTTAAGTACATATAAAGTCGAAGACACTACACAATTTCTTCCTAGTGCAGCAAACCAAGGATCATCTCTCCTGTTACAGACATTTATCAGTAAAAGCATCTGATTACGCATAATCAAACCCAAAATGGAGTTTTGTAGCTAACACAAAACAGACCTGGATTTGGGAACTTCACCGAACCATTACTCATTTCCATAAGAAAATGACCGATCCAACACAATCAAACAACTAATCTATGAGACATGACTGATCGATTAAAAGAATTTAATCAATTACAATTTTAAAATTGGATATCGATGAAATATGCACAAGGATCCGACATGCAAATCCACATCAATTGAAGAAGATGACCAACAACAATCGAACAAGAACAAGAAAAAAAATTGAAGAATCAATCAAGAATCGAACAAGAACAAGAACAATAATTCCACAAGCTACTTTCAATTCATTTCAATCGAACAATAACACGATTCACACGACAACAACAATCAAACATGAATAGGAATAAGAATTGAAGAAGAAGAGAAGTGAACTCACCGAATCAAAGAAAAGAGATCTATTCAACATCTTCTTCACAAAAATTTGAGAGAGATTGAGATTTGGAGTAAAAGAAAAATAAGATGGAAGGCTAAATCGCAAATGAAAAAACAAAAAACAAAAAAAATATCATGTACCTATTAGAAGTGGCCACGTAAGGTGTCTTCAGATGTCCTAAATGTCTCTGTAAAGACACGGGATATACACTGTTTAGTGTTTTAATATTAATATTTAAAGTTAAGACCCCCTGATTTATGTCCGTTGGGGATGGTCTAATATATGTATATAGATTGAAACAATAATTTCATGAAGAGATGATACCATTTGAGCTTATCTTCATGAGTATAGTTAATGGAGTTAATATACCATAAGCTAATGATAACATAGTCTGGTCCCGTTACCACAACTCACAAGACAAGTGGACTAGAAACTGTAGAATCATGGGGTTGCCTAGCTCCTTTCTCTTTTTCTCTTTGACATATGATTTGTCGTTTTTCGATATATTATATGGTTTGAAGAGTCATCGAAATCGAAATTAGTGATGGAAAGTAAGTTGAGGTTATGTTGTCCAAAGTTTTTTGCACATTGAAACTATCCTCGCTTTCTCTACAGCTCTTTATTCGGTGTAAAATGATGTTGTCGTGTTTTATCCATAGATCATATTATTTGAAGTTTCTAATAAAACAAAAAAAAAAATGGAATTCTAATATATGGTGGGCAACAGATTAAGAGAAGTATTATATTATTTTTGAAAAACAAAATATGATAGTCAATTACATCAAGTATAGGCCACCATATCAAATAGTTATACATCTAAAGTAAATAGTATTTACACCAATAATTAGATTTGTATGATGATATTTACAAACAAACATAAAATATGTTGAAAATACCATAATCATCATTTATCACTGCTCCGGTACACTGATACGACGAAGTCCGACACTGTCCAACCATAACCAATATTTTAAAACCAACTTAAACATTCAAAACCCAACTTAAACATCCAAAAACTTTAACTTAAATACAAAAAAAAAAATCACGTTGAAACCAACTTAAACATCTAAAAACTAACAAAATGATGATTGTAGTATACGGTCATTATCAGACGATATCCGACAATGTTGTGCGGGTGTACCGTAACAATGAAAAAAACAATGGTTATGATATTGACGAATGTCCTATGATTATTTGTGAATGTCATCATGCAAATTTAATTATTGATATATCCACCAACACATTATATGTTTTAGTTTATGTGTGAACTTACGGTAACTAATACTTAGTGTAAGTAGCAATCATTTTTCTTTTTGTAAAGTAAGAGTTTGTCCATTTTTCATTGACTGTTTCTATATATACTTTGGAATCAATTTCAAATTTATTTTTACATGAATAAACTATATAAATAAATTTAGATTATTAAAACAATAAAACTTGATGATTATTTTCATGAAATAAATTCTATTACGTTGCAAAATCAAAATAATGTGTTGATGATTTTGGATATTATATATGTTGTGAGATACAATATTAAATTAAAACCGTTGATGAGATTCATGAACGTAGACATGGACCTACGGAAATTAAATTCATATAGTTATCAATACTTGTTTCATTTGACAAAGAAATAAGTATTTTCACAAGAATCAATAGACATATAAATGCATCAAATATCGTTTTGTGTAATACAAACAAAAGCTCACGTCAACGCGTTATTGGTTTCAGTTCTTCAAAACAAAGCTATAGAGGCTCTTTGCTCGGTTCTCAATTTAAGTGGAAATTCTTTCGGGTAAACAAATCAATTAAAATAAGACATCACAAAAAGTGGTAACCACCTAAAATTAGAAATAATAAAAAGTGTTAGAAAAAAATATTACCATATATCTAAAGAGAATGCCATAAAAAAAAACAAAGTATGGAATAAATCCTTGTCTCAAATTTAAGAGAAACCGCGTTCCAGATTTCATATTTGCTTTCGCCGCAATATCTTTTGTCATTTTTCCCATATACATAAAATTTTGATGTTTTGTAAAATAGTATAGATTCTGATAAATTATGCAGAAATGTTTATACTAGTAGACAGTTTTTATTTATCTATTGAGTAATTGGGCATGTGTTCAGTTATAGACCAAATTAAGAATAATTAAGAAATTTATATTTAAATAAATATATGTGGCTGAAAGTTACCACATGTCTTTGTACCATGAGCTAGAGATTTGTCACTCAGATGAAAAGCTAGCGGAGTATTTCTCTTGCAACAACCTTAAGCTTGTTTCAATCACTTTTTTTGGCTAGTTATAGTTGATCTTATGTTGTAATTTCTCCCTCTTGTAACATTGTCGCAGCAATTTCAATAGAATATCTTTTATAAAAAAAAAAAAAGTATGAATGTCAGTTATTTAATTTACTATAAATAAATCAAATATATTTTAATAATTACGATTGCTTGCTATGGAGTCATCGTCGCATCCGTTGCCCAGAGCCGCAGATTTGACAATTTGCTGTTTTGCAGATTTGCTGTTTTGTCACAATGTTTGTTAAACCAAAGTATAATCAAATTGCTATAAAATTATTTTCGTAGGCGAATCTCTAGTGGAAGGTATATATAACAGAAGGTATAACTGGTATAAAGACATGTGGGAACTTCATATTCAAGGAAGGCGAAAATTAACACTGTGTTGATTAGTTATATATTTATATTAATAATACTCTTGTAATCGATTTTTCTTAAGTCCACATGCTGCTTGTGAGATAATTTTCTTAAGTTAGCAAGTTGCGTATAAGGTTATTTTGTAGTAGAAAAAAAAAACAAATTTTATATTGTTGGAACTCTTGTAATGGATTTTATTAGTCACAAATAAACAATGTTTTTAGATCCGATGAAGAAATAATTCTTATTTTCTTTTATGACTTTCAACAAAAAAAAATCCTTGTTTCCTACAAATCATTTGGTTGAAATAGTGATTTGAGCTTTTTTTTTTTTTTTTGTAAACATACTCCGATGTTATAAAGCTAACTTCAACGTTTATGCATATTTTGTTCATGTCATTTTCCACTTAGTTTTCGAATCTCTAACATCTGCCTCCAAACAAAAAAATTAATCCATATATATATATAACATTATATAAAAATGCCGAAAGAAGCAATAAACTTTTTTACGTACGTAGTACTAATTTAAACTAGTTATTATCTACATACTACCGGCAAAAAGGAATAAGCTACAAATTATCTTCAAATTTACGAAAGTGTCATTTAAATACGTTTATACTATTATACTATCTCTCAATATATAAATCTAGGTTGAAATTTTTTTCCTAAAATCCTTTCCTATTTGTTATCAGGCAATGTTTATTATTTCAAAATTGTTAATTTAGAAGAGGAATAAATTTCATTTTGCCCCATAAAAATATAACCCGTTTCTTATATTTATGTTTTTTCAATGTCCTATAAATTTACAGTAAACTAATTACAACCTTAAACTCCAAAATGCTATTGACCAAAAAATAAAATCTTATTATAATAAAACTGAAAAAATAAGTAACAAAACGTGTTTGTTAAGTGTATATATATACAAGTCACCTTCCATTACTCTCCACCATCAGCTTTCTGACTTCCAAGAACTCAAACAATGTCTCCAATTCCAAAACCAAATCCTCTCTTCTTCTTCTTCCTCATCCTCTTCAACTATGCTTCACTCTCGTTATCTCTCTCCCTCCACCTCCCCCTTAAATCCATCCCACTCTCCTCCACCACCTTCGAAACCTCCCTCATCTCTCGCAAGAACCCATCTCCGTCGTCTTCTCCATACAACTTCCGATCAAGATTCAAATACTCAATGGCTCTAATCATCTCTCTCCCTATAGGAACACCACCACAAGCTCAACAAATGGTTCTTGATACCGGAAGCCAACTCTCATGGATCCAATGTCACCGTAAAAAGCTTCCTCCAAAAACTTCTTTTGATCCATCTCTTTCTTCTTCTTTCTCAACTTTACCTTGCTCTCATCCTCTTTGTAAACCAAGAATTCCCGATTTTACCCTTCCCACGTCTTGTGACTCGAACCGTTTATGTCACTACTCTTACTTCTACGCTGATGGAACCTTCGCTGAGGGTAATCTCGTCAAAGAAAAAATTACTTTCTCAAATACCGAAATTACCCCGCCTTTGATACTTGGTTGCGCTACTGAGTCTTCAGATGACAGGGGTATTTTGGGTATGAATCGTGGTCGTCTTTCTTTTGTTTCTCAAGCTAAGGTTTCGAAGTTCTCTTACTGTATACCTCCTCGGTCGAACCGGCCCGGTTTTGTACCAACCGGTTCGTTTTACCTCGGTGATAACCCGAATTCGAAGGTATTCAAGTACGTTTCTTTGTTGACTTTTCCGGATAGTCAACGTATGCCGAATCTTGATCCTCTTGCTTACACTGTACCGATGATTGGGATTCGAATTGGTCAGAAACGGCTTAACATTTCCGGTTCGGTTTTTAGACCCGATGCAGGCGGGTCGGGTCAAACAATGGTTGATTCGGGATCCGAGTTTACTCACTTAGTAGACGCAGCTTACGATAAAGTGAGAGAAGAGATAGTGAGACTTGTGGGGCCAAGATTAAAGAAGGGTTACGTGTACGGTGGAACAGCTGACATGTGTTTCGTTGGAAACGTGATTGAGATCCAACGGCGGATAGGCGATCTTGTATTTGAGTTAAGTAGAGGAGTTGAGATCCTTGTTTCAAAAGAGAGGGTTCTGGTAAACGTAGGAGGTGGGATCCATTGTGTTGGAATCGGACGGTCGAGTATGCTTGGAGCAGCTAGTAATATAATCGGGAACGTTCATCAACAAAATCTATGGGTTGAGTTTGATGTAACCAATAGAAGAGTGGGATTTGCTAAAGCTGATTGTAGCAGATTACCGTGAAAAAAAGAGGCTTTTATTCTGCGGTCAAGAGTAGGGTCATACAGTGGACCTGATTAAAGATCGTCGTTCGATTATGAGTTAATCGGACGGTACATATTTAAATATCAGTTTTGAATGAGAAGAAATTATGAAACGACCTTTATTAGGGGGCTCTGAACTATGTACTACAATAATTAAAAGAGGTCACGTAGATATTTATGGTTGCACCGATTGTATATTATATGGTCCATATAATTAAAAATATATTTATATTTGTCACTGTGCCTTGTTGACTCGTGTTGACAAACTTGTGGATGAAGATAAACAAGATATTAAATGGATGAACCACATAGAATTGTGATTTTTCATGTGTGTTTTTGTTGAGTTTTATTTTCATGGTATCACTTTTAGTATAATAATCCTAAAAATTAGATCTACTTTAAGCCGAATGTCTACATATGAGGTCACTAATAATCACACCAAACTATACAGTATAAATGGATAGTTTACTCAAAACCATGTACACGACTAAAAGTATTATATTACATGTTACATATCATGACTAGATCGAGTAATTTTTACTTTATTAAGTTTTATTTTTATTTTTAAACACTATAATGTATTCAGTTTCAGAACTCTCATGGATATTCTTTTGTCTAACTAGTCTTCAACACAATAAATTTCAGTCACCAACTAGTCAGGGCTAGTGGCTACAATTATTAGCTAACGTATATTTGATTGGAATGTGGAAGAACACGAATTGCTATGTATTACATCACTTGCTTGGAACGTAATCTTTGATTAAAGAAATAAAAAATAAGATAAAAGAAAAAACTAACAAGGGTAATATTTGGAAAAATTGGAAATAAAGGAGTTCTACAAACTTTTTGTCCCTTTAATTTTTTTTTTTTGAAAATTGTCACTTTTTCCATATTTTATGCTATTAGATTAATAACATTTTAAAAAAATACTAGAAATACAAATTTGAAGAAGATTTGAAGAATACATTTTTTAATTTTAGATAATTTTAAGTAGGTTTTTTGAATTTTTAAAGTTGTTCTAAAAAGTTTAGAATATGTTTTCTAACGTTATAAAATTATTAAAATCCATAATCTAAAATTTGTACATGTTATGAAAATATTAGAATTCATATTCTAAAATTTGTACTGTTCTAAAAATTTTAGGATCGAAAGTTTAGAATATGTATTTTAAAAGTTTTAAAATACGAATTATGGAAAATTTAGAATATATACTATAGCATTTTTTCATGATATGCGAGAATTAGAATATGCATTATACGTTCTAAGAGTTTTAGAATACATATTATAAAAATATTAGATTACATATTCTGAAAAATTTAGAATTTTGAAAAATATAGTAACTGAATCTAAAAATAAAAAAAAATAAATCTTTTAAATTTTGGAAATCTTATATATGTTAATTGTGGATTAAGTTATGTTAAACCTAATTATTTATGGTTTTGATTAAGTTAAAAATAGTGTTTTTATTAACACTTTTTTCCCTTATTTATCTTCTACGCCTTCTTCTTATCTGTTGGTTGTAGATTTACAATTCTTACGAACAACCTCAATAAAAAGAATCATAAAAAGGAAATTCAGATAAGAGTATAACATTATTGATTCCAATTCTTACATAGAGCCTTAATAAAAAAAATACAGAAGGGGTATTTTCCAAAATAAATAAATCACTTAATTACTCAAAAAAAAAACATGAATTTAAAAGGTACTAATTGTCGAATAATAAAATTTTTCATAAAAATAAATGAATGAGGTTTACACTGCATAAATGAATCACGTACTGAAAGAAAACACATAATGGACAATTATCTCGGACATATTACAAATACGTAACTGGGAAATTAATGATTTTAAAAAGACAAAAGTAAATACCTCAGCTGCCTCCTCCGTTGGTCACAGCGACGCCGCTATTCTCCACCTTAGGCGGAGCTGAGAATCGTCGTGGTTTAGGCAATGCAGGTGAAGTAGGATATGGAGCTGTTTCTTAACTTATACCTTATCCGTGAACCCATCATTTTCCTGTGTGGTAACACTTTATGGGCTCTGCGGCTTGAGCCTGGCTCGAGTTGATTTAGTTGAAACCATGTAGTTTGGGAGAGCCGGTGAGCCAGCAAGGCTCTCGTCGTCTCTTGCTGATGATCTAGCAATGTTGTGTCTACGGTTCCTCTCAGACAGGATTGAGATTGTGCTTTTGGCATCGTCATCGTTGTTAGATTTTCTTGAGGATGGGTTTAACCTTGAGGGAGTTGAGGAGAGAAGAAAGTGTTAGAAGGACCTAATTTTGTAAGGATCAAGACTCTATATGAATTAGAGGGTTTGGATTTTTTAATTGTGTTTGATTTTTTTTTGAATTCAAGGTTAAATTGGAATTTCACATTTTAAAAAAATTAGATCACAAAAAAAAAACAAAAAAAAGTATAAATGGACAAATTTTTTTAAAAAAGCTCCTTTATTTTCAATTTTCCCATTATATTTTAATGTCTTTGTGAATATGTGATATTATTAGTAAGACAAACCGAAATCTGGATCACAACGCGACATAAATTATTTTATCATCAATAATATAAACCAAAAACATATATTAAAAACAAATGGTGAGAAAAAGAAGATGCAATGGATAAACGACAAAAACACATGCGCCATAGTGACAAGGCAGGTGTATCTTTCCCATGTCTATTTTGTTTAGTTTGTTTAACAAAATAATATTTTTAATTTATTATAAAATTATATTTACCATTTTTTTTTGGCTAAATAAAAATTAGCAATTTAAAAAAAAAATTATGTAAAAGGTGGTCGTCATCAAAAACCAAATACAAATCTAGAATTGTATATAAATGGTAAATATAAAACTATAGTTTTTATATATAAAATAATGTTAAGTTCTATGAACTTTCAATTCAAAATTAATTAAAAATGAGTAGATTGACTCATATTTTTTATATACTAGTATTAATACTTTTATATATGCAATATGAGATTTTAATACACTCTTTCGAGATGATTGCTCTTATCAGTCAATCTCGAACCGATTTCCACTTTAGGACTGGTAATAAGTCCTTTTTGGAGCACTCTAATTAGGTCAACAAATGAGGTTCTGACACCATGTTAAATTATATAGGCTTTCAATTCGAAATCAATTGGCAATGAGTGGATTAGACTATGTTTATTATATATGATTGTTAGTTTTTATATATATCTAATGTAGAATTCTAATAAACCAATATCAATTTTAGATATTTTACCCCAAAAAGTATTTTTTTTATATAAATGGTAAATATGAAATTATATTTACCATATTTTTTGGTTAAACAAAAATTAGCAATTTAAAATTTTCCCCGCAATTTTTTTATGTAAATGATTGTCGTCATCAAAACCAATACAAATATAAAATTGAGTTAAAAGACAAGTATCAAACCATAATATTGTTAGGATTTCTATGTACCCCCAAAAAAATCAATTTGAGCACAAATCTTATCAAAAAATAATAAAAATTTTGAGCATTGCAAGTTTGCAACACATAAATTTTTTTATTGAATCAAAATAAACATAAAATAAAATATAATCAAATAACGGGCCCTAAAATAACATGCTTTTAACTCTTTGAATTTGAATGGAAATGTGAAGTGGGGGCCAAAGATGAGCTGGTCAAGTAGCCGACAGCTTAGTTCCAACTCTTCGCCTAAACTCATCTTTTCTTTCCTTTTATTATTCTCTTTATTCTCGACAATGACCTTTCTTTCATAGTTGAATTCTTTTCCCATTTTTGTTTCCATCATTATAGTCCTATAGTTTGCTACTATTTTAAAAGTTTTAGTTTCAATTTCATGTCATCATAACAAAAGTGATGTGTAACGGATGCAGAAGAAGCCTCTAAGAACGTTAAATAAATCATCGACAAAAAAAAAAAGAAGTTTTGGGTATTATTTGAGTAAATATTCGTTATCAGAAAAATTCCACAAACAAGGATGATGAATTATTTGAGTAAATATTATGCAGCAAAAGTTTTGATCAGAGCGAATATGATACATCGGAGGATTAAAAACTTCATAAAAAATTACATGAAAATCACTCTCATAGTAATAAAGATTATCTTTAAAACATATTTCAAATGTTCCTAAAATATTAGTGTTCTAAAAGGCGGTCTACATGGCGTCTAGGCGTTACATGGTCTATACGGCGTCTAGCAGTGGACAAACACATACATATTATACTATACGGTGATTTATACAGTTTTAAATAATTCGGGTGCCTAATAACATCCAAGCGCCCGATTACGCGGATGTCTAGGCAAACAATTTTATTTTTAATAAAAAATTAAATAATTATATATTTTTGTGCAAATTTTTAATATTTTTTATTTATTGCATATGTTTAACGAATTTGATTCATTTGAAAATAATGATTAAACACTATACATATATCCAAATTTACATATTTATAAAATTATATATATATATATATATATTTCTAAATATACTTTATCTGTATAAGATCCCGTCTAGGCACCTGCGTATACGGCTAAACACTAGGTATTCATCTACTACCTAGCGAGCGCCTAGTGCAGTTTAGAACACTATAAAAAATTGATGTTTATGAGTTTTTACACAATTTAAGAAATAATGATTACCATTTCTAAATAGATTATTTTTCTCACCAAAAAATTATTCTAATAATTACAAACCAATAGTAATCTAGTAAATATAATTATTTCAATCATTGCATCTTGAAATATACAATTTATCTATAAAAATAAAGAAAAAATGCTAGAAAATCAATCATTGTGGAACAAAATAGAAATATTAGAACATCAATATTTTAGGAACAGAGATAGTACATCTACTAAGATGAGGGCAAAAAGGAAGAAGAAAAGAAGTAAGATATACAAATAGTGCATGAGTTTGGTTGAAAATTAAAAGGTGATTTAACTCTTGGTCATTTTGAAGAATGATAGCACAAAAGTGATTTTTGGTGTAAGTCACTTATAAGGTTTGATTGGCTTGGTAAAAAAAATTCAAAGGTTCAACTTGATAAACATCATCTTTAATGGATTTCCAATTGTTTTTTCTTATACGCATTTACACATTTTACGTTTATGAAACGTTAAATGCATTTATACGCTTATGACACAGTTTCTTGTCATTACTCATTAGTCCAACGACTCCAACCAATATATATGAGACACTAGAGATGGTGAAATCAAAGTAAGGAGAGGCATATATGATGACACAGTTTGAGAGAGAGAGAACATTGAAAGAAGGAAAAATGAGAAAGAGAAAAAAATTGAAAATAATTAAGAATGAAGGAGATAATACAAAGTAAAATTGAAAAAAAAAACCTTGTCAGATCTTACAAAATCACATCCTCTCACAGCATTTCCTCCTTGGCTTGCCCAAACAATATTATTTATTCCTACAACCACATCACTACAAGAAGAAAGCCTTAATTCCTACGACTTTAATCGTAAATTTTGGTAGGAAATAGTCATTTCTTACCGTTTTCCTACCCAAATTGTTGGTAAGAAATATTCCGTAGAAAAAAGTTTCAAAGGAAAAACGTAAGGAATTTCCTACGAAAATTGGTCGTAGGAAAATTCGTAGGGACGTGGTAGGGATTATGTTCACCATAATTCTACAAAGAAATTTGTAGGAAACATACTTTCTACTATTTTCCTACGAATTAATGCGAACCGATTTCCTACGAAATATTGGAAGAATATTTTTCCTATGGAAATCTTTCAAAAATTTTTCTACGATAATTTTGGCAAGAAAATATTTCTTACTAATTCCTTACGGAAAATTCCTACGATTTTACTACAAAACTTAATTTAAAATTACAAAAATTGAATTGGTTTCAATAATTAGAATATCCCAGAGATTTTCCTAAATTGGTTTCAATATTTAGAATAATTACGAAAATTAAATAGAAAGTTATGCAATAATAAATTATTAACATCAATCCAAATATTGTACATAAAAGTAAAATATTTTACAAAAGACAACACAAAAGAAATGTCTACATTGTTTTTGAAAATAAATTCAAACTATTCTTGCGTCTCATCATAATCGGGAGTACCTGGTGGACAAATGTCTGGAAACTTTTCGAAAAATAGCCTGTTGCATTTCATGAGATACTGAATCTTGGCGTCCTTCTCCATTTCACGATTCTTCAATGTTTGAATCTCTTCTCGCAACAATGTTTCTTGGTGTAGGTTTCTCGAGGTGTAAGAAGATGATGTGCGTCCATGACTTAGTAATTTACCAAACCCGTAGGGATGTCCTTTACCATTTGTGACTTCCTAAGAAAGTAAAAAAGAAAGAAGCAAAATTATAGAATATTCAGAAAATGTAAGACAGATTTATGTTAAGCACCAAAATCAAATTGAATGTAACTTACTTGAATCACTATATCGTTAATCTCCGGTGTTGTGATAGTCTGAACCGAGTCATCTCCTTCAGTTTGTCATTGAGAGACAGCAATATCTATCTTCCTTTTAGCAGAGTCAATAATCATTTGTGCCTTCTTGTTCGTAACTGTATGCCTCTTCTTGTTAAAATGAGTCACTTCTATGAAGTGCAGCATATCAGGCTCCTTCCCGGATTCAATAGTCTTAAATGTTTTTCAAAAAAACCAAAATTAAATAAGAGTTTGTAGTATCACTTAAAGAGCAAATGGAAAACAAACTTGCACAAAAATGTACTTTAAGCAATTCAACAAAATTCCTAAACCATCATGTGATAAAACAAAATCATATATAGAGAATAGTTCTCAGCAATGTTGGTTCTCAGTAAATTGTCAACAAATTTCGAAAATAGTTCTCAATGTTGGTTCTCAGCAAATTGTCAACAAATTTGAAAGTCAAGAAAAGAATCTGAAAGTCAAGAACTTGAAACCTTATCAACAAACCTAGTGTCAGATCAAGAAGAAACATCAAAGTTTATCAAAGAATTTTTTTGAGAAGAAGACAAATAAAAACTGAAATAATCAATAACTTCCACAAAAATTATACTTACCATTTCATCCCATTTTAGCTCGAAGGTTTTCGCACCATTGTCGTGGACTGCTTGCCCTAAACCATCTCCTTTGCTTGAACGATTTGTACAGTTTATGCCTGCCTTGCTTTTCACATTCGGCAAGTTCCACATTTTCATGTATCCTGCAAAGAGAGATTTCCTTGCCTTCATCCATTCTGGCAACCCTTCTAGTCCTTTTCCGAGGCATGTCGACTTCCACTCGGATAAGTTGGATCTAAAAGACAAATCTGTTTGAATGTCATATGCAGTTCTGATGGATTCGGTTATGCTTGGGTTCCAGTTGAACTCTTGCTGTACATGAAACTATTAGTAATTAAAAACCTGAATTAAAAAAAAAAAAGTTTCTACCAAGAATTCAAAAATAAAACATATTTACAGCAAAAGCTCGGAACCAGCGGTTCTTTATTTCTTGCGGGAGTGAACGATATGTCGGATACGGTTTTGGAAGATCAGATTTAAGCATTTGCAAAATCTGCTTTGTAATCTTTCCGGTTGAGTCATGCCTAAACCTAGAAAATATTTTCAAAGTAACACAATTTAATTTTTATGGCTCTAACGATCTAAAAGTGAAAAAAAAACATGTAGAATTTACCAAATATCTTTTCCTTCCTGGTCGATGCTTAGGTAAGGGAGGTTATTTCGGCCAGAACCACTCAACAAGTCATCAACTGAAGCTAGCACCGGGACAGCTGATTCATTAGTATCGGGAATCCCAAAATTAGATTGTCGAGCTTCACTACTACTAAGATTGTGTTGGTTAGGCTGAGAAGGTTGCTGTGATTGAAGCATACTTATTACATGTGCCTCTCAAATTCCACACGTGTATTCTCCTGCAACACTCCAAAGATTTTCCAAGCAAAGAAGCAATCAACACAAAATTGAAGAGAAAATCGTAATAACTGTAAATATCAAATCCTTAATACCGTGAATAGAGGAGCCAAAGGTAGGGAGCACGAGAAGTTTGCAGGCAATGACTTATTCCTGTGATGAGCCATCTCTTCGAAGCATCAGCAGCATGCAAAAATAAGGAGGAGGATTAACTGATGAATTAGACAAAGAACATTTGTAACTCAAACACCAAACACCAAACTCATACAACAGAGGATGGAACAAGATTTCTATTTGTTACGCTAAAACAGTATAAATTCCAGTAACAGCGAGAGATCTAGTGACGAAGGTAAAATCCACTAAACAGAGATGAACTTAATTTGAGAATAGAGAGTAACAACAGAGAAGAATTTACTGCGGTTCTTCAGAAGTCGCTGTAGATCGAGGTTTTACAATTTGGGTGGAAAATTGGTGAGGTAAGGTAATAAATATATACTTATTTGGTAGGAAAGTGGTAGAGGTAAGTAATATTATTTGTTTGATAAAATCCTTCAATTTAGATCAACATCTAATTCATTAATTTGATAACGTAGATTTTAAGATTTTTTAAAAAAATATTTAAGATTTTTTGCAAAATTATTTTTGTGAATATTTGATATATTCGAATTAATATGTATTATAATTTAAAATGGGATTTTTTGAAATGGGATTTTTTTTTTGAAAAATACCATATATATAGATTTTATTTTAAAATGGGATTTTTTGAAAAATGTATAGATTTTTGAAATGGGATTTTTTTAAAATGGGATTTTTGAAATGGGATTTTTAATAGGATTTTTAAATATATATATAAATTTTAAAATGGGATTTTTTGAAAAATACCCTATATATTGATTTTGTTTTAAAAACAAATTTGATAATTTGTTTGTGTCCCCTTATTGAAGTTTATACCTTTATAACTAACATTTAAATTAAAAATAAATTATTATAATTACTAATTAACTAACTATGTTTTTAAAAGTTAAATCAACAAACTTACCATTATAACTACTCTGAGTCGGATGAATATTCAGAAGATGTGGAATCAGAACCTTCTTCAAACTCATCTCGTTCTTCATCAGATACATCTAAAATATTGTCGATGTTGTCTTCCCCCAATTGTACCAAAATTTTGTCTACTAGGGACTCCTCAACATAATCTACATTCCCAACATAATTTTGTTGTAAAGGACCATTCTCTATTACTCCATACACTCTCCCACGTGGGTTGATTTGCGTAACAGTTACCCAAGGATCTTATATCGGTCCGACGCAAGGATAAGAAATGTATGACACTTGGTCAGCTTGTGAAGCCAGAATAAAAGGATCATATTTATTGAGACTTCTTGATGTGTTTACTTCTGTTACACCAAATTTGTCTTGCCATACACCTATACCAATCAATGGATCATACCAATCACACAAGAATAATACGCATTTTAAGTTAATTACACCTGGGAACTCAATTTCCAATATCTCTTTGAGTACACCATAATATATAAGATCACTAGCTTGCGCAGAGATCCCAGAGTTGACTGTTGTCCTACTACGTCCCTCACGGAAAATCTTAAAGGCATATCCACGTGTGTAATACATCGGTGAACTCATTACAAGCGACAATGGACCATCAACCAACTCTTCTAACCAACTATGTAATGGTTCACATCGCATACGACATGTGTGCACCTATATCATATTAATTATAATTAGTTTTAATTAGTATACTAATTATAATTAAATAAATTAATATTCTCACATAAAATTTCATCCATTGTGCAAACTCCATCTGTTTCAATCGGTCAAGAGTCTCCTCATCATAATCTGGGTACGTCATCCTCAATTGATCGAGGTACATCCTTTAAATTTGAATGTAATTAATTAGAATAACTAAAAAGTAAAAAATTTATATATGTACAACATTAATAAGATATACCTCTCGTACAGCGCTAATTCCTCGCAGTTAAGAAGAATATATGTATGCAAGTGATTTTGTTCTTCTTCTGTAAACCATCGCTTACTGCGTTTCCCACTTAGTCGCCCGACTTGAGAGAAGATAGCTGGCACTTGGGTTAAGTATTTGGGTTTCTCCCCTCCATCGTATTAACGACTAGGTTTTCGGCTCCTGGTTTGTACACTTGGTGGAAAGTAGTAAGCAGAGAAATTAGATGTTTCTTCGTTGATGCTCTGAGCGACAATGGAACCTTCTACCTTGTTTAAATTTTTCACCTTTTTTTTAGATGAAACATGAATCTCTCGAAGGGGTACATCCATCTATACTGAACAGAGCCACCAAGTTCTGCCCCTCGATGAAGATGAATGGGAAGATGTTCCATTACATCAAAAAATGACGGTGGAAATATCTTTTCAAGATTACAAAGAAGGACGGGTATGTTGTCAGACAAATGTTGAATTCGATCAGCTGTAAGAGATCTCGTACATAGGTCCCTAAAAAAAGCACTTACTCCTACATTTAGACAAAGAAAAAAACATTACCATATAGATAATATAATATTGAGTTAAAAAAAAATCAGAAGAAATAAGCTACATTATGGTTACCTGCAATAGCTTTATGTACGGGTTTTGGTAGGAGATTCACAAATGCGAATGGTAGCAAGCGTTGCATAAAAACATGACAATCATGACTCTTCATCCTAGATAATCTACCTTCTTCGCTATCAACGCAGTTTCATAGGTTAGAAGCATAATCGTCCGGGAATTTAACACTATGGATAATCCAATGAAAAAAACTCATTCTTCGCTTCTCCATCTAATCTGAAAGGAGGGTATGGACCCTTTCCATTTGGTAAGACATGTAGACGAGGGCACACACATAAAGTAGGCAAGTCTAGTCTAGATTTCAAATTGTCTTTTGTCCTCCCTTGAACATTTAAAACAGTATTCATGATGTTGTTGAAGAAATTCTTTTCAATGTGCATAACGTCAAGATTGTGCCTCAACAAATGATCTTTCCAATAAGACAAATCTCAAAAAATACTTTTCTTGTACCAATTGTCGTACTCTCCATAACCGTCCACCGGAAGATGCCCATTACCACCACAATATGTTGTCTTCTCAGCACCAAAATCCCGAAGTTGCATCAATAAATTTTCACCATCTAACTCTGGCGGTGGATCATCATGAACAACTATATTCTTCTTAAACAACCATTTGTTGTTTCGATAAGGATGTGAGGTTAACAAGAAGCGTCTATGACAATCAAACCAACTAGTCTTCCTTCCATGTTTTAACTGAAATGCATCTATACTATCTTGACAATACGGACATGATAATCTCTCATGCGTTGTCCACCCAGATAACATTCCGTATGTTGGAAAATTGCTAGTGGTCCACATTAAAACTGCACGCATAATAAAATTTTGTTGGCACGAGACATCATAGGCTTCAACTCCGTGCTCCCATAAGTCTTGTAACTCGTGAATCAAAGGCTGTAAGAACACATCTAGGGATCTCTTTGGGTGTTCTGGACCAGGATAAGTACAATTAAGAATAAAAACTCTCGTTTCATGCACAAAGATGAAGGCAAATTGTAGGGAGTGACAATAACTGGCCACAAAGAATATTGCCTCCCATGTCTTCCAAATGGGTTGAAACCATCTGTACATAGACCGAGGTATACATTTCTACTCTCAGATGCAAAACTTGGATAAATTGTTTAAAAATGTTTCTATGCCTCTGCGTCTGAGGGATGTGTGATCTCTCCTTGCTTTGTATGCTCTCTATGCCATCTCATAAGTCTTGCTGTGCGCTCAGACTGATATAACCTTTTCAACCGATCTACTAACGGTAAATACCACATACGCTTAAATGGTACTTTTACCCTCCCACCAGTATTCTGAAACCGAGCTTCTCCACAAAATCGACAAGCGAAGTAGTTTGCATTTGATTTCCAGTAAATCATGCAGTTGTTGATGCAAACATCAATCATCTGATATGGCAAACCAAGACCGGAAACAAGCTTCTCAATCTCATAATAAGAAGCTGGTGACAAATTGTCTTCTGGCAATATATCTTTCACAAAATCAGCAAAAGCATCTACATTCTTAAGAAAAATTGTGCTCCGTCTTTATATTCATCATCCTTGTTGCAGCTGATAAAAGAGAATGACCTTCCTTACAACCTTCATATAACGGATTCTTCGATGCATCCAACATATCAAAAAATCTTCTTGCTTCTAAATTTGGTTCTTCTACTCTATATCCATCTTCTGGAAATGAGTGCATATTTTCCCTAAAAGCATCATGGACCATCTGAACCATACCTATATTTTCTTCTCCCGTTCTAAACTCTTCAACCCTCTCAGGCTCATTTTGACTACTACTACCCACGTGGTATGAATTATTTTCTCCATGATAATACCACACCTTATAATTTGCTCTAAACCCATCTCTATATAAGTGTAACCATACTACATCTTTGCTGAAAATTTTCTTATTATCACAACTTGGACAAGGACAAAAGAGCTTACCACTTTCTAAGCAAATTGTCTGGTTTGTTGAAAAGTTCATGAATTCAGTGAGTCCGGCCGCAAACTCCCTCGTAAGACACCCACTGCTTGAATCAAACCTCTCATTGTCCATCCATGATCGTGAATTACTATTATTTGAAGACATTTGTAATTAAAACTATACAAAATTAAAAAAAATTTCACCAGCAAGTTTTTTTTTTCTACATAATACAAATGGGAAAGCCGGGTGCCTTATTTATATATATATATATATATATTGTTTTTTCTATCCCCTACAGATATCCTACCAACTTTCCACTAAAATTTCACTATTCTACCTACTCTACACGTGAGAAAAAAGTGGTGTACCAAATAAAATGCCCTACGGAACTACTACAATTTTTCTTCGGAATTAATGTCGTAGAAAAATAGTAGGTAAGTATCCTACGACCTTTCTATGGTTGCCTTACAAATGATTTATCGTAGGAAAATGGTAGGTAATTTCTCTACAAATTTCCTACTAAATTCAACAGTTACTTTTTCCCGACAAAAGTCCTTCCCTTTTCTTACTATATCCCTATGAGAAAATGTTGGATAAGAATTTGGTAGGAAAAAGCCTACCATTATACTTCAAATAATTTTTGTAGGATAATCTCTACCAATTTCCTACCATTTAAAATTTTCGTCACTAAGTCGTACGTATATGGTAATATTATATTCCTACGAATATATTCATAGGAAATTTTGTAGGAATTAGTTATGTTTTCTTGTAGTGCATGTTGCCCAGTAGCTCGAACTGTTCTAGCAACACTTCCAACATTTGTTTTCCCATAAATCACATCATTAACCTTACTAAATTGATGTAGGTAATGGCACGATGAGGAGATTAAAACTCATAACAAAATTTCTGGTGGAGTACGGCCTTGTAAGGAACATGTGTAAGTACATGGACAACATTCACCAAAATGGGTGTGATCATGCAACACCTGACGCTGAAGAAGTAAGCTTGTTTTTCAATTATCTTTATTAATTGATCAATCATAACAGTTACTCCCTCTGTTTTAAAATATATGTCGTTTAAGATTTTTGCATCCATATTACGAAAACGATTAAATTTTAGTTTTACCCTTTATGATCAACGAGGAGGTTCTCATTGCATTAGTAGCTGAAAGGCATGTCTTGTAACTTTTGTCATAACATATGGATTTCAAAGAGGAATATCAGTCTGCTATCGTTATTCAATCGCATGTCATCCGGATGACAAAGCCCATGCAGGCAGCTTGGTAATTGTGGCTAGGTGCTACATGATCCAAGATCAAGCTATTCAATTCATGCATTACATAGAGGATGAAGAGCATATGAATCATAATCTTTATTTGTCAAAGTTAGATACCAAGAGGTATGGAATGGACTAGTCGATTTAGGGGCCGATGGGTTAGGACTGTTACTTTAGGCTTTCACTGTAGACTTTTGGCTGTAGAAACTTTGACTGTAGAGACTTTAACTGTAGAAGCTGTTGCTGTATAATAAGTCTGATTGGAACAAAAACTGTAGAAACTATGACTTTAAATATTTTTAAAAGTTTGATTGGTAACAAAATTGTAGATATTTTTATATAAATATATTTTATTATACCATATTTAAATAAAAATAATGACATAAACTGATAAATAAATTTTTTTAATAGTAAAAATTTTGGGAGCAAAATAGAAAGTAACCAAAAATTTCATCTGCTCCTACTTCGGAAGCTTCCGAATTATGAAAACAAATATTGTAATAATACTCGAAATCAAATTAAATAAAATAATTACAGCAAAGTAGCCCACATAGTGTTACCTAACTCATCACAAACACCTTCCATGTATTCTCTAGAACTAAGCTCTTCTTCCATCATGTTTGGAAGTTCTTCCTCATATGCGGCTGCATGTTCGTTTGGATGTTTTTGTGGTGACTGAAAATCAGGATCTGCAATCTTTGACTTGCGAATAAAATTATGGAGGGCCATAATGTCTGATAAAAAATAACTCTCCATAGGTTCTTGTATTGATAAAGTTTTAATAATCTCTAAAAATAGTAATTAATTTTTTCTTTTGAAAAATTTTCCATTGTTTTTGAATGATTCTTGATAGATTATTATGTGCTAATAATTAATTTATTGATAATTATGTGCTAATTAGTCATAATTTTGTAATTTATTTTGAATAGTAAATAATAAATTATTATGAATAATAAATAAGAAATTATTTTGAATAGTAAATAATAATTTTTTTTGAATAATTTTATTGTTACATATATGATTTTTTCATTTTTTTATTATTTGGCTGTAATTTACTATTAATTTTGTATTATTGAATTGATTAACAAAACAAAAAATTATTTCAACAATTGTTACGTAAAAGAGTCTCATTTTTGAGACTTTAAAAAATTAAACTAAAAAAGATGTAGTGGTTTTAAAAATAGCAGTTAGACTTTTAAGACTTAAAAACAAAACAAAAGTTTTAAAGTCTGATTGGTTGAAAATTAACTTTGAAGACTTTAAATTTTTCTAAAGCCTTAAAAGTCTCCTACCAATCGGCCTCTTAGTTTATGTTTTATTGTATATCTTTATTTTTTAAATCGAAACTGCTTTTAATATTTTTCAGGTTATATGAAGCTTCATGGGTTGTGAGAAATTTTAAAGGGGTAGTGTTAGCAATAGCCTTAGAAATTTTAGTTATATTAATTCCCTCTTAATTGAAAAGTTTTTTGTGGATTGTGGAAAGTTTGTACAACATGTATATATTTTGAATTATGGTTGCTTTAAGTGTTGGGCATCTTGTTGGGGTTGTCTTTAATCCGTCAAAAAGATCGGCTCTCTAGTCTCAAGTGGCTGAAATTTGTACTACTTTTCAGGATATTGATGAGTGGAAAGTTATGTATGAAGCTCCAAATGTGAATAAGGGAACAAATCTTATAGCAAAAAAATTTACTTTAAAAGATCGACGAAAATCTTATGTTGCAACACTATCTCTGACTTGGTTGCATGTCATCATTGACTCTTAAGTTTTCAGTTTTGTGTAGCTTTTCTTTTTATCGTTTTTTTGGCTTTTAAAAATTTTTATATATCTTTTTATTTTTTTATTTTGGGCAATGTTTTGATGTTGGCATTGTATGGTTTCATTAACAAATTAAGATAACAAAAAGAAAAATATAATACTTTTCCATAAATTAAACCTTTCAAAAGCTTGTTTACAAATCAATCAAAAATGAAAATGAATACAAATAATTTAGTTTAGTATGATTCCAATATGGATATTAATATGGTTTGGCTCGATTGATGCAATAACCAACTATAAATTGAAGTAGAAAATGCATAGTACTAAAATGTATATCTTTGCATTACTTTGAAATTATTTTCCTACTAATTATATTAGTTAATAAATTATTTCAACTTTGGAACAATCAAGATGGATTATCTTTTTATTTTTCTATGCTTATGAACATTAATATATGTATGGCAGATAGACAATGTAGGATGCGACTAAATGTAATATATGGAGTAAAAATAGTAAAGTAATTGGTTAATTACTTTGAGTTTTTGTTTTAGTATTCCAATCAAGTTAAAAATGCTGAAATATTTTTAGCTTGTTTCAACTGAAAATAAGAGAAAAGTAAAAAAGTTAGAGAGAAATTTTAGTTTACATTTTACAAATAGAATTTTTTTTCCGCTTAGATTAAATTTTCTTCTCTTTCATTTCTTGCTTTCATCTCTCATACTTTTATTCTACTATATTTACCAATCATAGTTGTAGTGTGTACTCGTTATAAGATGAGGAAGGGTTGAAAAAATAGATAAACATTTTGAGTAGGCACCACAAAAAATGGGTATGTTACCACTTATTTTATATATTTGTTATTAGTTATAATTGATGCAAAGTAGTAGTTTTACATAATTTATGTAAGTATTTCTAGAAGCAATGATGCAAAATATGTGCATCGGTTGAGATTAATATTGCATCACTTTTTTGTAATTGATGTTAATATACATCAGTTACAAACAAATAATGTTAATTTTGCATCAGTTAATATCAATGATATTAGTATTTGTGATAGTTTTAACAGTTGATGCTTCATAATTATATCATTTTTTTATAATTGATGTTATAATTGCATCGCTTCTAAACAATTGATGTTAAAATAAGTTAATTTTTATAATTAAATTTAATTAATTAAAATATTATTATATATACATCATATAATAATATGATACTATATAAATTTATTGACAAGGTCTCACATTGCCGGAAAAAAAAAGATAAGGTCTCACATATTATTTAGTATTTAATTAAAATAAATATGTTAAAGTAATTATTTGGTGTCAATGAATTTTGTTTCCATCTAAACTCTTTCTAAACTTATTCTTAAATTATGAGTTTATTTATAGAGGAATAATTTTATCCTTCCAATTTGTTTTGGCGATGTGGAACAAATGTAAGAAAATAAATTACTTCATTTACTTTTGTAACTTTGTTAGCATCATTTTTCAAGTGATATAAATTTTCTATCATTTAAAAAATTGATACTAATTTTATTTTTAAGGGATGCAAAGTAAGATAAACTAGTATTATTTTTATTTAAATGATGTTAAATAACTAGTAATGCTTTCACTTATTATAATTGATATTAATTCACAAATGTTTTATAAGTCATTACTAAGGAACTCAAACTAGTATAATTTATTATTTGATGCAATTTAACTGAAGCAACACATGTTTTTTTTTGTAGTGAGAAAGTAATCTTCAACCACCAGTGAGACTACAACAAAACTAGTTTTTTTATTTTATTTATAATGGTATTTTTTCAATTTATATATATTGTACCATGACGAGAAAACATCAAGATATTTAGTTTAAAAATGTTCTTTACAATCACTAATATTTTGAATTTTTTAAATCATTGTTATATATGTTCTAATATATTACAATCACTCATATTTACAATCATTCAAGATGTTGAAAATGCGATGTGAATGACATAGAAGGGTAAAGATTATCCTAGTGAATGGAATTGGATTTGTAAATTCTACTATGAATATGTAATGGATTAGCCCAATTATAAATAATGAATATGAGAAATAATTTAATGTAAAATAAGGGTAAGTTTATGAATGCATTAGCATATTATGATATAGGGTGTGCTATGTTATTGTTTGCTTTTTCTTTTGTATACAATATAATATTAAGTTGTTATTGTTTCATGTAAAGGAATATCCTAGCGTGTAATTAGTATAATGATACGAGGGAATGTTATCAGATTCAACATTGAATATGAGGAACATGAGAATTTTTTGGACCAAAGAACCATGGCAAATGTTGGTTTCCATCATTCAATGGATTTCTGTACCAATGTGAGAATACTAAGGCACAATTACATCAGAAAACTGTATTGTACTCCTACTAATTAACAAGTGATCATTATGTTGTTGTTATCACAAGGATAACATAAAGGATTGAACTTGTACAACTTGTCTTTGTGTGGATTCACTCAGACGTTGATTCGTGTTCTTATCACAAAGGCTTTTTGCACCTTTGTGTGGCTAACTTCGATCCCTTCGAAACGTAGGCCTTAAAACTGTGTGATCAATAAGAAAGGTGGATTCTAATCTTATATTAGTTGGTATCAGAGCATGGTTTTATGAAATCTAAATACTTCAAAAGATAAAGTTTTATGTTGTTATAATTTGAAAGAGGTTTGGACCAAAAAAACAAAAGAAGTTCAACCAAGCTTCTAGTTATTGTATTTTAAAGACAAATTTTACCTTGTCTTGCTCTAGGATTATGGGTATAAGCTTATGCTGTGAGTTTATACCTGTTAGATAGCTACTTAAATTTTGATTATTTGCCTGGGTACTCATGTCTAGATGTTCGGATGTGGACATGCTGGAGGTCTGGAAAAAATATTCGCTAGATCAGCTTCAATCCGATATTCGCTTTGATTCGAATTGAAAAATCTGGATATCCGTAAAATTTTGGAATAAAACAAATAGTCAAATATAATATTCATAAAAAACGAAGCAAATCAGAAATATCATTTTTGGAAAAACTGAATATCCGCTTTGATTCGAAGGTGCACCTATCAATCATACCTATTGAAAGATCGAGGAGAGTATCATTCAAGAAAAGGAAGAGTGAGATAATGAAAAAACTCAATGAACTGACAACTCTCTCTGATGTTCAAGCTTGTGCAGTTGTTTACAGTCCGTATGAACCGGTTCAGAAGGTGTGGCCGTCAAACCAAAGGCATTCAAGAGGTGGTTTTGAGGTTCATGGAGTTGCCAAAAAATGAACGGATCAAGAAGATTATGGATCATACAACCTAATTCCAGGAGAAAATCGCCAAAGACAAAGAAAAACTGAAGAAGCTGACTCAAGAGAACTATGAATCTCAAATAAAACAAGTTATTTTCGATTGTATCGAAAGCAAGATGAATACATATCAATATCAATTAATGGATCTTGAAAATTTGAGTTTTTATAATCAGAATTATATCGACCAACTTCCTATGAAGTTAATTCCTCAGATTCAACATGAAAGATGTCGACCAACTTCCTATAATTCTGAATATAAGAACTCAAATCTTGAAGATCCGGTAGTTCATACTGATATGTATTCATTTTGCCTTCGATGATAAAACAGGAAACATTACATGTTTCCTATTATATCATTCTAGACAAACGAACATAAATTTTCTTAGTTGAGATTCACGGGTCTTTTGAATCAGCTTCTTCAACTTTTTTTTGTTTGGTGATTTTCACCTTCAAATAGGTCGTAAGAACCATCATCTTCTTGTTTTGTTCATTTTTGGACACCTCCATGAACCTTGCATCCACCTCTTGAAAGCATTAGGGTGATGTCCACACCTCTGAAAATGGATGTACATACTATAAAACTTTAAATGACCGCACAAGGTTAAACATCACATAGATTGGTGACTTCATTGAGTTTTTTATTATCCCACTCTTCCTCTTTCTAAATGATGCTTTCCTTGATGTTTCATAAGCTATGAATGATAGCTTTAACATTGAATTGTCGAGTTCTTTATTATATTTTCTTTCTGTTTTGTATGCTTTTTAGTTTCTTGAGTGTGATCGAATAGGAATATGCAAGATGATTCTTTGTATAGTCATAAAAGGGTGATGTTTCTCGTGAAGTATGTCGTGATGTTTCTCGTTAAGACGGTTAAGTACATTGTCATAAAAAGGTGATGTTTCTCGTGAAGTACAGTCATAAAAGAGTGATGTTTCTCGTGAAGTATCTTATCACCTTATTGGACTCATTAAATTTTATAAGTTACAACCATTCATTTTATATATTTCTTATTAATTAACCTGACCACCATCTAAATATCACTGTACTTATTTATCTTTGTATAATACTCTCATTTTTCTCTACTCTTAATTGTTTTTTTTTTTTAATTTACAACATAGTATATCTCACCCGTGTAAATGTAAATTCGTGGATATATGAAAAGTTCAAAAATTTCATACATGGTAAGACAATTTCGATGAAGAATGTTACGTGGATTTCAAGAATTAGTTAGAGTGCGAGAAATTTTTGAAAATGATAGAATGTGGATTTCACAAAACATTTAAAGGCACATGTTTTGGAAAAGATATAACTCTACTGATGTTAACAAAAGTGCTAAAAATATAGTATGTTTATTAAATAAAAAATATTATATATATGTATATATATTCATATTTTTATTTATGAAATTTATTTTATTTGAAATATTTATAAATGATCAGATAGAGTTTTTATTTTATAATCAAGATTTAATTATATAAATATATTTTGATAAAAAATAGATATATTATATATGGTATATATATCTGACATGGTTAGAAGTTCCATCAAATTTCTTTTGATCATGAGTTCTCTACTTGTTTTCCACTAGAAAAAGTTATGGAGTACTAGTATTACTATGTATATTATAATCTTGATTTTTTCGGGTCAATGAGATTTATGGAAATAGATAATGAAAAAAATAAAAATATGGTAATGGTTTTCTATTAATTTGTTCCCTCTTCATATATTTTGTTTCTGGCCAAAATGTCCTTATTAACAATGTTATTGGTTTACCGATTTTTTAACGACTAAAAATTTGGAGAAAACAGTTTAGTTATAAACAGTTAATTATTTTGTTAACATGATATATATCATAATTCTGACGTTGAAAAAGAATATATGGACTCCAACTATAACTCTGGTGAGATATCAGACGAGAATCAGTTACAGTTTGAGATGATTTTATATCAATAATATTATCAAAATATGATAAGTGTTTTTGTATCATATGAAAGATATTTCAGTTTTGATAAAGAATTACATCTAGTACTAGAAATTATTAAGATTTCTGTGTCTTAACAAATACGTTTTTCTATCTTAGCTTAGCTATAATGGACGTAGAACTATAACTACTAAATTTTTTTATCAAAAAAGAAAAAGAAAAATTATACCTACTAATTAATTAATGATTTTCTTCTAAAAAGAAAAAAAATCCAGTTTTGTTGTAATCTAATTTCTATCGACAGAAAATGCAAAAGACCTTCCAAATCACAATAAACCCATAACATCTTCATCAATCATAGTATAAATGTATATGAAAATGTGTTGACCAAAAAAATGTAAATGAAAGTGTGTAAGACAATCCTCATCACACAACTCCTCAAGGGTGTCTTTAATTAATTTTATTTATTAAATATTAAACTAAAAAAATTAGAACCAATCAAAATATGACACATAGTTTAAGAGTGTCTTCAATAAAAGTCTTAAGTGTCTTACTAAAAATATTTTTGTTTCTTTTTCTTGATGAGTATCTTTAATCTAATATTAAATAATTAAGGAAGACACTCCATTTATAACCAATAGAGGTGCTCTAACTTTTTACATCTTTTAATTTTGGTTAAAACATTTTTTAATTTATTAAATACAGACTCGGACACTAGACCTTATAGATCATTTCACATATGCAATACCAGTTGTGCTATTACAGTTTAACAAAATTTACAAACATATTTATATATCTTAACATATAAAAAAATAAAAATCGATGGTATGCTAAAAAGATTTGATGGTATGCTTCAAAAAGGACAATCGTTCATCCATCTTCTGTCCTCTTCTCTCTCGTCTGAAAAAGTAGATCTATCTTCGAATTTTTTTTCTTGCCTTTAGATCTTCATTGAAGGTCTAGGATTACTTGGTGAAACAGGAGTGAGTAAGCTTCCTTATTTGGCAGTCATGGGCGTGGAGTATCCGGTGGGGTTGCCCCTGTGACATCTTTCATGATGGTTTAAGAGAAGCTTCCATCAACATAACTTCCGGCCGAGGACGTCGGAGGTTCGTAGTGGAAGTTTTCTCGCAGCTCAACTGTTCGTGGGAGCTGCTGCAGGTGACGGCGGAAGGCGCTATCGGATCGGTGGGTTTTACTGCTTGTCGCGGCGATTAACAGCCGATCCATATGGATCTGCATAGGCTAATGTCGGGATCCAGTTGTTGAGGGTTGGTCTGAGCCACCGCCTTTCTCAGCTTCCGTGGTTTTGTTTTTGCCTGACCAGATCTTAAGTTGGTTGGTCTTGGAGCAAGAAACGATGGTTGTTTGGCGCTGGAGGTTTAGTGTTAGAGATGATGATCTCTCTCTTTTTTTCTAGGTAGGGGACTAGAGGAGGATTGGATACCGGATTTCTGAAAATCGTCACATGTCGGGAGAAGTGTTGCGGATTCAGGCTTGGCTGTGTGAAGGCTTGGAGACGGGAACCGATTACTCCGGTCAAAGAGCTCCAACTCTCGTCGTAGCTGCAAATAAGTCCTTCTTGTAATCGCCAAAAATAATGGGTGTGGCTCCTTGGCTTCCGTAACCCGAGCAACTCCGATCTCGGGTCACCAGAGCTGTCACTGGTTTCCTTCTTCTTTTTGTAACTGTGAATCCTTGTAATCTCCATGACCCATCCCCCTTATGGGTTGAATTAGTATTAATGGTATTTATTAAAAAATAAATAAACAATTAAAAAAATTTAGAAACCGCCATCCATTTGCATCGCATCACCACCACTATCGTCACCATTATCCCCACCACCCAGGGCCGGTCCAACACTTTGGAAGGCCCTAAGCGAGATTAAAAATTTTTCCGACACAATACTAACCTTAAGAAACCAAGGTTCTAAACGAAACATAAATATCAAAACCACCCAAAGAAACAACGGTTCCATTCTTACATAGCAACATAAAAAAAAACATTAAACATTAAAACCAAACAAAAATTAAACCAAAATATAGAATCATAGAGGAAAAAAACACACAAGTCTCAATCATGAGCTAAATAAAACTTAAAACTAAATACTACTTAGTAAATATAATCCTTCTTGCATTCTTCCCTGCAAAATCATTCATCAAAGTCACGTAATCAATCTTCTCAAGCATGGCTCTCTCAATTGATAATATGGCTAACCCATTCAACCTATCTTGTGACATGGTGGATCGCATATAATTCTTGATCAACTTCAACTTAGAAAAACTTCTTTCAACAGAAACAACAGACACTGGAATGGTCAATAATATCCTGTAAGAAACCCATGTGTTTGGATAACAACCCTTCATTCTTTTCAAAAAATCCAACACTTCAATAGGTTTTCTAATCTCATTTGGTAATATTTCTTGTAGAACTTCTAGTTCCATTAACAAATCAGCCCCATCTATATCAGAATGCAAACCATGCTTAAGGGAAGCTTTAAGGTTCAAGCATGATGCTCTAAGATTTTCATCACTTGCCGATCTAAGTATCTTTAAATCAAACAAAAATCCAAAAGTTTGTTCGTACCTTTGGAATTGTTCAAACCTTGACTCAAGAGAAACTAGTGCTTGATCTATGAGTGTGAAGAAGTAGTTAATTCTGAAATCTTCCTCTGGTGACCATTCCATATTTTCATCCACTTTTTCCGGATATCAAAATGCTTCTTTCTTCTAGTGATCCTCTTTTTTCGCAGGAAATTCAGCTTGTATCTCCATATGCTCTGCAATTAGGACAGCCTCAGACTTTTCTTTTTCAAATCCCGTCTCTCTATATTTTTGAAAATATGAAACGAGTCCTTTAAGTTCAGTAATAGCAACATAAATATCAATGTCATCTGCTTGTAAAGTCTTGCTCACTCTGTTGACAACAGCTAGAAGATCATACCAAATAATCATACCAAAAAGAAACTCAAACCTTATAATTCCATGTGTTTCACTCACCGCAAGCGATTCAGCGTCACTACGTGTTTTTGGATCCTCAGTACTTTCAGCCAAGTAAAGTAAAGCTCTCTAATTCCGGGAGCTTGAAACCGTATTGCTTTGACACTTTCAAGGTGACTTTCCCAGCGAGTTTGAGATAAAGATTTAAGTGTTAGACCTTTTACCATCTCTTTGAATATATCCCACCTGTTTGTTGAAGATGAAAATAAACAGTATATTCGCTGAATAATTCCAAAAAAGGACATTGCTTTTGCGGAAGAAGATGCAATATCACAAAGCACAAGGTTGAGGCTATGACATCCACATGGTGTGTAGAATGCTCTTGGATTAATTTCCAGCAACCTTCTTTGTACTCCTTTATTTTTTCTTTTCATATTAGACCCGTTGTCATAACCTTGTCCTCTCACATCATCAATCTCTAACTCCATATCAACCAATGCTTCTTGAATCGTCAAGAACAACCCTTTTCCAGATTTATCATCCACTTTCAAAAATGTCAAAAAAAATTCTTCAATCTTAGTTGACGTTAAAGAAGTATCCACACATCGAATAATCAGAGTCATTTGTTCTTGATGACTAATATCCAGAGTACAATTAAGAATTACGAAGAAGTACTTTGAAGCATGAATCGTCTTTAGGATCATAAGTCTAATCTCACCAGCCAGCATATTTATCAACTCATTTTGAATCTTGTGGCTTAGATAATGAGAATATATCTCACCTGCACCAATTCTTCTTACATGCTCCCTCATTACTGCATCAAACTCTGCAATCATTTCAATAAAACTCAAAAAATTCTCATTTCTGTCTAAACCAATCTTTTCGTTTTCTCCTCGAAATTCTAAATTATTTTTAGCAAGAGTCTTCACCAATGCAATTATCCTCACAAGGACTTCCCTCCAATGAATCTTCTCTTTATTTATTTCTTCTTGAACATGCTTATCAATCGTTTGATTTTTCTGTAGTCTAGACTCTAACTCCGTCCAGCGTGTCATACAAATAATATGATCATGACTGCCTTCATGTTCTTTGAGTCGTTTCGAAAGATTTCTCCAATCACTATACCCGACAGTTGCCAAGTAGCCAACAGTTTTGCCATGTCTAAACAACTTGCAGCAAAAACAAAAGACTTTATTTAATGTTTTAAAGTAAATCAGCCACCTTCTATCTTGCTTCTCCCCATTTATTATTTCTCTTGTATATAACGTGTGAGAGAAATGTCTACTATCAATAGGATGCTTAGGAAAGTGATAATTAGTTGGTAGCCTTGTTGCAGGACCATTTTCAACCGATAAATTTCTGAATCTCATATTCATGGTTTCCCAATTTGCTGGATCAGACATATCAGAGGGAATTTCTTCATTCTGTCCACTTTTTTTTTTTCATATACAATGTCATCTTGTTGTTTGTTGTCAAACTCATCCTCATTCACTGCCATGTTCACTGCATCCAATTATCCACATCTATCTCTTGATTCTTGTTTCCATGAGGACTAACTACTTCAGAAGTTTCAGAATTTTCAGGTTTTTTCATGTTCCTGAAAATAGAATTGGCATCTACTCTTACCAATTCTTCTCGCTTCTTTTTTAGTTTTCTTTTTTCATGTCCATGTGCCATTCTTCCCTAAGGTGCCATTCTTCTTCTACAAGTAAACAAAAAAATAAATTAGAAATTTAGAATACACATATATACATGAGCAGACTAACCGTAAGAAAATTACATGATCAAGGACAATAATTTCTGAATATTAGCACTTAGCAGTAACAACTTAACATCAATAAAGTTTTTTGATCAAAAATATTTATGTAGCTTTATCTTAAATTGGAACCAACTCAACGAAGTCAAGCAATTTTTTAGTAATCCACTAATCGTTTGACACTATTTGTAGTTGAAAAAATTAGAGATATAAAATTCTCAATAACTTCCAAATTCCAATTTCTAGAAGTTGCACATGACATACCTCATCTGTTAGGCTGTAACTGCTGTTACGAGAATGAGATTGATAACAAGTTAATAGTCAACACCTCCTGCTTTCAGTCTTTCTCTCTTTGACTTCTTTTTCTCAATCACTAAGTAAAACAAGCAACTGAGCAAGTGCATATGTTTATTAAATCATTAACAAAAAATCTCTTGTGAAAAGAGGTTATTTTTTTTCTCTAGAAAACCTAAGGTTACAGGAAGAGGAAGATAAATCGTTTTGGCTCCTAAAATATATGAACTCAAACACTCAAAAAAAAAAAAAAATTGGGCCCTAAGCCCAGGCTCATGCCACGGGCCGGGCCTGCCACCACCGTGACATCACCACCGCCATATATAGGCATTTATATGATTTAAAAAATATATTAAAATATATAAATATGTTTTATATTAAAATATATAAATATGTGTGTAAATTTTATTTAAAAGTATCAGATGACAGCTTTCTAGATCCACTGGTAGATCTGGATTCCGAGGTAAACTCTAGCCAGAATCAGAGTTTTAAGACGCAGTGGCTGAGACCTAGTTTCATGAAACCTCTAGTTCCAGAAAACCTCTAGTTCTAGAAAACCCTAATTCAGAAGAGGAAGGCTCAGAAAATGACAGTCCAGACATGGAAGGTTTAAGAAAAGAAGGTTCCACGTAAGAGAAATTTTCCAAAAAAAAAAATGTTTTTCTAAAAATGAAAGTTTATGAAAAGGAAAGTCGTAGGAAGAAAAGTCCAGAAAAGAAAAGTCCCAGAAAGAAAGTCTAAAAAAAGAAAGAAAAAAAAGCCAAATGTGAAGACTATTATCTATGGATTCTAAGTTTATAGTAAGTATATGGAATATGTATCCTTAGACCCAGATTAGGATTAATTGCAATTAGGTTGTTAGAAACAAAGACATTACATGAAGGAATGAACGGTAACAAAGTACCAGACATCATGAGTTTTAGATGAAGAGTTGCATGCATTTGATTGTTAGTATTGAGTGTAGAAATATAGCACCAAAGTTCAGGGGCATTACATGTTATGTGTCAGTCTGAGTATACTACCAAAGAGGGGTACCATAAACAGCGGTTCGAAAATAGCTCACGAGCCGAGAACATAGTAGGTGGCCAATTGTCTGTATAGACCAGGGGCTAGGATCTCCTGCATGAATGGGGAGTGTGCCCATGCGTGTAGGAGAAAGGAAAATAACCATTTCATGTTGGATATAAGTGTTTGATGTATGATGTATTAATTGACTACAAAAAAAATTAGTATTATTATGACAAAATTTTGAGACAAAAAAATATTTGTCACTAATTTGTGATGTTTCTGCTACAATGTTGTGACTAATTTTATTTATCACAATGGCATAGTTGCCGAAGCTGCCAGAGCTGTGGAGGGACAAGATGACGTTGTTGCGGATAATGCTGATAATGAAAATGATGCAGTATATCCTATCACTTATAAATTGTTCAACTTGGATGATTCATTTTAATACCAATTGATTATCAAGTTAAATTCGTTACCTAGTTTACTTAGGCTGGATCAATTGTTTGTAACTCGTTTTGTTTCTTAAAATCTAGACTTTTGAGTTCTTGTAAATAGTTTGGATGAGTTGATTTGTAAATAGTGTCCTATTTGCAGCATTAATCCTATAAGATTCTGCACAACAGAGTCTCTCTAGTAGTCGAGTTTTGTACATGCTTATGCATGACCAAACATTGGAAACTGCACCAGTGCGTCAACCCCAACCGCTGGAGCGTCTCCACATGTACCCACTTGGGCAACTTTGGAGAAGAAATTTTCATGACTCTCGAGGAATTCACAACTATTATAATCTGAATCTTCAAGTATTTTTCTTTTTGTTTTAAAGATATGATAGAATCAGCTTTTAATTCATGTAATTTTTTTTTGGTTTGAATCGCCAGATAATAAAATTCATGTGTTGTAACTTTTGTCATAGCATCCTGGATTTCCAAGACTAATACCTGTCCGCTATCATCATTCAGTTGTATGTCATCCGGATGACAAAGCCCATGCAGATGGCTTGGTGATTGTGGCTAGGCGCTACGTGATCTAAGATCCAGCTATTCCAAAATTTCTCATTCATTACTGAGCGGATGACGATCATATGGCTCATAATGACCCATGACTAATTCCAATAGATCAACCAGTTGCTTTGCCTACCTAAAAATCATATGTATTGAGTCTTTATTATCTGTAATAAACTTTGGAAAAAAAAAATACTTTTATAAACAATATGTGGTATGTGTTTAAATTTTACTATCACTTTTGTTTTTCATTTTTGAGTCTTATTGTTTATTGATGAAGAGAAGCCGCCTTGTTTCGAGCTGATTATGGTTCAGCTTGTTTGATAAGTTGCAGGGATTAGTTCACTGTCTTAGTACATCAGAGGATTGATGTATGTTTGGGTTAGTTCTCCTCGTCTTCTTCGTGGCCACCGAATCGACTTGGATTTCACTTCCAGTTGTTCTCTCCTTGGCCACCGATGGTTAGCAATGGTAGTTGGCGGGTTGCTCTTCAATTTCCTAGATGTTCGTTGTCCTTAGTCGTTTATGGCTTTCAAAGACATCAATCTCCTTTCCCATATCCTTTGTTCTTCCATTCCATTGCTCTCTTACTTTAATTTTTATTGTTGTTCTTCATTTGCTTCTTGTAAATACTTTTGCATTTCAATAGAAGACCTTTTATCAGATATGTTTTATCCCATAAACAGTTAATTTAAAACAATACAATCATACATTTTTATTTATAACTCTAAAAATCCAATAGTAAAGGATTATTATATTATCAATTTAGTGTTCTATCATTACATAATACTTGTCGGGCTCGGATAAAGCTCCAACCACCTTTCGGGCTCGGATCAAACTCCAACAAGAACCTATCGATTTTCTTATGAGAGATTCCGACCTTTTGATTAGTGCCTCAACGTGAAATTTGTCTAACTATGTGAGTCTCCCACATTCTTGTTCCTCGGTTATTAAGAAACCATATTTTGAATCGTCCTCCTCCATGGAGAGATTAATGTTTCCCCTTCCTTCTCTATGGAGAGAACCTTAGTCACAAGTTACCGTCCTTGCCTTCTGGCTTTTTAGCCGTGTAGTCATCCGATCCCTCTTGGTGATGTGCTACCTTGTGTAGATCTTCTCGTGCAGACGAGAACTAAGGCTTTGGAATCGTCTTCAACGTCACTATGTCTCTTGACCGTGACTATCTTCTCATCTCCCATGGATAAATCATCGACTAACCATGAAATCATTTGCGGCAAGATGCTTTCTAGCTTTTGTCTCCAAACTCTTATGGATCAATTGTTAATCTACCGTAGTTATCCTTTTGTGGCATTGGGAATGCCTTTCTTTGTTATGTACCAAATTATGAGATCTTTGAATCCATCTTATCTTTGTACTTTGCTTTAAGTTGAATGAATGAAATCAAATATTTGCACACACAATATATATATATATATGTATATATATGTCTGGAATTTTCAAAATTTTGGGAGTTTATAAATTTTCCCAAAATATCCTAAAACCCCTCGAATGATACATAACCACACCTATTTATTACAAACTCTTTCAAAAAAATCAAGGAAATATAATTTTTTTTTCTAAACGTACGCAATTTCATACTCAAGTGTATATATTTTGATAATTGACTATACCCATTAGTTGATGTTCAATGTTTACTATTTTAATTATTGGTCATTTGAAAAAGTAAAATATATATTATTTCATATAGATATTTTTAGATCGTTTCCACTCTTTGAAAATTTTAATATTGGAATGTTTAATATACTTCTGATGAATTTTATGTTTTATATAACATTCATTTTTGTCAACTTATATGTCATTCAATCAACAATTATTTTAATATATTGCACTTATAAATAAAAAGTATACTGAATTTATATATGAAATATTTATGTTAAAGAGTTTAAAATCTGAAATAATAGTTAAAGATACAACTTAGCTGCAACAAATTCAATCTTTCATTTTTTTTTCTTTATTTTCCTGCAGGTGTAAATATTTACTCAAGATGTAGAAAAATACAAAGCTAGTGAAATTCACAAAATGAAATCAAGAAATGTACAATTTAAAAAAAAAAAGTTCAAAAGAAAATCCCACTCCAGCCTAAAAAGTCTTCAAAGATTCAACAGCCCAAGAACCACTAAAGTTAGCGACGACCACTTTGAGTCTTGCCACTAGCCGCCGACCTGACCAAAGCCTCAGCCGCCGTCGAAACCTTAACCGTTCTCCTGCCGGCCTGCGAAGCCACGTCATCACTCCTCCCACAAACCGTCGATCCTGGACCCATCACAATCATGCCCTTCCACAAACTTCTCTTGCTCACTTTTTTCATGAAGCCACCATTATAACTCTTTTCGTTATTCGTTCTACTACTTCTAGTAGTATCATTATCATACCCATTTTTCTTCTGAAACAAACCTCGATCATCAAAACAATAATCATGATTACGATTATGATGATCATCACCATTGTGCCTAAAAACACTGCTCGAACTCACAGAGAAATTAGAATCATCAATATTAAGCCTCTTGGAGATGTTCTTGATCTCATAAGTGTCAAGAAGACGAGAGTATTGCGTTTCTTGATCACCACGAAATGAGTAATTCGTGTACCAAAGTGAAGACTTAGAAATAGAAACCCTATTCTCGGCTAAAACCTTATTCTCAGAAAGGATCATGTTCTTGGTAGCTTCAATCTTATACCGTGTAGGTCGAGGTGTTCTCGATGCTCTAGTTAGATCAAACTCTCTCATGATTGGTTTGCCTTCTTTCCTTTGGTACCAAGCCCACGCCGCCGCTTTCACCACCGCCAAATCATCTTCTTCTCCACCGTAAACATTCATCGGCCGTTTCTTCTTCCTCCTCTTGTTTCCATTATTGTTGTTGTTGTTGCTAGTATTCTTCTCGGACATGGATGGAGAAGGAATGTGGTAGTTGGCATATGGAAGCATTGTGATTATATGGTTTTTGTGGGTTTTTTGGTGGAATTAGAGTATGTGAAGGCGAAGGGAAAGGCTAAGTAAAATTATTGATGAATATATTTTATTTTTCTTATATAGAAAACAATAAATAAAAATGAGTAAAAGTAGTTGTGATAGTCTTCCTTTTGGGTCCACCAATAGATATCAATCTAATTATTCCATAAGGAAAATGATATTTTTATTTGTGGTTAGTTGGGTATCGATGTGCATTTGCATATAGTGCATATCCCACGTATTGCCAGCGGTCCCGTATACGTTATTTATTTCTCAAATTAAATATCTTGATAAAGAGTGGGACTTTAAGTCATTGTTATGGACTAAGAAAATAAAATCTTTTCAAAATGGATTAAAAATCGGATATTTGGCTTACATAAAAATAAAAAAAAAATAAAAAAATTACAAGGCAGAATCAAAATTCAATTTTCCAATTTTAATTCATTTTAAAAGATTATGTATCAAGATATTCATTGAGGAAGAGATAGCGCACTTTCTCCTCCTCAAAGTACAAATGTTTCGGTCCCAATATAACTAAAATAAATTCTTTATGTCAACTTGGCTTATTGTGGAGATGAACGTTGTTGCATCAATCTATAGGAATTATGTCTATCCAACAGCTTTCTTAAGCAATTAAATGCCAATGACATATATATGATGGTCCCGTAGAACCCATACCGGAATATGATTTTTTTTTTGTTATTTGTGGAAAGTAAGGGGTTTCCTTTTCGTAAGTTCGAACATATGTTCTAAGTGATGAAGTTTTGAAATCGGTTTCAAATGTGAAATAGGATAAGCACAGAAAATGCTTTGATTTGGGTCTATTTAAAAAGTTTTGATAAACTGCGGATGTGTAGTGTAACTTAGAAATTCCGGACTGTGGGATTCATATAATTAAGGTTAGTTAAGTGGTAGTGATTCTAAACTAAAATTCGTTAATGGGCAGTTAAACCGTTAAAAATGGAAAAGTAAGTGGTTAAAATCTGATGGGTGAACATTATTGTAGATTGTAGTGATTATTGGTCGATCGTTGTGACTGTATGTGATTGATTATGACTGATTGTGATCACTTATGTCGAACAAAATTGTTCATAAATTTTGATATTTGATAGACAGTTTTGTAAATTATTGAACATGCATTTCATGTATGAATGAACTGGTTTGTAATGCATAATATGATTATAGGTACGGTGGGAGTGACAAAGCTAAAGATACATGCTTGAATGCCTTAGTGGTCCTGATATTGTTAAGTGTTGAGCTACATGTTAAGATTTGCCAAACTGTATTTGCCAAACTACCCATCGAGCGAGATGTTCGAGTGCCTAAGGACCGTGAAAATGGGTGCATATAAGAACATAAGTTTTTGGTTTAATTCATGTGGTCATGTACTCATGAGAATGAGATTATTTCGACCAAAAAAGTGAGTGATATTATATGATTCAATTACGTGTTTACGAGCATGAGATTGTGTGATTTGATAGAGTTAGGGCTTGTTCGTTCGTTTGGTCCATTTAAGTGTTGCATCTGTATGTTGTGGTTAGATGCAAACTAAATTCTTTTGGATATTTGACTGTTGAATAAACTAGAGTTTAGATATTTCTAAAAAAAATTGCAGATGAGGACAAACAAAATATCCGAAATACCAAAACAAAAAAGGAAAAATGTTAAAAAAATAGCATGAAATTGCATTTTGTGTATGTTTTAATCTCCAATTTACAAAATATCATTTAAATGCCAAATTTTTGCATTGAATTTTTAATTAAATAGGTAACTTGTGTTGAGTGTGCCATAAGATATACAACGTTAAATCGAGAGTTGGAGCATGTTAACAGGGTTAAAGCTTCCGTTTAATCAAAATGAAGTTGTTTCTTTTTTACTAAAAATTTTCAACTTTCAAATTGTGGATGTTTAAATCTTCAACTTTTAAAATGTGGACGTTAAAATGTCTTAGTTTTTGTTGACTTTATAATTAAGTAATTAATTTATGTTGACTATGTCATTTGAGGCACAACGTTAAATTGAGAGACGTAAACAAGTTTATAGGGTTAAATCTTTATTGTTTTTTATCAGTGATTTTTCTTTCTAATGAGTATTGATAAAAGATTTAATCAGTTATCGTCAATTCTTAACGCTTAAACCTATAACCGATTAAAGAATGTTAAAGCTATTAAATATTTTCTTAACCACTGATTCGATGGATGCAAATTGAATCACTTATCGCCAATGCTTAGGAAACTCAATATCTTGAAAGGTTTTAGAGAATTCCATGGGAATTATCAAGAGATTCCAAGTGAGTTCAAGTGACAAAGACGTCGTTGAATTCTGTTTCTCCAAAGACAGATTTCAATTAGAGAAGATTTTTTACTTCTTGATTATGGTTGGATCTTGATGGAACGACCGGAAGTAAAAAAGAAGACAAACGATAAATAGTTACCAGAATATTGGTCGTTTTGATTAAATGGAAGTTGCTAACATAAAAATTAACTCTGTAAACGTGTTCTGTCTCTTGATTTGATGTTGTGCCTCAAATGACATATTCAACATAACTTAACCATTTAATCATGAAGTCAACGAAAACGTAGGTATTTAAATGTCTACATTTTGAAAGTTGAGGATTTAAACATCCACAATTTAAAAGTTGAAAATTTTTTAGTAAGAGCGAAACAACATCGTTTTGATTAAACAGAAGCTGCTAACGGAAGTTTTAACCCTGTTAACATGCTTCATCTCTCGATTTAGCGTCGTATCTCATATGGAATAGTTCACACAAGTTATCTATTTAATTAAAAAATCAACTTAAAACTTTGGCACTTAAATGACATTTCGTAAAATAAGGATTAAAATATCCAGAAAATGTAAGTTCATAATTTTTTGACATTTTTGATGCATCTGCATCCTGTTTTGCAAAAGACCAAAATACTCTCATAAACCTAACTAAGAAAACAAAGATCCGATATTCGATCTCTTTTTTTTCACTGGCGAGACTTCTCTCTTTTTATCGCTTTGTGTCGTCCGCCGATTCATTGGAAAAAAACCCATGGCTTTGGCCTCGTCATCTTCTGTTCGTGTTCCACTGTCTTATGTGTAAGTGCTCCTTCGTCGTTATCAGCCTCTTGTTTTTCCTTCTTTTTTTTGGCATCATTTTTTCCTTCTCTTTAACATTTCTTTTTGGTTTTTGATTTTGTTTATAAACCAAAAATTCTTATTTTTCTTTCTCATTAACAAATAACTGATTATAAACCATCTCTCTCGATATGTTGTAGCTCTTGTTTGTGTGTTTGCTTGATGATCTTTTGTGTTGAACCACTGTCTTTATTTATAATAATCAGAAGACCTTGAATTCCTTGTTGAAAGTCGATTTGTATCTCCTTTTCTCTCTTGGAATTGACTTCCTTCTGTGTAACAACCAAAAGAACATAAGACCTTTAATGTATGTGATGCCTATTAGAATCATGTTTCCTTTTTATTAGGTTTTAAGGCCATGTATTGGACCACTAGATGTGAGTGTTGGTTTGGTCCATAAGACCAATTGTTTGGTCAAAGTATCGGACAATACTTCACATGTATAAACATCTAATTTTCGGTTGTTTTATTTTCTATATATTAAACAATTATTTGTTAATTTACTTACCAAATTTCTTAAAAAAAAATAATTCAATTTTATTATTAAAGAAAAAAAAGAATTTAAAGTAGAATTTATGAAAAAGATAAATCTATGTAATAAATATGAAATTTATTTTAAGTAATTATTGAATTGCATATATAATTTAAATCATCTCATATAATTTATTAGCATAAAACATACTTTTGTCATTTTCAATTAGATACATTTAAATGCTATTACAAACTCAAAAAGAAACAAATTTACATCCAAATGCTGCATATAGATGCAAAAGCCAGATACATAAACGAACAACATTTGACAGCATCTCGATGCTATATCAAGATAATGAATCTAGATGATACATCCAGATGTAACATCCAAATACAAAAACAAATAGGGCCATAATTAATTGCATGATTTGATGATTATTTTGTTAGCAGGTGAGAATTATCGTTGTTACTCATGCCTTCTTTTTGTCATGCAAAAGAGTAGTATTTTAGAGGACACAACAAAACTTATAAAATCATCAGTATTTTTTGTTTATAATTTCGTGGGCTTTTGATATGCAGTAGCCTTAAATTTTATGGATTCGATTTCTCTATTAAGGCTTAAGTTTGAATGTGTAGGAAGTTTTGAAACTGAAGTGGACTTGTCTATTAAATTACTTTGGTTTTGATTTGTAGTTTTTACTTTTTGTGTTATGTACTTGAATTTTCTGGTTAGCTGTTTGGGCCCGATTGATAGGAACCTTACGGAAATTGTATAGATATATATTGAACTCTTAATTTCTGGGATCTTTAGTCTCTAGTATTGAGGCCTTTTAAGATCGTGTTATTATTAGTACAAATACGAAGAGTTCAATAACGGTCACACAAACAGAGCAAACTGATTTGCTCCAACCACAGATGACTGAACCCAAAAACCCAAAAGATTAAAAAAAGAAAAAAAAAAGCTCCCAAATCACAAACCGGGCAATATCAACCGGTACAATTGCTTAATAAACTGTAAAAAAGACAATCTTGGAACTTCCAAGAAACCCAATTAGAGAACCAAATTCAAGATTTTTGAATGTCTTCCTTCAAGGCTTCTTCCAGAGAAGTGTAGTCTCTGCAATCATTGAAGTAACAATGTAAGGGTCCATGTTTGAAGCTGGCCTCCTATCCTCAAAGTATCCTTTTCCTTCTTTCTCGGTATCGCGTCCTACACGAATCGATGCTCCACGGTTCGCAACACCCTTTTAAACACAATATACAACACACAAAAGATCAGAAAATGTTATCAAACTCTTTGAAATTAAACCAATGTTTTAATATCTTTTACCCAAAGGAAAGTGTTGATATCAGCAGTTTCATGGTGTCCGGTGAGACGACGCTCGTTTCCTTCACCGTAAGCCAAAATGTGCTCCTTGTGTCTCAGTCCGAGCTTCTCGATCGCCTTCTTGATTACCTCGTATCCTCCTTCTGCCCTCATCGATTTAGTACTGCGAAAAACCGTTCACTATTAAAACATTGTAAAGATCAATTACAAAACATGCTAAAAGATTCATGATCCTTTCATACCTGTAATTGGTATGAGCACCAGCTCCGTTCCAGTCACCCGGAATCGGTTTTGGATCAAAAGATACAACAACTCCAGCAATCTCTGTAATCCTCTGTTTTTAAAACCACCAAATCTTGTGTTTAAAGTTTATATTTCTTAAAGAGATGAAACAAAAATTGAGAATGGATGGTATTAAATTATACCTCCAAAATGTAACGAGCGATCCAAATTTCATCAGAAGCTGAGATACCGACCGATGGGCCAACTTGGAACTCCCACTGTGACAACAAAATGATTTGGTTAAACAAACTTTTGGGTCATAAGTGATCTAAAGATTGAAACTTTTTTCGGTTTTTCGAGATTTACCTGACCCGGCATGACTTCTCCATTGATTCCACTAATGTTTATTCCAGAATACAAGCAAGCCTTGTAGTGAGCATCAACAATGTCTCTGCCAAAAGATTTGTCAGCTCCAATACTGCAGTAGTATGGTCCCTGCAAAGAGATGGTTCAGACACCGAGAACAGAGAAACGAAGAAAAGCGGTTAACAAACCCATGAAAACCGAATGTACCTGAGGACCAGGGAATCCACCAATGGGCCATCCAACAGGCCACTTCACATCCTTCTGCAACAAAGTGTATTCTTGTTCGATACCGTACCTGATTAACCGAAAAAATCAGCAATCGAAAACCGCAAGAAACCGAAAAATTAAAAACAAAAACAGAGGAATTTGAGGTTAACCAGGGCACTTCAGCTACAACAGCAGGGTTACTAAAGATCTTAGCTGCAGCATGTCGCTTGTTCGTTGGAATTGGTACGCCCGCAGGAGTGTAAGCATCACACATAACCTAATCAAACCCGGTTAAAAAAGGTTAATCTTTAACTGCTAGAAACAGATCATATTCAAGAAAACCAAAATTTTCACTTACAAGAATGTTGTTGCCTCTACGGAACGGATCTTTGTAGATCGCTTGAGGGCTAAGAAACACAAACAAAAGAACGATTATTAAAAAAAAAAAAGAGACAAAACAGAGGACATGGATCTTTCAAGAAAAACCTTGAAGAAGCTTACTATAAGATCACTTCACTGTCTTGACCAGGAGCTTGACCAGTGCTTGAACCATCGTAATTCCATTTCGGAAGTTTCGATGGATCGGTCACAGGTCCAGGAAGAGTCTACAAGAAATAAACCATAGACAATTCAATCTAACCAAACCGAAAAAATCTAATCTTTCCGAGAAAGTTAATTATTTGTTTTTAATAAAATTAGAGGTTTAAGATTTAAAATTACCCTAGCTTTGCTTCTCATGTCCATACCAGAACCACCAACCCTGTTTGGAAAAAAAAACATCCAATTAGAGACGTAATTAGAAAGCTAAACACCATTAGTAATGACTAAACATTATCTTTTAGATCAAAATCGTTGACTTAGCCCTTTTCCTCAAAGGCAAAAACAGAGGAATAAGACGAACCATATGTATTCAGCAATGATTTTCTCAGTGTTGTCTGAGAGGTCAAGGTTAACAAGATCAGCAAGAAGACTCATGGTTGCTTAAAGGAACAAGAAGATTGAATTCTTAGTAATGAGAAATAATCAAATCTTGAAGATGTTTGGTTTTGGTTTATGAGATTATGTTTTTGGAGTTCGTGGTTGTGGAGAGTACTTATAGAGTAATGTGAGAGATATAGAGAGAAGAGGGTGACGTGAGGATAGTCTGTTTTCTAAACATTATTTTACAGTTTTAAATAAAATATAATAAAACGATTTTTTATTTTTTATTTTACCAATGGAAAACCGGCGTATTAAGTTGAAATACTTAGTTTAATTAGTGCATTTAGTTTTGGTATCGTTTGTCAAATTTTTGTCATTAATTTGATTGTTGACTTATTTTTGGGTTTATATAAAAAAGTTCTAGTAGGTAAGATAATTTATTTAGGCGTTGATTTTTTCTTTCGTACCGGTAGGTATTGTGGGGGTTATCAAGAGCGGTAAGTAGGATTATTATTACTTACTGTTTAGTAAGTTTAAAAGTTACCGAGTGTCACTAATAATAACACAAAATGGAAGAAGGAACGGTAAAAGATACTGAAATAGTTAAAATTGATATAAAGTAACCATTAGGATATAATGGTACTTTAAAATTTTTAAAAATACCACTTTTGTTAATATTTTTGATATTGTTTTAAGATTGGTAACTATTAAAGCGATACACCTTATACCACAAAGATACAAAATTACTAATCAAACATTTTGAATAGTAAAAACAGAACAGAACAAAAAAAAATTGGAATAAATATGGTCAAGATTAATCTTTTACTTTTCATTTCATCAAAAAAAAAAAATTTCATTATCTATTATAACATTTTTATTTTTTATTTTTAAATAATTTTGTTTATTCAAAAATAATTATCTAGTATCTACCATAAATCATCGACCAATTTTTTTTTTTAATTATTATTTTCTGAAATAACATATTTTCTGTTGCTATCGCCTCCAATTACTTAAAAAGAAATGGACAAACAAGGGAAAAGGACGTGGTTTTGATGTTTCAATTAAAACAAAACACCATTTTATTATCCCATATGGTACTGTCGAAAGAATAATTAAAAGTAAAACATGTGCATGTTGTCCCCACTCGAACCGGCTAAACCGGTTGCCTGTTAAAGGACGACGGTTGTACGGCTTGAGGACGCATCGGGCCCACCTCTCCGTCCACTGAGTAACCGCTTCCTCAAAAGTTGTTGCTAACGCGCGCCTTAAGCTGCGAGAGCCTTACCCAATCATGAATCACCTACACACCTTTTTTTTTCTTTTTTGGGGTCAAATCTTCACAATAGTTTTTTTTTTTTTTTTTTTTTAATGATAGTGATCTTCACAAATTATTATTAAACAAACAACCAACAATCAGAAGACAGACAAAAAATATTCGATTTTGGGCAGATCCCCGCTGCTATTTGTTGAAGAATATATAGCTTGTTTTAAACAAAAAAAAAAGAATATATAGATTGGTATTTTTTTTGTTGGAAGATTAAATTTGTAATATTTTACATGATGAATATGTGATATTAGAAATTTGTGTAGAAATAATCTACCCTCGGTCCCTCACCATGCCTTGTAGGAGTTTGTGTAGGGAGAGGTGGAATTTCTTAAATAGTGTGAGTAACAGATTTTTCATTTTTAGTATTTGTATTCGATTCGAGAAAATTTGGATATTCGGGTACATATATAGTATGTTTACCATTTGTTTGATTCGTTTTGTTTTCAAAATCTAAATTTATGTAATTACATTTAAGTCAATATCTAAATTCCTAAAACATATAAATGCTTACATAAGTCTTTTCTTTTTAACTTTTAATCAAAAATTCAAATATTTGAATTTCAAATTCATAATAAAAAAATTAATTTACATTTTCTGTTGATTTTAAATTTCAGAAAAATGTATGTAGGATTATACAATTAAAAATAGTTAAAATTAGATACAATATTTACTGTTGAATATATTGTTTAAAAAAACAATTGCCTGCTTTTCATAAAAAAAAAAACAATAACTATATATTTAAAGTGTTCTCTAACCTTTTTTCATCGCCACATTTGTACTAGTAGTAATTCATGTATTCAAAGTGCATGTGACTTAATTCTGGTGATTTCTTTTTCGGGGAAGAATTGAAAAAGAAACAAAGTATATGCTTTGATTTCTGATCGTACGTATTTAGACCTTCTCATTACCAACCAAATAGCCTCTTATTTATTTATTATTAATTTTTATTTTGTTTGGTTAAGTTGAAACGTAGGTAGCCTTTTATGGACTGTTAGTGAAAGTCTTTTTGGAATCTAGATCGAACGTAATATTTTGTGGACTTTTGGACTGTATGTTATTTTTCGCCTGCTGTACATTTTGAACTAGTTCCAGTCAGATATAGAACAGAAACAGAACAAATATTAGTAAGTAACATGTCATGATCATCATTGATAAGTTTAGTGCGGATAATTCTCTTGCTAAAATTATATAAGCTGGTGAATGGAGCACTTGTCTAATGCAGGAATAACCATTTTTCTTTTGGTTTCCTTTAGGTAGAGAAAATTAAAAAAAACTATATATAAAAATTCGAATCATATGGTTTATGTGAGATTTCAAAATACACTTCTGATATTAAACTTCACTAAAAAATTCAAATCACTCCAAATTTACATTTGTACTTTCTTTTTGTTTTTTTCTTAATTACAATATTAAATAATGTAATAATGTACTTACACATAGGAAATTATTTTTTTAAATATACTTCCCAAATAATATTTAGTTGGATTGACTAAAGCGACAATAATTTACTTGGTTAGTAAGTATTTCTTTAGGAAGAAGTTGAGCTTTTTTATTTTCAAGTTTGATTTTCCGATTGTAAGAAATATATAATATGGTTAATGCCAAGCCAAAGTAGACTATTGGCCGAAACCTGTAACTTCCTAATAAACTATATACAAATAGAAAACGATCTTATTTTAACATACAGCCAAATTGACCTTCCAAAAATTTAATTAGATCTATAATTTGGAAAATTTTCATAGACATGAAGTTTGAACTCAAACTATTGAATACAATTAATAAAAAAAAAAAACTATTGAATACATAAGTTTCTTATAATATTCGCGAATCACTATAGTTTTTTTTCCAATTACTACTCTTCTTTAGTTAAACAAATTCAAACCGAGTTTTTAACTAGTTCCAAAGAATTAATCAAGAGACAAGAAAGAAAAAAATTGCAGTTTTATGGAAAATGAGATAGGGGTAAAAAATAAATAAAAATAAAGTAAAGAAAAAAATTTGATATGAGAAACAATCGTTGAAGCTAGAAAGAAAGAAAAAAGATTTAACTTGTACAATTCAAACATTTCAGTTTATTGTTGCATTTGCAACTTGCAATGTAGATGTTGACACTTTATGTAGTGTTGATGCCGACGCAAAATGTGTTCTTTTTCAACTGCAAATAATGCTTATATAAATGTAAATAGTATTGCTCTGATTTCGCAAAGATATAATCAAAATCTTTAAAAAATAATAAAAACGAGAGGTTTTTTAATGGTGAATACCATTTTTCTCTCTATATTTTTTTATTAATATGATGAATAATATTATAAATTTTTAGCCTTTTTATATATGTCACAAATCCGATACATTCCTAATGGAAACAAAAAAATTTCTAAAACGTATTGTCATATACCTTTATTTATTCTAAATTGAGCCTCTAAAGAACCCAATATGATTTTAAATCACTTAGATTAACAAATATATATATATATATATATATATATACTATGGACGATACAAAGCGTTAATATTTTTTTACAATAATTGATGACAAAAAGATTATAGTAAGAGATGACAACCCATTAAAGATGTGATGGGTTAGTAGTTTAGGTATTGCAATTGGTTTTATTATGCTCCAAATTGAGAGCAGAGTTATTTTCAAATGTAATTGACTCAAAGCTTACTCTGGATCCATATAGATTAGAGTTTATATCTAAACTATATATCTGCTTATAGGGCATCAGTTATAATTTTAGATATATCCGCAGGTAAAAGTACAGTATCAATACAGAATATTAAATACAATGCCATTACTGAAGATTTTTTTTTTTTTTTGATACATTATTACTGAAGATTTTCACCCAACGACTTTACGGCACATATCATCAATTAATTAAAAGTTGATGAATTTTTTTTACAGTGACGTGTTGAAGTCCCTAAGCTGACTAATTGCATTGTTGAATTAGTACACTATTTTCGGCATAAATATAAAGTAAATATTGATCCAATAATTGAATTAGAATCTGAATCTCAACTAACTTATAATATATTTAAATTAAGTCAAATATACATGTCTAGTGGTTCAATGGACCTCACATTTCATTTCCTCTCGCGATAGAGCATCCTCATCTATGACTATGTCTGAAAATTTGTAAAATATAACTAGGAATCTACAACTATATATTAATTTTATTATGGTATTACCTATTTATATTTATTTAAATACTATATTTCTTAGATGTATTTAGTGTAGTTAAATATCCTTGATTGGTCTCCTTATAAATACGCAAGCAGGAAATTAAGAGACAAATGTTAGTCAACTTTGCCTTTTGGAAAAGACTTCAGCCATTGTCACTATAAATAATGTTAGAGGTTAAGGCTATAGTTTGGCCTTAACTACACTGGTACAGCTACAAAATTTTAATCACTTTCTTCATATTAACTTATTCTTGATTTTTATTACGTAAATTTAAAAAGAAAATTCAAAATTTTCATTTTGATATGTAATTGGTTTAATCTCAAGCAATCTACAAAAACAACATTTATATATGTGTTTTTTTTTGTTGAGAAATTACATTTATATATGTTAAAGCAATCTAAAAGAATAATTGTTTTGGCCGAATGTAATAAAGATATGAAAATTATATGTCGTACGAAACTACAAAACTTAAACTCTAAAGTGAGAAATGCGGAGAAGGGAAACCGGAGAGATGACCGTACGTAACTAAAAAATACCATATTCTTTTTGGAAACTTATAATAAATGGTACCAATTTCCGAAATTAATAGCCCCATCACATAAAGGTGTGTGTATGTATAGGCCCTACAAAAATGCATAGCCTCACATGATTTGGTTGAACATTTATAAAATGCCCAATCTTAACACTTGTTTTGATGGATAGATTTGATTTATAATTGTAAAATGAAATTATACAGTCTTAATTAACACTTTATAAAAAATGAAATTGTATTGGAAAAAATATTATTTAATCGTCATCTACAAGTTTTTATTGTACATTTTGGATAGTCTCATAAGTTTAATATTACTTAAAAATAAATTTAGTGTACACACCTGTGAAAGTATGAGTGAATTTTAATACTTCTAACTGCTTTTATGGTACTTTAATATAATTATGCCATATATAATTAACTATTAGGGTCCCTAATTAACCATTATTACCAATAACTTTCTATATAAAATAAAAGCCATATATTCTTACTAAAAAATCTTAATCTAGTAAATTTTCTGTTTGAATTTTTATTTTGCCAAACTGCATATGATATGTGACTGAATATGAGTGGTGTCACATTGGCAAATATTATCACAAACCACAACCCACAGTATGAAAACCAGAAACACAAATTTGCACAAATACATCTATGTTCTTACATAATGTACTATTATCATTATTTGACAAAGTCATTGTTAGTTTAAATAAAATATGTAATAATAATCGTACAAATTTATTGTAATAGGTTTGACAACGAATATGTAATAATAATAGTACAAATGTATTGTAATAGGTTTGACAACGAACATGCATCCAACCAAATATATGTTAATCAATTAGCTAATTGGTTATTATAATTTTCAGACGATTATTCTAAAGTCTAAACCATAATTAAATTCAGGTTACTTCCATTTCACTGTCTATATCCTTGTCAATAATATACAACAGCATATGATTACGCAACTCGTTACGTACATATTAGTTAGATGATTTTTTTTTAAACATATTGGTTAGATGACTGCTGTAGTTTTAATATATAAACACTAATTAAGACGAAATCGAGCTTAAGATTAAACTCGGTTCTGAATACATCAACCTAAAATAATCTAAACTCTAGTCAAATATGAACTAGTCAAATCGTGTTGGATTGGGAGCTATAGTTTGTATATATCAACAAAAATACAATGTTCTCTCTTTATAAGCTAATTTACGTTTAGCCTACAAAAGTTGTTGCCTTTTGGTTAATACTATAGTTAAACCATCATCTATATATTTGGTCAAACCGTAAGACTACAGAGCATGTCCTTGAAAATCTATTTTTTTTTCTTACAAAAATGGTTTTGTGAGTTTGTTATTGTGTCGAAAACACTATTTCAGCTAAAATTGTGGAAATGAAAGATTTGATGCAAAAAAAAATTCAAACAACAGATAGCAAATTTTATATCGAAATCATTATAATGATAAATTGTAAACGCTAACAGCTAAAACTTGATTCAGTGAAAAAATAATTAATCTTACCCTTTTATCAAAAAAATAAAATTAATAATTAATTAAATTCGATTGCAACGAAACTGTTGTTATTCCTTTTTGGTATAATCTAAATTCAGAACTTTTTACAAACTCAAAAGGTAAAATAAAAATAAAACTGCATTCAAACTCAACATCCATATTAAAAAAATTACTTTAGAAACAAATAATATTTGCATATTGACTTTGGATTACGTATACATCTTATAAGTGTTCTATATATATACTCTCCTCAAACTACATAAAACAAACGATCGAGGCCATACTATAGAGAAAACTTTGAATAATTATCATAATCCAACAATGCTTAAGAAGCGTAGTACCAAAAAAGGGATATATATTTTTAAAAAAGGAAAGAAAAAAGAAGGGATAATAAAGTGATATTGTTTTTTTGTTTAAAAGGTATTGTTTGGTATCAAACAAATGGTTCTTGTTTTACGCTCAGAGCACGACTGGACAAAAAAGTTATATTATACGACCATAACAAAGATGATATATCCTAAGGAGAGCAACATGCACATGATGCATCCAGCATAAAACCAAAAATGATTTTAAATAAAGAAACATTTATAATTATATACCATTGCTTTTGTTTTGGATATAAACAAAACCAGTCGTTTGCTTTGGTAGAATCCGATGCGAATCACTTTTAGAAGTACTCTTCTTCCTTTTTTTTCTTTGTATGTAAGAGTGACGCAGTTTTAAAGTCCTAAAATCAGGAAAAATCCAACGGAAAAGCATTTATTTTTAGGTACCGTACAGGTTTATAATAGAAACTTTTAGAAGATAGTGTTCAATATGGTTCAAAAACAAGAAAATATATTATATTGCTCTCACTGTCGCATTTGGTTGTTCATTATCATTTTCTAGAGTTCTTATATTAGTAATTTATGGAAAACAAAAACGTACAATACAGTAGCATATATTTAGCGAAGTCAATTTGTCTAGAATTCATCATACGGCGAAACTACTTAACATGTCGAATATATATATATATATATATTTTTTGGGTTTTTAACATTTCGACTATTGGGAATGTGTCAATGGTAGATTTTTTTTTTAATTAAAGACATCTTTATATTCACTTCTAACTAATATATATCACTGCTTTTTATCGGTTTTATGACTAATCGATCAATAACCAGTTAGAATCTACTTTTACATCCGTTTCAATCTCACAACGAATTAAATCTACTTTAAATCCGAATATATGTATATGTGTGTTCACTGAGTAAGCACTGACTCAATTTATGTAAGTTTTAGTGGACAGAGAGAAAAGATGAAACATTGAAATTTGCCTATTATTAGTATAGCGATTGGACGGTTGATGTTATTTCACTTTTTTCCTCACATTTTACATCTTCTCTTTATTCATTTCCCATTTTACAATTGAATTTTTTTTTCTTGGGTAAATCCGTAAATGGGTGAGATCTTAGGCTAAAACTCAGACTTATTAGTCTAAGACATATAAAAACCCATCTTGTAATTTAAGATATTTATTTACATCGGCTAAAAAATAATTCCACCGATTTAGTTGATGGTGGAATCTGTAATTCGTCAATTCATAACTGTTGATGGAAATAAATGAAAGTAGGTAATTTCAAAAAAAAAAAAAAATTTAAAAATGAAAGGAGGAAATACGTCAATTTAAAGCACAGTGATTACATTACCTCCGATAGAAACAAAATATAATACACATTGGTACAATTAAAAATATTATTGTATAATATTAATAATTTTGTTAGATCTTGAAATTCAAAACTCGTGTTCTCACAGAAAGAGGGATTCTAACATTGTGTGATCCATTGTCAGTCCAAGTCAAGCTCCCAAAGAGATAATCAGTATTCACTTTATGAGTCGTCGAGACTTTCACTGTAAATGTAGTCTTGTTGGTGCTTGAACCAAACTCAAGAGTCTCAGGACTCACCTGTAGGTTAATACCTTGAGGCGGTTCGATCACAGCTTTGTAAACTGAACCAACCGGTCCAACATTGGTCACAGTTCTTGTTATGGTGACCTCTTCACTGAGATATGGGATCGTGATGGAAGGTAAGTTGACATCAAGCATGGATGGAATTGGAGAAGGGCAAGTGTAGTTTTTTCCAAGTAGGGTTGATATAGATGTACTGTCGTAGCCTGCGGAGCACAAGTAATGAACATATTCATCGTAGCCCATGTCGTAGACAAGTCCAGGGTCTGCTGCTTTCATCGGGTTTACGAGGCCACCTCCGTAGTCAAACGGGTCAGCGAGTTTGCGTGGGGAACCCTCAGCTGTAATAGGCTCTCCCGATGGGTCGGTTTGCAATGCTGCAATGGTTAATCAGTTATTCCTTAGTGTTTCTTGTGGATCAAGAAACATATATTTTGTGTGAATAATGTATGTTTACCAGTTGTAACAAGAGCGGAACGGATCGCGGCAGGAGACCAATCAGGACGTTTTTGTCTAAGAAGAGCGACTATTCCTGAAACAACAGGTGTAGCCATCGATGTACCTGACATGAATTCGTATCCTGACCCTACAGCTGCGAGTATACCTGAACCTGGTGCTGCTATATCCGGCTGTACTCGAAACCAAAAGGAAAAATCAGTAACATTTGCGAAAACTTTGAATGTAAGAAAGAGGAAAAAGTAAATTAGGAGTTAATACTTCACCTTGAGAATGGCAGGGGATAATGAATTTGGACCTCTAGACGAAAATCTTGCGACCTTAGTTGCTGATGGTCGGCCAACGAATGTCTTGGTCGGGCTGATCTTAGCTTTTGGAAATCTGTGGTAATCATTAAAAGAAAAAAGTGTCTATTACATCTAAAGAATTCATAATTGGATTACATAAAGAGAAATGTTAAGAAAGAGAAGCTTACTTGGTTGTTTGGATATACAACAAAATATCCATTCCAAGTTCGTTGTCTACGTAGGCAAAAGGGATAGTTACAAAATGCGGGTTGACACTATCGGTTGGCTGCGCCACGATAATGGCGCCAGCAGCTCCTATTGTTTGTGCAAAACTTGCTAATTCTCCTTCAATTCTAGCCGTTTTGAAGAGAAGCAAGATTTTACCCTTAGCTTTGCCGGCTTTCATCTCCTTTGGTGTCAAGTCATTGAAGTAAACAAGATCAGTGAATCCAACTTCTTTTCCAGTGTATAAACCTTCTTGACCCTGAGAATGAGATCCCACAAGAAAGAGTTAAATAAACGGTTGCAATTTCTTGGGATACAAGCAACTGAATACATATATACCAATAAGGTTATATTGTTTCCAAGAGTGATGGGCGTGAAGAATTCTCGGTCCATGGTCGTAGCCGCGACGGTTATGATCCATGGAGCAACATTAGCGATGGTTTGAGCGTCGGGACCATCGTTCCCTCCCGAGGATACCACAGGAATTCCCTTAATAACGGCGTGGAAAGCAGCAATAGCAAAATCACTCCTATCTACCTCGAAATCAAGCGGTACTGAGGATCCAAGAGATAGTGATAGTACATCAATACCATCACGTATGGCATGGTCTATGGCCTTTACAATATCCGGTGTGAAACATTCTTCATTGGACCAACACACTTTGTAAGCAGCTATACGGGCCCGCGGGGCACTGCCTTTTGCGGTACCCTGACCTAGACCAAAATAGTTTGCGTTTTGAACAAAAGAGCCTGCGGCCGTCGATGCACAATGCGTTCCATGGCCATCTTTGTCTCGTGGTGACATGAACTCTTCATTCTTCTCTGCGTTGTACTTTCCCTTGTATTTAATCTCGAGACCCTTTGAGTAGTAATTAGCTCCAATCAACTTTCTATTGCAGCTCGATGCATTGAAGCCTACTCCAGAAACACATGGTCCCTTCCAATGTGCTGGGATCGGTCCAATACCACTGTCATTGAATGACTCTGACTCTGGCCATATTCCAGAGTCCACAATTCCTACGATTGCTTCACTTCCCATATTAGTCTCTTGCATGAGACCTGTTGGAGCAGTTGGAGCAGTTGGAGTGAGTCCCAAGTAATCACCAACCCTTGTTGTCATCAGCTTCATATACTTGCTTCTCGTTATGTGAACAACATGTGGATGCTCTATTACAAATCCAAAACAGAAGTGAGTTTTAAATAGTTCATGACCTAATTCTTGTAGAACACGTTTTTCAAGAAAAATGTTTCAAATTTTACCTGAGAGTTCCTTTGCTTGAGATGATGTGAGTTTCGCTGAAAATCCTGAGAAACCATGTCTATAACTATAAATCATAGACTTACGAGAAGCTTCTTTGCTGCATTATCAATCAAAACACATCCAAACTCATAAACCAATATTTTTTACGCAACATTAATCATGATTTTTGGAAAGCATATAACATTGGTCATGATTCAATATTACCTTCCAAGAAGCGGTCCGAGAATATCATGATGTGATTCAGTAACAAGATTAGGATCATCATGTTTCCTCTGACCTAAATGCACCGTGTAAATCTAAAAATAACATGATCCCAAAAATTAAAATGGCGAAATTTGTCGCAAATATTATCTCTTTTTCAGAATAAAAAGCGGAATTCAATAATTGATACATACCTGGCTTTCATCCTCATTAGCAGCAGAAATTGAGGCTATCTTCAAGATAATTACTAAACCTATGTACACAACTAGAATATGCTTATTAGATACAATCAGAGAAGACATTAATCCCACGTTTTTTCTGGGACTTAAGAGTTGTTGTTGAGGCAGATTCTTTTCCTAGAAGAATCTTCCAAGAATATTATTGTTCTTTATTATTGAACCTCCTCAACAATGTTCTAGCTCTCTGATTGCATCCCAGAAGCATAATGATTGTGTTCAAGTCATCTCGTATTTAAATGTGAAGGATTTGGTTGAGAATGTAAGGAGTTTTTTTTAGCTTACAACGAAGATAGGACATAACACCAAAGCTAATTTTGTTATTTTGGGACTACTCTGTTTATAGTTTACGACAAAAACAGAAATTTTTAATTTTTATATATATAATTATCGGTGTAGGATTAAAACGAGTTTAACTTAAAACTGTTGTTTCATTATCTGTCAAAAGTCAGAACCATGAAAATATTAATGTAATCCGGATATATATTTAACTTATTGAGGTTATACTAAGGTTTGTAAATAGAAATTTTAGTAAATTTTAATTGTAAAGAAATTTGTTATATACTTTTATCACAAAAAAGAAAAAAGAAATGTGTTATAGATATTCCAGAAAACAACAGCCTCTCCACTTTATAAAGAACTAGAGCTTCTCAGAAATGTTAAGGCCAAGACAATTACATAATTTGTGACTTATGTGTAATTGATTCAACATGTCTCCACTCTAAAATTTTATGTTCTTAAATGAGATTGTGTTTTTTTCTTTGCTTTAGTATTTTCCTCATTTTAACACGAGCGAGTTACCAAGCTTAGAATTTACATAGAAAGTAGGAAAAAACAAATTAGTTGAAAACTTCTTTAACATCAGATAGGAAAAAGCAAATTTGTTGAAAAGTCTAAAGAAGGAATTGAAGATTGAAGATTCCACCAGCCAATAAATGTTACCTTCAAAAAAAAATTCACAAAGTAATGTAAGGATAAGACTTAAACATAAGTCGATAAGAAGAAAACATACATCAAGTTGCGTCTGAAAAGTCTACGAAACAATGGTGAAATTGATTTAAAGATAAGAGATGGTTGTGACTTTTGTGGCCGTGATTAAGTCAAGTTAGCAAGAGAAATGTCTGAGAAACAATGGTGAAATCACCATTCTGCTGCTATGTTAATGTTATATAAAAATCATCACATCGACCACTACTTCTCATCTGATTTTCTTCTAACAGTCTCTCTCTCTCTCTCTCTCTCTCTATGGCTTCTTCATCTTCTTCTCTAGATTGGTTATATGATGTTTTCTTGAGCTTCAGAGGGGAAGACATCCGCCAAACTTTCCTCAGCCACGTTTTCAAGGAGTTCGATCTGAAATTGATCAATGTTTTCAAAGACTATGAGATCGAGAAAAGCCAGTCCCTCTGGCCGGTGCTTGAAAAAGAGATTTGGAGTTCAAGGATCGCGTTGGTCATTTTCTCCAAAAACTATGCTTCTTCAAGCTGGTATCTTAACGAGTTGCTTGAGACCGTGAATTGCAATAATAAAATCTTCATACCAATTTTCTACGGTGTGGATCCTTCCGATGTGAGGAAACAGACGGGAGACTTTGGGAAGATCTTTGAAGAGACTTGCAAGAATAATACAGAGGAAGTGAAGAATCAATGGAAGAAGGCGTTGATTGATATAGCTAATATGGTCGATATGATTTTGCGAACTGGTATGATTTTAATATTTCATTATTATGTGCTTACATACATCTTGAATAAATCACTGTCTCATATCTGTTAAATTAATTTTCTCTTTATTAGTGATAAAAATGAAGCAAAAATGATTGAAGAAATAGCCAACAATGTTTTGCGTAAACTGCTTGAACTTTGTCGGCATCGAAGATCATATGGCAAAGATGAGTGAATTGTTGCAATTGGAATCTGAGGAAGTGAGGATGGTTGGTATATGAGGTTCCTCTGGGATTGGTAAGACTACCATCGCACAAGCTTTGTTTAACCAACTTCCTCAGCATTTCCAAGTTAGCAAATTCGTAGACAGAGCTTTTGTATCTAAGAGTAAAGAAACTTATACTGGAGCCAATCTGGACGACTACAACATGAAATTGCATTTACAAGAGCAATTCCTATCAAAAATTCTGGGGATAAAGGACATAGAGATTGGTCATCTAGGTGCATTGGGAGAGAGGCTACATCACCAGAAAGTTCTTATCATCATTGATGATTTGGATGATCCAATGATGCTAAAAGTCTTGGCGGATAAAACTCAATGGTTTGGAAGTGGGAGCAGAATCATTGTTGTTACAAATGATAGAAATTTCTTAAGGGCTCATAGGATTGATCATATATATGAAGTTAGTTTCCCAAATGAAGCGAAAGCTTGTCAAATGTTATGCCAATCTGCATTTGGGAAAAACTATGCACCTGAAGGTTTTGAGAAGCTCATTGTTGAAGTTGCAAGACATGCGGGTAGTCTTCCTTTGGGTCTTACTGTTTTGGGTTCTTCTTTGCGGGGGCAGGATAAGGAGTACTGGATGGATACATGGCCAAGGTTTCAGAATAGTCTACAATAAGAAAGCACTAAGAATCTGCTATGATGGATTACATAGCAAAAAAGATCAAGCAGTGTTTCGTCATATCGCATGTCTTTTCAATCATATGGGAATCACATACATCAAGTTGTTTCTTGCAGATAGTGAATTGGATGTTAATGTTGCACTATGGAACCTAGCTGATAAGTCTCTTATTCATGTCAGAAAAGGTTATGTGGTGATTCACAGTCTGCTAGAAAAAATGGGTAGAAAAATCGTTCACACGGAGTCCATTAACGAGCCTGAAAAACGGGAATTTCTGGTTGATTCAAAGGATATTTGTTATGTACTCCGTGAAGGCATTGTAAGTTATTATTATTTTTTTGTTCATTTCATAACTCAATATATAAGATTGATAGAATGCCATTTGATAAATGATGAAATGAGATTGATGACTCAATATATTTGTATGCATAGGTTTGTCTCTTTCTCATTAATATTATGTTTTTTCAGGGTACTCAAAAGGTTTTAGGTATATCATTGGATACAAGTGAGATTGATGACTTGCATGTACATGCGAATGCCTTCAAAACGATGTTTAATCTCAGTTTCCTACAAAATTACTCACGAGAAAAAGAATTCAGAGTGCACTTACCTGAAAGCTTTGACTATTTGCCCCCTAATCTCAAACTGTTGTGGTGGCTCAAATATCCAATGAGATTTATGCCTTCTAATTTTTGTCCTGAACGTCTCGTCAAGCTCACAATGCAGGGAAGCAAGCTAGAGAAACTGTGGGAAGGAGTTGCGGTAAGTATTGCAAATAATTATTGTATTATTAATGTAGCGAGAATTAGAATATGCTTATTTGGATGATGTGTTTTGCCCAAAAAAATAATAAAAAAATTGGATGATGTGTAGTTTTTTTTCTTCTTTTTTTTTGGCTGATGATGTGTAGTTTCTAATGAGCTCTTTGTTTATTTTTGTCAAGTACAGTCGCTTACATGTCTAAAGGAAATTAATCTGAGGGGATCTCGCAACCTGAAAGAAATCCTAGACCTTTCTACGGCCACTAATCTTGAGAAACTTATTCTCTGTAATTGCTCAAGTTTGGAGAGCTTCCTTCCTCAATACGAAATCTCAATAAACTGATGATGTTGGACATGAAATACTGCCACAGTCTTGAGACTCTTCCAACCGGCTTCCACCTCAAATCTCTTGAGCATCTCAATTTCGAAGGATGCAAGGAGTTGAGGACTTTTCCAAATTTCTCAACCAACATCTCAGTTCTCAATCTCAAGGGAACAAACATTAAAGAATTCCCTTGTAATTTACTTCTTGAGAATCTCGTTAAGTTATACATATCAAAAAAAGAGAATGATAAGAAAGAATGGGAAGGAGTGAAGTTATGTAGTTCTAAACTTAACGTTTTCTCCTACCTCTTTTACTACACTTTTTTACAAAAAAATCATTGTTGCTAGGTCTAATTTTGTTTTGTAATCATGTTATATGTATCAGTATGGTTATCAAGATATCATATATTCTTCTATGTAGCATGTGAACATATAGTTGATATGTAACCAACTACCAAAGAATGCCAAAATGTAAAAGAGAAATATTCTATTTGAAAATTAATTTACCTTAAAATCTACTATTTAAAAATAATATGTTTTTTACTTCGTTGTACGATTCTTTTTTTTTTAAGATTATTTTCTAAATTCAAGGTAATAACATTTTGTTACTGATAAACCGTGAAAAGTAAAGTGATATTGTTCAACATCTCTAAATTAGTTAATTGTTTAATATTTGGTTTAGTCGCTTACGCCCTTCCTGGCAATGCTATCTCCCACTTTGACGCACTTAATTCTCTTGGGTATCTCAAATTTGGTGGAGCTTCCTTCCTCGTTTCGGAATCTCAATCAACTTAGGTCGTTGATGATTAAAAACTGCAGAAATCTGGAGGCTCTGTTAAAGTAAAACCTTAACTTTATCGCACACTAAGAACCAACGTTCGTAAAACGCAGATCCTTCAAGCAATCAAGCTAACACAAGCTTGGATCACAAGTAATGAGAACAAGAATGAGAGATAAGAGATATAGAAGATAAATTGCTTAACACCACAACGTGCTCTCTTTATATAGCCTAAGAGATAACACCAAATCAAAGAGATAACACCAAACCAACTAAAGATAAACACCAACTAAAATAAGGAAATAACTTAAACGATAACACCGAAAGTCTGAGCTGACGTGGATTAGTCGTTAACTCTTTTCCTACATCAAATCTCCCCCCTTTGAAGAAACCTTGACCTCAAGGTTTGAACGAAGGAAACCTCTTCTGCAACTCGAAAAGAATTTCCCACGTTGCCTCTTCTTCCTCCTGGTTACTCCATTGACCTAAAACCATCGTAACTGCTTTTCCTTGTCGATTCACCATTTTTCTTTCCAATATCTGGATGGGTTCCTTTATGAACACGTCCTGGACCAGAGATGGAAGTTGAGTTGCAGTCCGACAATTACCCACATGGAGCTTCAGTTGTGAGACGTGAAACAAGGGGTGAGTCTGAGAGCTCGCCGGTAGAGTAAGCTTATATGCTACCTTCCCGCACTTATCTATTACTTCGAATGGACCAAAATATTTGGGGGCTAACTTCTGGTTCGAGCGGACCACGACAGATTGCTGCCGGTACGGCTGCAGTTTGACATAGACATAGTCGCCTATAACCAAGTTCCTGTCCGTGCGATGCTGATCCGCAAATTGCTTCATTCTATTCCTGCAGTGTCTTCCCATTCCTGCAGTGTGTTTTGGCTACGACCGCGATCTTTGTTTCTCCCGGGAGATACGGCAAGTGTTGGAGCGGAGCTTGACCATATACTGCTTTGTATGGTGTTGTTTGGATCGCAGAATGGAAGTTGGTGTTATACCAAAATTCTGCTAACGGAAGCCATTTACCCACAAGTGAGGACGGTCACTACACATACACCTTAAGTATGTTTCCAAGCAACGATTTACGACCTCTGTTTGACCATCACTCTGAGGATGATAAGCACTTGACATGTTCAAGGCTACTCCTTGAAGTGTGAACAACTCTTTCCAGAAATCACTTAAAAATATGGCGTCACGGTGACTTACAATGGATCTCGGTAGACCGTGTAGCTTGAATACGTTGTCGAGAAAAGCTTGTGCCACTTTAGCTGCGGTATAAGGATGAGCTAATGCGACGAAGTGAGCCGCTTTACTCAATCTGTCGACAACAACAAGGATGACTGTTTTACCAAAGGAAGGAGGCAGTCCATCAATGAAGTCCATCAAAATATCTGCCCAAATAGAATCGGGTACTGGCAGTGGTTGCAGCAAACCCGGCGAGGCTGCCGTGTCATACTTACAACGTTAGCACACATTACAGCTCCGTATGTAAGTTTGAATATCTTTCGACATTCCTTTCCAATAAAACAAGCCTTTCACCCGTTGATGAGTAACATCGCGTCCCGAATGTCCACCATTCCCTGAACAATGTAACCACTCCAAAATAGTGTCGCGGATAGCCAGATCATGGGGAACAACTAACTTACTCTTACGCCGTAGTACGTTCTATACCCAGGAATAATGTTTCCTAGCTTGCGGATTCATTTGAGCTCTTCGATTAGTTCCTTTATTAACGGATCTGACTCATATCTTTCTTGAATGCGTTCTAGTAAATCGCATCCGAGTACTGTTAACGCCATATGAAGAACCTCCGCTCCTTCAATACGGGATAGAGTCAGCAGCGACGTTATCTTTTCCTTAACGGTATTGAATCTCATAGTCAAATTCCAACAACTTTGGTAACCATTGTTGCTATACCAGAGTATTTAACCGCTGCTCCAATAAATACTTCAAGTTCCGTTGATCCGTTTTGATCACAAAGTGGCCCATAAGAAAATAATGGCACCATTTTTGAACCGCAAATACTCCCGCCAAGAGTTCTTTCTCATAAATAGATAAGTTGAGCTGTTTACCTTTCAGATGTCGGCTAATATAAGCCAATGGGTGTCCTTCCTGCATTAGGACTGCGCCAATACCTTGTCCGCATGCATCTGTTTCGACAACAAATGGCTTATCGAATTGGGGTAACATCAAAACAGGGGCCGCACAGAGCACTTGCTTCAACTCGTCAAAGGCTGCGCTGGCTTCTTCCGACCAGATGAATGCATCTTTTTTCGTGAGTGCAGTCAACGGTCTGGCTATTATTCCGAAGTTCCTTACGAACCTTCTATAGTATACAGCCAGGCCAAGAAATCCACGAAGTTGCTTAAGAGACGCAGGGACCGGCAAGTCTGCAACTGCTCGGACCTTATTTGGATCAGTAGCAATTCCTGCGGATGAGATATAATGACCTAGGTACTCCACTCTCCTTGTCCCAAATGAACATTTACTCCTTTTTGCATATAAATTTTTCTTCCTCATCAACTCAAACACGCTTCGTAAGTGTTCTTTGTGTAACTCCATGGACGAGCTGTATATTAAAATATCATCAAAGAAGATGAGAACGTACTTCCGCAATATGCTTTTAAAGACAGAGTTCATCAGCCCTTGAAAGATAGCTGGGGCATTAGTTAGTCCGAATGGCATAACAAGGTATTCATAATGTCCACTGTGAGTCTTGAATGCGGTTTTGTGGATGTCTGACTCCGCCATTCTTACTTGATGATAGCCCGCTCTAAGATCGATCTTGGAGTAGATACATGATCCTCCAAGTTCATCCATTAAATCCTCGATCAATGGTATAGGGAACCGGTTCTTTATAGTCATGCTATTAAGTCCTCTGTAATCAACGCAAAGTCTCCACGAACTATCTTTCTTTTTTACCAAAACGACAGGGGACGCAAACGAGCTTGAGCTGTCTCGGATCGTGCCTGCTTCCAACAGTTCCTGCACTATTTTATCTATCTCGTTTTTCTGGTGAAGTGCGTAGCGATAGGGTCGCTGATTAACTGGATTAGATCCTTCTACCAGTGGTATTTTGTGGTCGTGTGTCATACGTGATGGTGGTAGTGCAGTTAGTTCTGCAAATACGTCCGTAAAGTCTGCTAAGACTTCCTGTAACATCGGTTCTTCCCTGCTGTTCTCGTCTTCTGTTTCGATCGAGCATAACCCACTGCTCGACTCTACTGTGAAATCCTGAACACAAAGCATCGCAAGTTGTACCTGTTCCTCTTGCAGTTTATTGAGCTTAATGGCTTTCATCTCTCGAATTGAACCTTTTTTAAGACCATGTAACACGATCTTTTGACGATTCCATTGAAACTGCATTTCCAATTTTTTGAAATCCCAAGTAATAGGCCCTAAGGTTCCCAACCATTGTACTCCAAGTACCATATCGCAACCTCCTAATGGTAAGACTAACATGTCGTCTTCCCATTCTGTACCGCCAAAGCTCCACTGAAATTTCTCTATTTTAGAGCTCACTCTGAGCTTTCTTCCGTCTGCAACAGCCACCTTGGCTATGCTTGTGGGTAACAAGCTACATCCCAATTTTGCAGCCACTTGAGTATCAACAAAATTATGAGTAGAGCCTGAATCTATTAGAATGAACAAAACTCTTTTCCCGTAAAATCCTTTTACCCTCATACTCTGGTAACCAGTGATCCCTGTTACTGCATTAACTGAAATCTGAGCGCAGCAGTGATCATCCGGTTCCTCTCTGGTTCCTTCCTCCGTGTCCCTGACTTCTTTCTCTTCTCCATCGTCTATGTCCATCATAAACAGTTGAGTTTTTTTGTGCTTAAGATAGTGCCCAAGGTGTATTTCTCGTCGCAAAAATAGCATAAACCCTCGGCTCGTCTCCTGCTCATTTCTTCTTTAGAAAGGAAGGGTCTGGGTTGGTTTTGTTTTTCTTTAGGTGTATCGGCCCGAGCAATACTCACTGCCTCCGAATTCTTCTTGAGTTGAATTAATCCTTTACCATTATTTGGTGGCCTCGGATTAGTCCAGACAGTAGCATTACCTTTCTGCGGATGAGCTTTCTCGTATAATCGGCCTAACATCAAGCATTGTTGAATGTTTTGAGGTTGGAACATTCGAATATGCATCTGTGTATCTGTTCTGAGACCCGCGAGATATGCGCTTACCAGATATTCCTCCGACATCTTGACTCGTGCGCGTATCAGTTCAAAGCGTGCATGATAATCGACGATCCCGTCCATCTCCTGCAGTTGTTTCAATTCTGCGATAGGGTCTTATAGTAAGTCATCGAACCGTTCATGGAGATATGACTTGTAATTCTCCCAATCCCCTAATACATCGTCACATGTCTCTGACTCTACCAACGAGCGATTCCAAGCCGCTGCATCTCCATCAAAGTGGATAGAAGCTATCCCGACTTTAAGATCATCAGGAGTTTTGTCTATCTTAAAGAATTGATCCACTTTAAATAACCATTCCTTGCTCCCATTTTCATCAAACCTCGGAAACTCGATCTTAGCGAGTCGTGTAATGGCGGAGTAAGTCGGTGTCGACCCTCCTCTGTTCTGATTTTGATCCGAGCTGTCTTCCTGTGAAGCCTGAGATGATGATCGTCCCTGTTTTTCACCACCTCCTCCGGTCTGACTCTCGCCTTGGATTTTTAAGAGGCGTATTGCCTCAAACACATCAGCAATAGTTTTCTCCAGTTTTTCGTTATGGGTGGCCATCTCTGTTGCTATTTGGGTTGCGATCGATCCTTCTATAGCCACAAACCGTGGAACCAAGGCACTTTCTACCTCGCAAACCATGGCATCCTTATCCTTTTGCGCTCGTGTTTCAGCCATTAAATCCGAGAAATGATGATGCTCTGATACCTTTGTTAAAGTAAAACCTTAACTTTATCGCACACTAAGAACCAACATTCGTAAAACCCAGATCCTTCAAGCAATCAAGCTAACACAAGCTTGGATCACAAGTAATGAGAACAAGAATGAGAGATAAGAGATATAGAAGATAAATTGCTTAAGATTGAATTGTGTTCGTAACACCACAACGTGCTCTCTTTATATAGCCTAAGAGATAACACCAAATCAAAGAGATAACACCAAATTAACTAAAGATAAACACCAACTAAAATAAGAAAATAACTTAAACGATAACACCGAAAGTCTGAGCTGACGTGGACTAGTCGTTAACTCTTTTCCTACATCAGACTCTTCCCACAGGAATCAACCTCAAATGTCTCAATTACCTTAATCTCTCTGGATTCTCACGGTTGTGGAGCTTTCCTGAAATCTCAACCAACATCTCAGACCTCCATCTAGAAGAAACAGGGATTGAAGAGGTTCCTTGTTGGATCGAGAACTTCTCTAACCTCTTTTACTTAAGTATGAGTAATTGCAGGAGGCTAAAATGTGTATCCCTACACATTTCTAAACTGAAACATCTTGAGACAGTTGACTTTTCAGATTGTGGAGCATTGACTAGAGTTGATTTGAGTGGCAATTCAAGTGAGGTGGAGATGGAAGCAGACAAGATTGACATAGTATCCAAGGAGGCTTCCTCTTCTCTTTTGGATGATTATTTCCCAATTCCCACAATCGATTTCAGTGACTGCTTCAAATTGGATAAAGAAGCTCTCCTTCAGCAACAATCAATTAGTTTCGAGTACATGATATTGCCAGGGGAAGAAGTGCCATCATATTTCACTCAGCATACTACCGGAATGTCCCCTCTACTTCATGTCCCTCTCTCTCACCCATTTTTCAGATGTATGGTTTGTGCGGTGGTAAATGCGCCCGATGGAGTAAATCTCGATGTAAACTGTCAGTTCAAAGAAAAAATATGGGAACAGTTTTGATTCCATTGTTCAGCTACCTAACTTCATGGTAACTCGGAAAGATAGTCATCAGCTGTTAATATTTAATTGTGGTATCTCTCTAAACAAAGATAATGCTCCTCTAACTCAATTGAACTATGATCACGTGGATATGAAGATTCATTTAAGTGCAGGACCTCTTCAGTTTAGCATAAGAGGATGGGGTATACGCCTCTTAGAGGACTTTTCATCACCGGAGAACCGACTTGGTTATTCAAACACTCGTCCACGGCATGGAGATATTTTTCTTCGAAAATCAATTGATTCCATGTTCAGTATGATGTCAGGTAAAGAATTGGTTTCATATTTCACGTACCGTACTACTGGAACCTCTCTCACCAATATCCCTTTACCTCACACCTCTCCCTCTCAATTGTTCTTTAGATTTAAGGCTTTGATCGATTTTGATTGCAAATCTTCTGGTCAATTTTCATATTTTGTCATCCATGTATCTTGTCGGTTCAGAGATAGATTTGAGAACCACTTTGATTCCCCTTATCGACCATATACGTATTATAAATATGAGAATGGTCTCCGCTTTGATATGTTAGAGTGTTTGTTCCCTCTAAACGAAGGCGATGCTTCTCTAGCTCAACTGAACTACGATCACGTGGATATACAGTTTCAATTGACTAATAGAAGTGACTCTACGGCCAGATTAATACGATGTGGTAATACGCTTCTTCGAGGACTGTTCGTCACCTGAGAACCGAATTGGTAATCCAAACACTCATCATGTTTTCAAAGCTAATACAGTTAGTGAGACTAAATCCAGCGAAGAGTGCAAAAGACAGTGAGAATGATCAGTTTGTAGAGTGTGGAGACAGTGATATCGGCAGTGAGAGTGATACGTTTAAAGACTGTAGAGACAGTGATATCGACAGTGAGACCGATCAGTTTGAAGAGTGTGAAGACAAGGATTAGACAATGAGGTTGATGACAGTGAAGAGAGTAGAAACAGAGAGAAGTTGTAAACTTATGTAGGTGAGCATTAGTCATGAACTGAACATAATATTATATATATCTCACAGTCCTTTTTCAGGATTATTTATAATACATATCACTAAATTGTTTTCATTTCTGCTTGTGAATCTTGCATATTTGATTGTGAATCTTCGAGAAACTTTCGAGGAGAGGCAGAGATTCTTCACTGTTTCCTCCTTAGATGGACAGTTTTCCTCCTTATGCTTTTATATGCACTAGGTGATTTTTCCGCGTGCTTCTATGTATTTTTTTCTATTTTTGTGTGATAAAACCGTTAAATTTTAGCATAAGTTTAACAAAGTGATTTTGGAATTTTGTATTTATGCGACAATAACTAAAGCAGGTTTTGAAAAGATAGTACAATTATATGTATAATGAATTTGGATATGAATTGCATTGTGGCATAATATCATTTTATGCTTGTAAATTTTAAACTATTGTTTTTATACAGAGAAAAGGGAAGACTTAAACAGATATTGTTAACTTATTTTTTCTTGTTATTCATTAGGCATTTTTTCCATAAAACAATATAAAATCCATCAATTAAACTTAAAATGTCAATTTACAGTAGGTTTTCTAATATAATTCTGTAAGACCTAATACTTCAATTGTTATAAACACTCCCTCTAAATCAATCAAATGATTTTTTTATCCCATGAAACCTCACTTTCTGCTTGTTTTTTATACATCTTTCTCTCTGTAATACACTAATATGGCAACATCACATTATTTTAAAAAATACACTATCAAATGAATTTAAAATTTTACTGAATCTATTACACATTCTCAACACAACTTTGTTTGTTTTATTGTCTTCTCCCTCTATTTATCATTAAACATGCTAGTATCCAATATTCGTAGAGTGAACATGAATAATATGCCCGAGAACATAGTGTCCCTAGTTTTGATTTGGTCGTGCTTTCATAGACACCATGGGAATGTGGCCCACTCTTCTCTAGCCACTGAGCACTTAGAGTGAAGAAACCAACGTTTGTAACCAACTTCACTGAAAGACCAGCATACGTGATCATAATTATTTTGAAAGTCAATAACTAATGTCGTTGTAGCTGTGACCGGTCACATCAAACTCCCATTCCCATGGTTAGTTATGTCATATGAGCTAAGCCAGAGTATGTAGATTCTTCCCCTTTTTTTCCATTTTGTGGACCTAATGATGAAATGAAAAACAAATTACAACCAGGGGAATGGAAAAGAAAATGGTAGCGAACATAAACGCAAAGCTAGTTCTTCTAAACATCAAAGTACAAAGCCGAAAAACCAAAGGAAGAAACTTGTGTTTTGTCTTAAAAATCATCAATGAAAAAGGAGCATAAGAATAAATTTAAAAGGAAAAATGGGAATATAAGAACAAATCAAATGATAGACGTCAATGTCCAAACTCCAAACCGGGACCTTTCTTAAAGAACATCTTGAAAATCGGATCATATATTTTTTTTTGTATATACGTATGCATATTTCTGTTGAATCAAGCAAATAGTATTCAAACCCTCACCTTACATGTCACTTTGTAATATGATGCTTCCCCACGTGCCTTTAAAACCTTTGAGACTCCATGTTCTTTGTTTTTCTTTGCTGATGCCAAGATTTTTGGCTTGTATTTGACTTGCACAAGCCTCCTTTGCTAACCTTTTTTAAATAGTAGGAAAAAACTACAAAAATTAGGAAAAAAAACTAATCCCTGAATGGGTACTGACAATCTAAAAGATTGCAAAGCAGGGAAACTTCCTGGACATTAAAAAAGAAGCTGATTAAAAGCACAAGGATTTTACCAGAAATAGTAACGTAATAAGAAAATGAGAGCAATAAACACATAATTTACACACCTCACGGGCCTTCTCTATCTCATATTCATCATACACATGTCTCGATCGATAAGACCAATAATGGAATTATACTTAGATTTTACAATCTCTTCACTTCAAAAGAAACACAAGACAGTCAGTGAATTACAGAAGGAAAGAAAAGTTGGTCAACATGAACCAATAAATTTTGGTTCACGAAACACCTACACTATCTCCTACCACAAGTAACATATCTAATTATCATGTAATTCATCAAAAAGAAACGTACAATCTTACTTCAGCCTAAGGGAGCTCTCAAACTGTAGTAGAAAGCGACTTGTGAAGCACTTGAGAGGCCCCAAACTATTTTTTTTTATTTAGTAGAGATGTGGTTTTGGATTTTTACTTTTCTTTTACATTTTCAATGTGACTTTTGAAACCAAATTAAAAATTTTCTTTTAACCCAAAGCTATATATTTTTAAAATTTAAATCATTATCATCTAAGTAGTCATTTATAGATAGATGCATATGTGTATAATTAACTGTTTTCTTAATTTTTCTAAAATGTATCAAAATGACACTCTTTATTAAACGGATGAAGTAATCCTTTAGCAATGAACCTACAAGTAAAATGTTTAGTCAAAATCTAGAGGTTTGAAGCATAAAGCAGATATCTATTATATATGAAAGTTTTAGACTTGCAATAGAGAGAAAATAAAAAATTCAAATTTGTGTAAAGATTGTTTCAGGGTTAAGAAAATCAAATACTTAAAAGGTGCATAAAGAGTTAGCTAAGGGTTTAGTCAGATTACTTCATTCATTTACAAATAAAGATAGATCCACATCAAAATATGTGAAGTTCATGGGGGCTATGATGAATTATATGTCACATATTTTAAAAAAAATTCTAAGTTTTTCGGGCCAAAGATCTATTTTCCTACCATAAGTATCGTATATCACCAGATAGAGCAGAAAATAAGGCCCCAATCTAAATAGCTCCCCGGAGAAAGTTGCAGACTTCTGTACACATGAATTGAAAGTTCAAAACATAGAAACCCACCAAAACTAAAGTTCGAAACTTAAAACCCCATAGAGCCGGATTAATGTTGGTTTATTGGTTTGAAATCAAATCTTAACCATTTAAACTATTTTTTAAACCAGATTATGACCCGATTACATGTTATAAACCAGAGTAAGACCCGATTACATGTTATAATCTTGAACCATCCAACTTTATCATCAGAAATCCCCGAATTGAAGAACAAACCCTAGGAACCCAGAATTTGAAATCGAGAAACCCAGGATATGAAATTGAAACCTTAGCTATCTAAAGCGAGAGCTTTGATAGCTTTAATCCCTCGAGATCCTTTAATCCCAACAGAGTTTGATGAAGAAGAAGTGGAAAGCGATGAGCTGTTCATCGAGAAGGTTGTTCACGAGTTCGGAGATGAACCGTAAGTGCAGTTATACAGAGAGTGAGAATGAGGAAAATGAAGATGTTTCAGAGAGAGAGCACATACATATCAGATGTGGTGATGGGAGATTGTATGTTAGATGGTCCCTCCTCAAAGCAAGAGTTGTGTACTAAGAACACAAGAACAATTCTCTTTAAACAAATGTCTTTTTCTCCCCCTTCATTTGATAACTCAATCTTCCTTAAATACACAAACTAAAAGACATTAACTACCCCACTAATACATGAAAACCACTTACGTAAGTAACTACCCTTCGCACTAATTGTATCTCATCAATACTCCACCCTCCAAAGAACCTTGTTCTCAAGGTTCGACACCAATCCACGATCCCGCATGAACCTAACGCTTTTCCACGATCAAATGGATGTTTCTGATTGGCACCAGCTCTATCCTTGACACGACTAGAAAATACGTAGAATGAAATTTGGAAGGCTCACCGTGGGGAAGACGATCGAGGAAGCTCATCATGTTCTCGAGGCTGCATATAGTTAACTCTACATCCGAGATTAGAGGAGTTTGATTGATTACACCTTTTCAGCTTTCTAGTCTGAGAAGTGTGATGGTTGTGCCTAATTGGAACAGTTCGAGACCGTTGGCATTTTGGTGCTGAAATCGCTGGTCCTATAGGGGATGAAGTCATCAATCTTTGAGGTTCTGTTGAATCCTGCAAATCGGTGGCCATCTGCATTTTAGCCGGCATGTTTGGCTTCTTCACCGTCTTCATCTTCTTACTCCAAATTAATGCTCGATCCTCCCAATATTGCACCATCTTCATCATCTCTTCATGTAACTCATTTCGGAGATGACGAAGAGCAACGAACTCCTCCTCAATGGCTGTATGTAGAACCACCCTTGATGGTTCGCCATTATCATAGACATCAAAGATTGGGGCTCCATAGATCTCGTCATAGAGATCTTCTTCAACTCCATGATTTTGCTCATCATCAATAGAAAATAAACTCTTGTTGTTGATGAGGTTGTACATCACATTGAAGAAATAAAAGAAAATTTTGTGTTTTTATATTAAGTAGAAAATAAAAGTTTTGATACCGCAAATAACGTTGTTAGAATCAAAACTGAGATAGATTAATGAATGTTGCTTTTGATACCACGAAGTGGTCCGGATCAAAAGAAATATGGAAGGTGTTGTTGTTGAACGTTGATTCCGAAGAATGCCATCAACAAGAACAATGAACCGCTCTGATACCAATTGTTAGATGGTCCCTCCTCAAAGCAAGAGTTGTGTACTAAGAACACAAGAACAATTCTCTTTAAACAAATTTCTTTTTCTCCCCCTTCATTTGATAACTCAATCTTCCTTAAATACACAAACTAAAACACATTAACTACCCCACTAATACATGAAAACCACTTACGTAAGTAACTACCCTTCCCACTACTTGTATCTCATCATTGTACCGAAACCAAACGTTCTTCAATGGAGTAGCTTTCAAGAAGTGTGTGCTCGACTATGCTCTGAAACTGGTCGGAATGTGTCCCAGTACATGTATGATAAGGATAAGATAGATTTTAGGTGTCTAGGTGGTGATGCTGAGGGTTCAGATTGTCAATGGCAAGTCTATGCAGTGATCCTTCCTAAAGATGCAATGTGGAAGATTAGGGTGTTTGTAGATGAGCATACATGTATTCCTAATGGAGATGTTGACATTGTTAAGGTTCCCGTGATGGCTAGGATGTTTGTAGATAAGATCGGAGATGAACCAGAGTATTATATGCCCATGAAGATTGAAGAACTAATTAAGGAGAGATTCGGGATCAATGTATCTAGGACTCAATGTCAAGCTGCTAGGCTCAAGGCATTGAAGTAGATTGAGACTGAATATGATCATCAATTTGCTTGTCTTCGAGATTATTCTGCTGAGATATTAGTTAATAATGAGCGATCTACTGTGGTGATTGATACAATTCCGAATGCTGAAGGTCAAGATATTTTCAATAGGTTCTACGTTTGCTTTGATGTCCTCAGAAGAACATGGAAAGAGACAAGTAGGCCTCCAATAGGACTTGATGGTTGCTTCTTGAAAGATAAAATCAAGGGATAGTTTTTGGTTGCTTTAGGTAGAGATGCAGACAATGCTATATATCCAATAGCATGGGTTGTTTTAGAGAACAACTCTACAGAGTCTTTCAACAGTTCAATAGAAAAAGCAAGAAATAAGCCATTTGTGCCTATGCTGGAGATGATAAGAAGACTAGCAATGGCATGTATAGCAGAAAGGTATGCTAAATCTTATGTTTACAAAGGTAACAATTTCATTTCTTTAGTTGCATTTAATCATTTCTGTATTTTTATTTGCTCATTAATGTGTTTGTTTATGTTCATGTAAGGATTTGCACACCTTATGAGGCAAGGTTTCTTGCCAAAGAGAAAGAGAAAGCTTCTTTGTGCAGGGTGACTAGAAGCACAAATGGGATGTTTGAAGTTATATTGAGTGGATGTTCTTACAGAGTTAGCTTGGAGAACAGGACTTGTAGTTGTATGAAGTGGGATATATGTGGGATACCTTGTTAGCATGGATATGGAGTGATTCTGAAACAGAAGGGACTAAATGTTGAAGACTTTGTTTGTCATTGGTTCCGACTGCAATGTGGAAGAGGAACTACACAGAGGGACTTGTTCCACTGAGAGATGCAAGGTTCTGGCCTTCAACAGAGGGTGCAAATGTGCATGCTCCTCCTGCACCACCAGAAATTGAAAATAAAAAGGAGACTAAGGCTGACAAGAAAAAAAGAAAAAAGGTAAAAATGAATCTCCAACCAAAAAGCAACCAAAATAGAAGAAAAGGATAATGCATTGTGGAGTTTGTGGTCAAGCAGATCATAATTCGAAGTTCCATAAGAATGTTTGGCTATCTTCTTAGTTCAGGTTTATTATTGTTTAAATTGTTTAGGGTCAATCAATATTTGAATGAGTTTGGTTCAGGATCAGTCTTGTTTAGAATGTTTAGGATTAGTCTTCTTTTATTTGCATTAGTCTTGTTTAAATTATTCTGCATCAGTCTTGTTTGAATGAGTTTGATTGCATCAGTCTTCTTATTATGTTTGTCTTCTATTGTTGCAGGACAATCTCTCTGAAGCTCAATCTTCTCAAGCTAAACTGATGTAGGAGTGAAGTAGGATGATGGCTAATGTAGGACTGAAGTAGGCTGATGGCTAATGTAAGAGTGAAGCAGGCTGATGGCTATTGTAGAACTGAGGATTAAAGATGGTCATTTTAGGAACTGATGTATCTTTTTTGCTTTGTATCGGTTAATGACCAAAACTTCTCTTTTTGTTTGACATAATCCTCTTTTTTATCGGATTTACTAAGAACATGATCTTAGTTGATGAAATATTGGTCATTTTGGTTCAGATAATGTATCTCATTTTAGTTTTCTTGTTCATGTATGTCATTTCATATTCTCAATAAATAATTATAAGCTAAACATAAGTCTCATAAGTCTCATAAATTAAACACAACAACAACACTACACATAAGTCTCATAACACAACAACACTACATAAGTTAAAAACTTAAACACTACATAACTCTCATAACACAACAACAATCATCTTCAACCTAGTAGTTTAATAACCCCAACCATGATCATGCACCCAATCACTACAAAATTACCATCTTCTTCATACGAGATGATGATTCACCTAACACATCGTCGACCCTCTCAAATATATCCTTCTCAAGCTTCATCTGAACCTTCTCAAACTCCTTTCTCTCAGTTGTAATCTCTTTAAGCTCTTCCTCAAGTCTCTCATTTTTCATTTGCAATGCCTCAATCTCGTTTATAAGTGCCTCATCGACCCACTTGAATATGTAGTTATCATTCTCAAGCTATAATATGAAGCATCAACAGCAAAAACGAACAAAATCATAAAAGGATCATAAACAATTCATAAAATTACGGATTTTGATCACATTACCCTCTTAGATGCAGCAAATTGACAGCAAAAGTAACGTCGGTAAGGATTATGGACTGATTTCGATATCAAATTCACAATTGGTTCTCCACACCAACATACCTTTGTCAAACCCGCAACTCTTCCTCTTCGACGACCAATTGAAGATCCACTTGAAGCTCCACACACGTTACTCATGCCTTCATATCATAATTGAACAAATCAAACGAACATAATCATGCAAACCAACAACCCGAATCATCACCATGAATTCGCATTAATTTGAGCTTCAAAACACGAACAATACTCCAAAACTACAAACTAAACTAACACTTACTATCAATTTCGAAAACCTGAGGAGAAGGATCAATCGATTTGAGGATTTTAGGGTTTGATTTTTGATTTGGGGATTTGAGGAATAAGACGATAGATCGGGTTTAATCGGGGTTTAAACAGCTCGAGTTTAGTTAGTTTTAGTTTTAATTGGGTTTTGGGATCGATTTAGTGTCGGGGTCTGATGGTATGGTATAGTGGTTTGATGGTTAAATCGTATATGGGTTTCTATGTTTCGAACTTTCAATTCATGGGTACGGAAGTCTGCAACTTTCTCTAGGGAGTTATTTAGATTGGAGCCTTACTTTGAACTCTATCTGTTGATATACGATACTTCTAGTGGAGAAATAGATCGTCGACCCAAAGTTTTCGTTAAAATTTTCAAACTGTTGAATCTAAATTCTGGTTGGAATTGTGAGATCGAGGTTTCTGTTTATCATAATAAAATGTTTTTGTTCGTCCGATTAATAGATGGAAATTTAGTTTGATGTTCTTCTACGATTTACACGAGAGACTAATCGAGTAAAATATTATTTTCCTCCTTCATGCTCGAGAGAAAATCACGACTTGAAAGATTTTGAATGAGACTCATTGAGATTGTTGTCCCTGTTTGAATCCGGTGAGTCATCGTTCCTCCATCGATTCTCCTTATAGTCCTCTTATAACTAACTCCTTTTGGTAACACGTGTGTTCTTCTTTAATATTAACCATGTTTAACAATGCCTATCTATCTTCTTTGAGCACTATGCTTGTCCAATTATGGGGTTTGACAAGATTAAGCAATGTCCCTACATATGTTACATCAATTTTTGTGCTGTAATAAAAATTTTCTTAACATTGATGGGAAAATCTAGTTGTTTCTTCAGTCGTTGCACACAGTTTTATGTGTAGATTTGGGTCACTATATATATGTTGATATCATGATATAAATCAGAATACCTCCTTTATAAGTGTGTCCTCAAGTATATATATACAAGGAGTAAACTCCAACCTAGACAACCAGGAGCGTTGATAGGAAAGAGCAAGTGGAACATTTGTACAGGGCTTAAAATTTTTGGAGTCATTTTTAGGGTCTAAATTAAAAAATTAGAGTCCAAAATTATTTTTTTTAATTTAATATAGAAAATGGCTAAAATAATTTTATTCGCATTGGGCCTCCAAATGGGCTGCCCTATGGAGAACCAGATAACGTAGATGGGAAATGAAGCAAGAAACATCCTTACATGAGAAAAATATCCTCAGCTGACGAGGAAAAAGGGTTTGAGGTTTTGAAAGGTAATGTTCTTAAATAATTGTTGCTGTTATTAACTATTCTTCAACATTGACTCAACTGTTAATCCTCTGGCAAACTAGTTTGGTTGAATGGCAAAAAAAAAAGTTCCAAATTAAGCATATAATAAAGTCAACGTATATGGTATTTCAATTTTCTTTTAATAGTAATTTTGTTTATTTCGTTACTGTCTCTCATACTTGTGTATGTGTATTCTTAGAATCTAGTTAATTAGTTTTATAGTTTCAGCCTATAATTCTTTCTTATATATGAGACAAAACAAAGACCTATCCGAGCAACTTGTACTGCAATCAGAGAATCATTGTTGAGGGGCAAAATTGTTATTACCCCTCTAGAGCTAGAAAATGGGAAAATCTTTTCTGATTACAGATACAAGTTCTAACGCATGTCCTCTAATCATCATTCTCGTGTTAGTCTTGAACGGAGTCTTGATCTTTGCCGCACAAATCAATGACTTGAATTATAAGGTAAGTGGCGTTTTAAAATTTTTTTTTTTTTCAGTAACGATCCTATAAATAACATTGGAACAATCTTTGTTTTCCCAAAAATCCCAGATTCACATTGTGCACTTGGGAGCAAAGAAACATAATACCCCTGAGCTAGTTACTAAATCACATTACCAAATTCTTGAACCAATTCTTGGAAGGTACACAAATATTGTTATTTCGACTATGTTGATGTTAGCAAAATATTATAAATCCTTATGATACTCAATTTCTTGTTTTATATTTCGTGCCATAGCAAAGAAGTTGCCAAGAATTCTATAGTATATAGTTACAGGCATGGTTTTTCCGGCTTTGCAGCAAAACTTACCGCATCCCAAGCAAAGAACCTGTCAGGTACTTAAAATTTTCATACTTTACATTAAACTCAAAAGAAATTATGAAATCACATTATGATATGTTTTTCAGCGCATCGAGAGGTTCTTTCTGTTGTACCAAGTCGAATACTAAAGTTGAAAACAACAAGGACTTTTGATTATTTGGGACTTTTGCCTGGTTCTCCAAAGGGTGTTCTACATGATACCAACATGGGTAGTGAAGCTATTATTGGCGTCATAGACTCAGGGATATGGCCAGAGTCACAGTCATTTAATGACACAGGTTTAGGACCTATCCCTAAGCGTTGGAAGGGACAATGTGTGTCTGGAGATAGATTTAACGCCACAATACATTGCAACAAAAAGCTTATAGGAGCCGAGTTCTTCACTGAAGGTCTTACCGATGTAAGGAATGGGCAATACGATTTCACTTTAGACGATGAGTTTAGGTCCTCCAGAGATGGTGTAGGACATGGGACACACGTGGCTGCAATCGCTGCTGGTTCTTTTGTGGCAAATGTAGGCTACAATGGACTTGCTGGAGGAACCGCAAGAGGTGCGGCTCCTCATGGACGCATAGCTATGTACAAGGCGTGTTGGGGCGGTGTTGGATGTGTAACACCTGATATACTCAAAGCAATGGATCATAGTATACGTGATGAAGTTGATGTTATATCCATTTCAATAGGTACAGACGCGCCTGCGAGTTTTGATATTGATCAGAGCGATATTGCATTTGGTTCATTCCAAGCTGTGATGAAAGGCATTCCCGTTGTCTGTGCTGCTGGGAACGAAGGACCTAACGCTCAAACCATTGATAATGTTGCTCCATGGATCATAACCGTCGCTGCTACATCCATGGATCGTTCTTTCCCAATCCCCATCACTCTTGGAAACAATCTAACTATTTTGGTATGACCTACCCATTTTGACCCTTTTTTTGTTAAAGAAGTTCCGAGCCTAGGCCCATAATCTCTTCAGACTGGGGATTAGAGCATTGTTTTATTTTGTTTCTTGAATCTTTCAGGGTGAAGGTTTAAACAAGTTTCCAGAAGATGCATTTGCTGATCTTATACTAGCAGATGAAATGCTCGAAACCTCTATCGCACAAGGGCAAACTAAAGATAAAATCGTGCTTGCCTTTACGCCAGATAATATGGCGATAAGAAAGGCAGATAGCATCAAGAAGGCTGGATGTGCTGGCATGATCTATGCACAATCTGTAATTGATCCTACATATTGTAGTGGCTTTGATGTTCCTTGCGTCGTGGTAGATTACGAATTCGGAACTGACATCTTATACTATATCCAAACCACCGAGTAATAAATCTTCAACACCTTTCTTTAATCATCACTCTCCGATTATTATTCTTTTATCTAACAGAAGAGAAATTTTTTTTCTTGTAGTGTGCCTAAAGTAACAATAGGCTCTTCCAAGACACTTGTTGGCCAGCCTATTGCAACTAAAGTGGCTCGTTTCTCTTGTAGAGGACCTAATTCAGTTTCTCCAGCAATCCTCAAGGTTTGTATAGTAATTAACCTTTTTTTTTATGTTTTTCTTTCTTTAAACAATTTGATATAACTTTTGATTGAATTTGGGGTTATGCTGGATAATTATGCAGCCAGATATAGCAGCCCCGGGTGTTAACATTCTTTCTGCAGTATCTGATGTGTATGAGTTCATGTCGGGAACGTCAATGGCGACTCCTGTTGTGTCTGGAATCGTTGGGCTACTTAGACAAACCCACCCTGATTGGTCTCCTGGTGCAATCCGATCCGCTCTTGTCACAACAGGTTCTTACATTACATTTTCAAATATATCACTAGCCAGTAGGCACTATTTAATAAATAAATTGCAAAAATTACTATTAATTGCTTTTGAAAAGAGAAAAATGAGTAAAGTATATTTAGTCATATGGTTAAATGTTGTACATTTAACTTCGACTCTAGTTAGTCACGTTACCTCGCATAGGCTCGACAATGTAAAGAAAAAGGAATAACGACAAAATAAAAACCTTAGTCTTCTGTAAACAAAGAACCTCTAATTTTTTTATTTTCATAAAGATTAGTATGGTATATAATTAATATTTTTATATTAATTTTATTTTAATGGTACTTTCGAAAAGTGATTCATCAAAAGTAGTCATTCATGAAATTCTTCATAGTAAGACTCATTTGGGTTTAAATTTGTTTTCTTTTTTTAGCATGGAGGACCGATCCATTTGGAGAGCCAATATTTTCAGAGGGATCAACACGTAAACTTGCTGACCCGTTTGACTATGGAGGAGGCCTACTCAACCCGGAGAAAGTCTCACGCCCGGGCCTTGTCTACGACTTGGGCTTCGACGACTATGTTCATTACTTGTGTTCCACAGATTACGAGGACGAATCCATTTCAAAACTAATAGGAAAACCTCAAAAATGCCCTTCGCCAAAGCCATCGATGCTTGATTTTAACATGCCTTCAATCACTATCCCAAGTCTTACTGGAGAGGTCACTGTGACTAGAACAGTGACGAACGTTGGACCGGTCGATTCGGTTTACAGACCAGTTGTTGAGCCTCCTCTTGGTATAGAGCTTGAGGTGAATCCCAAGACTCTTGTGTTCGGTTCCAATCTCACAAAGGTTACGTTTAGCGTGAGAGTGAGAACGAGTCATAGAGTGAATAGTGATTATTATTTTGGGAGCTTGGGTTGGACCGATGGAGTTCACAACGTCACTATTCCTGTTTCCGTGCGAACAAAGATCTTGAGGAATTACGTTTGATCATTCTTCATTAGTAACTATAATTATTTTTTTTGTTGTAATGATTTATTTTGGATCTTGAGATCTTTGTTGGGCAGATTCATTTTGGTCTTCACACATATCAAAAACCCTAAGAACTTTGGGTTATCATAAAGCAAATTTTTTTTTTTAAACAAGTCTTTAAATGATATTAGTTTTTTCGGATCTTTTTATCTTACTGTGTATCTTATAGTTCATATAGGGTTAGACATGTGACTAATCATATTTGAAATCTCCGGTTGACATGATTTACTCACAAATATTAAGAGATATGTACTTATTCGGTACATATGAAAGGACTATAGGATCATACATAGAAGAGCGCTCTTCTATTGAAAGAAATATAGAGAGTTGACGTGTATTCATATGTGTATATATTAACAGCAAGATTTGTTAATTATATTGTAGAATATGTAACACATAAGGTCAAACGTTGGTGCTTCGGCGTGAATGAAATGTTCAGGTGCCTTATGTGGCCTAACTGTTTGTGATGAGAACTAAGTGGTAGTGCACTAGTGATTCTCATTTGAAAAAAAGTTGCTTTGTTGGTCTAGGCTAGAGATTAATTCTTTTTAAGCCCGGAATTATCTAAGCCATTCACATTTGACTAGTTAAAACAGTGTTATGCTTTAGATCCATTATAAAACTCCGTGAGTATGCCACTCGACGATTATACTCATCCTGAAGAAATTAATTGGATGTTAAAAACCCGGATCAATTAACATGACCCTATTTATCAAAAAAAACAAAAAAAACTATATGTGATGAGATGACAAAAAAAAAACTTTGGAATATTTCCCAAGGCGATTAGCTCATTCCGCCAAAATCTTTCGTCTACACGACATGACCGGATTCGACACGCAGTCAAATTCTAGATCATTATCCAGGCGGTTAGCTTATTCCACCAAAATTTTCCGTCTACACGATACAACCGGATTCAAACTTCAGATCATTCCCTAGGCTGTTATCTCATTCCGCTAAAATTTTCTGTCTACCTGACACTATCATATTCCACACGCAGTCAAATTCTAGATTATTTACCACCAAAATTTACCGTCTCCGCGACATTTTTAGATTCCACATGAAGTTAGACTCTGGATCATTTCCCAAGGCGGTTAACTCATTCCGCTAAATTTTTTTGTCCAAGCTTCATTACCAGATTCGACAAAGAGTCAAACTTCGGAATATTCTCCAAGGTGGTTAGCTCATTCCACCAAAAAATTTCGTCTACGCGACATGTCTGGATTCAACACGCAGTCAAATTTCAGATTAATCCCTAGGCGGTTAGCTCATTCTACCAAAAATTACCGTATATGCAACATTTTTGGATTCAACACAGTCAAACTCTGAATCATTCCCTAAGGTGGTTAGCTCATTCCGTCAAAATTTATTGTCCACGCGACATTTTTGGATTCGACACACAGTCAAACCTTGGATCATTTCCCTAAGCGGTTAGCTTTTTACGCTAAAATTTTTTGTCTATGCGACACTTCAGGATTCGACTCACAGTCAAACTCCAGATTACTCTCCAAGGCGGTTAGCTCATTCTGCCAAAATACTCTGTCTACACGACACTACCGAATTTGACACACAGTCAAACTCTGGAATATTTTCCAAGTCGGTTAACTCATTCCGCCAAAATTTATCGACTACGCCACATTTCCGGATTTGACATGCAGTCAAACCTTGGATCATTTACCTAGGCGGTAAGCTTATTTCGCAAAAACTTTTCGTGTACGCGACACTACCGGATTCGACACGCAGTCAATCTTTAGAATATTTCCCTAGCCAGTTATCTCAATCCGCCAAAAAATTTTGTCTACGCGACATGACCAGATTCGACATGCAGTCAAATTCCTGATCATTCCCCAGGCGGTGAGCTTATTCCACTAAAATCTTTTGTCTACATAACACAGCTGGATTCGACACGCAGTCAAACTCCAAATCATTCCCTAGGAGGTTATCTCATTCCGCCAAAATTTTCCGTCTCATGACATTACCATATTCGACACGTAGTCAAATTATAGATTAGTTCTCAAGGCGGTAAGCTCATTCAGCCAAAATTTACTATCTATGCGACATTTTCAGTTCACACGAAGTCAAACTCCGGATCATCTCCCAAGTTGGTTAGCTCATACCGCTAAAATTTTTCGTCTAAGCAACATTACCAGATTCGACACGCAGTCAAACTCCAGAATATTGTCCAAGGCGGTTAGCTCATTCCGCCATAAAATTTTCTTCTACGCGACAGAATCAGATTCGACACACAGTCAAATTTCAGATCATTTTCTAGGCGGCTAGCTTATCAAGCCAAAATTTACCATCTACATGACACTTCTTGACCCGACACGCAGTAAAACTCCAGATTAATTCCTAGGGAGTTAGCTCATTCCGCCAAAATTTACTGTCTACACAACATTTTTGGATTACACACGAAGTAAAACTCCAAATCATTTCCCAAGACGGTTAGCTCATTTCGCTAAAATTTTCCGTCTAAACAACATTACCAGATTGGACACGCAGTCCAACTCCAGAATATTCCCTAAGGCGGTTAGCTCATTCCACCAAAACATTTCCTCTATGCGACATGACCGGATTCGACACGTAGTCAAATTTTAGATCAATCCCTAGACGGTTAGCTCATTCTGCCTAAATGTTTTATCTAGGTGACACTTCTGGAATCGACACACAGTCAAACTCCGGATTATTCTCCAAAGCGGTTAGCTGATTCCGCCTACATTTTTTGTCTATGCCACACTACTGGATTTGACACAGTCAAATTTCTGATCATTCTCCATGCGGTTAGCTCATTACGCCAATTATAGTCTACACGACACCTCTGGATTCGACATGCAATCAAACTCCGGATTATTCCCTAGGCAGTTAGCTAATTCTGCCAAAATTTACCGTCTACGCGAAAATATCGAATTCGGCACGCTGTTAAATTCTAGATTATTCTTTAAGGTAGTTAGCTCATTCCGCCAAAATTTATCGTCTATGAAACATTTCCAGTTTCAACACATAGTCAAACTCTGGATCATTCACCAAGGCGGTTATCTGATTCCACTAAAATTTATAGTCTAAGCGACACTACTGGATTTGACACACAGTCAAATTTCAGATCAATCCCTAGGCGGTTAGCTTATGCCGCCCTAGGCGTGAGAAAAAAGGAAAAAAGAGGGCAAGCCGCCCTCAAAGTAAAAAAAGGAGGAATCTCTCTCGTTCTCTCTCTCAATTTTCTTTGAATCATCTCTCTTGTGCCTTTGTTCCATCACTTATAACTTTCATTAGATTGTTTGCTACCTTCATCATCAGACTCTCGTCATCTATTATTCTTGCGTGTACGATCTGGAGAGGATCACCTACCACTTTGTTTTGAGAAGAATTCTGAATCTTATTTTATTTTTAATATCATTATGAATTCCTTTTCATCGATTGTTGTGTTTTATTTCTCTATGTCTGAGTAGTCTTTCAGCTAGATTAAGGTTTTCAATGGTATTCATGAATTGATAAACTGAGCACAAATAGGATCTATATATATATTGTGTTCTTGCCTTTTGTTAATCTTAATGCCTAGATTAAACTGATCACTTAGTCTATGATCTAAGGTTAACATATTCTTCAAAAGTGTTTTAGGTTGCTAGAAGAAACATTGGTGAGCAATTAGTCCCTAGCCAACGACAGTTGATGCTACGGCTGATTGTGAACATATTGAACTCATTCGCTAATGCTTGTCTGAATCTCTAGGTCTAAACGATAGTTTAGGTATTTAGGTTGCTAGATAAAGTTATCGACACCACGATAGTGCATTGGTCTTATTTTAATGTTTGAGTTCTAGACTTCTGCTAAATTATATCCTGAATAATTGCTTAATTTTCATCTCTGAATTACCGGCAAAATACCTTAGTTTAGTGCCTTGTTTTATTGATTTTACATCGTTTTAAATATTTGTTACTTGATACAAAAACCAACGCAACAAGGAAGATGTATGAGTCCGTTGCCACAGAACCAAGGGTTTCAGAAGTTTTACTCCAGCAACCAACAGGGGAAACAGTTCGTCCCCATTCAAAACCAGAACAGATTCCAAGGAGGAACTCAACAAAAACCCCACTTCGCAACCGCTTAACAGTCCAATTCTGCGCCAGATTCTCAAGATGAGCTGAAAAACCTTATGCAGCAATTCCTGGTTAATCAACAAAAGGCTGCAACTGAGATCAATGTCAAGGTTGATCACATGTATAATGATCTGAATGCGAAGTATTGATATATGATGATTTTAGCCCATATTGACTAATGTTTTCCAGTCTTTTTTGTGTCATTAGAGTCGTTTTTGAGTAATATCATGTCTTAAAAAAGTTTTTTTAGCATGGATTGGAGTGACTGGAGCTGCTGCAGCTTTTGGAGCAAAAAGGAGTGGAATCGCAGCAAAAGAACACAATTCACACGCGGAGCACGTGCTCCGGTTTTGGGAGAACATGCTCCATTGCTCGGAGAAAAATAAGGATCTCGATTTAACCTAATGTTTGGCGTGAATAAATATGGCAAGCCGCCTCAGAAAAGTACACGCTCATTTTTGAACTTTTCCTATTTTTATCTCCATCATCTTTCCTATTCCCCTTTGCTTTGGTTTCTATCACCTTGCTACTTCCTTCATCAACTATTGTTCTTGCTTGTAAGATCTGGAGGATCAACCACTACTCTGTTTGATATAAGTTATAGGTGATGTTGCATTTAATGTCTTGTTTATCGCTTTGATTGACGCTTTCTACTTCTGAATCTATACTCGATTGTCTAGAACGAAATTCAGAAAAAGGTCGAGAATAATATGAACTTATTTTTGGTGGAATAGGTTCTCTATACGATCCGAATTATAGTATTATTTTTCCGTCTCTGCGTTCTATTATATTTGAAATATTTCTTTGTTCAAAGTTTCTAGGAGGTTGAGTAATTTCGAGTTTCCATTGATCTAGAATGGTTAATTCATTCCATTTTAATTGTTTAGGTGCGTATGTTGCGCTTGGTGTATCCTTACTATGTACTGCTAATATAGTTTTTTCACCTTTATCATCTTGTAATAAACATCTTGGATGTTTAAAATTCAGAAGTTGATTGTTTAAAGTAAATTCGATATAGTATTAAGTAACCATCTCGTTCATTTTGGAATTTTACTTCTGGTAGATGGACATTTAATACCAATGTATTGAGTACAGTTGAATCATGTTAACTTACTTGAAAATTAATAACACAATTGAAATAAATTGCTCTGTTGCATAGATTTGATTGGACTGCTCCAAGAAGCAAGTCTTCAAATTTTAATAGTGTTTTATCTCTTAATAACATAAGTATTGGTGAATCAATACCGCTTCTTGATAATGATTTAATTGCAATTTGGACTAATCCAAAATGAAGGTAATTAAATCCTTTTTGCTTATATTTTTTTAAAGCAATTGATGATAGCAATTTAATTTCTTCAAACTCATTTTGTAAAGATATTGTTTGTTCGTGTTCTTTGAATGCATAAGCAGTTTTAAAATCAAAAGTACCGATTTGATATATATTTTCTGGATTAATATGAGGTAGCTTATTCTTTAATAACTCATGATTACAGGTTGTTATTTTTGTCATAATTTCTCTTGAGTTAACTGTAGTATGAGATGTAGATGTGCATGTTTAGGTTTAAAAAGCTTTCTAATTGAAGACGCCATGATTTAAAATTATTTAAAGATAGTCTAGGAAGATACTAACCTTTTCTGATGTGGCACAACTGCGGCTTACCAACGGTCTTAGGACTTGCTGCCTGGAACACCAATAATGATAGTGCTAAGGTAGAAGGGCTTGGAATCTTACTTAGAATGGATTTAAATATTTTTAATTTCATAGTGTTTCGTTTAGAAAAGTTTTTTAAAGAAAACCATGCAGAGATTTGAATCGATTTTTTTTTTAAATGTTTTTTGAAGATCTTTAGGCTCTGATACCACTTGTGTATAATCTGCGAATAGTACTTTTTACGAAAATTTTTACAATAGTATTGTTTACAGAGATTTTAAAGATATGATAAATTTAAACTTTAGCTTTTGAGGATACTAAGATAAATATAATAAACTAACTTTGAAAATTATAAACTTTAAAACTTAAGACTTGAGAGCTTTGTAGAGAGGTAGATTGCAGAAATTGCTCGTGTCTCCTCCGAATGCCGAACTGGGTATATATAGGAGAGAAGTGTAGAGAGTCTTGCTACGTGTTGATAAGTTGTGGTGATACGTGTCACCAGTTTGTGGTACCGACACTTGACTAAATGCGTGCTATGTATCATTAGCATGTGGTACCGACGTTTTGAGTGCTTGATACGTATGTGCTGACGTTGTGATTACTTGATACATATCTAAGTTGGTCCCATATGTCAGAGGTGGGTCCAATTTTCCTGGTAATGCGGTCTTGACTTCTCAGATACTTTTTTATGTAAAGTTTTTTGATACAGATATACTCTGTAGATTATTAATAGTTTAGAGATAGTTTGTATATATAGGAGGTGGGTCCCATTTGCTCTGAATTTCTGGACGATTGGTTTAATGTACATAAGATACAAAGTATATATGTATCAAAAAAACTCAGTATAAAGAAGTATCTGAGAAGTCAAGACCGCATTACTAGGAAAATGGGATCCACCTCCGACATATGGGACCCACGTAGACATGTATCAAGTAATCACAACGTTTGTACATACGTATCAAACACTCAAAACGTCGGCACCACATGCTAATGATACATAGCACGCATTTAGTCAAATGTCGATACCACAAACTGGTGACACGTATCACCACAACTTATCAACACGTAGCAAGAATCTCTACAGTTCTCTTCCTATATATACCCAGTTCGGCATTCGGAGGAGACACGAGCTATTTCTGCAATCTACCTCTCTACAAAGCTCTTAAGTCTTAAGTTTTAAAATTTATAATTTTCAAAGTTGTTTTATTATATTTATCTTAGTGTCATCAATAGCTAAAGTTTAAATTTATCATATCTTTTAAATCTTTGAAAATAATACTATTGTAAAAAATTTCGTAAAAATTACTATTCGCAGATTATACACAAGTGGTATCATAGCCTAAAGATCTTCAAAAAACGTTTAAAAAAAATCGATTCAAATCTCTGCATGGTTTTCTTTAAAAAACTTTTCTAAACGAAACACTATGAAATTAAAAATATTTAAACCCATTCTAAGTAAGATTCCAAGCCCTTCTACCTTGCCACTGTCACTGATTGGTGTTCCAGGCAGCAAGTCCTAAAAGTCGTAAGAACGTTGGTAAGCCGCAGTTGTGCCACAGCAGAAAAAGTTAGTATCTTCCTATACTATGTTTAAATAATTTTAAATCATAACGTCTTAATTAGAAAGCTTTTTAAACCTAAACATGCACCATCTACATCTCATACTACAATTAACTCAAGAGAAATTATGATAAAAATAACAACCTTTAATCATGAGTTATCAAAGAATACACTACCTCATATTAATCCAGAAAATATATATCAAATCGATACTTTTGATTTTAAGACCGCTTATGCAATCAAAGAACACGAACAAACAATATCTTTACAAAATGAATTTGAAGAAATTAAATTGCTATCATCAATTACTTTAGAAAAATATAAGCAAAAAGAATTTAATTACCTTCATTTTTGATTAGTCCAAATTGCAATTAAACCATTATCAAGAAGTGGTATTGATTCATCAATACTTATGTTATTAAGAGATAAAACACTATTAAAATTTGAAAATTCGCTTCTTGGAGCAGTCCAATCAAATCTATGCAACGGAGCAATTTATTTCAATTGTGCTCTTAATTTTCAAGTAAGTTTACATGATTCAACTATATATAATACATTGGTATTAAATGTCCATTTACCAGAAGTAAAATTCCAAAATGAACGACATGGTTACTTAATACTATATCGAATTTACTTTAAACAATCAACTTCTGAATTTTAAACATCCAAGATGTTTATTACAAGATGATAAAGGTGAAACAACTATATTAGCAGTACATAGTAAGGATACACCAAGCGCAACATATGCACCTAAACAATTAAAATGGAATGAATTAACCATTCCAGATCAATGGAAACTCGAAATTACTCAACCTCCTAGAAACTTTGAACAAAGAAATATTTCAAATATAATAGAACGCAGAGACGGAAAAATAATACTATAATTCGGATCGTATAGAGAACCTATTCCACCAAAAATAAGTTCATATTATTCTCGACCTTTTTTCTGAATTTCGTTCTAAACAATCGAGTACAGATTCAGAAGTAGAAAGCGTCAATCAAAGCGATAAACAAGACATTAAATTTAAAGCACCTATTGCTGAACCGAATGATAACTTATTAGAGTGACTGGAGCTGCTGCAGCTTTTGGAGCAAAAAGGAGTATAATCACAAAAGAGCACAGTTCACACGCGGAGCATGTGCTCCCAAGAGCACATGCTCCGGTTTTGGGAGCACAGGCTCTATTGCTCGAAGAAAAATAAGGATCTCGATTTAACCTAATGTTTAGCCTGAGTAAATAAGGCAAGCCGCCTCAAAAAAATACCCGCTCACTTTTGTACTTTTTCTATTCTTATCTCCATTATCTCTCCTATTCCCCTTTGTTTTGGTTTCTATCGCCTTGCTACTCCCTTCATCATCTATTGTTCTTACTTGTAAGATCTGAAATATAAACGAGGACGGCGGTGGAAGGGACTGGATATTGGGCGAAGGTGGTATAGGACAGGCGGTAAGCACCACCGTGTAAACATGAGCTTGCATGTTGGCGTGGGTGTTTCAAAACAAATAGGACAACAAGAACATCAACAATAAGAAGATCTGCGATGTTGAAGAATGTTGATGTTCTTGACTGTCCTATTAGTTTTGAAACACTCATTATCATTTTCTATAGACAACGGCGTTTTGACAAGTGATTGATAGGCCGCAAATAATAGGGTTTACCAACCTTTGTGCACATAACGAAACTATGTAGTTTAGTTACTGACTTGGGTCGCACATCGTTTTCTATGATTATCGTGACTTTGGCTGATTTATTGTAAACAACGGCTGAATTATTATCGTGACTTCGGCTGATATATTGTAAACAATCGCTTTGTTATTGACCCTGGCTGATTTATTTTAAACCACGGCTGAATTATTGTAAGCAACGACTGAGTTATTGTCCACAAATAATACAAAGCAATTTTGCGGACAATTCAATACGCGAAACGTTCCTTGATTCGGCAGCTGCAATTGCATGAAGGCAGGGATTTTTTTCTTTGTCGAACCGCCCAGAGAGGTCCAATAATAAGTATTGGGTCTATTTGGTAATTGTTTTCAAGGTGTTTGTTTATTCTCTCGTTGTCTTCGTCTAATGACTATAGAGATATGGCGACGGCGTCGAATAAAATAAGAACGAAAACTTTAAAAATGAAAACTGTGACACATCATGTTTCTACAGAGCAAAAAATATATGTCTAATTTCAAAAATTATATCTAACACTAGAGTGGAACCCGTGGGTCAATATTTTCTTAATCATTGTTACAATTTTTTATATTTTGTGTTCAATTTTCTAAATAATTTTAGTTTAGATTTTTCTTATTTTTTATAATTTTTTTTTTTATTATTTTTAATTATTTAATTATATTCTATAATACTAAATTGAAGTACAAAAAACTAAATATGTGAGTGATTGGATACATGTATAACTACTTGTTGTTTGGATACATGGATAATTTTTTGTACTTCAATTTAATATTATAGAGATAATATTTGAAACTTCTTATAAAATTTCTTAGCCAAAGTGGTCTATTGAACAACCACATTGTTTTCTTAATTGATTGAGTAATTTATGTCCGTTTTTAAAAATTTGAATCACAACATATGTAAAAAAAATCTAAAATTTTCTTAAATATATATACTATATAGTAATTCAAAATAATTTAAAAATAAGATCAAATAAAGATGTAAAGAGATTCATATTTTTCAAGTATATAGTTTTACATTGGATAGAGAGATTTTAGGAAATTTGAAATTAATGTTAGTTTTTATATTATTAAAATCTTATAATAATTAGTTTTTATTAGATATGAAGATTGTTTGGATGTAGAGATAAGTGAAGAGTGTTTGGAAACAATAATAACTTAAATGTACTTCACTTTTAACAATATAAAGTGAAGTACTATTAAAAGTTAAATAATATATAACTAAAAGAAACATAATTTTAAAAACTAAACTCTAAAAATCTAAAACACTATTAACTCAGTCTAACCTTGAACATGATTAGTAATATAAAATTAAAACATTTAAGTTGGTTCCAAACGTTGATGCTTCAGGACTTAATCCTGGGGTTTTACTAGACTCGAGGATTAAATTCTGAAGGCCAAAGATACACCAGCGTTTGGACAACAACACCAAATGTTTCAATGTTTTAAGTGTGGAGAATCGAACTCGTGACCAGAATACTCGTGTACCCAACCATCAGGACAATGAAAATTTGTTGTTGACTTTTTAAAGTATCTTAAAGGGATTCTTGAGAACGAATGAGAAAATGAAGAGACGTGTTCAGTAATGATCACTAACCGAACAGTCGCAATAATGTGTTCTAAGTGTTGAGAAAATGAAGAGACGTGTTCATTAATTATCATTAACGAACAGCTGCGTTTTGAGATATAACACAGCTTGTTATGGCTGAGTTTTTGAACGTAAAGTTATTTGACGTGGCTGAGTTTTAGGACGTATAGTTATTTGACACGTGTAACTTTTCTAAGTGAGAACCGAACAGTCACATCTCTTAGTGGTGAGTAGTTAACTGTCTTAACTTAACTTATATATCTAAATAAACTGGGATTCTCGAGGAGAAAAGAGTCGGATGATTACTGATCATTAACCGTATTTCTTATCCCACTATTTATACAGGCCCTCTTACTTCCGAAAGTGTTTATCCATATCCTTTCATCTGTTCTCCTCTGCTTCTCCTCTGTTTCTCCTCTAATTAACCTCTTTTTATCCTCTGTTCCGAAATGGCTTTCTCTATTATCCACAGAGAGATCGATTATCTCCGCAGCAACCCGCTGCCGTTTATTTTTGTCTACGGTGCTGTCCTTAATGACATACAACTGTGGGAGTTGAACATCGATGGGCCTAAACCCTAAACCATATAATTTAACCTTAACCATATACAATCTTGATGTTAATTATTAATGTGATCCATTTGTATATGTCTTATATATAATGAAATTTACATAATCAAGCAATTAAAATCTAAAAACGTTCATTCATATCAACTAATATGATCATGACATATAAACCCTAAACCATATAATCTAACCTTAACAATATACAATCTTAATGTTTATTATTAATGTGATCCAATTCCTTGTTTTATAAGATCATGACATATCAGTTTCCTTCTCACTAGTTAATCTTAATCACAATTGATATTTACATGTCGTTATTTCAAATGATTCACATTTTATACCCTAAACCCTAAATTGATAACTCAGCCGCGAACTAGTCCGTAACTCAGCTATTTCGTGTTACATTACCGCGAAATAAAATTTTAAAATATTTTGAAAATTTGTTGTGCGCGAAATCAAAAATATCAGAAAATTATCTGGGCGCAAGGACATGAAATTTCAATTTTAAAACATTGGAAACATCTACTCCTTTCTAGCTTCATTTCCTCATCGAGTGCTTCGTCTTCGTCGAGTGCTTCGTCTTATAATTAATAAGTCAGCTGTAACATAACTAATAATATCAGCTGTAACAGAGATATCTAGCATTCATAACTTACCGGCTGGGGGATTTTGATTTCCGTGTTGTAGGAAGACTGAATCGCAAACTTTGAGTTTTGGCCAGTTTCCTGTACTGTCACCGCTCTGTCTCTCAAATAGATCAACGCAACCTCAATAGGTTGAACCCTTGCAGCTACATCATCAAACTTTTCTTTGAGCTTTGCAACATTTGCAGCGTTCTCATCAGCCTTTTCCTCGACACGCGAAATTCTAGAATGGTTCTCGATCGCAGCTACCATTATTGCACCAACGCTAGTCTCAAAGTTGTCATACTTATCGACCATTTTTTGCATCAGACCCACTATGGCTTGCATAGCCGCATCTCTTCCCATATCTTCAGTCTTTGTCTCCTCAGAAGCATCTTCTTCATCAATTTTCACGCTGCTTTCTTTTTTTTTCTTTCTGAACTTTTCTAGTCTTTTTCGGTTGTTCAATTATTTCCTCTTCCGCTTCTTCTTTGGCTTTCTTTTTTTTCACATTCCAGCATCCTTCGACATACATCCTTTGACATACATCCCTTGTACTATGTCGATTATCAGGTTGTTCAATAGCGGATCATCTTCTTCGTCATCCCAATACGGATATATCTCATCCTCCGCCTTCGGTGCCATCTTCCTCACACACACCTATCACAATTCATAACATTAAATCAGCCGTTTATAGGTAAAACTCAGCCAATACAAAATATCAAATCAGCCGTTTATAAGGAAACTCAGCCAATACAGAAAATCCAATCAGATGTCAAATATCAACAAGATCATACCTCGCCATGAGTTTTTAAGTCGTTTTCAATCACCTTTTTCCAAACAGGACTTTGTCCGGACACCCCCCCCCCCATCGGAGAAATGGAACTTCATCTTTATTTAGAATTCTTCCAAAACGCTCTCGGAAAACCTCAACTGATTCATAAGCCCAAAACAATAACGCGTGGACGCATCCACTGAGTGTGTAGGTCTTCCCTTTTGCGGCTGGTTGTAAAATCTTAATAGATTGAATCAAAAATGCGAATGCCCGCCCGACCCCATGGATAATTCTGTATAGCTTCATCACTGAATACTCTTTTTGCAGCTTCAAGTGGTAGTCTAGAGTTATGATGCAAACCATAGAGTCCAAGTTGTAGAACGCAAAGCAAACCCCACCATTTCTGTTTCTCAAACGGCCAACCCCTACAAATATCTAGGAATGGCTTGATTTTATCATACTTTGGTCCTAGACCACCTTGAACGGCCAACTCAGTGAAGAAAGTAGTGTTATCAGGTTCATAACTTTCGGTGGGAAGTGGATCGGTATTTAACCTCGTGATCTCACCAAATTCATGCAAGCTGAACCGGATTGGTTCTGCACCAACGTTTCCCCCACCCAACGAGACACCACATCTCGTTCTTACTTATCCGCAATTGTCTTGAAAGTAGATAACCCACCGTCTTAGCGGACCAAACGTAGGAGCAATCGACCAGTTTAGATAACACAAGATGTTTGTTTGTTTGTCTGTGGTAGGAAATTTCCCCTTGGAACAGCCCGAGAGGAAATTGGGTTCTACCGAATTCTCACCACCGAGAGAAAGTGCTGGCCTAAACAAGCCGATGGTAGTAGAGATTACGAATGGTTGCATGATACTGTAAGTTTTACTTTTACGGCTGATTTATTATACATTACAACTGATTTATGGTACTTAACGGCTGATTTGTAGTATTTGACAACTGATTTATGGTACTTTTCGGCTGAGTTATCTTCAAGGGTTTAGGGGTTTAGTGTATATTACGGCTGGGTTAATCTATGTTACGACTGATTTATTAATATTTTCTAACTGACTTGATTTTTAATTTTGTAGCACATGTCGGCGTTCTTTAGACTCCTCAGGAAACGACACTCGCAAAAGCCATGTCCTTTCCATGACACCCGAATTGCGTTTATAGACATTTGGTTCTTTTCTTGGTGGGCGAGAGATTACCCTCAGTTCAAGATAAACCCCAAGAAATTCAAATTCAGGGGATCATATGGGTATGAGAAATTATTCAACGATCGGCTTCCCGCAGTCCAGCAAACAAACATCAAGTGGTATATCGATGTGGACTTCCTGTTCATTCTTCACCAAACCGGAGGTAACTTTGCACGTTGATATGAAACAAAAGAAGATAGACTGTTATGATAGTATCATGGGAGAAGCTTCAGAGGCACAAGACAAGCGTATTCGTGATTTCTGTTCATCGTTCACGACGATGATACCAGCTATTCTCAATGAGTTCGTTCCTCACGATATCTGAGAACCCAGCTATCAAGCGTTTAAGTTCAGAAGAAAGAGAGGCATCCCTCAAAACGAGAATCCGGGAGATTATGGTGTGTATGCTCTGAAGTATGTCGAGTGTCTAGCGCTTGGTGTGAGGTTTGATGGCCTATGCGACACAATCATGCAGCCTCTACGTAACACGATGGCAGCAGAGATTTTAGACGAGGCACCGAACTTTCTTGTGGGTCTCGGTATATGACTTTTGGATGTTTATTTTGTACTTAAAATGCTATGCGAGTGTCTAGCGCTTGAAATGCTCTGAAGTATGTCGAGTGTCTAACGCTTGGTGTGAGGTTTGAAGGCCTATACGACACAATCATGTAGCCTCTACGTAACAAGATAGCAGCGAAGATTTTAGACGAGGCACCGGACTTTCTTGTGGGTCTCGGTATATGACTTTTGGATGTTTATTTTGTACTTAAAATGCTGATTTATTACCAAGTTTATGTCGACACTCAGCCTTTTAAATTATAACCCACCCGTTTAAGTAAGTTAACTCAGCGATCAAAATAATAACTCCACCTTATAGTTGAGTTAACTTGGCCTTAACCGCCTTAATAATAACTCGTATGATGACCTGACTCGTTATCTGGTGTTGCATTTAAGCGGCAAAATCAGAAACGAAGCCATACAAAGCCATTCAACTTATACCAAAACACAAATCATTATAACCGAAATACCAAAACACAATTCATTCTAAATATCCGAAATACCAAAACACAAAATGGGTGAAACTGATAATGTTTGCTTCACCTACCAAAGCCATTACAAAAACAGGCTAATTTGATCACGTCCTAAATAACCAAGCTAAAATACCACTACTTCACCATCAATCCGATCACAACAATCATCAAACAAGCTCCAAACACCATTGCCATCATCCTCTTCATGCTCATCCTTTCCTAGGTGTGTCAACACGTCCTCGCAATACTCGATAATAGTTTCGACATTTCCACATTCATCTCGAGTTGGTCCGTTCTCCATTTTTAAGAGATTAGCCTCAATCTTTGCCACTTGGAACTCCAAACGTTGGATCTCATCTTTATAAGCCTCGTCGACCCATTTGAAGACATGAGGATCGCCTCGAAGCTTAAAATGAAGACAAAGTTTTCATCAGTTCTCCATTGCTCGAGCACGTTTACAAAGCAAACAAAAAATTTCAACTAAAACTAATCCATTACCCTATTAGAATAAGCATATGAACATCGATAATACCGTTTAGACGAATTATCCTCCGTCCCTGAAATCTTTTCAACAACTCCTGATTGACACCAACATTTGCGTGGGATTCCAGTAACAAGAGGACGAGCACACGTACGATTGTGGCTCAAGGAACCAGCAAAGACACTCGAGCTTGACTTCTCCATCAACAAAAGCCAGAAATAGATATGATTGAATAACTCTAGAAAAAAGCCCAGATTTTGACGAATCAAACGATGAATCAAACGATAATCAACCAGTTGTATGCTTATATAATGACGAAGAGAAGATTCGATGTTGATGATTACCATTTCTTGGCTTCGTTTTGTCGGATTCGTCAAAGGGGATTTAGGGTTTATCAAAGTGACTCTTCAAATCGATTTGGGGGCTAACCGTTGGAGTCACGAGTCACGCCTTTTGAAAAAAAACAATTGGGTTAACGGGTCGGATGGATCAATTTCGCGAACAGAAATTTACAAAATATTTCAAAATTTCATTTCGCCGTAGAGTCATACGATGCGACTGAGTTATGCAACAGGCGACGGTTGAGTTATTATTACGATTGAGTTATGCAACTCATAAACTATTAATTTCGGGGTTTGGTTGAGTTAATTTCTTAAATAAGGCTGAGTTATTGTTCATTCATTTGAAATTTAACGAACTTCTTTGGTTTGTTAAACACAATCACGGAAAACTTACTTTACTTCTTACGGAATTAAAGTGTAAGACGAAGAAATATTGCTGCAAAGACGAAGCACTCGATGAAGACGAAGCACTCGACGAAGACGAAGGACTCGATGAAGAAATGAAGCTAGAAAGGAGTAGATGTCTCCAACGTTTTAAAATTGAAATTTCATGCGCCCAGATAATTTTAAGACGAAGCACTCGACGAAGACGAAGCACTCGATGAGGAAATGAAGTTAGAAAGGAGTAGATGTCTGCAACGTTTTAAAATTGAAATTTCATGTATATGCACCCAGATAATTTTCTGATATTTTTGATTTCACGCAAAACAAATTTTCAAAATATTTTAAAATTTCATTTCGCGGTAATGTAACACAAAATAGCTGAGTTACGGACTAGTTCACGGCTGAGTTATCAATTTAGGGTTTAGGGTATAAAATGTCAATCATTTGAAATTGGCAACAAGCCAAGACCAATTTGATTCCTATTTCCTGTTTACATTACAAAACCTCTTCTTCTTCTTCACCCTTTACAGAGAAGCATGCTGCAGAAAAGATACCAAAGGGATCAATGGCTCTACAAATCGGTTGAACCAACAGCACCATCGACTCCACAAGATGAAGTCTTTGTTAGGGAAAATAACATTGCGTCGCAGCTACCTGAGCTAAAGAAGCTCTTATCTGTGCTGAGAGAAAAGAGAGTGAAAGGGTGTGAAGGCAGTGCTTGTGGACCAGGAGATGTGTATCTTGTGGAACAGAACCATGAGATACTGAGCTTTTGACTTTTAAAGCTGTTAGAGTTATTCAAAGTGCAGATCTTTTGCTCTACGATAGGCTTGTCTATATCCGCGAATAAAACGTCCTCCTCCAAAGCGAAAGTCATACACTGCGCGTGATAGAGGATTTGTTGGACCTTTTCATAGATACCAACCGATTAAAGAGTGTCGATGCACATAAACCTTATCGGTTCAATTTTCACCTTCAACAATTGGTTGTAGTAGAATGAAACTTTGTGGTCCCATTGGCCGGTCGATTGTGGAGGGAGGCTATCGTTGAGCAAAAGAAAAGCTTCGTTCTCCGCATGGCCATGGGTGCGTTTTGGGTCGGTCGGCGGAAGCGTCGGAAGATCCGGCTTGGGCCTTGCCTTTCCCGCTTGAGAATCTTTGTCTTGGTGGCATGGTGGTGATTTCTAGGAGAGGAAAGAAGCGGCGATTGGCAGCAAAAAAGAGCTTAGAAGCGGCAAGATTTGTCTAGAAAAAGAAAGAAAAAGGTAGATGGTTAGTTTAAATAGGGGGAGGAGGTGACTGTTTTACCAAATTAGGGATTCATTGTTGGTTTGGTCTTGTGGGACCGGTTATTTCACGCAAAAATTGGATTTCAACTTCTGTTCCCGTTTATGCATGCGGAGCACCCTGGCGGAGCAAATGCTCTCAAACTGTTGCGGGGTGCTCGCTAATTTTTTGTTTTTTTTTTTTTTATGAAAACTAGTATAAAAGCAAATTTAGAAATAATATGTATCGAATCTTACCGGTGGTTTGCCTCTCACCAAACGCTTGGTTTAAGTCTTTATTTCGACTTGGTTAGCCATCAAAGCTTGAAGAGAATCACCTAAGGTAGTAGATCCACCTTCTCCGGTGTATAGCTCAGCTACGTACGGCTTGAGCCACTGACCATTTAGCACAAATTCTCCTCCTCTAGTGTCCAGCAACATTACAACTCCATGCGGCCTAACCTTATTGATTATGAATAGACCAGACCATCTCGATTTCAGTTTCCACAAAAAATCAGATTGGAGAACCTTTGATATTGTCTTCAAAGTGGCAAAGTGGCCAGCATATAAAAAACCATGACAGTGAAATAGGATCCCAGATATTTCTTCTTCGGACACACATCTTCTAAATGTTCCAACCAAGCAATGTTTATACAAGTAAGGCTCATCCCAAAAATACTGCTTAATGTCCTTAAGGAATTTTCTTCTTTTATTTCCCATGAAGTTTTCTATTTCTTTCTCAGCAGCCAAGAAGTTTGCTATCTCTCCAAACCAGGAGAAACTGGATCGGCGTCCTTTTTCTACCGAACCGAAAAAACACTCTATAGCAGGTTCTCTAACTGGGTGCTCGTCGACTTCACAAACACTGATTGCGTAAACCTGCTCATCTGGGAGACTATCATCCATAGGTGTTTTTTCTTCTATATTTATCCTGGATAAATAATCTGCAACACCGTTTTCAGTTCCTTTCTTATCTTTAATCTCCAAATCAAATTCTTGCAACAAAACAATCTATCTCAAGAGTCTAGACTTGGCATTTTTCTTCGTTAGCAAAGTATTTCAAAGCAGCATGATTAATATAAACAATCACTTTCGATCCCACAAGGTATGATCGAAACTTCTCGAATGCGAATACAATTGCTAACAGCTCCTCAATCGTGACCTATTTACACTGAGCATCATCCATAGTCTGACTTGCGTAGTAAACAACATGAAGCTTCTTGTATTTTCTCTGACCTAACACTGCCCCTACAGAAAAGTTGCTAGCATCTGTCATGACCTCAAAAGGTAGGTCCTAATCTGGTGGCTGTACAATACAATTTACCGTTTGCGCGACACTACCAGATTAGACATGCAGTCAAATTCAATATCATTTTTCAAGGCAGTTAACTCATTCCACCAAAATTTACCATCTATGTTACACTTCAGTATTCAACACAGTCAAACTCCAGATCATTACCAAGGCGATTAGCACATGCCCCCAAAAATTTTTGTCTACGCGACACTACCATATTCAACGTGTAGTCAAATTTCATATCATTCCTCAGGCGGTTAACTCATTACGCCAAAATTTACCGTCTACATGATACTTCCGGATTCGACACAGTCAAACTCCGAATTATTCCATACGCAAATAGCTCATTCCGCCAAAATTTACCGTCTGCGCGACACTACTAGATTCAACATGCAATCAAATTCAATATTATTTTTCAAGGTGGTTAACTCATTCCGCCAAAATTTACCATATATCCTACACTTCCGGATTCGACACACAGTCAAACTCTAGATCAGTCTCCAAGAAGCTTAGCTCATGCCGCCAAAATTTTTTATCGACGCTACACTTCCAGAGTCGACACACAGTCAAACTCCAGATCATTTCCCAAGGCGGTTAGCTCATGCCGCCAAAATCTACCGTCTACGCGACACTTCTATATAATTTCCAAGACGGTTAGCTGTTTCTACCAAAATTTACGGTCTATACGACTCATCTGGTTTTTGGGTTTGTGATTTTAATTTTGTGGGTGATTTTTGTTTTTTGCCAACATTTATTGTTTTGAGTTTAGAGTTTATAATTAAGAATTTAGGGTTTTAGGCTATAAATTATTGTTTTAGTTTATTGTATTTGCCTTAAGATTTTTAAACTATTTGTTGTTATTTAATTATTACGATTATTTTTTCATATTTGTTAAGAACTAATAAACTAAGAGAATTCTTGAACTGACTTTATTATGCACGGCCGAAAAATGTTGGCTTAATGTTGCTTGAAGCTTATCCATATCAACAAGATCTTCCTGAATTATGCAATCGAGAATGATGAATTTTAGATGTAGGTTATCAATATCATGGAATTAAGGGTTTACCATACTTACTGTTCCATCTGCAAGTCGTTGACTTTCTACAGTTCCATATTTCTTTTTCTGCATTTACATGTATTGAACTCCAGTTTACGTAAAGTAACACACCAACAAAGACCAAAGAAAAGGGTTTTAGTTGTTTGCTAACCTAGATGCCTTCAACTCTCATCCACAGACTTTTCAGCTTCTCATAATTGGACTTTGCTATCTTTTATGCTCATCAATCAACTAAGCAACAAGAAAGAAAAGATGGCTCTATGACTTTTATCCAAATAGTATCTAGATAACAGAGATAAGAACAGTTCAAACCTTCTGTGTTTCTGTTCTGTAGCTTTGAAGGCTTCTATCCCCTTTGTCAACTTCTTTATATGTTTCTATTTGAACATTTTTTTATATGTTTCTATTTGAACACTTCTTTATATGTTCCTATTTGAACACCACTGTCTGCAACAAACACAAATCCCAAATGAGCTCAGAGAGAGAGTTACAATATATCTAGTCTGATTTCATAAACCTCAGTGTTCCATAAAACATGAGAATAAGTTAGTAAAAAAACCAATCTTTCGTTTACCTTACGGACATCTGCGCTTTGGCTTCCAAATGCTTCAAAACCGCAGGCAAAAATGAAGACAATTGATCCATTAATTCCTGCCTACCCATAAGCTGTACACTAAAAAAGAAGCAATGAAACTGTTTCAGTAAGATCTGATGATATATTCACAACCTCGAAAGAACACAAATATACTGTAAAATAAAAATAAAATGTCACCTTAGTTAAACAATTGATGCAAGCAACGAGAGTTCTCATCTTCTGCTACCAATAATGGGACAATGGCCTAAAGATAAGACAATGCTTAGCTTAGATTAAATCATTAGAGAAAAATGAATCATAAAACCAAATAACGCCATGAAAAGTGAGGAACTAAGTACATACACTTAAACATCTGAAAGGATCGTATTGGGACAAGACCGTAGTCAAACATTGCTCAGCTTCACTGGAAACCTGAAAAGGATATTACCATATGAGATGCAGAGACATAGGGAAAGGGATTGATGATCAAAGAAACAGTGTTATGAGACTAAGTATAGACAATACAAGAAAACTCATTAACATGGAACAAAGTCACTCACAGAAGTACGACTAATTGACATACAATTCTCACGTATGAGAATGAAAGACTTACCACAAATATTTCGCCGATACCACCACAAGTTTGGATATGCTGAAGAAGTTTTCTTGAAACATGACCAAAACTGTCATGTAAGAACACAGACCTCTCAGGTTCAATGCAATAAAATAAACAAAGGAATGATTCCATAGATTATGCATTTACTGATCTGGACTCCCAGGAAAAAGCAGTCTAAGATTATCATAAACCAAAAACAGATATACACAGAATTACCTCCATAAACGGCATCGTTTTGCTTGGGATCAGATTAGGGCTTCGAAACAGTATCGGCGGCTGAGGCTGAGGTGTATCTGATCTTGGAGCTACGGGATTAGTTCCACTAGCTGTTTTCGCCAATAGATCTGTAGATGAGAAATCAAGAAAAACAAAAAGCGCATGTGAAAACGGCGGTTGATCGGAATCTAAACCCTAGAAAACGGAGACTAGACTCGATTTCTTCATAACCTTGAAGAAATTTCTATGTAACATACCAAGAAACTAGAGACGAAGACTCGATTTCGTCATGACGGAAGAATCTATCGGAAACTAAGCCCTAGGAAACAGACTTCAATCGAAGACTAAAATCAAACAACACAAACTCAATTTCGCTAAAAAGCTCAAGAAAGTTCCATGTAACAAAGCAAGAATCTAGAGATGAAGACTGTACAACACTGATTCAGGCGCTCGCGTAGAACGAAGGAGGAATTTCTTTCCCAGAAAAGCTAGGGTTCGTACCTTGTTTGTTCCGCTTAGGAGATGGATTTGAGAATAAGATTGGTAAAGATCGATTGAGAAATGTGGAGGACGAAGATGGAAATAGCAACGAGAAACTTGGCTAAGAAGAAAGAAGGAGAGAGATGGTGTTCGCCACGGCTGAAGCTTGGAGAGAGATGGTTGCGTTGGGTCCACCTTTCTGATACGATCGGTTATTGACAAGATGGGCCAAGTTGGGCCTGTTCATATTTATCTCTTTTATCCACATATTTAGCCCATTACGTTTAGTATACTAAAAATTCGAGAGATTAAAAAAGGAATTTGTCAACCAAAGTTATTGGGACTGAAAAAGACTCAAACACATAGCATACCTGGACCACCACCTCGTTGATTGAGTTCAACCTATAGGCTCAATTACAGAATCTGCTAGCAAATATCCAGTAATAACCTGCATAAGCACAAAATGACTCCCAACAATCAGAAGACCGAGACATCATACTGAAACCTAAATATACATAATGACAGAGATTAAGAGTTACATGAGAATCAGACATAAGCAAAGGCCATACCACAACAAGTTGCAGAGAGAAATCTCTCTAACTTACTAAATGTCTTTATGTTTGAAAAAAGCAAACACAAAACAAGGGTGATAGAGAAAGAGAGAAGTAACCTCTTAGACAAAAGAGGTTAGATGTGAGAAATGCAACAATATAGAAGCAATCATTCGTAATATTGCATTCAGTTTATCGAAAAAGTAATCATGATTTTTTTCTAATGGGTATGTAAAATTGAATTCATAAAGTTCGATTTTGGCTTCGGAGAGCAATAAGAAAATAAGAAGATTTACAAGTTGATTTTTGAACCTTATTACTTTGTAACTTTGCAATTTCGTCTGAGTAGTTCTATTTTTGGGAGTGTGGATATATTCAAAGGGATTTTGATGACTGATTATGAGTTGTTATAGATAGGGTTTATTGTTAAAGGTTCTCTATAACTATGAATTAAATACTTTTGTTAGGTTGATGAATCTAGCAACTGATCGATAGGTATCACTAATACAGCGGAAGTTGGTTAGGTTATCGGAATCTATAGTTTGTAAGCTTAGTTATTGTTAGCTAATGGATGTTGACGTTGGATAACTAAGTGAACTTACAGAACTTGTTAGAATTCTAGCATAGAACTTGTCAGGCTTAATACGATATTTATGTTATGAAGATTAACACTGCGAAAGTAGTTTAGTCTGGTTGTTGTGTTTCGAGTTCTAGAACTACATATAAATCTCTAGTCCGACTAGATTTCTATCAATCACTTAATCTCAATCCCAACTGTGTCTTTTAATTGTTTACATCTCGATTTAATTATTGTTTTTTACTCGGTTTTATCGTGACAATACAAAACTCCCATAGTTTGATTTACCTATGTCTGAGTAATAGAGATGTAAAGTGCACTCTAGTTTTTGTAGATTCGATCCCGTATTTACTACCACGCATTATACCGTGCACTTGCGGTTTAGTTTATCATGTTAGATCTATGCAAAATTTCATGATTAAAGAGATTTTTAAGTTGTCGGTGTGATTTAAGAGTTTTAAAATCTAAACTGTAGTTAGTTGTAACAAATCTATACATTGGCAAAGATGTGGAGAGGCAAAACCAATTATCAAATATAATGATTCGAGCTATCAAACAGATTAGTCCGGTCCGGTTAGAATAGTATTTCCCACTCTTCAGAGTTTATGATGAAATCACTCTCTCAATTTTGTTGCTCTATCTCACTCTCTCATTTTGGTTAGATCTTCATCTTAGACTATGATTTATCTGCTCCTGAATATGATTATCTTCTTCGTCACCTTAATTTTTGATTTCTTTATTGTGAACCCATTTATTGTGTGATATGCTCTTGTCTTAAAAAATCAATTACTTAGCAAAATGAAACTTTTTATATGTGACTTATAGATGCATTAGCATTCAAGAATATCAAGAAGCAGATCAATGGTACTTGTGGCACAGTCTGTGTTAAACAAGTGATCCATGCCAAACCTTGTGTGTCTTTTATGGTAACGGTTTCAATCACATCTTAGAAAGAAAAAGAAAAAAAAACAATTCTTTTTCCAGTTAATGAGATGAAGAATCTAAAGAAAAGTTTGATCTTGTTTGTAGAGAGTCTGATAGCAGGAGGATTAGCTGGTGTTGTTGTGGAAGCTGCTCTATACCCAATTGATACAATTAAAACTCGAGTACAGGTATGTTATGATTCAATATAAGCTCATTTTTACGGTATTCTAGCTAGTTTCAGTCCTAGTTACAGTGACTAAACTATATTGGTTCGATATGTTTTAGGTAGCTAGAGATGGAGGAAAGATTATATGGAAAGGGCTTTACTCTTGTCTTGGTGGAAACCTTGCTGGTGTCTTACCGTAAGTATGTAGTTTTTTTAAAGAAACGAAGAAGATGATATGAAAGCATATTGTAAAATACCAATGACGCTTGTTTCAGATGAAGTTATGTTTTTTTTCTTCTATGTGTAGTGCTTCTGCTTTATTTTTCGGTGTATATGAACCAACCAAACAGAAGCTGCTAAAGGTTTTACCGGAAAAGTTTAGCGCGGTTGCACATTTTATATGTATAAACTTAAAATAGTCCTAAATATAAATTAAGATTAGTATACATTTGTTATGGTTTGAGAGTTGAGACAGAGGCCTTAGAATCTAATATGCTATGTTAAAAAAAAAAGGATATATGTATTAGCTAGTTTTATACGTTCAATCAGGCTGCGGGTGCTTTAGGAGGTGGTGTTTCATCTATTGTTCGAGTACCAACAGAAGTAAGCTTCGTTCTTTCGTCTTGTTTCTTTGCTTATTGCTCTTTATTTGGTTATTGCTCTTTATTGGTTATATGCTAATGGGAAATTTCAACAGGTTGTTAAACAGCGGATGCAAACTGGACAATTTGCTTCGGCTTCTGATGTTGTTCGCCTTATTATAGCCAAGGAAGGTTTTCAGGCATGTATGCGGTATATATGTCACTTCTTGATTTATAAATTCTACCATTTGCTTTAGAGCAGGCACTAGTTGAGTTTGAGTTTGTTGTTCAATTAATCTTATTTTTGAAAACATTCAGGGTTTTGGATCTTTCTTGTTGCGAGATTTGCCTTTTGACGCGCTTCAGTTTTGCGTATATGAGCAAATACGGATTGGATACAAGTTGGCTGTAAGTTTTTGTTGCTAACATTGCTAAATGAAAAAAAAACAAAACATCCTTTTTTGCATAGTAATAACAGTGAGATGTTTATATGTTTAGAACAGGCGAGAAGAGATCTAAATGATCCAGAGAATGCATGCTTGGTGCCTTGGCTGGTGCTGTCGCTGGAGTTTTGACTACTCCTCTTGACGTAATAAAAACCAGATTAATGGTTCAGGTATGTCAAACCAACAAATATGCAAAATACCGAAAGAACATGTTCTTGTTGGATTCATTTCACAGGAGAATAGTAATATAGTACCGAGTTTTTCCTTTCCGCAGGGCATAGGAACACAGTATAAAGGAGTTTCAGATTGCATTAAGATGATAATAAGAGAAGAAGGGTCATCAGCTTTATGGAAGGTGAACCAATTTCTGCTCTTACCTTTCGATTTTAGACTCATGTTTATGCAAAATTGTTGACAGTTTTGAGACTATGTATTGTGTATACAGGGAATGGGTCCAAGGGTTTTGTAGATAGGTATTGGAGGTTCAATTTTCTTTGGTGTTTTGGAAAAGACAAAGCAGATTCTTTCAGAGAGAAGCCAAAAGAGTCACAATGCTTAAACAGTTAGATTCCAGTGTTGTCTACATCATTCTTGTTTCTTGATGTTTTTAGTGGACATGAAGTATTTAGATTCTCACTACAAGAAAACAGCCAGAATCTCACGGCGATATCCATCGAAAACAGTCGGAATTGGCTTATTCTGACGGTTTTCCGAAGAATATCACCGTCAGATCTATCTCGTCGGAATTGAAAATCGCGTCGGATTTCCGACGAAATTCCAAAATCGGAAAGCCGTCGAAAATCCGTCGAAAAATTGCCGACGGGATACCGACGGTGTTCCGATCTCCCAAAACCGACAGTAAACCGACAGAATTCCGATTATATGATTCCGACGGATTACCGACGGTAATAAGACCGATGGATTTAACTCCGACGGATTACCGATGGAAATATTACCGACGGATGACCGACGGACTACGTACCAACGGTTAACCGACGGCTGCTATTTTTTTTTCTTAATAATAATTTGAAAAATCGAAAATATATAAATTCAAAATAATATAAAATTTAATTTTAAAAATAGAAATTAAAATTAATATTTAATATTATTGATAATTAAAAAATTCAAATAAAAAAAACATAAATATTGTTTTCAAAATAATTAAAACTAAATCTACGGTGGTGGTGGTGGGTATTGAGACATGAAAGCGTCCATCCGAGCAACCATCGCCTGGTGATCCGCCTCTAATTTTCTTGTTCTCTCCCGTTCCGCCTCGTGATCCTCCTCCTATTTCCGAGTTCTCTCCCGTTCTGCTTCTTGCTGCAACCTATTCGCTTCATGGGCTTCTTCCATCCGCTGCATCTTGATCCTCATTTGTTCCATTTCAAAGTCCCTTTGTGCGAGCTGCGACCTAAGATCGGAAGGATCTCCGTAGAAACGTGAAGTTGCCGAAGATGATACATCGTCCGAAAGACCAAAAACTCGACCTTTGGTCTTCGGAGTACACTGCGGTAACAAACGTAAAGTTGAGTTAAAATATGAAATGAAAAAAAAATTTATTAAAATATAAACTTTACTTACCTCATAGACGAACTCGTTGATTTTGTCGAAAGGAATTTCGGTGAGGGGCGGGGTTCCTTCAGTGAGAGGTTGAGAAAGGAGGAACTCATCACCCATCTTCTTGACGTTGTCAATGATCTCCCGAGCTACCGCATCATAGATTTCATTGTCCTTTCTGCTGGTATGCGCATCCTGAAGCAATCTAAGGGCAGAAGGTTGGACACCTTCTTTTTGAAACTACAAAATTAACAAATTTAGTAAATTTTATGAATCTAAAACTGAAAAAACAACATATTGAGTAAATAAAAAACTTACAAGTTGTTTTGCCCTTGTGACCAAGCTAACCGCTCCTAGATTGTGTGTCGCCTTCCCCTTTCCTTTGCGGTCGCTGTTCCGGCACGTAGAGTGGGTTGTGGAGCTTGCCCTTGTAGCGTCTTCACTCCAGTAAGCGCATAACCCGTTCCATAGGAACGGGTTCGTAACCAACTCCCGTGCAACATCATTCTTGTTCCACTTCTCCTTCCACTCGTTCAGCTTCCAAGAATACATTCTCGATGCTTTTTTATCGAAGCATCGTCTAACCTCAGCGGTCATGTGACTCTCCCAAGTAAATTCTTGCTGAAAAATATAAAATTAAATTAAAATAAATAATTTAAATAAAAATTAAACAATCAAAAAATGAATAACTTACAGCAAATTAGCGAAACCACATATCCTGATCCGCCATCGGCATTTGGCTGTACGTCGGATATGGATGCTGAAGCAATCCATTGAGCATCCGGTTGATAGACTTGGAAATCCCTTTTCCGGAATCCCCAAACCTACAAAACAAAATAATTTCGAAGAATTTAAATAGTAAAATAAAAATTAGTAATAAAATTAAAAAATCTTAAAATGAAAAATTAAACTTACCATGTATCTCTTCCAATGCAATCCGGATGAAGACGAGTCAATCTATCTCGTCCTGGCAGAGCAACGAAGTCCTCGACGCTCATTTGCGTCGGTGCAGCAGGGGATGGTGCCGGTGCAGGAGCGGAGGGTGTAGGTGTAGCAGTGGGTAGTGGTGACTCGGTCTCGGGGATATGTGTCGACTGCGTAGGAGTAGTCGTCGGACCTCTACTCCTACTAAAACGACCACGTACTCGGCCCGTAGAATGGTGGTATACTCCGTAATTCCTAAAAAAAATTAAATCCAAAATAAATCATTAATAATTTCTAAAAGTAATTATAAAATACTAAAATAACAATTAATTTCAAAATTCAATTATAATTTCTAAAAATAGATATAAATTTAAAAATCATAATAAATTTCTTAAAATAATTATAAATTAATATAAATAATTATAAATTGCTAAAATCATTTTTAATTTCGAAAATAGATATAAATTTAAAAAATCATTATAAATTATTATAAATAATTAAAAAATACTAAATTCATTGTTAATTTCTAAAAATAGATATAAATTTTAAAAATCATTATAAATTTGTAATACGAATTATAAATTTCTAAAACCAAAACCACAAATTTTCAATTAACATCAAATATCCAAAATAGAAATCCAAATCCAATTAAAACTATAAATTGAAAATCAAAATCACATTCCAATTACACAAAACTTTCAAAATCAAAATCCAATTACAAATCCTAATTCTAATCCAAATCCTAATTCTAATCAAATCCAATTCTAAACTAAATTCCAATATCCTAAATCCACAAATCTAACTAATAAATCCTATAAATCTATATAGCATCATTGAAAACTTACATGTTTCTTTGATTGTCGGCCATTTGTGGATGATTTGACGAAATATGGGATGAAATCGAAGGTTTGGGAGGATTTGAAGGTTTTTAGAAATTTTCTTCCGTTTTTGCGAATGAAGACACGAGGAAGATGATGGGTTATTTAACCAGATATTCCGACGGAAATCCGATGGATTTCCGACGGATTTAGGGGGATACGTGTATAAGTGACGATTGAAGAGACATGCGTATTTCGCGTATCCGTCGGAAATCCTTCAGTAATTTCCGACGGAGACGCGAAATTTTAGTTTGCCCGCGAAATGAAAATAAAGTTACCGCGTGAAATTTCGCGTATCCGTCGGAAATCCGTCAGAAATTACTGACGGATTTCCAACGGATAGGAGACACATGCATGTCTCCCCATTGGCCGCGTAAAATTTCACGTATCCGTCGGAAATCCGTCGGATATACCCGATGGATTTCCGACGGATAGGGGGACACATGCATGTCTCTCCATTGGTCACTCATACACGTGTCCCCTATATCCGTCGAAAATCCGTCGGGTATATCCGACGGATTTCCGACGGGTTTGTGGTTTCGTGGATTTTCCGTTCCGTTTGGGTTGGTATAGCTACTATCATAATTGTATGATGATTTCAAAGATAAATTCCTTTAAAACATCATTCGTAGTATCAAATTCATAACATTTACTTATTTCCATAATGTTTCATAAACATCTCTATGAAATATATGTTTTTTTATGGAACTCTTCTAGTTAAATTATGACAATTTGGTATATCATCTTTATTATATCATGTACAAGTTTCTTTGGTCACATTTCTTTTGAAATAGTTGTTATAATTGTATCTTGAGGTGTGTTCTTCCTTAAATTTTGAATTTTGATATCGAATCCCTAAACCTGTCAGAAATCCGTCAGAAATTTCCGACGGGTTTCCGACGGTCGCCACAAATCCGTCGGAAATCCGTCGGAAACTTCCGACCGATTTCTGACGGGTTTAGGGATTCGACGTGTCAGTTTTAAAGGTTTGAATGACCAATGAATAGACATGCATATCCGACGGCATTCCGACGGATTTGTGGTTTCATGGCTTTAGGATGTTTTGGGGTTTTTGTTTTATGGTTCGTTTTTTTTCGTAGTTTATTATATTTTTTCAAAAGAATTATTATTTAAAAAATATTTAATGTATAAATTCTAAATAAATAAAAGATCATAATTATTAAAATAGTTTTTGAATTTACTAAAATATAAATAAAACACAAATAATCAAATGTAACTACTCTGACTCAGATGATGATCCTTCTGAAGGAATGTCGTCTTCGTCCTCATCAAATTCTCCAAGTTCTTCCTCTGATTCTGAATGAACTGTATCATCACCGAATGCTGTGAAATCTACCACAAGGTCGATATCAAAAGAATGCTCAACTGGATCCATTGGAACACTTCTAGTTGGTTGCAAAGCATCATGGTCAGAAACTCCATAAATTCTTCCTCTTGGATTAATTGGAGTCACTGTAATCCAAGGATTTGAACGCCTTGTTACCCGAGGATAACGAATATAGCATACCTGAAACAAACAATTAATTATTAAAACTATATATGAATTCAATAACTCACGTTTCTTAAAATATTTATTAAAATAACCGAACCTGATCTGCTTGTGATGCTAGGATGAATGGGTCATACTTACGAAGTCTCCTACTAGAATTCACTGACGTGACACCAAACTGATCCACCTTAACCCCACGCCCAACTTCAGGATCATACCAGTCACACATAAAAACAATGCACCTCATGTCCAACATCCCTGGGTAGCGCACTAGCAGTATTTCATTGAGAATCCCGTAGTAGACAACATCACCAGATTGAACCGAAATACCATAATCTGCAGTTGGCATCGGCCTTCCTTCATCGTGAATCCTAAACGCAAATCCCCTACTGCAATACCTAGGGAATGAGGTTGTAATGTAGTTTGGGCCAGTAACAAACTCCACTAACCAAGTTGGAAAGGTTTGTCCACATTTGATTCCCTTAGAAACCTAAAAAAATAAATTACACAATATTAAAATAAAACACTTACGTATTTAATCTTAAAATTATATAATAACCGTATTTTAAAACTTACGTAAAATTGCAGCCAAGTTATATAATCATCCTCCTTATGCCGTTCAAGTTCTTCTTCACTATGTTCCGGAAAATAGCTACGTATTAATGCCATGTAAATCCTGAAAGCACACAACATTATATAACCTCTGAAAGCTAATACTTATGTATAAAATAATCAAGTATTTAACTAAGTTAAGTTTTTTACCTTTCGTACTCCGCCATCTCCTCACAATTTGTTAGGATATACATATGCAAGTGGGTCCACTGTTATGATAGTTTTGCTTTTCCCTTTTCCCAATCGACTCGACCAACTTGCGAAAATAACTCAGGGACCACCAGGGGATAAATGGCTTTCTCACCTCTATCATCATGGCGAGCAGGCAGCCTACTCTTCGTCTGAACTTCTCGGTGGAAAGTAATATTCCAAAAATGTTAGGCTTCTTCGTTGAGGCTACGATGCGACAATAGACCCCTCAACTCGACTTAAATTTTTAACCTTCTTCTTTAGATGGAACATGTACCGCTCAAAAGGATACATCCAACGGAATTGAACAGGACCACCTAGTGCGGCTTCTCGGGGGAGGTGGATCGGAAGATGTTCCATAACGTCAAAAAAAGACGGCGGAAATATCTTTTCAAGATTGCAAAGGATCAAGGGTATATTGTCCTCTAAATTGCGGATCTCCTCAATTGTAAGTGTTCTCGTGCATAAATCTCAAAAGAAAGCACCAACTCCTACAAATAAATAATAAAAAAATTAAAATAAATATATATATATGATTAATTTTAAAAATTCATGAAAAGGAATATACCTGCAATTGCTTCGTAGACATTTTTAGGAAGAAGATAGGCAAAAGCAAATGGAAGAAGTCGTTGCATCACAACGTGACAATCATGACTCTTCATTCCGATAAACTTTCCTTCTCCGCGATCGACACAATTACGCAGATTATATGCATATCCATCAGTGAATTTGACATCTTCTTTAATCCAGTCAAAAAATATTTTTTCTTTTCTGTGTCCAACCAGTACGGAGCAAAAGGATATTGACCATTTGGAAGAATTTCAAGAAAATCATGATCGCAAATCTCTGCCAAGTCCAACCTAGACTTCAGATTGTCTTTCGTTCTCTTCGGGACATTTAAAACCGTATGCATGATGTTGTCAAAGAAGTTTTTTTCAATATGCATCACATCGAGATTGTGCCTCAATAAATGGTCCTTCCAGTAAGGCAAATCCCAAAAGATACTCTTCTTATGCCAATTATGAACTTCTCCGGCACCGTAAACAGGTTCATGCCCATTACCCCCACATTCAGAAGTCAACTCAGCACCAAAATCTCTCAACTGGTTCAATAAAGTACTACCGTCTACGTCTATCTCATCTGGTGGAGCATCAAACACTTGTTTATTTTTCGTAAATAATGTTTTAGACCGACGATACGGATGCTCCCTCGGTAGAAACCTTCTATGGCAATCAAACCAACACGACTTTTTTCCGTTCCTCAATTGGAAATCATCTGCGTTGTCTTGGCAATACGGACACGATAATCTTCCATGAGTTGTCTATCCATATAACATACCATATGCTGGGAAATCGCTAATGGTCCACATAAGAACCGCACGCATCCTAAAATTCTGCTGGAGCGAAACATCAAACACTTCGACACCGTGACTCCATAGCATTTGTAACTCATAGATCAATGGCTGGAGGAATACATCAAGTGATCTCTTCGGATGCTGAGGGCCGGGAACAAGAATGGAGAGAAATAAAAACTCTCCACGCATGCACATAGAAGGGGGCAAATTGTACGGTGTTACAATTACGGACCACAATGAATACTGCCTACCATGCTTCCCAAATGGGTTGAAACCATCTGTACATAACCCGAGGTACACATTTCTTCTTTCAAACGCAAAATCCGGATACAGCGATTGAAAATGTTTCCATGCTTTTGCATCTGAAGGATGTGTAATCTCTCCATCTTGACGATGCTCTGCATGCCATCTCATTTGCTCTGTCGTGCACTGAGATTGATATAACCTCTTCAACCTCGAAGTCAACGGTAAGTACCACATACGTTTAAATGGAATTGGAACTCTCCCACTACTATCCTGAAACCGTGGTTTACGACAAAATCGACAACTTATCCGGTCTTCATCTTCTCTCCAATATATCATACAGTTGTCGATGCACACATCTATGACTTGATACGGTAAACCAAGACCAGCTATAAGTTTCTGAACCTCGTAGTATGATGCCGGTGCAAGATTATCTTCAGGCAAAAGATCTTTCACTAAATCTGCTATCGCATCAATACATTCCTTAGCCAAATTGAAGTCCGTCTTAATGGACATCATTCTACTAGCAGATGATAAAGGCGAATGACCTTCTCTACACCCCTGATATAATTGCTGCTTCGCTGCATCTAACATATCAAAAAATCTTCTAGCTTCTACGTTTGGTTCTTCAACCCGATCCTCATCTATTACGGTCGATGGCAAATTCTCTCTAAACGCATCATTCACCATCTCGACGGTACCTACACCAAAATCTACTTCCGTTCTATGTTCTCCTAAGCTATCCGCAACATAGGGTTCACTGCTACTACTACCAAAATCATAATTTTTTTCTCCATGTAGATACCAAATCTTGTAACCCGGCATAAACCCATTGCGATACAAGTGATGCCAAACGATCTCTATCTTAACATTATGAGAATTACAACAAAGTGAACAAGGACATTTCATCTTACCACTTTTTTGCACTCGCGGTTGATTTCCGGCAATCGTCATGAACTCGCATATACCTCGTGCATAACCATCGTTTAATAACTTCGACTCCGGATCAAACATTTCTTCATCCATCCACGATCTAAAATATCTAGAAGATGACATCTCTCTCTTGACGTGTTTTTTTAGAATTGAAGTGTGGAAATGTAAAAATTGTGATTGAATGGAGGAGTGTGGAAACATATATAAAAGAACGCTTGCCGTCGGAAATCCGTCAGTAATCCGTCGGTTTTTTAACGGCTATAACAACGGCTACAAAAACGTTCAAATATTCCGACGGATTTATATCCATCGGAAAAAACCCGACGGCGGACCGACGGATTTCCGACGGTTGTAAATGGCTACTTCATCGGTTATATTAACGTCATTATATTCCGACGGATTTAAAGCCGTCAAAAACCCACCAACGGCTTTTAGACGGATTTTCGACGGAGTGCCGACGGATTGTAATCTTTGAAGACTTTGTAATTCTTATTGTAGTCTTGTAAATTGAAATTGCAAATTTCAATAAGATTTCCTTCACATAATTGATCTCTAAACTTTTCAAGAAGGGAATGGTGTACAGAACCTTGAATAGTATTTTCCTTTACAAAATATATATATATATATATATATATATATATTGATGAGAGTTAGATAATATGTTTTAAAATTAGGAAAACATATTTTTTTAAAAATTAACATTAAAACTAACCTTCTCATCAAGTAATAGAAAATTAATTCCTATGAGCTCATTGTTTTTTTTTTCAGATTTCTTGCCTCCCACTTTCTGATTAGACGAACTACGGTACGACGGTAGGAGCGTTTTCTGTTTAACTGATCCAATGTCAAATACTCCTTGTTGTTATTTAGAATTTCAGCACTCATTGTTTTTCTCTTGATATTTGATATTCCTGAAAACAATAAAATTAAAGTTATGATGATGCCTAAGAAGAAAAAAGGCAACGAATCAATGGTAATATGTATTGTTATGTTCAAACCCTTCTATGCATTAGAATAATCTTCATAAAATTTAAAAGTACCTATAGTTTATGAACTGTTTAGATCTGTAAAACTTTTTTTGGATTTGAATTTGAGAAGGTGCCAAACAGGTTTTATAGAGGTGAAAAATTATAATTCTTTTTCTTTTTATAATAAGATTCCTTTTTTAATTTGTTTTTTTTTTTAATTTTCTGATTATCTAATTTTTTTTTGATAATAATTTTTTTTCCTTAATAATCTATGGTTTTATTTAATTAAAAACTTATTAAAATCTGATCGATTTTATAATTTAAATTTAATTAAATACGTTTTTAATCTAGTTTAAATAATTTTTTAATTTTAATTTAGTTAAACATATATTTTTAATTTAATTTAAAAACTTTTTTAACTTTAAAAATTTCTTCTTTTTTTCCGATTATCGATTTTTTTTCTTTTTAGGATTGTATTTATTTCTTTTTTTTTCTTTATAATCTATGATTTTATTTAATTTAAAAAATGATGAAAATTTCCTTCTTTTTTCTGATTATCTATTTTGTTTTAGAATTGTATCTGTTAATATTTCTCTCTTCTGATAATTATTTCTTTTTTTCTTGATAATTTATGGTTTATTTAATTTAAAAAGTGATGAAAATTTTTTTTTTTTTTATGATTATGTATATTTTTGTAGGATTGTATATGTTTTTTTTTAATAATAATTTCTTTTTTTCTTTGATAATCTATGCTTTTATTTAATTAAAAAAAATTTTAATTTCTTTTTTTTATATAATCTGTGGTTTTATTCTGTTTTTGTTACCTTTTAGTATTAGGAACTAACTTTAAAATTTCCTTAAAACATAATTTAAATTTAATCAAATACTTTTTTAATCTAGTTTAAAACGAGTTTTTTTGAATTTTAATTTAATTAAACAAATATTCTTTTTATTTAATTTAAAACCTTTTTTAAGTTTACAAATTTCCTTCTTTTTTCCGATTATCTATTTTTTTAGGATTGTATATATTTCTTTTTTTTCTGATAATTATTTTTTTTCTTGATAATTTATGGTTTTATTTAATTTAAAAAGTGATAAAAATTTCCTGCTTTTTTTATTATCTATTTTTATTTTTAAAAATTTTATATGTTTATATTTCTTTTTTCTTATAATTATTTATTTTTTTTATTGATAATCTATGGTTTTATTTAATTTAAAAAGTGATGAAAATTACTTTTTTCTGATTACCTATTTTTTTTAGGATTGTATATGTTTCTTTTTTTTTATAATAATATTTTTTCTTGATAATCTATGATTTTATTTAATTAAAAACGTATCAAAATCTGATCGTTAAAATTGACACGTGTCACGATCAGGCGGGTTAGTAACTTTGAATCATTCTTCTTTATATAATAAGATATATATATATATATATAATTTTATTATTTTTAGTAAATTTTTGTTAATTCGGATCACTCAGTCCGGTTCTACAAAATATTTTTTGTTCGGCAAGGATAAAAATTGATTCCAGTTAGTTTCATTTTTTGTCCACCTCTATAGGTGTTGGGCATAATTTAATCACGGTCCAAATCCGGTAATTATTTCCAAAGTCAAAAATATTTAAAGAAAGGGATAATGATATTCGAAATTTGAGGAATTGACGGAATCTTTTGCTACTCGAGATTGGAGGATTGGATAAACTTAGAATGATATAATATATACTAGATTAATATCCCCGCCCGGATTCAATAATTTTGATTTTTTATTTGTTATATAATTAAATAATGAAATTATAAGATTTTTGGTGGGTTAGTTTGTAACGCATGTTAATTATTATTAGATTGATTGAATGAATTAGTGTATGTTAGTTGTCAATCAAATATATTAACTTTTGCCGGTGTTTTACGGTAAAATAGGCGATTTAGGTGTGTGGAGAATTATTATGAAAATGTAAATACAAGAATAACTAGATAGTAACCCGCGATGTGCAGCGCGGAAAAATATCTACTTCTTAATTTGTTAGTTTATATAATCATATATTATTATAAGTGTTGTAAATTAGATTCGAGTATGTGTTAGTGCATTTGATAATTGTAGTTATGAGAATCTTTGAATCGTCCGAATCTTAATATGATATGTTTGATAGGAAGATTGTGGTATTACATGTTCTTGAATATAAAGACTTTAGAGCTCTGAAGTGATGCATGTTGAGTCGTTGATTCAGGAATGTTATCGTGATTATGAGTAAATTAAATTTATTTTATGTTTTTAATATCTTATTTATTATTATTATATATGGCTTGTGTTGTGTTAATTAAAATTACTAATATATAATTACGTGCGATCTTATATATTTGAAAATTTTAAATAATAAGTTAGATTGTAATATAATTTCGTTGCAAATTAATTGGTGTTATGCATATATTTCATATTATTCAAAAATCTATAACTGTTTAATTTATTCAATTATATAAATTATTATCAATGATTAGAAATTTGATATGAGATCCGTCATGATCCGTCTTTCTCTGCTATGACCCATCCTCACCCATTATAAAAATAAAAATATTTGAAGATCCGGATTATTTAAGTTAGATAGTAATCAATTTAATTTTAATTTTCATCCATAATTAATAAGTGAAAAAACTGAGTTTAATTTTATGTGAAAAGTGATAATTTACAATATTATTTACTAATTTTTTATTTAGTTATGTTAATTTTGTGATTATTATTGTATTCTTAATGACCTTATTTAAAAATATTTAATATTATATTATTTAAATACTCTAATTAAAAAATTCATGTTTATTTAGGAGATACTAAATATAAATAAACAGATTTAAATTTAATATATTAAGAATTAGAATTTGGAATATCTATATATTGATTTTGTGCTATTTATTAGGGAATTGACTAACTAAATATATAATTATTATGATCATTAATAAGACTTAAAACTAATTTATGTTAAAATGGTTTAAACTAATTTATGTTTAATGACTGATTAAATTTTTGCTAGCAAACTCTTTATTTTCTAATGGCAGTTTTCATGAATTCTGGTTAAAGTGTTTATAAGGTTGCTCAAATAATAATAGGAAGATTTAAAATCTATACTAAATCTTAATCTTGATAATTATATCTGCATAATTTTGAAAAAAGTTAATCTTGATAATAATATCTGCAAATGAAGTCACACTAAATGTTATAAATAAGGAATGTTAGAAGATGATCCATGATTTGTAAATTATATGCTTGTGTTTATACATGTGTTCCTGGAAGGTTGTTGTCCCAACTAAACCATGAAGGACTTCCAAAACTACCAAACTTCTCGCCATTTTTAGACACAAAGTCAAGGTATGGTTTATCCTCTGTTGTTTGGTACAACCATGAAGCTGCCCAAAGAAGTTCATCGCCATATCTAGTTGAGTTGTATTATGACTGAACCTCAGGTAAGTTAACACTGTAAGAGCCTCTGTTTTTGTCAGCAAAATCGAAAAATTGCTTCACCTGTTTCAAAAGCATGCTTGAATACGTGGAACCACTTTCTTTGAAGACTAAAGAAGCTGCAACCATGGTTGCTGCTTTTTCTGCAGCAAGCTCAGTCCCTGGAGTCTCTTTATCAATTTTGGTGAGAGTTCTCTTCCTTGACATTGTTTCTGGCCTATCCCAACATTTATGATCCGTCTCTAGATCTTCCACCTCCACATAGAATCTAAATCCAATAATCAGTACTCTAATGTTTTGTATTCAGTTTGATGTATTGATTCATTGTACCTGAATATAGAGAACATTTGCAGAGGGATGAGCATTGATGATGAAATCAGTGGTCCATTTGAGAGAGTCTTTAGCAGACTCCAATAGGTTGACTGAATCCATTTGATCATCGTACTCAGGAATGGACCATGAGAGAAGTGTGGCAGTGATATCAAGAAAAGAGTAATTAAAATTTTATTTTCTATAATGCAAACTCAAGCAAAAGAAAATGATAACATATATATATATATATGTATATACGTGATTATAGGCAGGTAACTGCTTTGCTGTTGAGACAGAAATTATTGAGTCAATAGAAATTTATTAGATAATTAGATAGACATGTTAGATCGAAAGTAAAAAATAAGAAACGGGTTTTTAATTTATTAATTCAAGTCCATATTGTGAATTCATCAAACCAGAAAATCAGATACAACATGTTAAGAGATCAATAAAATCAATATCGAAATCAAGAATTACTACAACCTAATGTTCAAATACACACTATCTTTGAACATTATCCTAATGTATATATAGGAGATCTCATAAACACTATCTTTGTTAAGCTATTGTTCAAATATTAATATTATGATTAGTATTGTTAACAAAAGAAGAAGAATATATTAGGATTAGGGTTGTTGACTATAATTGTAATATATACAGAAAGTGCCTTTGTTCGGAAACTAAACCAAGAACTTGTGTCCCATAGTAATTGGTGGCATTGGTGTTTTATAAATGTTGTTATCTCTGCCACCCGCATAAAACACAGATCCGCTAGGGTCCACTACGAGTACATTGATGGCTGAAGAAAAGATAATATTTTCAACAAATGCCCTTTTGACAGTTCCAAACCTATGAGTTAGAAATCCAACCAATGCCATGAAATAAAAATGCTATATCATGTTTTATAAAACACAAACCACAAGTCAAAGAAAAGAAGACACATATGTCAACCACATGAAACAGACATAGGTATTTAACTGCCCTCTTAGTTCCTGACAGATTCCATTTTTAATAGAAGCATAGCGAGAAACAGGTTTGTGTCCTAACCTGAAAGCAAGAATCTTAATGGGCTGCAATGCGTGGAATGTGTTGGCAAAAGCTGTGAGAACCTGCAACAAACGATGATTGTTACTGATAGCAATAAATAACAGCTACTTCAAGGTCAAAATATTTATATATTGATTTTACAAATCGATTCTCTTGGACACAATTCTTACATAAGTGATCTGAGACTAATACTGAAGACGACAAACCTTGGTTCCAACTTGGAAGAGAATTAAACTCCACACACCAAGAAATTATACCAGTTCCCATTACATCAATCAAATCGCAGGGATTGAAGAATTAAACAAATTAGAATAGATTCAATTAAAAATCGTTTCAATTAGTAATATCAAAAAAATTTAGTACCCGAATCAGTAGATTTTTTGACGGGGAGGTTTCTCGATACGAAAAACTGGACAATCAACAGAGTCCTAGTATATCAAATTCAAATATAGTCTCGAGCAAACGCATGAGCATAGAAACGAAAGAGCCACAAACCTTAAGTAGCTCCCTTTAACATCGAGAACATCTATCTCGCCGATTTCAGAGATTTCTCCACTTTAAACTTCGAGCTCTTCTTCCTCCATATTTTTTTTTCACTCTCAGTCGCTCAAACAAACAAACAAACAAAAAGTGTTAATTTAATCATACATATAACTTCAATAGGAGTCACATAAAACCCATTCGGAAGAAGACACCAAACAAATATTCATAACACATATGAGAAATCAAATTCGCAAATTCTCCTCCTTACGTATATATTTCGAATTCTGAAAATACGAATTTGAGGGAAAAAGGGAAATTGAGAATTTGAGAGAAAGATCTTACGTTTTTGTATCACATATCTCAGAACAAAACGTCTCTAGTTATAGCTGAACAAAATATCCAATTTTTAAAAACTCTCACTTCTAACATCTCCTCACGAAATTGACGAATTAAAGAAGAACCGTTGAGAGAGATCTCCGTAAATCCTACAAATTTCACTCTGACTATCTCTCCTACAAATTTTTTTATCTACGTTATAAGAAAATTCTAGAATCAGCATGTTCCTTCACGGGTCGGATATATCATCGGCTTGGATCTTTAAAAGCTACAAATGGTAATCCAAGTTTACCATTAAAATTATTATTATTTTTCTCTTCAAACAGAACTAATGACATAAGCGGTAAATACTTAAATATGGCTTAAACGGCTCAGAAAAAATGTTGCCCCTCTCTCTCAATTAATAGTATAGATTTCAAAAAGGAAAGGATAAGAACACTCGAGATTTGAGGAATGTATCGAATTTCTTGCCGCTCCAAAATTGGTGGAATGGATAAACTTCAAAAGAATATGCAAAAAACAATTTCCTATCTAAAAAAATAAGCCAAATGGTCATTTTCTATATAAGAAAGACGGAGCAAACAAAAAAAGAAACTTATTAGAGAGATACTGAATATTATTTCTAGAGTGGCAATAACCTAGTTCTAGAGTGGCAACGATATATTTCTTTGTTCTTTGTATGATTTACGAATTCTGAATGTTCTGTTTTCCGTTTGTTTTAACCTTACTCGATCAATAATACAAAAAATGTTAGTTCATTTTTGTTAGTTTTTCGAACGAACCGGTTAAAAAAATTTCGTAGGTGGATCAACTCATCAAGTTCTCATTGAAGCTAATGAAGCTATTTCAGTAAAGTTTAATTGTCTTAATTCCCGTGAGATCACTCCAAAAACTCTGAGCTTTTTTTTTGGATTTCTTTCTTGATCATTGACAACTACGGCATTGTCAACTCCATGCTTTTTTTTCCTTTTAACAAAAATGAAATCAAATAGAACGGTTAGTTTATCAGAATTAAACGAAAATCCTGAAAAATGAATCCTTTTCTTTGTCGATAAAGCTCTTTCACAAATAATTTCTCATGGATTTATTAGCGCTGCACTTTTTTTCTTGGCAGAAACGAGTTATGATAGAATCATAGAACTCGGCTTGTTTATCTTGATGAAATGGGTTGAATGGCTGTCTCGATTCCAAAAGTATTTACTATGTTTACTATCATATCGATGTCTTCCCTTGCATTGGCAGACATAATTGGTATTGTTGCTGAGCTAGAAAATTCAATTCCAATAGATAATGTTAGAATCAAATTGGATAGCAAAATTCCAATTTTTCAATACCAAAAGTGGTCGAATAAGAGAGTCCTTGGCCGGCCGTTACAAGAAGAAGCCTGTTTGGTGCGCTTATGTGTTTGTATTTTTATACACAAAATATTCAAACTTAAAACTCAGGAGATAAAAATTATTAATTACAAATAATAATAATAATAAAGAAATTAAGCGTTACTTAAAAGAAAATGCCAGAAAAGAAAAAAGGGAAAATGGACCACCTGTGTGTGAACCAGTATATGAAAAAGGTTGAATTATAAAATCTTAGTGCTCAAAATTTATCCTTACTTTCTTTTTGTTCTCTTTAAAAATAATCTATAGATACACACAAACACATAAACATATCTATGCATATAAATAGGTGGTTGCCATGCTTACACAACTCTTCTGTCTTCAACTTGCAATAACAATTAATCTGTCAGAGAGAGAGATAGAGACAGATAGAGAAAAAAACATAGTATATCCCTCTGTTTTTACTCATTGATCTAAAGGGATTCATAGAAAGAACACAAATAGAGAGAGATAGAGTAATGGGGAGACAACCATGTTGTGACAAAGTAGGGTTGAAGAAAGGACCATGGACTGTAGAAGAAGATAGGAAGCTCGCTAACTTCATCCTCACTAATGGACAATGTTGTTGGAGAGCTGTTCCTAAGCTTGCTGGTCTTCTTAGGTGTGGCAAGAGTTGTAGACTTCGTTGGACTAATTATCTCCGACCAGATCTTAAGAGAGGTCTTCTCTCTGATTATGAGGAGAAGATGGTCATTGATCTTCATTCTCAACTCGGAAACAGGTTAAAAATCAAAAACTTTTATTACTTGATCTCTAAGTTTCATTCGATATACTCTGTTTCTGATGTTCTCTGTTTTCGATGTACTCTGTTTTTGAGATTTTTTTTTTGTATGTGAAGGTGGTCAAAGATAGCTTCTCATTTACCAGGACGAACAGACAACGAAATCAAGAACCATTGGAACACTCACATCAAGAAGAAGTTGAGAAAAATGGGGATTGATCCTCTTACTCATAAACCACTCTCTATCGTCGAACAAGAAGATGAAGAACCCTTAAAGAAGCTGGAGAATAATCAAATGCCTTTACAAGAACCTATCGAGAAGTCTCCGGTGGAACCAACTAAAGACAGCAACATCAAGAACATAGAAGATGATGATCAGTTTATGGCGAGAAATCTTGAGTATAGTGTAGAAGAAGTCCCTCTGATTGATCCAGAGTGTTTGGGGATATTTTGCAACAACTCTGAAATGTCTTCATCGACGGCTACGTCTTCGAATTCCTCTAATGATGATTCGAGTTTCTTGAAGGATTTGCAGTTTCCGGATTTCGATTGGTCCGAGAATTTTGGTAATAATAATGGTGTTGACAACATTATAGAGAACAATATGATGAGTTTGTGGGATGCTGATGTCTTTAGCAGTTGGGATTTGTTGCTAAATGATGAGAGTTCTTCAACTTTTTGGTTGTTTTGAATTCATTTTAATGTATATGTTCTCTTTTGTAAAAATGGAAACAATGGGGGGGGGGGGACCAAAAAAAAACTAAAATACTTTCTTACTCTATTTTTTTTTCTTACGGGGATTTGAAAAAACGTTTTACTTGAGAGACATTTTTTTTTCTGTCGTCACTTGAGAGGCATTTAGAAACGCTTAAAAAAAAGTTATTTTGTACAGGCAAAAAGAGTTAGAGAGCATTATGTCTTTTTGTAGTTTGTACCGTTACTATTGTGTTGGTCAATTTATGCGCTTTGTATTTTTTGTTCCATACACTTCCACGTCTTCAAGCTTACAATCACTTGAAAATAGGAATAATTCTTTTTTGGTTTCATCAATATTAATTTTTGTTTGCTGGTGGCTTTCAAATTTTCGTAACCGCTCTGCATGCTTTATCATATTCTTGAAAATTGTGATATTATAGTAAATTAGTAATTATGATAAAAATATACTATTGATGAAACCAAAAAAGTATATCTTAAAAATATATACTTGTATTCTATAGACAAAGCAAAATATGTACGAAAAATTTGGTTCTCGAGCACACTAATCCTTACACTCAATAACCGCCTCATTTCAAACCCTAAACTCTAATCAATAGATGTATATATATATATATATACATAGATATATGTATATATATATATATACATAGATATATACCATGTTTTTATCAATTTATGGCACACTAGTGTATTAAACTCTTCATGGATCGATTTAGATTTGTGTTCTTTGGAAATAGACATATCTTCTTTATAGGATTAGTAATTTAGTATCCAACAATGCTCAACTTTGTGCAGTTTCTTCTTTTCTTATAGCTTTTAGTCTTTAATTTCTTGAAATTGCTTGCTTTGTTTAAAATTTACATTATAGGATTTTACGCTATCATTTTCAAGTTTTACGCTATCATTTTAGGATTTTTTTTTCCTTTTGTCTTCACTTAGCAAAATCTAAAAGGTTGTTTTCGCTTCTAATCTAAAACCGTAGAATACGAGTAACAGAGACTTCGGTCCAACTACACTTCATATATTTTTTTATCGAAAAAAAACAAAAAAAAAACTTCAATTCATATATGTTTCATTTTAAAGTGTTCCCATTTATTTATACCTTCTTTTTTGGGTCCAAAATGTTGACTTCGGACGGTCATGAGCGATGCTTTAAGAACTTATACGCATGCACTGATGCACATTTGATTAAGTAAACAAAAGTCATGGCACTTTTCTATTCTGTGTTCCTAGAAAAATAAAAATAGATTTAGTTTGATTTGTATGACTTAAGAGGACCTAATTATTAGAACTTAGACGTGACAGAACGATCGAATACTGCATTGGTTATAGAAGAAAGCCCAAGGTTTATATACGATATAGAATATATAGTACATACTACCTATTCATAATTAACTAACGTAAAGTAACTAACGAGCTAATTAAATAATATAGTAATAACTAATATTTTTAAGAAAATAATGAAATGTATAAATTAACCTTAACCAAAACAATAAAGGACAGTTTCATCAATAAATGCAAGCCCAATCATTTATTTTTTTCAGTTTCGATATTCCAATTGAAGATCTCAATCCTAATTGTTTTATTTTAAATTTATGTATAAATTACTTTAGTTTTTAGACAAGACTATTTTGAGGTTTATATAAACATTTTAGTTAAAAACATAACTTTTTATTTATTACGCTTAAATTTTGAAAACTTTTAGCTGTTGAAGTTTAGTTATACTTAAGTAATACCTTTTTTTAATTAAATTATTACTGTATTAGAGCTAATAAAATATAACTTGGTGATTTATTTGCGAAAATACATATGACAAAATCGTAAAAATTAAAATTGGAATTTCTTTCCGTAGTTTTGATGATCCGGATCAGCATCATATATACTGTGGTCCATGGCTAAAACATATATATGGTCCAACCACAACCGATTTAAGTTGTCTAACTAATCCCAATATTTGGACAGCTTGATTGAAAAAACCTTAGTCCAAGGATAGTCAACTGAAGAGTCAACGTTCATTTTGCAACGCAAGAACCGATTTATACGCCAATAAATCCCGTCGACTTTAATGGATCAGACTTTGTTCAAAGCAGAAGTCGAACTTAAAGTTGATTTTCCACTTGAACACAACACGTTGGACAAGTTGGATTAGCATGATAATTTGTTACTTATATAAACAGTTTTTGACAGTTTGTCACCGTTGTAATTTTTTGCAAATAAAAGCATATACTCATCTAGCCAATTCACCCTATCTATTATTGTAGATATGGTGTTTTACAAAATCTCTGAGAATAAACTAGACATAACTAAATCTTTGTAAGGATTATGAGTGGATGACTCATTGTGAATTCGGAATGATAGAAAACCATAAAAGCTTATGGACACCGAATGTCTAAATCAAATGCCTTGGCAGAAAATAGACATGTCTACATCATATGGGGGTATTACTCAGCTTCAGCGTCATGCTGACCTAATAATTCAATTATTTTAGAGTTAGAATTGACGAGGGTGTGTTTATTTCCCCTTGGTCAAACTTGATGTGATTTTTAGAAATATATTTCCTTTTCTATCAAGCACTTGTTCTAGGAAACGCGTCATTCTAAAACAGTCAAAAATAATTGATAACGTTATAGTTGTATATAGTTTATAGTGATATATATTATTGTGAATATGACTTTCAAGTTGATTTGGTAGATGAGTATATCCTATTAATTTAGTGGATATTTGATACTTGATTAGTCTGATTTCACTAAAAATGAGCTTTGAGAATGTTGAAACCTAATTGGTTGAGAGAATTAACAGCAATAATTTAAGTGATCCAATTGTTCACTTATAATTGGGAAAAGAAAAAGGTCCTTTATAACATAAAATAGATAAAAGCTTTAGGTTGGTGGAAAAGGCTACTTAGGAGTATGTATATGTTGTGTGGAATGAGAGAGCTCGGCCCATAAGTTAATCATTGAATGCAGAAGACTTTTATGTCTCTCAGTTCTTTTCTTTTCATACTTTTCTACAGAAACAATAAAAAGAATAGTAGTTCTCAGAGTTATAAAGTTTCATTAGTGGTTGATGTGTCAATGGTTTTAATGGTTTTTAACCCTTGATTCTATATATTTTTAGTGTCCCCAATCGAATCTAAGATACTACAAACTCTCATACATTAGCAACCTTATAGCATTCTTATCAGTAAGAGATTCACTTGAGTCTCTTAAAATTTAAAATTTTAATTTAAAACAAAATTTTGACCAATAATAAAAAAACACGTGTAAATGGATATTTAACACTATTATGAGACTTCTAATAAACACGTGTAAATGGAGGTACTCTTACAATCTTATTTTATCGAATCAAATCAATCAATCTCACATCTAATTTTTTGTTAATCTTGTTTTTTATTGCCATTCCTGACATATTATACTTTTTAAACTTAAATTATTAAAAGCAATCACTACAAAAAAATATCTAACTTCCGACTAACTTCCGACCACCATTTTAGTCAGAAATTCATTGGTATTTACACACTCCGACAAGTTTCCGACCAACCAAAATTGGTTGGAATTTAAGAATCGGGAACGTATTTTGGTCAGAAATTTGTCAAAACTTTGTGACGAAAAAAATTGGTCGGAAAATTTTGTTAAAATTTTCCAACCATTTTCAACTACATATATCGATTAAAAAATATTTTAAATAAAAAAATTTAGAAATTTGTCAAAAATTTCCGAAAAACTTAACAAATTTGGTCGGAATTTAGTCAAAATTTTAATATATTATTTTGTTAAACAAAAAATATCAAAAAAAATTTAAAAACAGAATGAAAGATTGTCTTATAAAAATAATAAAATTAGAAAGAAAAAATTAATATAACAATATAAAAAAAAATAGTAAATTATGGAAATATTTTTTAAAAAATGAAATGGTTGAATGTTTGGTAAAATTTTATAAAGTTTGAGAGATTTAAAATATTTAGAAAGTTTTAAGAAATTTTAGATAGAAAGTAGATAGATGTTTGAAACATGGAAATGATTTGGGAAGAAAAATCCGTGTGGATTATATAAAAAACGCGTCGGTCGGAAATTAGACGAAAATTGGTTAGAAATAGACATAAAATTTCCGATAAACCCAGAAAATTGGTCGAAAACTTTGCTCGGAAAGTATGCGTTTCCGCATGTCGAAGGGTTATAAATCTAATTAAGATTTCTAACCAATTCTTGGGATGCTCGGAAATAGACATAAAATTTTCGATCCACCTGGGAATTGGTCGGAAATGGATATACAATTTAAAAAAAATGATTATATTGTTCCAACCAATTTCTGACTAGTATTTTGACCAAATTCTGAGTAAATACTTTTTTTGAATTTTTTGAAAATTTTTTGATGACTTTCAAAATCATTAGAAGATAGTCAGAATATTTTCGACCATTATTATTAGTCGGAAATGATCGGAAATAGATATATTTTCTTATAGTGATGAAGATCTCTAAATTTTTCGTCGTGAATAATCTTAGCCACGGTTTTGTTTTAATATTGACATTTTGTCGGCATATTACTGTGAATTATATGATGTGTCAATTTTATCTCCAATTCTTGATAAATATGATTAGTAGTTTTTCTAAAGATGCTATTTCTTTTAAATAATCAATCCAAAAGCTTGAACTATGGGTTTCAAAAAATAGACACATGTCATGGAATGTGCTATATATGTACATATGTATATAGAAATACATTATTCCATATGTTCCACTAAAGAGTAAAGACACTTTGCTTTCTCCACCGAGCTCCAAACAACAGTGTCGATAGAAAGTTCTCGTCCGAATAATATTTTTTGTAAAACAATAAAGTTTCAAACCTTTGGCATTTGATAATATCTGTGGCAGATTCACAAGAAATCATCTCCTTTTCAGATGTAACACTTGGTTTTAAAACTCGGATCCAGTAAACTTTTAAAATATTTTTTACGGATTGAGCCAACCATACTTGGATTCTTGTCCAAATGTTATTTCGAAAACTGTTCTTTTAATGTTATCGCTGTAAATTGAAAATAAAAATAAAAATAAAAATAAAAATAGACAAAGCCCCCATACTCTGATATTGTCATGGTCGGTGGATGCTTCACTATTCAGCGAACTATAGCAACCAAGATAAAGACTTTACACGATCTTAGTGTTAAGGTCGGTTCACGATTTACTATGCAAAGAAATACTAGCAGCAGTTTAAAGATCGATGTATGCAATGAAATTTCATGATGAACTGAAAGTCTGTACTATTTGTTTAATAAAACTTAAAAACATTCTTCTATTTATTATTTGAAAAGTAAGATTTGTAAAAGATGCATATATTTTCAGCAAAGATTTTAGAAAAAAAAACTATTTCCTATATTAATTATGGTTAAATAGGATTTAAGCATACGTCAAAATATATATTTTCACATATAAACTAGAACATATAGATATATTTATGGTCAACTAACGTAAAATTACATTATTATAAGCTACATTCATAGTCAAAGGGCTCTCAATATGAATTGCATTTTTTTTTCGATCCGTTTAACGTCAAATTGTTATTGGTCTAACATCGTATATGATCCAATGCTGTGTGTGATCGAATGTTAGTAATTAAGTTGTTTGTAAATAATTAAGGCAGTGAACACAGGTGGAGAGACATAACTGGATGGGGCAGGCAGATAATGATGATATTGTCTTCCATAATGGCCCATCCAATATATATCTTTATTGTGACACATGCCCTCTCACCATTCCTTGAGTATGCATTAAAATTAATTAGTATTATCTTTTCTTTTTCAAGTCATCATACAATATGTCACATAAAATCATATATCAGTGTACAATTGACCATTTCATGTAAGATGTAACCTAATCATCATACAATATGTCACATAAAATCATTTAACGTTAGAGATCTTCTACACGAAAGTTGTTTTTTATACTTGAAACCAAACGGTTTATACAATCCCATAAGTAAAACAATATAAAAATTAATGGTAATTATTTTTTGCAGTTTTTAACAAATGACAAGTCTATAAGTGTGGAGCATAAAGTTGTGGCAAATAGAGGTCAAGAGCCGCGCATTTTTATCGCGTCTTTCTTTGTCCATCCACCAACAAGTTCGAGAGTATATGGACCCATTAAAGAGCTTTTGTCAGAACAAAACCCTCCCAAGTACAGAGACAGCACTGCGAGAGCCTCCAACCACTATGTAGCTAGAAAACCTAATGTCAATTCTTGATTGAGCCATTTAAGGATCTGAAAAAGAAAAAATGGTAAACCCAAATATCCGAGTTTTCCTTGAGTTTCCGATAAAGATTAGTGCACACATATGCACCATCTACAATAAGGTTTATAAGTACTACATGTTCTAGTACTAATAAGATGCCTATTAAATGTTTGGTTCAATAATTATTGAGTTGTGAGTTTCCGTCGCATGCTTCTTTATGTACTGACCTATCAAAGATGTTCTGACAGAAAATAATCAGCCCTTAGTAGAGATCAAAAGTCGTAGACGAAATCTCTTGATTTCAATAATTTAAGATCTGAAATTTGCTATCACGAGATCATCATTGAAGATTTGCAAGAAAATGATATATCTACAATAAAAGGAAATACGAAATCAAGAAGCACGTTTATAGTTAATTATAAATTCTTCTAAGTTCTACGTACGTATCATTGCTCATGACTCATGAGTCATGATAACCATAGGTAAAGTAATATTGTGTATACGAATGTTTACGCCTTCTGATTCACATTTAGTCTAAACGACAGCTTATTTTATACCACTACATATTAATCCAGTTTTGAATAGGCTGGTCTGTCATGAGGAACCCATCCCTATAGTACAATTATTTTATACAAACAAATTCTTAGCTTGACCTCACCCTTGGTATCTCCTTATATAATAATCTCTTATCCTAATCTTATTAGAACTTATATTTAGATAACTCCTAAATATTTTAGTCATAATCCTAATTCACTTAGAATAAAGTTACTTGTCAGTTCAGTAAACTTCAAGGTTATCCCAACATTCTCCCTTTTAAGCTTGAAGTCACACTGAGACACATCTTGAACTCCTCACATTGACCTTGCTGGTGTTCATACCTCACGTTGACACCTTAAGCGTTTCACACCTCTTGTGTGATATATTTTTTTTCTTTTAGAAAACACACGCGAGATTATAAAAGACTCACTCTTTTATTGCTTCTCGAGACTATCTTTGGTTCCTTTAAAAAAAACCTCCTCGTTGATGTTAGAATGCCCTTGTAGTCATCTCGGATAACTTACACGCGAAGTTATCAATTGTTTCCGAATCCGTCATCTTGATCCTCTCAAATTCAGACATAAGGGTTTGTAGTCGTGCCTCTTTTTGATATTTATAGGGATGTTAGCGCCTCCTTTGCTAAACCTATTCCTATTGCTAATAAAAAATTTCTTTTTCCTAAATCTATTAGAATTAGATAGCTCCTAATTCTCTTAGGATTACATTAAGCTTATCTTATTCCTAATCGACTTGATTAAGGACATCTTAAGCTTATCTCTTTGAAGCTTATCCAACAATCTCCCTCTTAAGCTTCAATCTTGTTTCTGAAACGTTTTGAAGCTTATTCCTTGTTGTATTTTCACTATCTCTCATGGCTCAGGAATACTCTTGTCGTTGTCTCTCCCTTGACTCGGATCAACAACCTAGTTTGCTCTGATACCAAATAAAGTTTCTCAATCAAACACTTCTTAGTTTTGTATAAAGAATAACTCTCTTTATTAGGTTTAGAAAATAACTCAAAACTAAATTCTCAAAACTCTTATGTTTGATGATATTGAATGGCTGCACCTTCTAAAGAAGATTGCCTACGTACCCTTTAGAAGGGATCAAGCCAAACACGTAGTTCTAAATCTCTATCTCTCTAAAACTCATAAGTTATACCACACCTTGGTATCTCCTTATATAATAATCTCTTATCCTAATCTTATTAGAACTTATCTTTAGATAACTCCTAAATATTTTAGTCATAATCCTAATTCACTTAGAATAAGGTTACTTGTCGGTTCAGTAAACTTCAAGGTTATCCCAACATTCTCCCTTTTAAGCTTGAAGTCACACTTAGACACATCTTGAACTCCTCACGTTGACCTTGCTGGTGTTCACACCTCACTTTGACACCTTGTGCGTTTCACACCTCTTGTGTGATATATTTTTTTCTTCGGAAAACACGAGATTATAAAAGACTCAATCTTTTGTTGCTTCTCGAGACTATCTTTGGCTCCTTTAAAAACAACATCCTCGTTGATGTTAGAATGCCCTTGTATTCATCTCGGATAACTTGCCCGCGAAGTTATCTATTGTTTCCGAATCCGTCATCTTGATCCTCTCAAATTCAGACATAAGGGTTTGTAGTCCTGCCTCTTTTTGATATTTATAGGGATGTTAGCACCTCCTTTGCTAAACCTATTACTATTGCTAATAAAAAAACTTCTTTTTCCTAAATCTATTAGAATTAGATAGCTCCTAATTCTCTTAGGATTACATTAACCTTATCTTATTCCTAATCTGACTTGATTAAGGACATCTTAAGCTTATCTCTTTGAAGCTTATCCAAAAATCTCCCTCTTAAGCTTCAATCTTACTTCTGCAACGTTTTGAAGCCTATTCCTTGTTGTATTTTCACTATCTCCCATGGCTCGGGAATACTCTTGTCATTGTCTCTCACTTGACTCGGATCAATAACCTGGTTTATTCTGATACCAAATAAAGTTTCTCAATCAAATACTTCTTAGTTTTGTATAAAGAATAACTCTCTTTATTAGGTTTAGAAAATAACTCAAAACTAATTCTCAAAACTCTTATGTTTGATGATATTGAATGGCTGCACCTTCTAAAGAAAATTGCCTACGTACCCTTTAGAAGGGATCAAGCCAAACACGTAGTTCTAAATCTCTGTCTCTCTAAAACTCATAAGTTATACCACACCTTGGTTTCACCTTTTATAATAATCTCTTATCCTAATCTTATTATAACTTATATTTAGATAACTCTTAAATATTTTAGTCATAATCCCTATTCACTTAGAAAAAGGTTACTTGTCGGTTCAGTAAACTTCAAGGTTATCCCAACATTCTCCCCTTTAAGCTTGAAGTCATACTTAGACACATCTTGAACTCCTCACGTTGACCTTGCTGGTGTTCATACCTCACGTTGACACCTTGTGCGTTTCACACCTCTTGTGTGATATATTTTTTTTTCTTCGGAAAACACAAGATTATAAAAGACTAAATCTTTTATTGCTTCTCGAGACTATCTTTGGCTTCTTTAAAAACAACATCCTCGTTGATGTTAGAATTCCCTCGTAGTCATCTCCGATAACTTGCCTGCGAAGTTATCTATTGTTTTCGAATCCGTCATCTTGATCCTCTCAAATTCAGACATAAGGGTTTGTAGTCGTGCCTCTTTTTGATATTTATAGGGATGTTAGCACCTTCTTTGCTAAACCTATTCTTATTGCTAATAAAAAACTTCTTTTTCCTAAATCTATTTGAATTAGATAGCACCTAATTCTCTTAGGATTACATTAAGCTTATCTTATTTATAATCCGACTTGATTAAGGACATCTTAAACATATCTCTTTGAAGCTTATCCAACAATCTCCCTCTTAAGCTTCAATCTTGTTTCTGAAACGTTTTGAAGCTTATTCCTTGTTGTATTTTCACTATCTCCCATGGCTCGGGAATACTCTTGTCGTTGTCTCTCCCTTGACTCGGATCAACAACCTGGTTTGCTCTGATACCAAATAAAGTTTCTCAATCAAATACTTTTTAGTATTGTATAAAGAATAACTCTCTTTACTAGGTTTAGAAAATAACTCAAAACTAAATTCTCAAAACTCTTATGTTTGATGATATTGAATGGCTGCACCTTCTAAAGAAGATTGCCTACGTACCCTTTAGAATGGATCAAGCCAAACAAGTAGTTCTAAATCTCTGTCTCTCTAAAACTTATAAGTTATACCACACCTTGGTATCTCCTTATATAATAATCTCTTATCCTAATCTTATTAGAACATATATTTAGATAACTCCTAAATATTTTAGTCATAATCCTAATGCACTTAGAAAAAAGTTACTTGTCGGTTCAGTAAACTTCAAGGTTATCCCAACATTCTCCCCTTTAAGCTTGAAGTCACACTTAGACACATCTTGAACTCCTCACGTTGACCTTGCTGGTGTTCATACCTCACTTTGACACCTTGTGCGTTTCACACCTCTTGTGTGATATATTTTTTTTTCTTCGGAAAACACGAGATTATAAAAGACTCAATCTTTTGTTGCTTCTCGAGACTATCTTTGGCTCCTTTAAAAACAACATCCTCGTTGATGTTAGAATGCCCTTGTAGTCATCTCGGGTAACTTGCCCACGAAGTTATCTATTGTTTCCGAATCTGTCATCTTGATCCTCTCAAATTCAGACATAAGGGTTTGTAGTCCTGCCTCTTTTTGATATTTATAGGGATGTTAGCACCTTCTTTGCTAAACCTATTCCTATTGCTAATAAAAAAACTTCTTTTTCCTAAATCTATTAGAATTAGGTAGCTCCTAATTCTCTTAGGATTACATTAAGCTTATCTTATTCCTAATCTGACTTGATTAAGGACATCTTAAGCTTATCTCTTTGAAGCTTATCCAACAATTTCCCTCTTAAGCTTCAATCTTGTTTCTGAAACGTTTTGAAGCATATTCCTTGTTGTATTTTCACTATCTCCCATGGCTCGGGAATACTCTTGTCGTTGTCTCTCCCTTGACTCGGATCAACAACCTGGTTTGTTCTGATACCACATAAAGTTTCTCAATCAAATACTTCTTAGTTTTGTATAAAGAATAACTCTCTTTATTAGGTTTAGAAAATAACTCAAAACTAAATTCTCAAAACTCTTATGTTTGATGGTATTGAATGGCTGCAGCTTCTAAAGAAGATTGCCTACGTACCCTTTAGAAGGGATCAAGCCAAACACGTAGTTCTAAATCTCTGTCTCTCTAAAATTTATAAGTTATACCACACCTTGGTATCTCTTTATATAATAATCTCTTATCCTAATCTTATTAGAACATATATTTAGATAACTCCTAAATATTTTAGTCATAATCCTAATTCACTTAGAAAAAGGTTACTTGTCGGTTCAGTAAACTTCAAGGTTATCCCAACATTCTCCCTTTTAAGCTTGAAGTCACACTTAGACACATCTTGAACTCCTCACGTTGACCTTGCTGGTGTTCATACCTCACGTTGACACCTTGTGCGTTTCACACCTCTTGTGTAATATATTTTTTTTCTTCGGAAAACACGAGATTATAAAAGACTCAATCTTCTATTGCTTCTCGAGACTATCTTTGGCTTCTTTAAAAACAACATCCTCGTTCATGTTAGAATGCCCTCGTAGTTATCTCGGATAACTTGCCTGCGAAGTTATCTATTGTTTCCGAATCCGTCATCTTGATCCTCTCAAATTCAGACATAAGGGTTTGTAGTCGTCCCTCTTTTTGATATTTATAGGGATGTTAGCACCTCGTTTGCTAAACCTATTCCTATTGCTAATAAAAAAACTTCTTTTTCCTAAATCTATTAGAATTAGATATCTCCTAATTCTCTTAGGATTACATTAAGCTTATCTTATTTATAATCCGACTTGATTAAGGACATCTTAAACATATCTCTTTGAAGCTTATCTAACAATCTCCCTCTTAAGCTTCAATCTTGTTTCTGAAACGTTTTGAAGCTTATTCCTTGTTGTATTTTCACTATCTCCCATGGCTCGGGAATACTCTTGTCGTTGTCTCTCCCTTGACTCGGATCAACAACCTGGTTTACTCTGATACCAAATAAAGTTTCTCAATCAAACATTTCTTAGTTTTGTATAAAGAATAACTCTCTTTATTAGGTTTAGAAAATAACTCAAAACTAAATTCTCAAAATTCTTATGTTTGATGATATTGAATGGCTGCACCTTCTAAAGAAGATTGCCTACGTACCCTTTAGAATGGATCAAGCCAAACACGTAGTTCTAAATCTCTGTCTCTCTAAAACTCATAAGTTATACCACACCTTGGTATCTCCTTATATAATAATCTCTTATCCTAATCTTATTAGAACTTATATTTAGGTAACTCCTAAATATTTTAGTCATAATCCTAATTCTCTTAGAATAAGGTTATTTGTCGGTTCAGTAAACTTCAAGATTATCCCAACACACATTGCACACATATGACTTCCTTCCACTTGTTTTCTCTGTGGACAAGGTTTCTCTTTGAAGAAATGTTAGAATAGGTATTTAGATGAAACTTTTTTTCGTAAAAAAAAGAAATATCTTTGTCAACAGAAAAAAACAAGATTAATATTCTATGTAAAAATGAAAAGAAATTTAACCCAATAATTGTCTGTTCCAACTGTAACATTAAAGGTCCAATCGTTGTCCTTTTCTCTCTTGAGCTTCAACTCGGTAGTCGGAATTTGAGATGCGGTAGTTCCTCTTCTTCGTCTCTAGCGATGACGAGGTATGAACGGACAGCCAAACAGAGCATAGTGGTGGCCGGATCTGGTTTCAGAAACGGTGTTCATGGCTATTAGGTTCCGGATTGAAGCTCGTTTGGAGGACGCGAGGTGCTCTTTGGAGCTCGTCATAGAGCGCTGGTGATGTGACCTCCGGCCTAATTACGCAGCAGAAGCTGTCTGGTGGTTCTGGTGGGGTGTGTCGCAAGTGGAGGAGGAACGGCGGTAGTTGTACGGGCGATTGCTGCAAGCCTCGGTGGTTGGTAATGGCGGAGGTGAACCCGCCATTCGCTTTCGCTTACCGGTTGTCTTGGGGTTTTTCTCCCACCGGATCGACGGAAAGTTGGTTCTGATGAGCTGCTATTAAAGATGGATTTGTGGGTTTGGTTAGTATACAATAGTATTTGAAAAACACTAAGATAGAAAATCACTTAGCGGAAAGGTAAAAATCACTTATTCCACTAACACTCAGCCAAATTTTCACTTAAGCAGCAACAATACTTAGCCAAATAATTCACTTACGCCGAACATTTAAACATTTCCCTCTTTTCACCCACAATTATTGAAGAACACCTCAAACCTAATCAAAATCCATTAGACCCACAAACTCAACATCCAGTCACAAAACATACTGCTACCACCGTCGAAGTTAGTTGCAGCCATTCCGGTTGTAACTAGCCACAATTTTGTCATCAGTAAAACCAGCCACAATTTCGTCATTCGTAACCGGCCACATCCTCCATCTCAGTCGCTTTAAAGTGAAATCGAAGTTATATTATTTCTTTATTACTTTCATTTATTTCCTTCAAACTTAGGGTTCTTTCCACTAAGTTCTGGGTTATTGCAACTTTAGAAAGTTTTGACTTTTAGGTTTTATTTGCATTTATTTTCTTAAGGTCATTATCTTTTTATTGCATGCCTCTATTCTTTGCCATTGTGGAGCAATTTTTTCTTATTAGGGTTTTTGGGATTTGATTTAGATGTAGATGGTGATAGAGAAGGAACAATTTTGATTTTGAAAGTTTGGATTTTTAGTATTGAAGTTGCATATGTTCTCTTAAACTCTATAAACCACTCTTGATTTCATTGTCTACAAAGCTCGATTTCTATTTAATTCTTTTTTTTGTCAAATACATCAAATTCGACACATTATTTTCAATGCTTCACTTTTTGCTTAAACTTAAAACCGATTCTGTTATTGTTTTGCGAGTGTTGCTGATTGCAATATTGGAGAACTGAATCATTTATTTTTTTTGTAATCACACGACATGTTATTCCTATCTATCCAATTTTGTAGTATTATGAATTTTTAGTAAGTACATTGTTGTGGTTGCGATGCTTTTGTTTTGTGATTTAATTATGATTGGTTTAATTACTACATTATTGTGCTTGTGGTTGTTTTGTTTGGTGGTTCAATTATGATTAGTTTCAAATAGGCTGATTTTTTTTTACATACTGTACGTTATTAATTCGAATTTGATATAATAGACTGGTTAATTGGTCTGAGATTTAAGTTATTGTCTGATCTGGAACCATTTTTTAGAGATATGAATGTTTCATAGACATTCAAACACTATGATGTTAACTTTGATATGGTGCTTATGGGTTTGAATTGTTGTACTAAGTTTTAATTAAGGTTAGAACATATAATGCCGGACAATGCGTGGATGCATCTTTGCAGGTATGAAATTTAATTATATATGTTAAGTTTCAGTGGGGGATTTGAGATTTTAAGAGTTTATTTTGTTTTTCTTTAATTCTGCACCGAAGACTTGATCCTGACTATGAGAGAGGTGCTTATAATTTTTTATGAGATGTGGCTGCGGCGTTAGGAGACATAGATGTGATAATATGCCCATGCATTGATTGTCGTAATGTAGATCATCATCCAGCCACTGATGTAGTTGTTCATTTTTTAACAAGTGGGAATGGATGAGGCTTACAAGCTGTAGAGGGATTGTTATCATCATAGAGAAGTGAACTCAGGGGCTAAAGTTGAATGCAAAGTAACTCAGTGAAATGATGAGATTTTGGGTTAACTAAAGTTGCTGAATATTTAAATGAAGAGTTGGCTGGTAAGTGTGATTTAGGTGAGATTGCAAAAGGTGAGGACAAGAAAGAAGATGAGTTCCTTGCAAAGCTAGCAGATGCTGAAACATCATTATATCCAAGATGTGCAATCCATAGCAAGCTATCGGCTATTGTGTCATAGTTTATACATAAAACATATAATGGTTGGTCTGACAAGAGCTTCAATGATTGAAAAATGCCTTGTTTTACATTGGTACATCTTCAAAGTACGACAGCAAATAAGAATTAAGCAATAAGAAGTTTTCAAATAGAAAAATGAAGATCACATCAGAAAACAAAAACAAAAACAGAAAATTTATAAAAGTTTTAAACCAAAACACCAATGATAAAAGGAACAAGAACGCCAAAAAAATGGTTTTCATCAGCCCCGTCGTGGGCGAAGACACAAAGGTTGAAGAAAACATCATGATCGGAGAGGATGGCTCTTTTGGAGAGTTGGGGTAGTCTATAATCCTTGATAGTGAGGTCGCTGAAACTAGTGATATAACATTTTCTGGGGGTTGAATTGGAGACAATAGAAAGCTCGGAGAAAATGAACCATTCGGAGAATTGGCCAACGCCAATATAAAGATTGAGATGGTGAAGATGCTGAAACTGATAATGTAATATTTTCTGATCCTAGATCGATCGGAGAATTAGGCCATGCTAGACTCCTGGGCAATGAAGTCGTCGAAAATTGGGGTGGAATGTTCTCTGATTCAATATTATTAGGAAAATTAGGCAAATTTGTTGGGATTGGTGGTTGAATATTTTCTAATCCAAGATCATTTGGAGAATTTGGTCTGGTTAGACTACCGGACGATAAAGTCCCCAGCACTAGTGGTGGAATATTCTCTTGTTGTTGGTACTCATCACTAGTTGTAATCATATGATGGAACGGAGACCAACTCCCATATATTAGTTCTTGGTTCAAATAGTCTTCCTTCACTTTTTTCTCATATTGTTGTATAAAACTATCCACCAAAGTTTCTACTGACTCTTGCTCTTGGGGAGAAGGTGGTGTCGACGGTGGTGAAGGCAGCAATTGAAGCAACGACTGAGACGATGGAGACGATGGTTGAATGTTGAGTAACTCAGTTGTTGTATTGTTCATGGTTTTGGTTATAATAATAATAGGAACGTCCTTCCACACATTAGGCTCATTATTGGTAACATGAGCCAATGAAGGCTGAGGTGGTGGATATGTCTGTTGAGTGTTCAAAGCGTTGGTCATAATAGGAGAGTCATTTAGCTTGTTTCGCTGGTGACTGTTAAAATAATCAAGTGAAAAATGCAGCAACGACTCAGACGGTTGATTTTTGACTAATTCTGCTGTTGAGTTGTTCACAGTCATCATCGAAGCCTCATGGTATTGATATGGTAGAGAAGTATGAGCGTTATTTGGCCGATGACCACGAAAATGAGTCAATGATGAAGGCTGCAATGGATGAGAAAGTGGATACGGCGATCGACCGTTGAATAATTCAGATGTTGAGTTATTCAAGGTGTGGTCATAATAGGAACCACAAGGTATTGATATGGTTGAGAAATATGAGAATTATTTGGTTGACGACCGTTAAATGAGTTAATGCTGAAGGCATCAACGGCTAAGATGGTAGATCTGGTGGTTGAGTGTTGAGTAATTCAGTTATGGATGATGTCATGGCCTTGATCAGAACCACAGGATATCGACAAGGTTGAGAAATAGGAGCCGATGATTGAGTCTTAAATTCATTTGTGAGGTTTTCACATCATCGGTCATAATTGGAATAAGAGGTTGTAGACTTCTAACATGATCTAGTGGCGGAGGACAGATCCTATCAAGACAATGGCTTGGGGTAGTGCATGTGAAGCTATGAGCCCTCATCTTGAATTGGTCTCTCGTTGTATTATAGATACTCGCCTCATCATACTCGTTGGGGTTAGCTTTTTGTTTTGATATCTCATGGAAAACATTGTTAATTATTCTCTGATCAGAATTCATTTTTAATTTTGTTATTTTTTGTTTTTCTTATTTTTCATCTCAATAAAATGACGATATATATAACAATCATATTTACATATATATCCATAAATTAGATTTCTAAACACACCTTTTTGTAAATATGGTCAAGGTTTAGTTAGATAGCACCAACATTATTATTTTCTCTTTTGTTTTTATATAAGGTAACTTTTTAAATTCAAATTAGAAATTGAACCCACGAAATCTAGAGTTATTTGTACATTCAATCAATATTTTATAAATATTAATTTATAATATATATATATATATATATATTGAATCTTTAACATTTGTTGTTTAAAACATTTATTTCAAAAATAAAATCATTTATCTATTTCAAGTAAAGTAAACATTTTCAATTACAAAAATAAATTTTCTATTTTTCTTTTACACCATCAAAACAATATATTAATTTTTTTCCATTGCAATTGATAAGTAAATACAAGTCATTACTATATTTTGAGTTTTTATTAAGTATGTGGTTCAAATCTATGAACAATAATTAAATAAGAGCTTGTTTGACATAATAATTAAATTTTACCTAAATTTTAGTTAAATCTTATTAAAATTTTACTTAAATTAATTAATTTATTTTCTAAAGACATTTGTCTGTAAATGTGGTAAAGTTTTAGATAACAACAATATTATTATTTTATCTTTTGTTTTTGTAAAAAGTAACTTTTTGAATTCAAACTAGAAATTAAACCCGCGAAATCTAGAGTTATGACAGTTTTTGTAAAAGCATAATTATTTAAATAATATGATATCATTATAGCATAAACAAAAATAATATGAGATTTTAACTTACTTTGATTTTCGTTTTTTTTCTTGCACAAGTCGTCATCTTCACGATGATTAGTTATATTTATAGTTACGATATTCTCTATGTTTAATGGTTTCTTGTTTAAAACATTTATTCAAAAATTATACCATTTATGTATTTCAAGTAAAGTAAACATTTTCAATTACAAAAAGAACTTTTCTAATTTTCTTTTACACCATCTAAAAACTATATTATGTTTTCCGAAAATGATAAATAAATACAAGTCATCAATATATTTTGATTTGTTATTACATACTTGGTTCAAATCTATGAGTAATTCTTAAAAAATAGAATATTTTGGCATACAAATAAATTTTAGATTTTCTTTTTTTCTCGATACTTGTTTAAATAATAAATAAGAGCTTATGAATAAGTTTTCAAAAGAATAATACTTAACATTTTTCATATATATAGATTGTATTTGTAACTGCTATTTGACTATTTTGGTCGACAAATTTCAAAAATTTTAAATTATTTTTGGAAATTTTGTGAGGGAATTGCGACATATCCCTCGCAAAATTTGCCGCCAAATCGTTGGTTATATTTTCAGCAAAATTTGAGACAGATTTACAAGGAATCCGTCGCAATTCTCTCACAAATAGTTTAGGGTATACAGTTTAGAGATTTATATGTTACATTACGACGCAATTCCATTGCAATTTGCGAAGTATTTGCTAAAGACCCTCAAAATTCCCTCCCATGCTCTTATTTTCTATGGATTTGTGAGAAAATCCTCAAATCCCTCACCATTCCATAGCAAATTGGTGAAATCAATATTTAAAACAACAAAACACTTATAAAATTTTATCGCAATCATTTGTAGAAAAATAAATTTTTATTTGTAAAAATTACACACTGTGATATATGAACAAATGTGCAATAAAAAAACTAATTTACTTGCAATTTTTTTATCTGTCATTTTTAACAAACAAAGAACCGACATATGTCATTTAGTGCATACTCTCTTAAGTTTTTTATTAGGTAAATATCCTAAGATGAATTAGTAAAAATATAAAAAAATCAATGTTAAATATTTTGCACACAATTTTGGAAAAAATATTGTTTTTCATATGACAAGCTATTTATTCACTTTAATACGGAGACAAATTGCTCAATATAGTGATAATCTAGCGGATGAATAACACATTAAACTATTTTACTTAATAGAAAGCCGTATGCCGTATTTTACATAATAGAAAGTTGCTTGTCGCGAAGGACATATCGCGTGGATGATGGTTCTTGATAAAGACACTCTTGTGTCACGACAAACCTTTTGTGTAGCATGTTCTTTCATTGAGTAAACATTTGATCTCCATTCCTTTATCATACATGAATATGATTTGATCGATTAGTGGATCGACAATAACTAACATAAGACCTTTTACAAAAGAGAAGGCAATAAGATGATTTTACCTTAAGGGAACATATAGGTCCCAATCATAATAAGTTAATTGAAGAATGTTGTGTTTATCCATTAGAGAGGATTGCACCTCTTGAGTGTTCATAAGTGGACGTTTACTCAAGATTGCGATGATAGAAACTTCTTAAAACTTGTAGAAACATGTGCATCACATTTGTTTTTTGTAGATTAAGTCACCGACGACATCACTTCCAAACCCTGGGTCATGTATTCCTCTATAAAGACCTTCCAAAAGGCTTCCAGGAGGTCGAAAAATGGCCAAATATTGATAAATTGATTATTTTTTTTCTTAACCATGTTCACTATACTATGATAAAAGAGGAATGCATGAAAGGAAAATGAATATCTTTGTCTTGATTCTCGCTAATCATATGCTCTTGCCTTATGTTCAAGACAATATTTATCTTTTGTGCATTTCTTGTCCAAATATCCAATTGTAATTGTCCTTCCAATCTAAACTAACTCTCAAAGAGTTTCAACCATAATTTGGGAAGCACCTTTTTCATCAAATTCCTTATAATCTTTTGAAATAGAAGATTAGGCCTATGATAATCTCTTGACCAAACTTAGAACTAAACTCACACTTTTTCCTCTCGTAAAACTTAGTCTTTAGATCAGCCACTTGCACTTTCTAATTTGAGTGTCAAATAAGAAACTACAAGCCAAAGTAAGGTTAAGTTAAGACCAAGATCAAGATCAGTACCCCATCCTTCCCCCATATCGCTCTCCTACATGTTTGAAGACTGCTTATAATCCCCAAACAGGATTCCTTCAACATCAAGCATGCCAAATTCCTAGCCATCTTTGTTACCATTCTCATTTTCTGCAGCTTCCAACACTACTAGAAAACAAGTGTTTAACTCAATTATTAAACATCACTTTAATAAACTAACGCTATTATAAAAATAGTAACTATAGTCAGCATCATTTATTAAATTGATATTATCTATACATTTTTATATCAGTTTCAATGTAATCAACTCAATCTTTATTTTCTTTTATTTTTCATTTATTCACTTTGGCAGTGACATTTTTACTTACCCGTTGGAATGAGTTTTGGAAAGATAATATCTAAATTTTGATTTACTTTAAATTTAGTAAATCAATTAAATACATATCTTTCTAGAATCGATATTCCCTTCTTTTCTATTATGAATCTCTATTTTTAGTATACTTCATATTTGACATTGATTTTATTTTCCTCATTTATTCTTTACGTCACGAATTCATTAACGGCTAATGCTTTTACAGAGTTACTCAAATCTCACTGCAGTGTTTTTCTCTGCCATCTGAATCTCTTTGTTGTGTTCGCCTTCCAAATTTTGTTGCAACGTTTTCGCGTAATTAGTCTATAAATCCAGGGCTTACCCTGAGTACAAGCATATCAAACATGTGCTTGGGGCCATCACTTTTATAAAAAACATTTAGGGCCAATTTTTTAATAAGTATTGTTGGTTCATATGGTTTAATGAATGTGTTCTTCGTTTTTCTCAAGGTTAATGGTCCAATATTTTTTTTATGGGTAAGGGGCTAAATTTTTTTTTCCTGTTTCTAGCCATTGAAATCTCAAAGCCGGCTCTGTCTAAATCCCCTCACAATGTTTTACTACTTCAACGTTTCTCAATTCTTTTAGCTTTACATTTTGAGTACTATTTTATTTCTGGAAATCTTTGTGATTGGAGAGATGTTTTTAGATGAAACATGAGGACATTTGGTCCTTTTTCAGGAAAAGTTGCATAGAAATTGCAACTATTTTTGCTTTAAGTATTTGGGTCTAAGCATACCACAAGAAGTAAAAATGGAGTGCTTTATTTTGGAATCAAGCAGGACTTAGAAAAACAGTGCCAAGAATAAAGCAAATTGATGATCGAAGTATAATTAGTTTAGAATAGGAATCTTATCGATGTAATGTATAGGTTTTTGAGTTGGTTTTGGATTTGAACAATGTACTCGTATTTTCTTTTATGAAATCAGACATATTTTCTATTTTATTAAAACTACCTATTCTCTTTTATGAAATCAGACATATTTTCTATTTTATTAAAACTACCTATTATTTTACAATAGCAAATATGAAAATATATTACCGAAATTTGGAATATTTTAAATCAATAATTTTAATTAAAAAGTAAAATTTAGTATCATTTTGGAAGTTTGATACAAAAACTTTTGTAGCAACGGTTGGTAAAAGCGATGCCAAAAATATTAATAGCATCGGTTACATAAACTGACGCTAAATAAGTGATGCTAAATTTATATAATTAAGTCAGTTCAAAAAAGTGATGTTAAATTTCTTAGAGGTTGAGATTCATCTGAGTCTCTCAAAATAAAAATATTATTATTTTAACTTTAAAAAATAACTGACCACTAAGAACAAAACATGTGTGGGAAGGATATCATTAATAGTTAAAGAACAGTCTTTCAAGTATCTCATTTGAGATACGTCTTACATTCTCTTTCCTGCTTTTTCATTATTTTTTAATTTTTAGAAACTCTATAAGAGTCGATCATTGGAGTTGCTCTTATAACTTCACTAGTTTTAGCATTGGTTTTACAAATGACTAAAACTCTAGGGTCGTTTTAAAAGCAACACAAATATATAAAATGATTGATGTTAAAATTAATATTTTTTTGTAGTGCAAGATTGCTTCAGTGTCTTCATTATGGATTCCATCAACACCAACTATGTCAAGTTCCTCAATCCTATCATTTTAAGCATCTTTTTCTTCATCAATGGTAATACTCTTGTTGTTCTCATCTCGATCCAATCATAAAGTGATACTCGCAATAACCTTTGCGATGTAGATAGAGACGCATATGGTTCTAATGATTCCACCTATTAGGCTGAGCTGAGTTAGGTTCGTCTCAAGCGATTGAATAGATTATCCATGCTCATCAAAATATAGCACAAACAACAAATTTTCGTAAGAAACAAATGTAGCTATCTGGTACATCCAAAAATTTGCTCGAAAAATTAATAAATGATGATAAAAAAATTAGAAATCTATTAAACCAAAAATACGTATTATAAGGCTTCATAGTACTATTATTGAAAGAAAAGAAGAAAAACAAATACACCTTTTAGTTTTTACTAAATGGAGGATTTCATATAAATCATATAAATCTTTAGTTTTTACTAAAGAAAAGGACCAAACCTAATCAGAGGGGAGAGAAATAAAGGGTAACAAACAAAAGAGTGGCAACGGCTACTTCGTAGTTACCAACTTATTTTGCTGTCCAATGCGCAACATGTTTCTACACCAAAAGTTGTGTTTAAAACTTTCATTTATGAAAACAAAACAAAAAAACATTGCTCCTCTATATACATAAAAACACTAGTGTTGCAAAAAAAAAAACATATATATATATACTAATATAGATATAACATTAGTTTATCGACATTTACATAATGTTCAGTTGACCCAAGTTTATCGACGTTTACATAATTTATCCACTGTTCTCATTCAGAACAAAAATTAATTATTATGACCCAAGTTTCTAGGTTTTTCTTTCCCACTGTATTACTCTGACTGTGTTCTCACTCTATCCAAGTATCTATAAACAAGATTTTAGAAGACCGTTGGATTTCATTTTGACCATTTGAAATCTCAAGATAAGATCTCAACCGTCCATTCAACAGCTACCAATTTCGATATCACCAACAAATTTTCTTTTTCTCAATGTACTTTTCCCCTCTCCCTATTTTCTCTACATCTCACGCAATTTTCCTCTTTCCTTTTTTGTGGGTTTTTATTTATTCTTCATAAAGTCGACAATTTTAGACCCAAAACTCAATTTTTTTGCCTCCCTCTGTTTCTTGTTTCTTTGGGTTATCTCAGATTCTCAAAAAGTTTGTTTCTTTCCATGGCTTCTCATCTCCATCTTCTTCTTTTTCCTCTTTTGCTTTTAGTTATTGCTTCAGCTTCTCCTTCTCCTCCAGCTGATGAAGGTGAGTTCATGTAGTAGATTCATTAATCTTTAATCTCTGTTTCAATCTTGGGTCTTGAGTTTCAGATTCAATTAACAGTCCCTAATTTGAAAGTTAGAATTTTGCATGTGTTAATGTTCTTCTAGAACATAAATGCTCTATTTTAAGGTAGTAATACACTGTCAGTGATTAAGGAAATAGCTTAAATCTTGCTGTTTTCTCAATATAATGTAATTTCAGACAGCTTATTTGGCTTTATGTATATGTTTGATTTGATTCATTGAGTGTGTTTGAGAGAGTGGTAGGTTATAATATTAAATGTATGTAAGTGTTTTGGCAGGTTGGCTTGTTTTTAAATGCTCACTAAGAAACAATAATGGTGAATTTTTTTAATGTCCCCAAATTTATTACAAGACAAATTATCTAACTTCTACTGTTTTAGTTAAGTATAACTAGTCTCTTATATAATCTTGTTGCATTTTAAATGGAGTTTATGGTTCATAGATTTGATGTTACCAAAATAAAGTTTAAATCTTTTTGTTTTGTCTACTTTAACTTCAAATATGAATTTGCAGGTGCATTTATAGGAGTAAACATAGGGACTGATCTTTCTGATATGCCACATCCAACACAAGTTGTAGCTCTCTTAAAAGCTCAACAAATTCGACATATCCGCCTTTACGATGCTGATCCCGGGATGCTAATTGCTTTAGCAAACACTGGAATCAAAGTCATTATCTCAATTCCTAATGACCAGCTTCTTGGCATTGGACAATCAAATTCAACTGCAGCTAATTGGGTTAAACGCAATGTCATTGCGCATTACCCTGCAACGACTATAACCGCGATTTCTGTTGGCTCTGAGGTTCTAACTAGTCTCCCTAATGCAGCTCCTATTCTAGTCAGTGCTATAAAGAATGTTCATTCCGCTTTACTTTCGTCGAATCTTGATCGTTTGATCAAAGTTTCGACTCCTTTATCCACTTCTTTGATTCTTGATCCTTTTCCTCCCTCGCAAGCTTTCTTTAACCGCTCTTTGAATTCGGTTATAGTCCCGTTACTAAGCTTCTTACAGTCCACAAACTCTTACCTTATGATCAATGTGTATCCTTACTATGACTATATGCAATCAAACGGCGTGATTCCTCTAGACTACGCGCTATTCAAACCGATTCCACCAAACAAAGAAGCTGTTGATGCTAACACACTTGTTCACTACTCAAATGCCTTTGATGCAATGGTTGATGCAACGTATTTCGCCATGGCATTCTTAAACTTCACAAACATTCCGGTTTTGGTAACCGAATCAGGCTGGCCTTCGAAAGCCGACGCTATAGAGCCTGATGCTACACTTGACAATGCCAACACTTACAACAGCAATCTTATCAGACATGTTCTGAACAAAACCGGAACTCCTAAGCGCCCGGGGATCGCTGTGAGTACTTACATTTACGAGCTTTACAACGAAGATACAAAGCCAGGATCTTTATCAGAGAAGAGTTGGGGTTTGTTTAATGCTAATGGTGACCCGGTTTACATACTTCGGTTGACTAACTCGGGCTCGGTTCTTGCTAATGACACTACGAACCAAACTTACTGTACTGCTAGAGAAGGTGCTGATCCTAAGATGCTTCAAGCTGCTCTTGATTGGGCTTGTGGCCCTGGAAAGATCGATTGTTCACCGATTAAGCAAGGAGAGGTTTGTTATGAACCGGATAATGTGGTTGCGCATGCGAACTATGCGTTTGATACTTATTATCATCAGACTGGGAATAATCCTGAGGCTTGTAACTTCAATGGAGTTGCTAGTATCACTACTACAGATCCAAGTAAGAAACAATAAGGCTTTATTTGATTATACATTACATTGTGTAATATTTTTTTAACCCTTTTGATACAATTAGTTAGAGAAAAAAATGCTTATGTTTCTTGCTTTGTGGTTTCAATGCAGGTCATGGTACATGTGTGTTTGCAGGAAGGTAAATTATTATCTTTCTTTATGACATTTTTTGGTAGAGGTGTTCAATCTAAGTTTCGGTTAATGAAATGGATCAATGTGTGTGCGGTTTATTTTGGTTTGGATTTGACTTTTAAAGTTTTGGATTGTATTTCCTTAGTAAATTCCATCTTAAATTCGTTTCTGTTTGGTTTTCGGATCGGTTTATCCAAATTGAACATTTATATTTGGTTTTCGGATTGGACATGTATTTGTAGAAAGCTTCACAAGTATTGATCTTTGTGTTTTGTTTCGGTTGCAGCCGCGGTAATGGTAGAAATGGGACGTCTGTGAACATAACGGCGCCATTGGCGAATTCAACTAGCTCTGGAATACGGAGTGATTTGTATTACAGTCGAGGTTTATGGAGCATTTTGACAGTGATGATTTTGAACGTTGCTAATATCTTGTGAAAAATCTTTCGGACTTTAGAGCTGTGTAATTTGCTCCGAGAAGCTTTTAACTTTCTTAGGTGGGATTGGAGTTAGAGTTGAGGTCGATTATGCTGGATTTGATTTTTGTAAACAACAAAAACCAAGAATACATTCTAATGGTCTTCTTTTTTCTCCCATTGTTCGTTCTGATCTATAACTCTAACTGTGGAATTTAGTTTTCGTATAAGACTAATAAGGTAAGTGAGTGAGATTCAATTCATACTATTCAAAAATAAGCAATGAAACTAGAATATAAAACAGAAATAGATTTTCATTTACACCTAACTTCTTTTGCTTCAATTACCAAAAGTGAATGTAAAAAGTGAAGTACCAAAAGATTAAAAAAAACAGAACCATCCTAATCGTAAATCAAACCAAACACAGGACTTGGCAAATCTGAGACTAAGAATAAAAAAGAACACAAAGGACATGACAAGATACAGAAAAAGTCTTTGCTTTTTGCTTGATTAAGAGATGTTCATAGCTTCGGCATGATAGCTTTCAAGATCCTTGTCGAGGTCTGCAGCTGTCGTCTTCTTCTCCACGGGTTTCTTTCCACCTCTGCTGCTTTTAATACCTCCTCTGCCACCACCACCACCTCGGCCTCTACCGTGAAACCCGCCTCGACCACCTTTCACACCTCCTCCTTGTTGGTTTTGGCTGTTACAAATAATAAACAATACGAATTGATAAGATAAGATGATAAGACCGCATGATCCACACATATGAAAACGAGCTCAGACTCTTAACACTTACATTGGAAGGCGTCTCATAGAAGAAGCTGGACCTCTTCCTCTGCCTACTCTCCCGCCTCTAACTCCTTGTCTGTGAATTGTCAATACATTTAGTTTCGCAAACACAACGCAACTATTCTCTTGTAAATGGACATCAAAAAATGCTAACATACCCAATGACAACAGTCCTCTTCACTCTTCCGTTCAATCCAGTTACATTAACACGAGCTGCGACAGGAGTAGCCTCAGTATTTCCACCTAGAATCTCTAGTCTCATAGGCCTTCCGTCCAAGAGTACATTGTTGTATTTTTTCATAGCTTGAAACGCATCACTTCTTCTCAAATACACAATTTCAGCCGAGCCCTGAATGAACCAAGAACATCAAATGTCAAATCTCACAGCACAAAGGCAAACAACGAATATAGAAATTAAGACTTAGGTAGAACTTACACTTGGACGCCCGGTGTTGTCATAATGAACAGCATATCTTTTCAGCTCTCCAATCTCAGTAAAGAGTTCCTATACACCATAGCATAGTACGAAACTGTTTTAGGGAATCTCCTTGTAAAACCACCAAAACAACAAAACGCTGGTACATAGAAGTCAGGCTTATACCCTTATATCATCATTTGTCACTCCCTGATCAAGGTTAGTAACATGAACCATGGTTCCGACTTCTACTCCTGATACCCCAACAGCTCTAAGGCTTTCTTCAAGCAAATCATTCTGATTCTGCCATGGCAAGCTCCTCTTCCTGCGAGCATGCTAATTCAGTAGAACAGATAAAGTTAGCTAAAATGGTCTTGTAGAATCTTGAAGCCACATTAATCAACAAATTTCTTGAAAAGAGGAGAAACCACCCATTTGTCTGAAAGTACTAAACCAGTCAAAAGCAAAGAGCTCCAAGGAAGAATTTGTCAAGAAAGAACCATCCAAGGAGAAACCAAACGAAATGGAGGGAAACTAGCAATTATGACCAACTTCATATGAACCACACTGGTGCTACTGTTATCAGTCAGTCTCTGATGCCAAAAACAAAGTTCTTGGACCAAGGGAATCAAAAACTGATAGACTGTCATCACACTCAGAAGAAATTCCGGATGTAGCATGTGAACTTCATGCATGGTACAACCACCCCACTTAATGGGATGAGCCATCATGGATCATCATATTTAAATGCAAAGTGAAATTGCTGAAAATCCCCCTCCCCAAACACCACAAGAGCAACATATTTAACTTTTTTTTCATAGCAATGTTATCACAACAAATGACCCTATGTGGATTCCCTAGCTTACTGGAGCTCCTCAGTAAAAGTATAGTGACTGATTATATCAACCAAAAACTTCTGTATATCTATGCATGCCTGTTGAAGTCCCCATAGCCATAATATATAAACCACTAAGTACACCGATATTGCAGGACTAAGAGCCTTTTCTATAAGTTGTTAGAAGATCCTTCTGCTTCTTTTAGTATGTAATATCAAGCTTCGTTGGTGGTACAGAAGAAACTCAGATTTTCCAATCATACACATAGAAGATCCCAGATTATGAGCTTGCCTTGTTTATCGAGAAAGATGATGGCCGAGAACTAACAGCAAGAGGACCTCTGCGAACTGGTCCAGCTCCTCTTCCAGCTCCTACAACACCATTTGGTCCACCACGACCACGACCACGGCCTCGGCGGGATATTCCTTTGCCTGCAGACCTTGCACTCTTACTCTTCTTGACCATATCATCAAGCGTCATATTCAAGGGGTCTGACATCTTCAATCCAGTAAAATCAAATTGAAATTTTCAAAAACCTGCAATAATTAGGGTAAAGCAAACAACAATTAGCTACCAATAACACAATAATACAACACACCAAGACAATCGAAGGAATAAATCAATCAATAAAATATAAAATTCAAGTCTCAAATACACAAATCAAGGTAAGAGAAACATATCCATCGCTCGGAATCAAAGATCAAATTTAAAATAAGACATGAATCAACAGGTTCTGAAACCTAATTCACGTTCCTCATAAACGATACCGAGAAAAAAAAATCTCAGCAGGGAAAATTGACGGTAACTATTTATCGCATCTCAGAAACACGGCTCAAAGCCCTAGATCGATAGATTCCGGTATCAATCAGATAAAATTATAATCGATCTCATAAAATCGGATGAATCAAGAATCGAAAATTTACCAGATTAGAGAAAAAAAAGGCAGATCGAAGAAGACGAATCGAGAGATCGGCTAGGGTTTTGAGGAAGCTTTTGGGGATTTTTTGTTTTTTAAGAGAATTTGATGAACGGAGGGGGAAAACAGCTGTGATTTATACGGGTAATGGAGAGAGGTGGAGATATTTATATAGGTCTAGGTCAGCGGGGTAAATATGTAAATATTTCTTGGGTTTAGGGGTGTTTTGTGTATTTCCACAATTAGACAATTTAAGAAGGAAGGAAGAAGGAAGATGCCAGCTTATGCGTTTCCGCGTTTAGTTAAATAGTGTTATAACTTATAAGATAAGGACTAGAGTTTAGGAAAAATATCAAAACCACCCCAGTTTTGTAATTGATATTGCAATCAATCCATATTTTATTAGTATTTGCAGCATAAGAACATAGTTTCTAATTTTACAAACAAAGCTATCGCTGAAATAGCCAAAAAATGAGTTTTACTTTTACCTTTCATAAAATTCTGGTTCTAGATATTTTACATAATTAAAAAAAAAATTAAAATCTTGTTTTAGTTTTTTTTTTCCTGAGTATTTTGAATATTTTAGATATTTTGGGTATAATATAAAAAATGTATAATCTGAACCAAACTCTAATAAATATTGGTTCCATGTTGATTATGAATTATACTATCCAAACCAATTTGAACCAATCCACACCAAGATATACCCAAACCGATTTGAACCAAAATAAAATTCGGTTCCTATAATCCTGGTTGCTGACTGCATTTTTATCTACTGGTGCATAATCCATCTTCAATCTTCAATTAGAAAGTTCACAAATCTGTCTTTTATCTCCTTTATATTTTCTGTTTCTTCTTAATCCTTTCTAATATTCAAATTATAAAAAAAAACACATAAAAATCATAACTTTATATAGCCCCTAGCTTTTTTTTATTTCATCCAATGATATTGAGTGTAAGATAAAATCAACACAAAAGCATTTTAATACAATTTCAAGTTACAAAGTGATCTATGACCATATCCAACAACAGACTAAACCGGCCTCTTTTACTTACATGACCCGAACGAAGTCTCTACTAATATTGTCTGCCTCTGACACACTAGCTTCACTGAAAATTATCTACAAATTTCATATTCTTCTTTTACATGAAAAAATCCATTTCAGATGTCATCATGCTCACTGTCTCCATCATCATCGTCATCATCATCATCATTTGGTGTCTCCAAGTTCATCATAAACCTAGGTGAGTCTCCTTCCTCTACTTCCCATTGCTTCTTCAGCGCAATAATCGCTTTCGAAGCGGCTGCTGAAATCACCGGGTTACTATCTTCAGCAAGTCTCTGCAAAAAGGCTCATTGATGTGTATATTTAATATTATTCAAAGTCCATCACTTTGCAAGAACAGTCCTCAAATCAAGATTTGCATTTATCTTTTACCTGTAATGCTCCCATCCCTGCATTTCCTAGTGTCCACATCGACGGTGCAGCTGCTAAGGCATTAGCCAACGCTTTTCTACAACAAGAAGAAGAAAAAATCAAGAGATCTTGGATCAGAGAATGACCAAACGATGAAATATTCGATAATAGCGAAGAACTCACCCAAGAAAGTTGTTAAGAGACATAGTAGAATAATGAGTTTTTACCTTGTATTGACGTCTGGAGAGCTTGAGCATTCAGCTAAGAGAGATGCACTACTTTTACCATCCATTGCATCAAGATCGATCAGAGTCGTGACTAACAACTCAAGCTGTTATAACCAACAGGATATAATCATTTCAGCAAAAGTGTTACAAAAAGATTTTCGGTATCATTGATTTTGGACACACCTCTTCAGGGTCAGTGTAATCAATGCCATCAGCTTCTGAGAGTGCAGATGCCATACCCTTGTAAGCTTCCTGTTTCAACATCAAAGAGAAATCATCAGAGAGAAGAGTGCTTGAGAACACATAACGTTTTTACGGGTCATTACCTCAATAGCGGATATGCGATCAGATGAAACTTCCCCTAGGAAAAACTCGAGAGCTTTTCCATTTTTCTCAAGTGATATGCGGTCTGTGGTACCAGTTTCGGATGTAACCCTTAAAATGACATTTTGAATTTTAGATCTTGATTTCAAGAAACAACAAGAAAAATAAAGAAAGTGTTTGAGGACATATGCGTCTTACAAGCTGTCAACCATTTTGTTCACCATCATATCATGGATGTTCTTGATGAACTGCACCAAAACAGAACATAGGAACTGTAACAATCAGGAAGATGAATTGAGAACATTGATACTGTAACATACGTACATACAGACTTTGCTTTACCTCTAAAGCCATTAATGCATCCTCCATTGCTCGTTGTTTAGCACGGAAATCTGCTCGCCTTAAATCAGCCTGGAAAATCAGAGTACTCTCTCAACCGCAAATTCTACCATAGTGATTTTACTTTATGGTCACAAATATCTTTCCAAATTATACAGAAGATGAGACATACCTCTAAGGCACCGTCACTCCAATGCTTATCAGCAGCATTTTTCAACTTAGACTGAGCTATGTTCTTTAATATCTATAGACATAATCAAAATACAAAAAATTAAGAAAAGAAAACATAGCCAACAGTGGATAAATGTGCATATATAAATGAGAGAGTAAGCATACAGTAGCAATATGATGAAGGCGTTCAGCCTTTCTCTTGACATCACGATCTATTTTCTCTGTATCTTCTCTAGCCCGAGCTACATAATAAACCCCATAAGACATAAGAAACATATACTGAAAGATTTTATATGTAACTGTGAAAGAGAACCAAATCTTACCATCGAGTTTAAGGAACCCTGACCCAAGAATCGCTACATCCTGGCGTGCACGAGCATCAAGTCTCATAATACCACTGCAAGACATATAAATCTCAACACATAAATGACCTTAACTAATGTATAAATTTCAAGATGATGTAAACATTGGTTATTAGAAAAATACCGAGATAGAAGAACAAAGTCATTACGAGCTCTTTCATTCACAAACTTAGCATCATTAGACACATATTCACCCAAAACTTGGCTTGAGTTACTTTTCCTCCTAGGCATCACTTGCTTCCCACCTTCTTGGGAGCTAACACATTACCAAGAAACTTATAATAAGTATGAACAAAACAAAACCAAACCAAACTGAATCACCAAAAGGGCTTTTACTTACTTGGGTAAATCAATAAAATCCTCATGAGGTTTAGTTTCAGTATCTTGAGATTTTCCAAGAAAGCACAATGTAGAAGATCTTCGAGAACTAACAAAAGTTACAGTCTTTATACAACAAAGACCTTGTAATTGTTCAGTAGATGAACCCTTTTTAGGATGATAAACAAACGCTAACAAAACTCTTTGAGATCTTGTTGCATTAACACTCTTTGCTACAATTGGACTACTAGGAACCACCTTGCTTACATTAAGAGCCATTGAGATAAACCTAAAATTCTCTGTAGATATAGAAGAGACATACAATTAAACTGAGCATCTTTATATCAATTCGATTCTAGGACGAAGAAAAGAGACAGTTTTAGATTACCCACTTGAACCAAACTCAAAAATTTTGACTTTTAAGACAACCCCATCAAGAAAGATTGGGAATTTGAGAGATGAGACTGAAATTGAGAAAGAGAGACTAACCTTGTTGTTGTTGTTGTTGGAAGAGATGAAGCAAGAGAGATCCAAAGAAGGGATTTAGGAGAAGACAAAGAAGGAGAATTATGGGATTTTGAAGCGGAAATTGTAACCACAAGAGTTACTTGTGGCCCAGTGTGAGCCAACCATACCGTACGTTTCTTTCTATTTCCACTCTCTGGTCCTTGTTAGTGTAGGCCCCATTAGCCCGAATATATAGTTGGTTAGGCCGGTTAATTTCGGAAATTTACTAACCCGCGGCACAAAATTAGTCATCTGCCTTTAACCTCGTCAAAAGAAAATGCGAAAGAAAATGAGAGAGAAAGAGTAAAAATTGTTATAAAACTTTTAACATATATGGTGTATATATGTATTTGTGTATATATATATGTATATATATATATGGAAGAGACGTGATAGAAAGGAAAGTAGGAGTCTTAATACACTTTTGATTTTTCACTTCGTCCAGTCTTACAACTTGCAAGCTATCATATATATAAGGGGATAAGTCGGTAAATAGTAAGTTGGTGAAAGTAAAAATAATTATTAAATAGATAATTAATTATTTTCAACATTCTCCTTTAATTATCCATCACCATTAATATATTACGCACTGCCTCGTTAAAAATTTTATCATGGAAAAACTCAATGGGATAAAAACCATGACAAGAAAAAAAGAGTACAGTGACGTAATCTCTCCCTGAAATGATGGATAAATCGTCTTCTTCATAAATCTCGTAGGTGACGCATTCCGATACTATGAAAATGTTTTCTGAACGTTATAGTGGGAAGCGCATTCGTGAATAAATCTGCTGCATTGTCAGTAGAACGAACGTATTGGATGTCTACTTCTTGATTCTTCTCGAGTTCTCGTATGTAAGAGAAAAATCTTGGAGGAATATGTTTCGTTCTGTCGCTTTTGATATAACCTTCTTTGAGTTAGGCGACACAGGCAGCATTGTCGTCGAACAGTATTGTTGGCTCTTTATTAATAATTATTCCACTTTATTCTTGTATATGTTGAGTCATCGATCTGAGCCACACACATTCTCTACATGCCTCGTGAAGTGCAATGGTCTCTGCATAATTTGATGAAGTAGCGACCAAAGTCTGCTTTTGGGAACGCCAAGAGATTGCAGTACCTCCAACTGTGAAAACATATCCTGTTTGCGATCGGGCTTTATGTGGATCCGATAGATAGCCTGCATCTGTAAAACCAGCTAAAACAAAAGTATAGTTTCTAGGGTAAAACAATTCAAAGTCAGTTGTTCCCTGAAGATAACGAAAAATATGTTTTATTCCACTCCAATGTCTACGCGTGGGAGATAAACTATATCTTGCAAGTAAATTTACAGCAAATGATATATCTGGTCGGATACACTTTGCAAGATACATAAGTCCCCTAATAGCACTCATATAAGGTACTTCATGACCTAATACTTCTTCGTTATCTTCACAAGGTTGAAATAGATCTTTATCAACATTAAGCGACCTATTGACCATTGGAGTACTCAAAAGAGTCGCTTTATCCATATAAAAGTGTTTTAAGATCTTTTTCGTATAATTTGATTGATGTATGAAAATATCATCTCGAAGATGCTCGATCTGGAGTCCAAGATAAAATTTTGTTTGTCCAAGATCTTTCATTTTGAACTCTTCTTTCATATGAGTTCTAGCATCATCAATCTCTTTTTGAGTTCCAACTATGTTCAGGTCATCCACATATACATCGATGATCACAAAACCAAATAAGGATTTCTTAATAAATACACAAGGGCATATCGCATTGTTGGTATATCCTTTACTCAAAAAATATTCACTTAAGTGATTATACCACATACGTTCGGATTGCTTTAATCCGTAAAATGATCAATGTAATTTGACTGAACATATTTATTTAGCTTTTGAGCTTAATGTTTCAGGCATTTTCAATCCTTCAGAGATTTTCATATATATCTCATTTTCAAGTGATACATATAAATATGTAGTTACAACAGCCATTAGATGCATTTCTAGATTTTTGGATGCTGCTAAGCTCATCAAAAATCTGAAAATAATTGCATCCATAACCGGGGAATATATTTTTCATAATCAATTCTCAGCCTTTGAGAAAATCGTTGGGCAACAAGTCGGGGTTTGTATCTTGTTACCTCATTTTTCTCATTTCTTTTCCGAACAAAAACCCATTTATATCTAACGGGTTTTACATGTTCGGGCGTTGTGACGATAGGTCCAAAAACGTTTCTTCTATTGAGGGAGTTCAACTCAGTTTTATGGTCATTTTCCATTTCTCCCAATCAGATCGTTTCTGGCATTCTAATATGGACCTTGGATCTGGATCATCACTTTCATAATCAATTTCCTTGGATACAGCGAATGAAAAAATTCCATCATCATCTTCTATCTCATTTCTAACCCATACTTTTCAATTTTGGGCATAGTTGATGGAAATCTCATGTTTTTCTAAAGCAGTTTCGTCTTTACGACTTTTATTTTCGTCTTCAGGACTTTTCGCTGTATTTGGTTCTTTTAGACCATTCTCATTCATTTTTCCCAATTTCTTTTTCTTTCGGGGATTTTTATCCTTTGATCCCACTGGCCTCCCCCTTTTCAATTAAACTTTAAGTTCATTTATTTTTCCATCATTTTGTTCTTTTAGAACATTAATTCTCGATGGAACATTCGCAGTGGGTATATATGATTTTGTCACCCTTTTGTATCAGTGAACACATCTGGTAATTGGTTTACCAAATCCTGAAAATGTACAACTTTTTGAACTTCCAGTTCACGTTGTTTTGTTGGGGGATCAATGTACAATAACGACGATGTGCACCAAGTAATATCTTTTAGAACTTCCTTAATTCCTCCCCCTAACGCTGGGAATTCATCTTCATTAAAATGGCAATCGGCAAAACGTGTCGTAAACATATCACCAGTTCGCGGTTCAAGATAACGAATTATACTTGATGATGTATACCCGATATTTATTCCTGTTTTCCTCTGTGGTTCCATTTTTGTTCTTTGTGGCGGAGGTATAGGGACATAAACCGCACACCCAAAAATTCGGAGATGGGATATATCTAGCTCCTGGCCAGATACTAATTATTTTGGGGAGTATTTATGATATTGCAATCGTCAGATTTGAACTAGTGTAAAGAAGATGCAAAATTGCATGACCCCATACTGAAATTGGGAGCTTTGTTCTCAATATTAACGGTCTAGCAATAAGTCGTAACCGTTTTATCAAAGACTCGGCCAAGCCATTTTGTGTATGAACATGTGGGACCGGATGTTCAACATCAATTCCTAATGACATACAATAGTCATTGAAGGCTTGTGAAGTGAATTCACTAGCGTTATCAAGTCTTACTTTCTTTATTGTATAATCAGGAAATTGTGCTTTCAACCTGATTATCTGGGCAATGAATCTTGCGAAATCCGTATTTCGTGTAGTCAATAGACATACATGTGATCATCTGCTGGATGCATCAATCAATACCATAAAATATCGAAATGACCCGTATTGTGGGTGAATAGGCCCACATATATCACCATGTATTCTCTCTAAGAATATCGGAGATTCATTCCCTATTTTAGCTGGTGACGGCCGAGTTATTAGTTTTTCTTGAGAACAAGCATTACATGAAAAAAATTTTGATTGAAAAATCTTCTGGTTTTTCAACGGATGGTCATTTGAATTTTCCACAATTTTTCTCATCATGACTGAATCAGGATGCCCTAAACGTTCATGCCAGATTTTGAATGTACTTGTAAACTTCGGGTTTACTGTAATATATGATTTAGTCGTATTTATTTTTATGGAATATATTCCAGAGGATAGAGCTGTCAGCTCTTCTAATATCTGTTTTCTCTCCGAAATAACTGTGTAATGCAAAGATATTCAATGCCATTCTTATTTATAGTTTCTATGTGATATCCATTTCTGTGGATATCTCTGAAACTTAACAAATTTCTATAAGATTTAGGGAAAAATAACGCATCATCTATTTCAAAATTTGTTCCCCTTGGCATTGAAAAACTGACTCTTCCGGAGCCCATAATAATTTTTGCATTACTAGATATAGTATTCACGCTTCCAGCGGAATCATTTAGTTTAAAAGAGGAGAAATACTTTTTATCCTTAATTATTGTGTGCGTTGTAGCACTGTCTACCAGACATATATCTCCATCCCCGATGTCAAAGATTGACATTTTCTGAATTTAAGAATATTCATAAAAAATGCATTAATATAACAAAACAAAAAGTTTATATTACAATAGAACTATCTTACAACAAACAGATAACCAAAGCACTTATTAAACATTGGGTTTTTAGTTTTTATCTTCTTATTCAGAAAGATTAACAGCATAACTATTTGTACATCATGTCAAAGTTTCTTCTTCAGGAAGATCTTAGTCATTTTTTTTCTCGTTGATGGCTTCAGGATCAACTACAAAATCAGCAATATCGAGAGAGATATCATCATTTAAGCCATCGAAAGAAGATTCGGAGTTGCCATGAATGAAGTTGGTTTTATTTGCTCTTTTTTGAGCCTTTTGTGACTCTTGGTACAGATCGGCCAAATGTTTAGACATACGATAGGTACGAGACCAGTGTCCTTTCATGCCGCATCTATAGCAAGTATTTTTATGCTGCTTATTTGTCACACGACCAACTTCGTTCTCTTTGAACTTTTTATTATTTCTTTCACCGTTGAAATCATTAGGACGGAATCTTTTTTCTTGTCCGCGTCCACATCCACGTCCATATCTTCCTCGTCCACGGTCACGATCATAACCTCGACCGCGCCCTCGTCCATAATTATAATTTGATGACGCAACATTCGCTTCTAGGAATGAAGCTGATCCAGTAGGACGAGTTTGATGGTTTAACATCACAAGTTCATTATTTTGTTCTGCAACCAATAGAACTTGCATCAACTCTGAATACTTTTGGTATCCATTCGCCTGGTATTGTTGCTGCAAGATTACATTTCCAGGATGAAAAGTTTGGAGAGTTTTCTCGATCATATCATAATCACTTATCTTCTCTCCACATAGAATTATCCTGGAAGTAATTCCAAACAAAGCGTAATTATATTCACTAACACTTTTGTAATCCTGAAACCGGAGATTCAACCACTCATGTTTTGCTTTCGGTAAGATCACATATTTCTGGTGATCAAACCTATCTCTGAGTGATTGCCAAAGATCGGTAGGATCTTTTTTTGTCATATATTCATCTTTTAAATCATCATGGATATGGTGGGTTAAAAATATTATAGCATTAGCCTTTTTCTCTTAAGGAGCAGGCTTTGCTAAATTTGACATGATAACTGTATAACAATTTATTAAGCATAAATTTAATTAAAATTCAACTTAAAAATCAAATTTAAATGGCATGATAAGATTTTAAAAATTTGTAAGCATAATAAAAACATAAATTAAATAACAAATGATAATAAATAAAAATTAAAAGAACAATAATTTAAATCGTATGATTTGTCTTCTGGACAAATTCATTATGTCTTCTAGACATAAAGTTCTTCTGAAACTTTCATGTATGTCTTCTAGACATAGAGTTCTTATGAAACTTTTATGTATATCTTCTGGACATAGAGTTCTTTTGGACATAGAGTTCTTCAGGAACTTTTTCAATAAATGTCTTATGGACATTTAATTATAGATAAAGGTTTGATCTGAGGTGACATAGTCTACCATATGATCATAAGCTGTTTGAGGTGGCAGAGCCTACCATATGATCTGAGGTGACATAGTCTACCATATGATCATCATGATCGTAAAAAGGCATAGCCTCCAATAACGATCGGTTCGGGGAAGACAGCGCCTATCATCCCGAAATAACATATAAACGGAGAAGGCAGAGCGTATCTTTCCGTTGTCAGAAAATATAAATTAAAACATAAATTAAACCTCAGCTTTTTGGTATTAGAGTGAGACGTGCTGATAACGTGTTATAAAACTTTTAATATATATGGTATATATATATATATTTGTGTATATATATGTATGGAAGAGACGTGATAGAAAGGAAAGTAGGAGTCTTAACGCACTTTTTATTTTTCACTTCGTCCAGTCTTACAACTTACAAGCTATCATATATATAAGGGGATAAGTCAGTAAATGGTAAGTCGGTGAAGGTAAAATAATTATTAAATGGATAATTAATTATTTTCAACAAAAATGAGTTTTTAAAAGTGAAATTTGAAGAAAAAAAGTTCCAAAATTGAAAATTGTGTTAGAGCATAGAAGAAATAGGCAAAATTCAAAGATTTTGGAGTGAAAAATAACGAATCGACGAAATTGAAATAGAAGAAATAGAAGAGAGTTTCAGATGGAGTTATTCGTTTCGTCTACTTTTGCTGTAAAAAAATGCAAAAGTTAGTTTGGAGGTTTAAAATATTAGCAAAAATAATTCGAAGATTTAAAATGTTAGTGTAATACTTACAAAGTTTAGGGTGATTGCATTTGTTACTTTGAAGGTTAAAAAGGATATTTTCTTGTTATTATTTTATTTTTTGTAGATTCATGAAAAGTGAAAACATGTGGTTTATGATAAAACATCTTCATTTATCTTTAGTTTAGTCATTAATTGATGTGAAACTTAAGAGTCTAAGTGATAGATGAATCCGGTTAAATTTCATAATTTGGCTGAATTTCATTAAGTAATAAAAATATTGAAAAAATTTGTCAACAAGATTAGTTAAATAAACTAATAAATTTTTTAAATATTAAATATAATTTATTTAATACTTTTCGTTTATAAATATGTGTTGTTTTAATTTTTCAATGCAAATGCTTGATAAATTTTCCAATTTTATTCTTACTGTTTGAATATATTGACTAATAAAAAAATTATAGAATATATTAATTAGGAGTAACACAGAAAATTTAATTATTTTCTTAATATGTATGAAAAAATCTATAATAACACTTATTTATAAATGAGGAAATAATATTATTAAACAATAGATAACAAGAAAAGTATGTGAGATTATAATAAGTATATGTTGGCCGAGTTAAAGTTAAGTTATTTAATAATTTTATCAAACATAATTATCATATAAAACCATAAGCTATTAAAATTAATTATTAATTTTCTACTTTTATCAAAATTAAATTATTTTTATTTTGTAGTTTACAATTTTATTTAGTAATCCCCAACCTCCAAGCAAACCACGAGAAATGCCAAATCTCAATCTAGAGCTGTCTCCTTGCAAACGCCGAGAGTAGTAGCTGAGGGAAGGAAGCAGAACAATGGGAGACCTTTTTCCGGCGGCGGTGAGATATCGGAGTCAGAAGAGGAGCCACTAGGGTTAGAGAGAGTTTTGTAGAAATCGCCACTCAATGGCACTAGGTTACTTGGATAAAAACAAATGTTAGAGAACAAAATAATATCCTAGACTATATGTTCTGAATTTTTTTATTAAATTGTTTTATATCCAGAAAACAGAAACATAAAGCTACAAAGACCTTTACCCAAAAATATAAGTTTTAAATCCTAAAAACTAGACTGAACCTGAAAATTCAAAACAAAACAAATTGAAAGAATTTGTCTATAAAATAATGTTTGATTACATAGAATATAATAACAATTTATTTCATGTGTTGTTTATAAACGGACTCATTTTATGTAGATTTATAATTCCCTTTTTTGGATAACTATATTCATTTTTAAAAATCAAACAACAAGGTATGCTCAAAAAATCATTTTTTTTGTGAGATTTAATTAATTTATATAAAATTATTGGAGGAAAAAAATGAAGGGGGAGGGAGGGCAAAAATAAAAAATTTCTAAAAGTACATAGAGAAGGAAAATAAAAATGAGAGTTCTTTTTAATCCATTTATATTTTATACAGAATATTATATATATAAAACTACAAGGTTAGTTACTCAATTATAAAACTTGTATTGGTCTTTAAACTTAATTTCTATTGGGCGGACGAATTCAAGTACACTTTCTATATGAATTTTTCAAAAAAAATAAAAAATAAAATAGACATCCAATAATAGAGACATTGTTAAACTTGAATTTTCTTTATTCTAAAATATTAAAACCATGAATTTTTAATTAATTTTCTTATTACTTTTTAAAAGATGGCATATTTGCTGCACAGGTACGGATATAGTTTTCTTAATTATGTTGATTCTCTTACCATCATCATCTTTTTCTTTATCCATATTATAATATCTAAAAAATTTAAATCTTCACAAATTCATTATGACGTAAAAAATAAAATTAAGAGACATGTGTTTTAAACCATTGATAATAAAAAGCTTCAACGCCTTTTATCGTTCTCCGTCGCTCTCCGCCGCGTCCTCTCTCTCGAAATCCCCAATCCTCTCTTCTCCGATCAATTCTTCCCAAGTAATCTTCTTCGTCAATTCTCTTCTTTACACCAATCGTAATTTTATATATCATCTATTGTTTCGTAAGCTCGTTCATCACTTGCAAGTTTGATTTTGTTGTCGATCTCAAAGTACAGAGATTGATAAAACCTAATTGTTCATAGTCTACATTAGGAACTTTCACCTGAGATTATTCATGATTCGATGGTCAATTCTAAGATTTCGATTCGAATTTTTCTGTTTTAGAGACTGAAACAGAACCTTGTTTTTTTTTTTTTTGGTAATTTTTGTGATCGAGTTGATCTCAGTAACGTATAAACCCTAATTTCAAGATTCTTCAGTTTTGATTGATGTTTATATGGTTTGATTTGACATTTGAGCTTAAGATTCTTGTTTCAAATGGTGCTTTCAGAGATTTGCTTCTCTTGTTCTGTTTTTCGCCACCAATTTCGTCTTGAACTGAAGTTTTTGTGTTGTTTGATTCACAGGTGTATGTGGTGAGAGAAGGGAAACTATAGTCTAAAAATCATAATGGAAGTATGCAATTGCATTGAACCGCAATGGCCAGCTGATGAATTGTTAATGAAATATCAATACATTTCAGATTTCTTCATTGCGATTGCATATTTTTCTATTCCTCTTGAATTGATATATTTCGTGAAGAAATCTGCGGTTTTTCCTTATAGATGGGTTCTTGTTCAGTTTGGTGCTTTTATCGTTCTTTGTGGAGCAACGCATCTTATTAACTTATGGACTTTTACAACACATTCGAGAACTGTTGCGCTTGTGATGACTACCGCGAAGGTGTTAACGGCTGTTGTCTCGTGTGCTACTGCATTGATGCTTGTTCATATTATTCCTGATCTACTGAGCGTTAAGACTCGGGAAATGTTCTTGAAAAATAAGGCTGCTGAGCTCGATAGAGAAATGGGATTGATTCGAACTCAGGAAGAAACCGGACGGCATGTCAGAATGCTGACACATGAGATAAGAAGCACTCTAGATAGACACACGATTTTAAAGACTACGCTTGTTGAGCTTGGTAGAACATTAGCTTTGGAGGAGTGTGCATTGTGGATGCCTACTAGAACTGGGTTAGAGCTACAGCTTTCTTATACACTTCGTCAGCAACATCCCGTGGAGTATACGGTTCCTATTCAATTACCGGTGATCAACCAAGTGTTTGGTACTAGTAGAGCTGTAAAAATATCTCCTAATTCCCCTGTGGCTAGGTTGAGACCTGTTTCTGGAAAATATATGCTTGGGGAGGTTGTTGCTGTGAGGGTTCCGCTTCTCCACCTTTCCAATTTTCAGATTAATGACTGGCCTGAGCTTACGACAAAGAGATACGCTCTAATGGTCTTGATGCTTCCTTCAGATAGTGCAAGGCAATGGCATGTCCATGAGTTGGAACTTGTTGAAGTCGTTGCTGATCAGGTTTGACATTCCTGAGAATTTCTCTATGCTATGTTCATGTTCTTTGTTTGTTTGGCCATGTCACCTTTGGAACTCTGGTTATTTTTTCGTTAATACTGGATCTTCTCTTATTCTAGGTGGCTGTGGCTCTCTCACATGCTGCGATTCTAGAAGAATCAATGCGAGCTAGGGACCTTCTCATGGAGCAAAATGTCGCTCTTGATCTAGCAAGACAAGAAGCAGAAACAGCAATCCGAGCCCGCAATGATTTCCTGGCAGTTATGAACCATGAGATGCGAACTCCAATGCATGCGATCATTGCACTCTCTTCCTTACTCCAAGAAACGGAATTAACCCCTGAACAAAGGCTGATGGTGGAAACAATTCTTAAGAGTAGTAACCTTTTAGCAACTTTGATGAATGATGTCTTAGATCTTTCAAGGTTAGAAGATGGAAGTCTTCAACTTGAACTCGGGACATTCAATCTTCATACTTTATTTAGAGAGGTAACAACATTTTTTTCCTCTTGCTATTCATTGTATGTATACTAATATGTCAACTTTGAACAGCTTCATGTTTTTGTGTACTTGATTAGTATATCTGAATTTTGTTGCAGGTGCTCAATCTAATAAAGCCTATCGCAGTTGTTAAGAAATTACCCATCACACTAAATCTTGCACCGGATTTGCCAGAATTTGTCGTTGGGGATGAGAAACGGCTAACACAGATAATATTAAATATAGTTGGTAATGCTGTGAAGTTCTCCAAACAGGGTAGTATCTCCGTAACAGCTCTTGTCACCAAGTCAGGCACTCGAGCTCCTGACTCTTTTGTGGTGCCAACTGGGAGTCATTTCTACTTGAGAGTGAAGGTTAGTATATCTGGCCCTTAAACCATAGCTAAGCGTATTTCTTAGGTCTTAATTTTGAGGATTATTCAAATATAGGTAAAAGACTCGGGAGCAGGAATAAATCCTCAAGACATTCCCAAGCTTTTTACTAAATTTGCGCAAACACAATCTTTAGCAACGAGAAGCTCGGGAGGTAGTGGGCTTGGCCTCGCCATCTCCAAGAGGTTGAGCCTCGTTAAGAAATGTTTCTTTTCTTTCTGGTTTTTTTTTCTCTTCTGGTATTGATTAAAGTTTGTACATATGCGTTTTATATGACAAGGTTTGTGAATCTGATGGAGGGTAACATTTGGATTGAGAGTGATGGTCTTGGAAAAGGATGCACGGCTATCTTTGATGTTAAACTTGGGATCTCAGAGCAATCAAACGAATCTAAACAATTGGGCATACCAAAAGTTCCAGCCAATCCTCGGCATGCTAATTTCACTGGACTTAAGGTTCTTGTCATGGATGAGAACGGGTTAGTATCAGCCTCTCACCTTTCTCCTTGCATATCCGTAAATACAAACGCAAATGTTGGCGTTTAGAGTAATTTCAGACCTAATCTTATGGGAAACTGCTGATTATTTTGGTCGTAGGGTAAGTAGAATGGTGACGAAGGGACTTCTTGTACACCTTGGATGCGAAGTGACAACGGTGAGTTCAAGCGAGGAGTGTCTCCGAGTTGTGTCCCATGAGCACAAAGTGGTCTTCATGGACATATGCTTGCCTGGGGTCGAAAACTACCAAATCTCTCTCCGTATACACGAGAAATTCACAAAACAACGCCACCAACGGCCACTACTTGTGGCACTCACTGGAAACACCGACAAATCCACAAAGGACAAGTGCATGAGCTTTGGTCTAGACGGCGTGTTGCTCAAACCTGTATCACTAGAAAACATGAGAGACGTTCTATCTGATCTTCTAGAACACCGTGTTCTATACGAGGCCATGTGAAGGCATTGCCCCGGAAGAGTAAATTTCGGTCCAGGCTTTCTCCCGTAAAACATCGGAAACCGATGTTCTCTGGTTAGTGTGTACATATCAGAGATTGTGGGAGCGTTTTGGATGATATCTTAAAACAGAAAGGGAATAACAAAACCGAAACTCTAAACGGGTCGGTTTGTGTCTGGGCGATTCCGGTTAGAGAGTAACAAAGATGTTGGTGGTAACATTATACCATTTTCATACCACGTGTCTGACTGATGTTGTATGCTTATATATGTAGTTACATTCTTATAAGAATTGGGATTTGAGTTATGGACATTTGTTGCGTACATATATGATATTGTTGTGGTATTATGACGTCTGCTTTGCTTGGTTTTAATTTAAAGTTTGATGTGGTATGTAACATCGGTTTTGCATATTTTGAAGGGAAAAATGCAAGCCGACAAAATAAAAAGAAGAGAAAAATGCAAAATATCTTCCAAATAGGCAAATAACAAAAAATTTGAAGATGAATTTAAAAAAATCGAAAAAGTTTATTTATATAATTAAAGATTGTCAATCTACGATGTTTTAGTGTGTGAAGAACATTTATACTACATCAAATTTATCTATTAAACATTAATTTTTTTAAAATTGTAGCATATTGTATTTTTGTTAGGAGTAATAAAACTCTAATATGCTCTTATCTTTAGTTTTTCCAGATCAGTCGAGTATCTTATAATATCATAATTTCGATACAGTTTCACTAGTTTATTGATTTGGATATGTCAATTTGGTTTTATTGACGATGGTAACAAATAGTTGTTATTAGTTGATTTCGTTATGTATATTTCAGATTATTGGAGAACAATAATTGATTTAAGTAAAGATTTGGAAAGTAAAGGATATAAATCAACAATCTTATTTTATAATCAATTAATTAATTTATTACTTTTCTTATTCGTTAACTTTATTGATAAAATAATTAACTATATATAAATTTAGCTAATTTATTGAAGATGACTATATATATATATATATTTAGTTAACTAAATAAAAGAATTTTTATTTAGAAAATATAAAATGTTTACTGTTATATTATTTTTGTTTTTATTTATTTTTTCTAGTTATGTTTATAGGTTTTAGTCAAAGTTTTTAAAATCGGACCGGTCATCGACTCGCCATTGCTACTAGATGATTGATCGGACTGGTTCAACCGGTTGGACTAGATTTTAATATTTTTATTTATTTATTATATATAATAGACACCATAATTAAAATATAAAATTAACAAAAGACACTTTTAAAATCTTCACTATCTCTCAGTGTATCTTGTTCGTTCTTTGAATTGTTTGTCTCTATTAAACTAGAAAAAAGACTAAATATATATTAATACAATTATATATATAATCACTAACACAAATTAGAAAACAAAGGAAAAAACAAAAACGTATAAAAAATAACTGGTGAAGCATTCAAGTGACACACACCTTCTCTTCTATTTACAGAATAATAGTGTTAGTGTTTTTACTTGTTTTTTTCAAGTAAATAGAAAAGTGACGATTAATAGGTGTTTCTTAATTGGAAAATGAAAAAGAAATATAGCAATAAAGAAGTAGATGGCTAGATTTAATTAAATTGAATAACTTGTCATTTAAATAAAACTCTAAAATTCAAAATTTTGTTTAAAATTATTTAAACTGGGTTTTAATGTTAATCCGGGTCACCGGTTTTGACGGATTTTGACGGTTTTTTGGTTTTGCTCACATCCAGATTTTAACCCTACTCGGACTCGGTTTAGGCACCGATTTCCAATCGGACCGGTCAGACCGATCGGTCTGGTCCGGTTTTAAAAACCTTGGTGTTAAATAAAAGTAACACCAATCTAACGTCAATATTAGTCAATCTAACGTCACGCACACTTTAAGATCACTTGAAGGTTTGTTTCAGAAAAATAATTTAATTGGAGGTTTGAATTGAAAACATAAAATATTGGAGGTTTTTGTTGAAAAAATGTACTAAGTTGGAGGGTTTTTTTTTATGTAGTTTCTCTTTTATTTTTGGGTCTTTGAACAAACACATTTTCATTTTGTGTCAATGTTGTTATAAAAATTTTGACCTTATTGTCTACCATATACAACATACAACATTTTCATGATTTGTCATTTTACTTGGATATTAGTTGGTGATTTATGAGGATATGTATCTTATGGGTCGTCAAGGTTTCCTCTGGAATGCAAGCACGCTAATTGAGATTATACATGTGTTCTCTCAAATCTTATTAACATTTACACAGAGGCGGAAGTAGTATTTTACCATAGAGGTCAATTGACAGCCACAAATATTTTGCACAGAGTTTAATTTTGATTCAAATTTTAAATTGACCCCTATCAAATTTTAATTTAAGTGCAACCCACTAAATATTTATATCTTAAAAATTATTAGCATAATAAAACTCATTAAAAATAAATATAGGATAAATTAAGTGGAAAGATTCTATAGATATCTCTATTTTGTACCAAGATTTAAGGCTTGTATATTGCATTGTTAATGATAAAATATCTACTTTCTACTTGTCTTGCATATATGGTCACCATGATTCGTATTATCGATCAGAATTATGTGAACTTTTACAGTGATATGCAGTAACTAGAACTGAGCCTTGGATGATGATGGGAGATTTTAACCAAATAATGAACAATAGTGAAAAGATTGGTGGGCATTGGGGAGATGAATCTACATTCAAGGATTTCAAAACGATGCTAGATATTTGCGACATGATAAATCTCAAGTTTACCGGAAACAAGTTTAGTTAGAGTGGTAATCGATGTGTTATACGAAATGGTGTAAGGTCTAAGGAATTAATCCAGTGCTGTCTTGATCGAGTGGTAGCTAACTCCGAATGGTTTTCTTACTTCCCGGCATCTACAACAGAATTCATTGAACCAATAGTCTGATCACCAGCCGGTCATAGTGGACATTTGCGCCGAAACTAGAGTGAAGAAAGGACTGTTCCGATACGATAAAGATTGGTGGAAAATCCAAGGTTCGTTAAAACCGTTCAAAACGACTAGCGTCGTCTTTTTACTAGGAAATGTTTCGCGAAAAAAGCTAAGAGAGTCCACTGTTGTATTGCTAAGTGGAAGAGACGAAACAATACCAACACGACCGATGAGATAAAGTCTCTAAAACTAAAGCTTGAGGAAGAGTTTTTTTTCAGTCTACACCTTCTCAAGATACTATTCGGGATATTAAACGTGATCTAAGCAAAGCTTATTATCGGAAAGAGGTTTTTGGAAACAAAAAAGTCGAAACCAATGGCTCCGCTAGGGTGATCGTAATACAAAATTCTTCCATGGATGTGCAAAGACGCAAAAAGCAAGAAACAAAATTATCTCTATTCAAGACTCAGATGGAGTGGAACAAATTGGGGAAGAGAATATTTCTCAAATTGCTATTTGACTACTCCAGATAACTATTTCAGAGTAATAATTCGTCTAGATGGGGGATTTTTTGACAAATTTACATTATCAGTTACACCATATATGAATAGTTAACTCATTCAACAGGTTACAGATGAAGAAATCAGAAGAGCTGCTATAAGTATCAATGGAGACAAGGCTCCAGGTCCTGATGGGATGATGGGTTATTTTTATCATCAATTTAGGAAGACCATAGGTGATGCGATTACTGCTGAAGGTAGGAATTCTTTACTTCCAGAATCATGCCTCAACAACTGAATCAAACCCATATTTTCCTAATCCCAAAGATAGTTAATCCGGAGAAGATGAGTCATTTCAGACCGATAAGTCTATGTAATGCATCCTACAAGATCACATCAAAAATTCTCACAAGGAGACTAAAGCCCTTTCATCCTGAGATTATTTCTCTAAAACAAACGGCTTTTGTCCCTGGACGACATATCATAGATAATGTTCTTGTGGCTCATGAGTTGATTCATTCTCTCAAATCACGCAAAAGACAATCAAAGGCTTACATGGCGATCAAAACCGATATCACCAAAGCTTATGATCGAGTGGTATGAAGTTTTTCGGAGAAGTCGATGATACAATTATGGTTCAGCCAAACAAGGATAAAGTGGATAATGGCATATGTGCGTTCAGTTTCCTACTCAGTGTTAATAAATGGAAGTCCATATGGCGATATAAAACCACGATGAGGGCTCAAGGTGATCCAATATCTCCATATATTTTTCGGTTTTGTGCTGAAATGCTCTCACGACATTTACGACAAGAGGAGAATAACCAAAATGTCAAGGGTTTATCAATCATTAACTTTGGTCCATGAGTAAGCCACCTTTTGTTTGCGGATGAATCCTTATTCTTTTGTCAAGATAGTTCATGAAATAGCCAGGTGTTGGCCAGAACTCTTCAACAATATAATGAGATATCGGGTCAACATGTAAACATGGATAAGTCGACTATCACGCTTGGGTCAAGGGTTTCAGCCGTGAAACAACAACAAGTAAAAGCACATATTCATATTTCAAAAACTGATGGTTGTGGCAAAAATCTGGGTCTTCCAGAAGAATTTTTAAGAAAGAAGTGTGTTATTTAAGTATATTGTGAAGCGGGTGCGAGAAAAAACTGCGAGTTGGCATACTAAATTTTTATTGAAAGCAGGAAAGGAAGTTCTATTGAAAAGTATTGTGCTTGCTATGCCCACATATGCCATGAGTTGCTTCAAGATTTCTCTCACTATATGCCATGAAATTGACTATATCCTCTCTCAGTTTTAGTGGGGATCAAATGAATCAAAGAAACATATTCCATGGGTCGCTTGAAAATGTATGGGTTTTAGTAACCAAGAAAGAGGTTTGGGTTTTAGAGATATTGAAAAATTCAGTAATGCCTTGTTAGCCAAACAAGCTTGGCGAATTCCCAAAATCCCAAACTGTCTCCTCGCGAGAGTCTTGACAAGTCGATATTTTTCTGATGAAGATATAAGAACTGCTTATTTGGGAAAACAACCATCTCATGGTTGGCGATCTATTCTTCATGGCCGCGGTCTTCTAGTTCAAGGCCTACGATTTAATATTGGGAATGGCTTGTCTAAAAACCCAACAATGGACCCATGGCTACCAACACATCCTCCAAGGTCAGCTACAAATCATTCTTTGCCTCAAAATTTTCTTCTCTGCGATCTTTGGGATTCTCAATTCAACAAATGGGACACACATAAGCTATCACAGTATTTATCCGCAAAAGATGCAGCCATTGCGAGGAAAATATATATTCCACACTTTCCATGCACTGATGAGTTAATCTGGCATTACTCCAAAGATGGTAATTATACAGTTAAATCTGGCTATTGGCTCAGCAATCATCTCTCAGACAATGGTCCCATGATAGAACCTCCCAAAGGTTGTCCCGTACTTAAGTCACGACTATGGAAAATATCTATACCACCCAAACTAAAGCATTTCTTTTGGTGAGTTCTTTCGGGTGCTCTAAGTACAGGAATAGAACTCAACAGACGGAGCATTCCTATAGATGGTACTTGTCAAAGATGATTTCAAGACATGGAATCCATCAATCAATTAATTTTCGAATGCTCATATATGCTCGCAAATATAGAAATCTAGAAACAAGTTGATTTTTAACAAAATTTCTAGAAACCCAGATGGAGTCTTACGTAAAGCAGTTGAGGATGTTGATGAATGGATTCATGCCACTCCAGCTAAGTAAAACTGGAGCATCCATACCTAATGGCCACACACGCAAGGAGGTTCTCATTGGAAACATGCACCTACAGAAAGATCAACGTGGATGGAAGCTTCACATTAAATAATTGCTTTGTTGGGGCTGGTTGGATAATCAGAGATGACAAAGGATTTCTTTTGCTTGCTGGTAGCTCTCACCTTACATAAGCGTCATCTCCTATTCAAGCAGAGGCTTTAGCCTTACTCCATGTCTTACAATCTGCATTGTGTAGAGGTTGCCGCAAGGTAATATTTGAAGCAGATTGTAAAATGCTACATAAAGCGATCCATAGATGATCAATGGATGTAACTATTGAGAATATAATCAAAGATATCCGCAGTTGGGCAAATCGATTCTCGGAAGTCCAGTTCTCGGTCTTACCCCGAGAGAGTAACCAAGTAGCCAATTTTATTTCTAAATTATCTTACAGACAACATGTTGTGTCTCAAGTTTACTATTATCCTCCTAGTTATTTAAGGAGTAGTCTATTTTCTGATTATGTAGACGTTTTCTGATTTAATACAAATGATGTTAATAATAATAATAATAATAATAATAATAATAATAATAATAAATATAGAATAAACACTTAGTAGTATTGTGATGAATCAAAAATTTTATATTTTTGCAACGAATATTGTGAAAAATATAGTCTCACATAGTAGTATTGATGCTTTCGAAGTGATTGTCTAGTTTTTATTTATGGAAAAATAAGTACTTAACATTTAACACTATAACAAACGAAACATCGATAAAACAATTACAAGATATGAATGAACATAAAATATACCTTAAAAGATATTTTTTATGATGATTATTTAAAAAAATTTCTAATTAGATTTACACATATTTTCTTATAAATTTTATTTTAGAGTGAATTTGCCAAAGAGCAATACTAGGGCAATTGATTGGGGTGAGAAGCAATGCAAATAATTGTTTTGAAACGGATCCACTACGCTTGGTACATTAATTGGGGAATGATTCAAGAGAGGTGGATTTGAAAGCATTACACGAAATGCATGTCTCCAACGCCAAACACGACATCGTGCATCTAATAATGTATAAAATACATGATTCTAACCCCAAACATGATAACATGCACGCCACCTAGTTTAGATTCCTATTTTTAATGTTATATATAAATTAACTTAACAAAATATTATGCTAAACATAAAACATATAGAATTATATATACCTTTTTGTCTTCATCCAAGTCACGCACTTTGTCAAGTTTCAAACAAACCACATACCTACTTTCATATTCACTGGATTCTTGATTGGTCCCATTACCAACATCGAAGAGCATACAAGAAGTTTGGATGTCTAACAAGATGCATGTCGATCTATGTAAAAATAGAACACAATTTGTGCAGATCTACAAACAAAAATAGAGCTGTATTAAATGGATATATAAGCAACAAAACAATCAATACCCAATTACAATATGATAACTTGGATGACTAACAAGCAAAATGGACATTGATGAAAAATGGAATCGGATTTGTGCATAACTAGGAAAAAAATAGTGCACTATGAAGTTTCAGTTTATGTATGTAGAACGATACAACAAGACAAACAGAGGCGGAGTATGTTTCAAATTGGGAAAGAGATCTTGAGAAAAAATCGAAGCATCATCAACCCAATGAATCGTAAAGGAAAATAACAATTTGAAATAACTCTCCACTAACCTCTAATTCGTCGATCCAGTGGCTTATATGGAGATAAAAATAAATAAACAATGAAAAGAAGAAAAGATAATAGGAGAAGAGAGAGAAGAGTGAGACATAGGAGAGAAAAAATCAAATTTAATTTTTGAAGAAGATGAACAGTTACATATGAGAAATGGTGAACTGATACCAAATGGGATTTCAATTTGAAGTATTGAGAAGAGGTGTGTGAGGCTAAATTCGTCAAAAATGGTGGCAAAATATATAAATTGTTGGGGGCCCAAATCAAAATTGATGAATTTCTAATATGACAATCTTCGATTGCCTCTTACCCAATAATCTCTTTATTTTAAACCCTATAAATTATTTTTTGCCTCCGCCATTGCATTTACGAGTTTGATGTTATATGCATACGTAGTTTTTTTAAGTTTTATTAAGAAATTTTCATACACGTATTTGCAAACACCTGATTTGTTATGGCTAATGATACATATCACATATTTGTATTGAATACCTCAAAATCACAGACCAAAAACGTAAATAACCACATCACTTTGACTCCAAATTTCCTTATCACACATGTAGGGGCAGGCCCAACCCAACAACGTTTTCTGCCTAAAGCAAAGTGGCACATTTACAAACAGACTTATAATAAAATATTAAAATTTGACAAAAACTCTGAAATTGATACCCCTAAAATCTTGACCTACTTGTTGGACTTTAACCCAAGGTCGGACCTGTGTAGGATGTTAATGTAGGCTAACTCATCCTACTTAGCATGTTCAAATGTAGCTTTGATCTTCTTGGTCGTCTAGTCTGAATAAACATGCAGTCCTAAATATGGTAACCTTCATTCGTTCTATTTTATGACCACATGTTTTACAGTTTGACGGTGGACTCTTAGAGCATTATTATTGGGAGAAATCCATTTCGGTATCTTAAGTAATATTTAATTATAATTTTGAAGTTAAGAAACTCTGTTAAGAAATTTCTATTTTTGTTGCTTTATTGGTAGAACTCCATTAGGGGTTCTTAAAAAAAAACTTTTTTTTAATAATTTTATTTTATTTTAAATAGAGTTTATTTTTTAATTAAACATAATTGATATTAAAACATAACATTTTAAACATAGATTTTGAAAAAAAAATGCAAAAGAACGCTCAATTTGAGTTTCTTTCTGATCTTGTCTATGAATCGCTTTCTATTCACTCACCGAACGATTCTAATTCATTAATATGTAAAAAAAGTTTAGAATTTTAAAGTTGAAGTTAAGAAATTTTTTTTTTTTTTTTATTTAGTTAAAATTAAGAAAAAGTAAAAAAAAAACTGACAAAAAAAATCTAGCAAAAAAAAATCGGAAATAAAAAATCTGGCGAATTAGGGATTAATACGTGGCTAAAAATAGTGTAAGAACCCTCTTAAAAACCGGTTCTTACACTGTTCACAATTATTTTTTTTATTTTTTTTTGGTTAAGAATCCCTCGAAGAGACCCCAATAATGATGCTCTTAGTTATGCATATAAAATTTTATGTGTCATCTATAAATAAGAATATCCTGACTAAATATATATTATTATATATATGTATATATTGATTATATATATCAATTATATATGCTTAACTATTATATCATACTATTATATATATTATGTTGATAAAACATTATTGTCATATAAAAGTATTTGTTAAATACAATAAAAATAAAAAACCTTAATTTTTCAAAATCCATTATATATTCATGTGCTTGGAAACCCATTGTTGTCTTATTTTCTAGTGTTTGAGACTGAAAATAGTGTTAGAGTTAGCATTAGTTCTAATTTATAATATTTGGAATCCTATGTGATCAGGGGCGGATCTAGCTTACACAAGGGTGGAGCACGTGCCCCATGCCAATTTTGTATGTGACCATATAAAGGATTAAGGAACTCCCATAGAATATCATGTAAAATGACACATCATCTCTTTTTAATGCTATATTAACATTTTTAAATATTATGTGACTTTTTATTTTATTTTCAATTTATTTTAAGAGAAATTTTAGAAAAATACCCCATTTCAGTTTTGTAGTTTGAAAAATACATTTTTCTTATTTCTTCTATTTAAAAAAATTGATATTGTTTTACTAAAATAACCTTTAAAACTGAATAATAATTTCTAGAAAAATCAATTAAAAAAAACTGATTATGTTTTTTGAAGATTAAAACATATTTTATTTTACATAGAAAACAAAGATTTTCTTTGAAAAAACTCTAAAAAATCCCTTAACGATCTCTGTTAAATCGGCCAGACAAAAACAATTCTATGAACACTTTTATCCAGTGAGTTCCCAACCTAAAACAAAAACTTGGGTCAGAAAATTCTGGAAAACTTGGGTCAAAAAAATCATAGAGATTTATCAATGAGTGGATTTTAGTATATAAAATCAATAAAACATATTTATCTCAACAAAATTTTAAAATTATAATAGTAATTGTAATTATTTAGAAAATTCGTTTATATTTATTAAAAATATAAATGACTTGTAAATTAAATGAGGGAAAAATTATCATACCATATATATAATTATTATTTTTTAAAATGAAGATGGTGTTTTTCAAATTATGAAACATAAACAGGATAGTTTTCAAAAAATCTCTTCTTTTAAACAATACATTAATTACTACAGATTAGGTAAAATAATTTAAGTTTTAGAAATAAATAAAATAAACTGAAAGATCTAAGAAATCACATGTTCCTTAGATTAAATATGAAATTTAAAACAAATCTGTAATAAATTAAATACTAATATTCAAAATAAAATATTGATCAAATAATTAACATGTATGCCAACAAATCATCATGTTTAAATTAAATGAGGAATAAGGTTTTTATAAAAGCTTGATTCAAATAAATCTAATTACAATTACATTGATCTTAGATTAATCATTCAAAATATAAACATAATATTAGACAAATGTTTGATTCTAAACGTTTAAAAATGATTGTCACACCCAAAAATATCAAGAAAATAAAATTACCATCAATATTTAGAAACAGATTACTATAAATTTTGGTAATCCAAATTTGGTAATATTTAAAGAAAAAAGATTACTATAAATTTTGGCAAAATAAAACAAATCCACATATAACAAGATAAACAAATCAATCTAATTGTAAATTGTTATCACTCATTCTTATTGTAAAAAAAAATCACCGACTCAACTAAGAGGAAATCAAATTACAATAAAAAATCGAAGAAACTATTTTGAAACAAATTGATGTATCACATAATTTACATGTCTAACTAAAGTATAAATCTAAAATATATATGCGCGTTGCATGGGTTCTCTCCTAGTTTTAATTAATATTACATTTCTTAGGATAATTAGATTACATATAGATTTTAATTATTTTTAAGTTTTTTTAGTACACTGCATCCTAAAATCGATGACCGCACGATCATGTCCACAATAACCAGATGTCCATGATAAGCTAATCTACAATGCCCACTTTTTGTATTGTTGCAGAGTGGTTTATGCTCGACATGCGGGTTTCGAACTCGCATTGATACCCTACACATTCCTACACCATTGTTGTTAGCGATCATTTGAGGAGACACAAAAGGTTTTGGTGTTTATCAAAGAGACACAAAACAAAGATAACTAGAGAGAAAGAGAGAACTGACCTCTAAGTGTTGAATGAGGTCAGAATTGCAATACTCGCTGATGGCAAAGGAGGTTCAGTTCTATCCGTGGTGCAGAGGCGTGGTTGGTCGGCCCGGCAAGACGATGCTGAAGCTTGGTTGGCTTAACGGAAGAGTTGGTGGTGCTCTTCATGTTCGTAACCTTTCTAGAGGACGATGATAAGCTCCTGATGGTGGCTCGTGGGGTTTCGAGATTCATCTGGTTTTGGGGTCGGCTTGATCGATGGGTTGCACTAGTTGTCTCAGTGGTTTGGTAATTCGACGATGATCTCGATGGAAGATGGCAGTTTACCCAGCTGTTTTTTGCTGCCGGCTTCTCCCTCTACTTGACCGGATTTTAAGGCTTTTCCTTTCCGGTGAGGTTGAGGAGTTTTGGTGGAAGTTCTCATTTTCAACGGAGGAGGAGAGGCTGTCTGCAACTCTAACGGTTCCTGTCACCTTAGGTGTTGACCTCAATCTGTAATTTTCTGCTTTTCTGGCATCGTTGGTTCATTTGTCACCGTGTAACACTGTTCCGGTGCCTCCGTTTGGGGTTGATTTTTGTAATATTTAATAGTTAAGTAAGAAAATAAAATTTTCTTATTACAAACAAACTAGTATTACGACAGAAAACATGCATACATTTACAATAACAAGCTTACCTACTATTCATTTTATATTTACAAAATGTATAAAAAGGTGGTAATACTACATATTGTTTTTTTTTTCTTTTTGATGAAAGACTTACTACATATTGTTAATCAATAATTTATATTAACTTTTGTTTTATCTAATATATTTGTTGTAATTATTCGTAGAGACTTCAAGTTACTAATAAATACTTGTTACAGTCTTGTTCTTGTGTAAGTTGCTGAACTGCGAATAAGATAAGACGGATGTCGGAGACAAAAATAACTAAAACAACCGCTAAAGGTGGACACCGGTGTTGCTACACCTCAAGATGGTGATCACCACTATTATCCAATTGCCTTTGGTGTAGTTGATGATGAAAAAGATATAAACTGGAGTGGTTTCTCAATATATTGATCAGTTGTGTCATATTCTCTTGAAATGGTGTTTTTTACTAATAGAAATCAAAGTATCACGAGTGATAAGGTAAAATCTATCAATTATCTCAACATAGATATTATATGTATCATTTGTGTCAAAATGTGAAAGCAAGTGTTCACCATATCAACAAAAAGTTAAGTTCATGGAATGCGCTCAAGTTTATGCTGAGGCCGAGTTCCTAAAACTTTATATCGCTTTTAAGACAACTTATCTGTCGGATCGGATTTGGTTCGGACATTTCAAGTTTTTAGATTTTCGGGTTTAAAAGTCTAAAATCTATTTGAATATTAATAATTTTAGGTTTATTCTGTTTGCTTCCATTCGGATTCGGGTACCTGAAATATCAGAAAAAACAAAAAAAAAAGTTAAAATTTTACAAATATAACTAAAATATTTTGAATATTTCAGTTATTTTGGATATGTTAGTATAAAAATAATTGATATATTTAGGTTACATAAAATTTAAATATAATTAGTATTTTTAGGTATATAATTATATTTTAAATATTTTGGATACCTATTTAATTTTTGATTCGATTCGAATTCTGATATTGTTTTTATGATATACAAGTTTAAAATCCATTCGAATATTTTGTTGGTTTGTGTTCGGATTGGAATTCAATACCTCCTTTACAAATTTGCCCATCCCTAAATTTCTCTTTTGAGATAAGGATGAAGAGAGGAAACCGAGCATATTGGGTTTATCATGTACCTTGGAATTTATGGTATATTGGATCTATCACTTGGGCTTTTTTTCGGCCTTACATGGCCCATTTTGTTTTTGACATATAAAAAAATTATCAATATTTGACTCATTTTGGTCCAATTTCGGATTAAGATCATGCGCCGCTTAGAAAAACAACAATGGCGTTACTTCATTTTCCCATCAAAACAATCTCCAAAACTCACTCATAGCTTCTCCTTCTCCTCCAAAACCAATCCAAATCCAAACGAACAACAACAAAAGCTTCTAATCAACGCCATCTCCAAATCCTTACTTAACAACGAAACCTGGGAAACTCTCACCACCAAATACTCCTCCGTCAATTTATCAAACTCCGTCATCGAACAAATCCTCCTCCGTTTCAAACTACCTGAAACCGCCAAAACCGCTTTAAACTTCTTTCACTGGTCAGCTCAAAACCGAAACCTCCGTCACGGAATCTCAACTTACGCCGTCACGATTCACATCCTCGTTAAATCTCGATTACTCATCGACGCTCGAGCTTTAATCGAATCTTCAATCTCAAATTCCGATTCCGATTTGCTCAATTCGTTGTTGGATACTTACGAGATCTCTTCTTCTACACCTCTAGTGTTTGATTTATTAGTTCAATGTTACGCTAAGCTTCGGAATTTCGAAATCGGCTTCGAGATTTTCCAGAAATTGAGCAATCGTGGATTTGTTCTTAGTGTGATTACTTTGAATACTCTGCTTCATTACGCTGTGAAATCGAATCGGATTGATCTTGTTTGGAGGATTTATGAGGTTGCGATTGAGAAGAGAACGTATCCGAATGAGACCACGATTCAGATTATGATCAGTGCCTTGTGTAAAGAAGGGAAATTAAAAGAAGTTGTTGATTTGTTAGGTAAGATTCATGGTAAGAGATGTTCTTCTTCTTCTTCTTCAGCTCCGTTGATTGTTAATACGAGTTTAGTTTTTAGGGTTTTGGAATCGAATCGTGTTGAAGATGGGATGAGTTTGTTGAAGAGATTGTTGCAGAAGAATATGGTTTTAGATACGATTGGTTATTCGATTGTTGTGTACGCGAAGATAAAGCAAGGTGATTTGGAATATGCACAGAAGGTGTTCGATGAAATGCTTCAAAGAGGTTTTGATGCGAATGTTTTTGTTTATACGGGTTTTGTTAAAGCGTGTTGCGAAAAAGGTGAGATTGAAGAAGCGGAGAGGTTGATAATTGAGATGGAGAGTTCTGGATTGAATCCGTATGATGAAACGTTTAATGTTCTTATTGAAGGTTGCGCGAGGTTTGGAAGAGAAGAAGAAAGTTTGAAGTATTGCGAGGTAATGGTCGCGAGAGGGCTAATACCTAGTTGTTCGGCTTTTAATGAGATGGTTAAGAGACTAAGCGAGATTCAGGACGTGAAATGGGCAAATGAGATCCTAACCAAGTCCATAGATAACGGGTTTGTACCTGATGAGCATACGTATTCTTATCTGATTCGAGGGTTTGTAGAAGGGAATGATATCGAACAAGCTCTTAAGCTGTTCTATGAGATGGAATACCGAAAGATCTCTCCCGGTTTTACGGTGTTCAGGTCATTAATAGTGGGACTTTGTGCTAGCGGTAAAGCTAAAGCCGGAGAAAAGTACTTGAGAATTATGAAGAAGAGGTTGATAGAGCCTAATGCAGATATATATGAAGCATTGGTTAAGGCATTTCAAAAAGCTGGTGATAAAACGAATGCTGATAGAGTTTATGATGAGATGATGTTAATTAGATTATTTAAACCGGGTGGTTAAGCATGTGTTCGATGATCTTAAGTTAAGCTCCACGCAGCTAAATTCAACTTCTAGAGTTTCTTTAAACATATTTTGGAATTTCAGCTCCCGTTAAAACTTAAAAGCGTAAGCAAAATTCTATGGAAATTTTTAGAAATAAATTAAAAATTTATATATTATGGTAGAAAGTTCTAATTTTATTATTTAAAATTTTGTAAAATAATATAGTAGTTTTTAATTAAGGACATACAGTATATACATCTCTTTTCATAGTTTCATTTGTAATCAAGTTTATTCAAAACAAATTAAGAGAAACAAGGGATATATGTCCAGTGTTATTACTAAAAATCAAGTAATCATAAGTGTACTCTAATGTTATTACAAAATCCTAGATCTGATTATATGAACGAAATTTGTAGCCGCTAATTCGTCATCAATCTATATCGATGACTTAATGACGTTCTTGCTAAATAAGTCATTAATTATCTATCAACAAAATCAATTAGAAATTTTGTCATCAAATGAATGATGGATCATAAAGTAGCCAAGTCCACCATTATGTTTTCGACGAATATATACCATTTTTTTAAATAGCAATGAATATACATCACACATTCTATTTGTTTACTTTAAAATGGAGTAACTCCATTTTGGAGTTTGATTTATTTCCAACTAATTACTTTATTTGTTACTCCAAAAAAAAATATTACAAGTGTACTCTTTTTTTCTTAATTACTAATTTTTATTAGAATTTTCTATTTTCTAAAGTTACAAATTTTACCTACTTATTTTAAATTAAAAAATAAGTAATAAATTAAAATATTATTTAAATTGAAAATTTATTATTAAATAAAATTAGATTACATAACATAAATAAATAAATAATAAATATAGAAAATACAATATACATGTATTTATAATTTATACCATTACATGTATTTATAATTTATAAATAATCTAAATATTCATAATTATATACCATTATACATGTACAAGTATATCATATACATGCATTTATAATTTATAAATTATCTAAGTACTTATAATTTTGTTTAAGTATAAAATAATAAAAAATAATATTTTATTTGAGTATAAAATTTAAATAAATTAAATTTAAAGGATTGATTTGCAAATGAAAAAGTTCACCTCCATAGTGGAATCAAGAAATAGAGATCTCCAAATATGGAGTTAAAAGTGGAGATCTCCATTTTGGAGTGATGCTGTAAAATTCTTCATTAATATCAGTGAATACATGTTAATCGCTAAGGTCGTCACTAAATACTTGTTATGTTATGTCTATAAAATCCAATTGAGAGCTAATTGTGAGAGATATATATAGGACGAAATTGTGAGATAGTATAAAGTAAAATTCACATATGAAAATATCCATGTCTTCCGATCCAAATGTTTTTGAATAGCGACAATAGGTCCAAAATTTCAGAGAGTGTGGCACAATCTGGCAATTACCAGAGAGTTTGAGCAATTCATGCATTATGCATTATAATCATGTATCGTTAACTCTACTAGGAAAGTATCAAGGATCAAATGATATTACATGTTCTGACCTCAGAGGATATAATGAGTCTAGGCCCATAATTTCTTAGTCATTAAGATAAAATAAAAAATTACATGCATTGTGCCACAAAATAACAGATGTGTATAGAAATTATTATATCCATGTGAAAATCACATGAATAAGAAAATTTTGAACATCGAAACAATGTGGATCCATCTATAACATAAAAAAGGATTTACATTCAATTAATATGTTTGGTTTTGCATGAAATTTTTTTTATTAATTAATGTATGGATCAACCATCTACTACTTCTAATCAATTACGTGATTACCATGGTTATAAGAAAATATATATATCGAAATGTTCACATATATAAGCATTTCAATTCATGAAACAAAAACGTCATAAATTTAAGTAAAAATAGAACGTAGATGCTAAGCAATTTTATGATATATTGGAGACGCGCTATTAGATATTATTTTTATCAGTTGGCTTGATTGAACCAAGTTAACACAAATCAATAAATCCAAAATGTTTTTTAGGAAAAGAAAATAATATTCGACAAAATAATAGATAAGATCAACGCAAATTTTTGGTATTGACAAGGTGTCCCCAGATGTTGTGACCGACATTATCACATGAGGAATATGGTGGTTTGACTCCTAATCCCACAAAAACTAGGGTTAGAAAGATTGTACTCCTATAGTAGTACTTGAGAATTAGGAAGAAGAAGTTGATACTTGATCATAGAGCCTAATGTATATATATATATGCTGATAGGGTTTATATAATGAGATAAAACTTTCATATGGAACATTAAGAACTCATTAAAATATGGATACGATATCTCTTGGAGCACTACATCATAATATCGTATGAAAGAAGAATCCTAAAAGATTTTCCATATTGATAAATTGTATAGAGTTTAGTCATATTTAGAATCCCACTATGAAAATTATTATTTAATATAACTTTGAGCTTAGTCATATTTATATGAAAATGAGTATAAGCTAGCATGCAATACAAAAGCATTGTCATTACAATACCGAGGTTGATAAAATATTTAGATAATTAATCCATGATATGCTATGAACCACCACTTTCTAATTTGTCATTTAGCAGGTGAAGAAGTGGCTTATTTCGAGTGGCTTGTGCCAATATGGCTTATTTCAAATGCCACAACAAAAAGGGTATCTTTTTGATAAATAACTCTTGAATATATATATATATATAGTTATGATCAATTTCGAATCTTTATTCAGGTTGTTTGATGCCTTATCTAAATGAAATATACCAAACAAAACCAAATTTACTTACTAAAAGTAAAAGATCTTAGCTTATTCAGTTATTCTAAAATGAGCTCACTTTAAACAAATCTATAAATTAAAAGAATGCCAAGTGGAAGATGTTTAACCAATCTGGTGTGAGCAAAATCTATGCTATTATATATTCCCTCCTTTTTAAAATAAGTTTCATTTTAGGATTTTTTTTGTTCTAGATTAAGTGTTCTTTTAGATTTTTAAGATAAATATTTGATAATAGTTACAGTTTTATCCCTCATGTATTAATGTATGAACCGATGAAAAAGTTAATAGACTATATTAATAAGGGGTAAAAGATAAAATATAATGATTTTCATAATGCGTGAAATCATCTAAAATGACACTTATTTTAAAACAAATGAAGTATTATGTTATTCAACTCACAACTTCAAACTTTATATGAGCAAAGGTTCCAAAAAAAATATTATGTTAATTTTCTGAATCACTATTGCTTTATATAAATAAACAAAATTAATGGATAATTTTGCTTGTATATAAAAACTTGGTCAATGATGTTTATGGTATAGAGAATGAAAAAATTAAAAATATGGCTATGTTTTTCCATTAATTAGTTCTTTCTCTTTATATATTTTTCTGACTAATATACCCTTATCATAAATGTATTGGTTAATTGATTTTTTTACTACTAAAATTTTGGGAAGATCAGCTTTACATTTAAACTTTTAATTATTTTATTAACATTTTATACATCATAATCGTGACGTCGTAAAATAAGAGATAGATTATGGCGATAAATCTGATGAGATATCCGGCAAGAATCAGTTATATTTTTATATGTTTATTTATTTTCTTACCATGATATATATTAATGCATATCGATAATATCATCAAAATACGGTAAGTTGCTTTATATCATTTTAAATAAATTATAACACTGTATAAAATATGAAAATTTTTTAGTACATTATCATAATAAAAGTGATCAATATACTGTTTATATGTTTAACACAAACTTTTAATAACAAGTTATATAAAACATTAGCGATATACAAAATTTAATAACAAGTTAAAGTTTCTTGTAACAAGTTATATATTTTAGAAAAAGTTAATATATTAATAAATAATTTAAGTATGTAGATACACAGTTAACTTTTTATTTCGCATGATAGAATGTTTGATACACATATTGTTTTTTGATTATATCATTTATTTTTATTGAAATATAAGAATACTAAATAGTATTATTTTGTTATTATTTTGATAATAATTTTGTTTTCAAGGTAAAAAATATGATTTTCATGTAAATAATATGTTAGTTGTATACGCAGTTAATATCAAAATTTCTTGATTTATGGATATAATTATTCTTATATGGTATAGATATAACGTATTGGCTCAATAGTACTCATGTGAGAGAACTAATTAACTTATCTTTTGCTACAACCATAAAATAGTCTTACCCTAGAAACTTTTTATTTATCATCTTCCATAGATGTTAAACAAAAAATTTGACTTTTGAGAAAGTTAAAATACAAAAAAGTAGATAGTATGATGATATATTAAGAAAAATGAGTTCGAAAAAGAAAATGTATTGGTAAATATTATGGATAATAGATATCACATGTATCTGTAAAAGTTATATAGGATTCTCTATTCTTAGAGAACAAAAATTGCATCCCCACCACCATATATGTCACATGGAAAGGCATGTTATATTTGTTTTGGTTAGACAACAACTTTAATGGTCCTTAAAGTTTATTTTTCTTTATTCTCTTATTGTTCTAACTTCTAAGCCTCTTATCTCCTCTTTTTTTTTTACAAGAAAAAAGAGAGAACTTGCAAGATCCATTATTACATTTTTGGAGTGAGTCCAAGAAAGCAATAATTAATTTAGAGTAGAGAGATGTGGTGTTTACATGATTTCTATATAGTCTTAACGGATTAATATATATTGATAGATTAATTTATATTTAAGAAAACCAGAAAAATGTAGTTTTTAATCAGAAAATTTAGTAGTTGTTTCCTTTTTTTATGAATAAAAAATATTAGTAGTTTGGGAAATTATTGTTTTCAGTATTTTTATTTAAATATATATAGAGTGAGAGAGCTGGTGAATATCGCTTATTTACAATTTCTTAACGAGAAAAACCGAATTCCCACTGAAATAATTAATATGAATCTATGATACAAGTGGTTTCTCTAGGATGATACATCACTACATCAACATCTCAAAAGTTGTCACATGTACATTCTTACTATTCTAAACAAATTAATATCTAAACTCATTAAATATTAAAATAACTATAATTTTAACGTTTTATAGCCTGCCTTCACTTCAGTTTTAAGCCCTAAACTATTGTTGTTTCTCTAATTCCGAAGCTTCTCATGTTTTTGAAACGATGATGGATAAGCGGAATAAAATGGATGAGACAACCTTTCCAGTGTAAATTTACCATGCTAATTCGCCTTTTTAAATTTGGAGAATACGATTAAAAAAAATTTGTATATGATATAATTAATATGGTTCTTATGAATTACAAGGACACACTAAATAAATAAATATTATTTCTGCATATTATATGGGTAGTTGCCTATTCGAATATAAATATATTAGTCGGATATATGTCAATCTGTATATATATATATATATATATATATATATATATGTATGTATGTATATTCTTTCATTTTAAAATTTGATGCTGAAGAAAAATGAAGTACTTGAAATAAACAAAATAATTCAGTCTTTTCATACAAAATCTTTCATTTAAAAAATAACATAGCATATCCGTCTTATGTATCTTTAGAAAGATAATTAGGATTAAATGTTTTTGTTTTATAAGCTGTGGAAGTTCTACACATTCGCCCCTTAATCTCCCCTAATCTTTGGAATCCGATATTAGATTTTCAATTTAAAAAATAATTATATGTATGAAACTGAAATTGAACCTGAAACACAAAGAAACTATCACTAGCACACTAGGCCACCAACCCAGTGGTAATTGTTTTTTTTATAAAGAATATTCTATTGAAAAATTATGTGAAAATGTTACATGGGGGAGAAAATACAACATAAGAACAATTATAACTAGTAAAAGAAGCGACTGAAACAAGTTTAATTAACCAAAAGAGAAACGAAAAGGATACTAAACAATCTAAACGATAGCTTGAGGATGATTGAAACCCAGTGGTAATTAAAATTAAATGTTATCAACTTATCATTTACTATTTCCTTAAAAGAATGTAAGTATGTAAGATCTAATTAGACGTTAATAAAAGAATGCGACATGTAACTATTATTGTACCGTCGATGCATGTTTAACCCATGCAGAGAAAACGATCGTGTTGAAATTTTATGGAGTCCACCAAGTATCAGTCTATTATAGATAACATTCTTCAAAAAATATAACTAATTACTGTTAAGTTTCATTTGAAACTTCAATAAAATGTGGTAAATGTGATGGATTCTCTTTGTAATTTCCAAAAAGCCATTATCGAATGAAACATATCTAAAATGAAATGAATGTGATTGGATCCCTTTTTAATTACCAAAAAGCTCGATATATAGATATATATACACACATATTGATCGTTAGCAATTGTCCTCTCATTGGTGGAGGACCTATTGTAGAGTTTTAAGAAACTGATTTTTATATTATTATTTTAAATATGATTTTTTAAATTATTGAGAATAAGAAAAGTTTATAATTATGTTTCTATATTTAATAAATGATTTAATCTCACATATTTGATGATTTATTTGTTTTCTTGGTGTAAGGAAATAATTCATGGAGAAATCATGAGCATTAATTGCATTACTTGAAGAGCAAGATGATGAGTTTATTATAAATAGAAGAAGAATTTCGTGGTCTAGGCAGACCCATGAGCTAAATCATAAAATATGTGTTACTAAAACAAATGTCTCTCATTTGCTTTGTTTAAACAGAGAACTGGTAATAATGAAGTTGCTGGCACAAGAAGAGTTTGTGTAGATATCCTTGAGAAGAAGTTGATGTCGTTATGAGGAGTAGCCCTGGGCAGACGGTTAATTCGGGTTAAACAGATCGGTTTATTCAAAATTTTGGATAATTTTAATTCTAAAAATGTTACCAATTTGAAACAATTAAAATTTTTGATTTATTCAGTTTGGATCAGTTTTTATAAAATAAATATGTTCCAAAATTAAACCAAATTTTGTAAATTTTGGTTTGTTCAATTTATTACAGGCCCAAAACCAAAATATATTTACAAGTCCAAAATAAAACATGTGTTAGAAAACTCAATAAAAATACAATTAGGGTTTTTTACATATCCAAATTGGATACGACGGCTGACCGGCGGTACTCTGTACGGCGACGCGACATTGATGGCGATGATGATGTATGGACACTCAATCCACTTTCCCCAGCCGCAAGCTAAATCAATCACAAGACACAAGACACAATACATTAATAAATCATTACATCTCATATGATTTGATAAAATGAGTTAATTGAGGATTATCTCTTTCATTTTCGATGAATTTCGGTCAGATCTGAAGACTCACCAGTGAGTAGAACCGAGAGCTTGGTGATGAGCACGCCGTAAATGAATCCAGTGAATCGAGCAGATGTCATGACAAAGAAGAAGAAAAAGATAAGGAAACAGGTGGAGAAAAAGAACAAAGTAAGAGAAGAATGAAGAAGAAAAAGAAAGAAGAAAGGAGAAGAACTAACCGAAGGTAAGAGAAGAACGAAGAAGAAGCAGGAAGAAGAAAGCGAAGAAGCCGAGAGAGGTGATGTTTAGAAAATTAGGTTTTTAAAAATATATATGGTGTTTCCTAAACCAAAAAAATGATCGGTTTTAATGTGTCGAACTGATCCGATCCGATAACCGAGTTCTCATTTAAATTATGTAGATTGGTTCATGTTTCAATTTCAATTAAAATATGAACCTAAAAATTTTGGTTCGGACCAAACCGAACCGATTGCTCAGGGCTAATGAGGAGCACGAAACAAGGACTTCCGAAAGAAGAAGACAACCATGATTAAAAGGGAGTAATTGACTTCTATCTTCTTATCTTTTTGATAATATCTAATAAATTATTTTTGCAGCTGAGTACTAGTGGTCGGTTTTGAAAGAACCGACCGATACTTCATTAAATCTCGTGTCGTCTCTTTATTGTTTTATTTTTTAAATCGCTTCCGCACTTTAATTTACAATATCTAGTCTCCTAAAAAATTTCACCTATAGTGGCTCAACTTTTTTACTGCAAAATATATTTTTGGTCTTGTGATTGCAAGTTATACAAATTTGTGATGAGCTTTCTGAAAAGTGTAGTGTCTTCTAATAAATCTTATGTATCATGATTGGTTGAACATTCAATTTTATTGGTGAAAAGCGATTTTCCACACACTATAACAAACCATAATAGACTAATATTACCTCCAAATATGCTTTCTTGGTGACACACTTGTCTTATTTTTCTTATGCCAAGATTATTTATTTTCCAACTTCTTCCAATAATTTACAGCAACACATAGTGACATGTTGTTACGAAAATTATCGGCGTTAGCAGTGTTGGACAGGTCCATTTTTTTCTTAAGCACAAAATGACACATGTTTTTTTATCAAGTTTTTAAAAATAAGTTTATGTTTGTTATGTAATGTGACTCCTTTGATTACTTACCTGATCCTGTATGGCTGTATCGTTTAATGAAACTTATTAAATTTTTATTTAGTGCTCATGGATGCACAGAAACTTTATTAGTGTCAGTAGAATAATTGTCTATTCATGATTGCCTTCTCCTTTAATATTGATGAATATACTTAATTAGATCGGAAAATATCTATAGCCCCAATCTCACAATAACTATATTAAAATGCTAATCAATAGACGAAAAAAAAGAAGAAGCTCACACTATCATTTGTACCATGTAAACCCTTATCTACTTCTCATAAGATTGCTCGCGTAATTACTACTTATTTGTCACAAGAAAACACAATCTTAATCAAGAAAAAAAAATTTAGTTATTTCATTCCATTCCTAAAAATTACTTTTAATTCACTTCATGTATATAAATAATTATCATATATAGGGACCACACGCTTTTAAGATCACTTTTGGGGAAGAAGAAAAAATATTGAAAAGCTTGTGAGTGATGATAATCGATCGGAGATGGGGCAAAATGTGAGAGCGACAAGGAACGTGAGTCACATGGAACGACCGATCATATTATACAGCAAAACAAAAGTCCCCACACCAACATGAATTGGTGTCATACGTATGAATGTGAAGGGCCTAAATCATCAAAAAGAAAGCATCGTGTCATTGTGGACCTTGATTAAGGGTAAATTCGTAAATTTAATTTCTTTCTATTTATATTTTCTTTGATATCAATTGAATTAAATTTCTGAAATTGGCTATGGAATTATTGGCCTCTTTTTTGCCCCACCGTAACAATCCAACCACTTTAATTCCTTTCTTAGTACAACAACGGCTACTTCACTTTAACATTGTCTAGCCTTTTTCTATTTTAAGTCAAAATCTTGACAATGCACATGACCCCTTATGAATCCACCATTAACCATATTATTTCGTACATATATAGATTTATTTATTTATTTCAAGTCGTTCGGAAAATATTTAAGAATAAGATGGCTTGAAATATTGGCATGGTTTCTGCCCGCTTGTTTAGGAAACATTTATTACATGTTACTGATAGCTCGACTTTAAAACCCAAAATAATTAACTACAAGTACATGTATTAGAGCATTATTATTGCAAAGTTCTTAAACAAAAAAAAATTAAAAAATTAAAGTAATTGTGAACAGTGTAAAAATCGGTTCTTAAATAAGAACTTTAAGAACCGGTTTTTAAGGGGATTCTTACACTGTTTTCAGCCACGTGTCAACCCCTAATTTGCCAGATTTTTTTGGTAGATTTTTTTTTCACCTGTTTTTTTTTTTTTATTTTTTCTTAACTTTAATTTAAAAAAAAATTAATTTTTTAAAAAAAAAATTTCTTAACTTCAACTTTAAAATTCTAAACTTTTTTACATATTAATGAATTGGAATCGTTTGGTGGATGAACAAAAAGCGATTCATAGACAAGATCAGAAAGAAACCCAAATTGAGTGTCTTTTTGCATTTTTTTCCAAAATTTATGTTTAAAATGTTATGTTTTTATGTCAACTATATTTAATTAAAAAAATTAACACTATTTAAAATAAAACAAAAAATTATTTAAAATTTTTTTTTTTAAGAACCCCTAATGGGTTTCTACCAATAAAACAGCAAAAAAAAGTTTTTTAACAGAGTTTTTTAACTTCAAAATTATAATTAAATATTACTTAAAAAACCCAAATGAATTTCTCCCTGATGCTCTTAGTTGGACCATAATATACACGAGATCCAATGCACAACGATCAAACAATCGAAAACTAAAGGGCGATATTAGAAGTCAAATAGAGCGATAAATTTTTTGGTTTACTTTATAGCTTTCTAGATTGCTAAATCACATGAAAACAAATCATTATACTAAATGAGCCATGGTCCACGGATAAGCGTTAAGGTCAAAAAGAGAAATTAGACTTGTAATTAAAATTCTAAACGATAATACTAAGAGAAAGTGTTGGATAAAGGGTTTAACTAAGATAAGCATGAATCAAATATCAAATAATAATGAAATAAGTTGAATTAGACACAATCCCAGAGTATTGATCACTTAGTTATGACTGTTCCATTTGGTACAAAAAAAAAGGGCTATGACTATTCTTTTTCCATCAACAACCTTAATATATATAAAAAAATTTATTACGCTCGCAAATTACCTCAACTTTAATTTTATTTTGTTAGTAAATAAATGCTCTTTAAGTTTGATTTAGACATTTCCCCAAACAGATGGAGGCAACAGAAAGTCAATGGATTAAATCAGAATGATCAAATCTAATCTAGCAATAGTAGCAACCTAATTGAAGGATTTAGCAAGATTTGGCCCTAAACATCAATCAAAATCCAACCACTAATTTATCCTAATCTAACTTAACCAATAGTCCAACTGTCCAACAATGAAAGAGCGAAAAAAGTATTTTTCTAAAAAGAGAAAGAGAGAGGGATAGATTAGAAATCTTTCACTATTTCATCAAGATAAGATGTTTATCTTCAATAAAAGGTTTATAAAAGATTTTCACTAACTTTTTTTCCTATATCTGTTCAAAAAAATACTCAAACAGTAAAGATTTTGGTAGGAAAGTTGGACCAGATAGACCCATGACAAAAGTTGAAGAATTGCCTCCCAAACAACAATTATGAAACTATCATCAAACCACGTTCACTAAAATAAAATTTGTAAATTTTTCTCTAAACCACGTTTTACTATTTTTTCAGCAAAAAAACCAAGATGTCATAACGTTTTGTAAATAAATCATATTTTCCAACCAAATATCGTATGTGATACCGCAGTAAAATACAATTCCACTTGGAACCGCTTTATCGCATAAAACATAGAATCATGTTTTTGGCCAAAAAAAAAATGTAGAATTGTGATTTTAACTGGAAACACGAAAATATGTTTTTTTTTACAGGAAAAAAAGAAACTCGTTTTTTTTTGGAAACTGCAAAAATATGTTTTGCTAGGTTAACATAAAACCTCACACCACATTTTTGACAGAAAAAAATAATCATATATTCACATTTTCTACAAAAAACACTGTATCATGTTTTCCACAATAAATAGAAGAATCATGTTTTATTCTAAATTTTGAGAAAATTGTGGAACTGTGATCTTACCAAGACATTATGAAATTGTATTTTTGGCATAAGTAAATGTGGTTTTATCTATCAAGTTATTCAGTTCTTAGTACAATTGAGTCTAAACACCTCTAAAGTTAGTTCACAAGAAAGCAAAAAATAAAGATAAAATAAATAATTGACGCAACACTTTTTTTTTTGTCTAACCTATTTTATAGATAGTTCAAATTCCAAGAATGGAGGAAGTGTTCAACAAGGAAAGTAACACAGAAGATAACGAGGCTAACGTAGCCAAAATGACCGCTGCTACAGTAACCAAGCAGAAAACATACAAGAAACCGATATAATCATACATAACACCAAATAATCGAGTGATGAAGGCATCCTTAGAGTTGAAAAATGAGAGAATGCCTTTGGAATCGGAGATTACACTTGGTGATCGAATGTCCATGAATGAAACACCAACTAGTACAGTTTTCACACCAATAGAATCGCCTATAAGAACAAATGCGACAAAGCACCAGCTTATTGAGCTTACGAAGAGAGTAACATTCGCGATTTCCAACCAAAAATTATTAAACAAAATATATTTTTGCAATTTCCAAACAAAAACGGTTTTGGTTGGAAACTGCAAAGATATATTTTTGAAAGTAACACTCTCTTATTTATGCAGTATCACCCGCGAATTCACTTACAAATTTTGCTGGCATAAACATTTTTCCTTAATTTATCGCCAAACTGCATTTTTCTACCTAAATTAATAATAACATTTTTTCACCTATACATGATTCGTTAATCTTTGCAACAGAAAATCGTGTTTTTATCTAGAAACAGTGGAATCATGTTTTATTCAAAAAATTTTTAGAAAATTGTAGAACATGTTGTTATCCTTGAAATCACGAAATTATTTTGGCAGAAAAAATGACTCGTCGTTTTTTTCTGGACAATCAAAATTAGTTAAGTAAATAAAAGAATCAAAACTAAAACAACGAAGGTAATGTCTCTTTTACTAATTTAAGTTTCAAACATTAGACAAATCACTTTTTCATTAAAGTATAAGATTATTAACGCTTTTGAATCGTACATTCCTTCCATTTCACAAAAATATCGTTTTTGTCATTTTATGTGACTTTTTAATCTAGTTTTCTAATTTATCCTCAACCAAAAACTATTTTCTTTGAATTTAAATTATTAATTACCTATTAAATAGGGGTATATATATGTATAAACTATCTTTTCTTAATTTGTGTTACAAATTCAGAATGACACTCTTTACAAAATTTACAAAATGGATGGAGTATTATTATTTCTAAATTCGATTTTGGGAAACATTTTAATAAAAATTAAAAAATTAGAAAACATGACAGATGTCAATTATAGGAGAGACCACGTCGCACTCAACAAGAGAGTATCCTTGCTCTTTCATATAGTTGAATTGTCAAACTTCACAATTCCCAAACTGCATCGTTTTCACATTTGAATAATAATCACTCCAAAATCACTCTCTTATTTGTCTAATTCTTTCATCTAAGTTTGAGTGACAGTACATCTATCAATCACATTGAATGATAACAATTAACTGTTCTTTTTCTTTTTCTTTTTCTGTTTTTTTGTTAATCAACTATTAACTATCCTTATCATTGAATATTATTGGCTTTCGTTATATTTACGGAGGGAATTTTGTATGCTGGTAAAAAAGTAAAAACTGTGACTCGTTTTAAACCAATCTCATTAAAATATTAATAAAATTCTAAGACTTCCACCTATATATATAAAAAAATGTGTAGAAGAAGATACGTACGTGAATATATGAATATTATGCATATATAAATGTATCTTAAAAAACAAAAATTTAGCCACAAATTTGTTAAACTTTACGAAACTCTACAGTCTTTGTCGAGGTAGTACGAAAGATTCGATATCCATGCCATACTTTAAATTTATCCAATAATTCAGAAGCCAGATCGGTTAGCTAGCTTAGATTAATCCTCTTTAAACTAGACCGATCCAGTTTCAAATAAAGAGTACGTCAGAAATTTGATTTAAAATTTCAACATCGGAACTGTGAAACGTGCGACAACTACTAGTTTTTTTTTTTTTTTTTGCTGAAAACTACTAGTATTATTTTTTTGCATTAAAAATAACTTGACAACATTCTTTACGAAGTAGAAAATTGCCAATAAACCCAATAAATTTAATTGTAGTAAAATTAAATTCGCCTGACCATGTAAAAAGGTTAAAAATGATAGTCACAACATACAGATAAAAAAAGTAAGTTTCGTAATCAACAACAAAATAAGATACAATGGATGTCTTTGTAGTTGAAAAAAGGGTGGTAGTTGGCTTTAGAAATTGGACTTTTTAACCTAAATTATTTCTCTACTATACAACTTCCAAATCATAGTTTGTTAATTCACTCTATAGTATATAGTCTTCAATATTGATGTAGAAACCTGAAACCTCCTCACACATCACAAAATAGGCTCATACCAAAAAAAAATATGTTTTTCATTCTCCTAACCTAAATAATTGTAATACACTACAATATATTTCGAATATCTCGTTTAAATAATGATGTCAGGTTTACATCAATCAATTTGCATTTCCTCGAGGAGCATATTTTGAAAATTAAAAAAATTATTCGCAGAAAAAGATGAGAGGAATCTATTATTACAGTTTATATATAAATAGGAAAACAAAAGAGGTAAATAAATTTCCTTTTATAATTGCTTTAGATTGCGGTTGTACCACGGCTCTGCTCTTGCTTTTAAGAACTTGCCGGTACTAAATTTCATATACTCCAATGAAAAGCTGGCCCGAAACCCCAAAATTTTTAATTATTTTTTCCTAAAATAATAAAATCATATCATTATTTAAAAACATATAATATTTTTTTATATTTCTCTTCTTCAATTATTATGATACTCCCGTGTTCATAATCTCCTCTCATCATCATCTTCTTCTTCTTCTCTCTCTCTTCTCTGCTTAAGAAATTCATCTTTTTAAACAATAAATTATTAAAACAACTCAAAACTTAAAGTGAAATTATTCTTTTTTTTTTTGAAGATGAAGAGAGAGCATAACCACCGTGAATCCTCCACCGGTGAAGTTGGAAGTTCAAGTAAAGAAGAAGCCGCCGGAGTTGACGAGCTTTTGGTGGTTTTAGGTTATAAGGTTCGATCTTCCGACATGGCTGACGTGGCACACAAGCTTGAGCAGTTAGAGATGGTTCTTGGCGATGGAATCTCGAATCTTTCTGATGATACTGTTCATTACAACCCTTCTGATCTCTCTGGATGGGTCGAGAGCATGCTTACGGATCTTGACCCGACCCGGATTCAAGAAAAATCCGACTCCGAGTACGATCTGAGAGCTATCCCAGGCCCTGCAGTGTACCCACGTGACGAGCACGTTACTCGTCGAAGCAAGAGAACGAGAATGGAGTCGGAGTCGTCCACGCGCTCTGTGGTGGTTTTGGATTCTCAAGAAACTGGAGTGCGTTTAGTCCACGCGCTTCTTGCATGTGCTGAAGCGGTTCAACAGAATAATTTGAAGTTAGCTGACGCGCTTGTTAAGCACGTGGGGCTACTCGCGTCTTCTCAAGCTGGAGCTATGAGGAAAGTTGCGACTTACTTCGCTGAAGGACTTGCGAGGAGGATTTACCGAATTTACCCTCGAGATGACGTCGGTTTGACTTCGTTTTCGGACACTCTTCAGAATCATTTCTATGAGTCTTGTCCGTATCTCAAATTTGCTCATTTCACGGCGAATCAAGCGATACTTGAGGCTTTTGCTACGGCGGAGAAGGTTCATGTTATTGATTTAGGGCTCAATCATGGTTTACAATGGCCGGCTTTAATTCAAGCTCTTGCTCTTCGTCCTAATGGTCCTCCGGATTTTCGGTTAACCGGAATCGGTTCTTCGTTAACCGAAATTCAAGAAGTTGGTTGGAAACTTGGTCAGCTTGCGAATACAATTGGTGTAAATTTCGAATTCAAGAGCATTGCTTTGAATAATTTATCTGATCTTAAACCGGAAATGCTAGACATCCGGTCTGGTTCCGGTTCAGAAACAGTAGCGGTTAACTCGGTTTTTGAGCTCCATCGCCTCCTGGCTCATCCCGGTTCGATTGATAACGTTCTGTCCACAATTAGATCAATCCGACCAAATATCATGACCGTGGTTGAGCAAGAAGCGAACCACAACGGCTCTGTTTTCCTCGACCGGTTCACGGAATCTCTTCATTACTACTCGAGCTTATTCGACTCGCTCGACGGCCCGCCAAGCCAAGACCGAGTTATGTCCGAGCTATTCCTCGGACGGCAGATACTAAACCTAGTGGCTTGCGAAGGGGAAGACCGAGTTGAGAGACATGAGACGCTAAACCAATGGAGAAACCGGTTTGGTTTAGGAGGATTTGAATCGGTTAATATCGGTTCGAATGCGTATAAGCAAGCGAGTATGTTGTTGGCACTTTATGCCGGAGCTGATGGGTACAATGTTGAGGAGAATGAAGGTTGCTTGTTGCTTGGATGGCAAACTCGGCCGCTTATTGCCACTTCTGCGTGGCGAATCAATCGTGTGGAATAAAATAAATAATGGGAAGTGAAAAAAATTGTGCTATATAGTTTATTGCATTGATGATATAAGTCATTAAGTCCCACGTTTTTATGAATTCCTTTTTTTTTTTTGTTTACTTGTTTATTTTTATTGCTTGGAATTTTGACCTCTCACAAATTAGCCTATTGTCTTTTAGAGGTCAGGCCAATGAAATCAATTTAATGGTCGCTCGTGCTCCCATTGATTTATTTTTCAAGAAATATTTTTTGGCAAAAAATGCATTTTTCTAATTTCTTTGATGTGCATAAAAATTACAATAGACGGTAACAGAACGATACTGACAATTATAGGTCTCCAAGTAAAAACATTTTTAGCCCACTATTTATTAGTTTATTAAGAAAAAAAGTTTATGAACCTTAAATTAATTATTAACGAGGTTGGAAATTTTTTTAATGAATAATGTAGAGGCCGTATGCCCACTATATGTCATTTGAGTTTGTCACGAGAAAATGACAGTCTGAGACTCTGAGTTATATATATTTGTGTCGTCATGAATCACTAAGTTAATTAGAAAATAAAATCAAAGATGTGTTGTCTCAAAACTAGTGTTCTAAACTGCGTTAGATGCTATGAATATGATATTTTGTAAATACATATATAATTTTATAGGTTTGGACATTCGGATATCGATTTGAATTTTTTTAGGTTTTGGATTTAGAGATTTAAAACCTGTTTAGGTATTTATACTTTCTAGTTCGGGTTCGGTTTGATTTCATCCGGATTCAAATCGGATTCGGGTACCCAAGATATTAGGAAAAACTAAAAAATAGTTAAATTGGAATAAAGTTTAGTTAAATTTGACAAATATAACTAAATATTTTTGGATATTTTGGTTATTTTTGCCTATTTTGGTCTTTAAATAATTTATATTTTGGATTTATATTATATTTTTGGATAATTGGGTTATATTAATCCTAAATATAATAAATATTGTTATATATAATTATATTCGAGTATTTCAAGTATCCATTCGGTTCTTGATTCGGTTCGGGTTCGAGTACAAGAGTTTAAGACCCGTTCGGATATTTTATCGATTTGGAGGCCCTCTTACTTTATTTTATAAAACTAAGAGTCTATTTGTATATAAGATTTGGTGTTAAAAATTTCGAGATCCTAGGCAAATGTTTCACTTGGCTATGCTCAGAACCGGTGATGTGGTTATCTTCCAAATCCATAATGTGTGCACACAGTCCTTTGGAAGAGGTCTGTATCCATTAGAAACGACATTTATAAATTTAGGTATTTAGTCACTGATCGGTGTGGGCGTGGTCCCTTTGACGGGTTTGTTTGGTGGTGTGGGGGAGGTTTTTTCGGTTTGGCGAATCTGCTTGTGGTGTTCTCCCCCTCCCTTTGGTGGTGGAGCTTCTTTGCTCATCAAGTGTGATTGGTAATAAACGGTTACCGTCAAAGGATCTAGCAAGTGAGGTGTCTTCAAGGTGGTGGAGATTGCTAGCGAGAGGTTTTGTAGTTGGAATCTTCTTTCTCATTGAGGAAGTTGACTTGGAGGGTCTTTGCAGTGCTTTGGGGTCGATGGTCATTGGAAATGTGTAAGGGTGATGAGATGTAATTTTCAATAAGTGATCTACGAAACAGAAAAAATATTTTCCGAAAAAAAAAATCTCTAGTTTCGTTTGACGTAGATATATTGGGAATTCTTCCACTGATCTCCTACGCTTTCTATATTAGGAAAATATAAAGTGCATGCATCAAATTCCAAATAAAATACTACAGTAGTATAATATGTGAACTCTCTTTATTTTCGACCGTGTAAGATATGAATTCGATCAATATCCTTAAAGCATAATCTTAACACACGATCTACTACTTAGTACAACTTTTGTTAAGAAATTTAGATGGATTTCTAATAGTATGTATCATAATTAATCTTGTCTAGAAAGATTCGTTCGTTAGAAATACCGCAATAATGATATATAAGATGATACTGATGGATAATGTTTCATGATTTGAACCATTCATCAAGTTCTTTCGAGCATATTCCTAAGACCAATGAATTTTAAATTTGATTGGTTAAGAAGTCATTATCTCCCTAATTAAGGAGGACAGTGGTGTGTTTAATATTTATTTGTGCTCTTTTGACGTTGATTTAGATAGCATCCACCGCCATATGGATGCATAGCAATGTTTTGAAAACTGGATCGAACATCGACTCGCCATCATCATTGGATGGTTGGTCAGATCAGTTCAACCGATCAAACCAAGATTTTGAATATTTATATTTTAATTATATATATATATATATATTAACATGAAACTTAAAAAACCCTGAAATATAATTGAAAAATAATTATTATTGTATTTTCTCAACAAAATAAAAATCAATAAAACAATAAATTGATAATTTAAACTTATAAAAAATAAACAACAAGAAATGAAATATATTTTTTTCTCTAAAATTTAACATAAAATAATAATTTACATAAGAAAACACGATAAAAATCATAAATATCAAAATTTATATTCAATTTAAATAAAGATAAGAATATTAATTTCTATTAAAATTGAAAATTAAAAAAAGATGACTATAAATTATGATTTAAATTTTAACTCAAAATATATAATTAATTAAAATTATGATTTAAGTTTTGTAAACAGGGTTTTATTATTGAACGTAGTCACCGGTTTTTTGCTGGTGTTACATGTTTTATTCAAATCCAAATTTTGCTTCAAACTGGATTCGGCTACATGACTAATTTCCGAGTAAACCGATCTGAGCAGCCGGTTCAGTTTGGTCCGGTTTTTAAATCCATGATGCATAGGCATTCTTGTAATCGCTTGTATACATCACTTTAAAGAAAATGATTTTGGAAAATATTTGAATTAAAAAAATGATGATTCCATCATATTTAATGAGAGAACTAAAAATAAATATAAGAGATTTTACCATGAAATTAAAGCACACTAGGTTGGACAATATAAATTACATAGTAATAGCATCGCTATCAATCTTGCAATTTTGTTTCTGGCAAATAATATTTAGAAAAAATAGGAACTTAAATTCGACACTACATTATGGTGGTATAAGTTAAAGAATTTAGATGAACTCACGTTTAAAAATAATATTTATTAATTTGAGGTATGGATTAGTGGTATCAATCATCGTAAGAACTAATATATTAGTAGTCTCTTAATAGATATTCGAGATATTATATTGTCCAAATAAAAATGAACTATATTGATAGATGAAAATAGTTTATGGTTACTGTTTATAATGTTAAAGATGGTGGAATAGTTAATTTTGAACTGATAATGTTTATAAAAATAATTATATCGTTTAAAACTATTGACAATTTTATAATGATTTAAAACATAAATTTGGTAAACTTGTAGAAGTTTTTATAAATATCTAGATTTTTTGGAAACTTTTACAGTTTTTTTAAATTTAATAAGTTTTCTGAAATTTCCAAACATATGTTTATGACCAAAATTATTTTGGTAATATAAATATGTGTACACTTCTGTAAAAAAAAATCTTTTAAAAATATTAGAAATTTTCATAGGTTTTCTAAAATTTGTCACTTCTTTTTAAATTTTTTTTTTGGAGATTTTAATATACGTGTTTGATTAAAAAATCTTTTGATTAATTTTTTTTGACGTCATTGATAAAAACTTCCGCTTTTTTTTTGGATAAAATATTTTTTGACGTTATTGATAAAATGTTCCTAGAAACTTTTACATGTTTTATCACGTATAAACACCGCTTATTTCTCATCTCAGTGATCAAATTTTCATATCTAAATATTAAATTATGAGTTCTGAACCTTAAGTATCTCAATATCATATAATAATCCATAATTTTATTGTCAGTGTAAGAACTCTTTTGCCATAAGTTTCAGGTATCTTCCCCCCCCCCCCCCCCCCCCCCCCACCCACCCCATTTTGGGAAACGGAAATTTTAGTGGACAGCATTCTTCGACGATACAAACATTTTCAGATTTGTTTTTTGGTCGGACATATTATTTTTCTTTTTCTTCTTTTTTTTTTTTTTTTAATTTAAAAAGAAAAAGAGAATAATGTAATAATCCAGATTTGTTCAGAATGTTTGCGATAGGTTTGATTAAGATGTATTTTTAGAGTTGACCAAACTCCTTAGCTGTAGGAACGCTTTGCATGGACGTAAACCCTTCTGGAGATTTGCAAAAATAACACAAAAACAAAAAAAAAATTCTGAGCGTGTATAGTAGCAAAAACTTGTTATATTTTCATGTTCAATTCTACCGCATACAAATAGTATTTGTATGTGGATGTCGTGACTTTTTTTTTACAAAATATGGATATTTGTTATTAAAATATTTTTGAAATGATTACATACCTAAAGATTTTTAAAAATAAATTCAAATGTCTCTTTTTTTTATTCTTTTTTTTATAGATATAATAAATAATACACGGCAGACCGGAAAATGACATGATTTACAAGAATGAAGGTGGTTACAAAAAAACCGGGTGAACCAGGATGACCTAAAAGCAAAGGGACTCGAACCGGTCTTCAGAGAAGTCCTCGATCTCCGAAATCGGGAACGAAACCGCCTTTACCAAAGGATCTCGGCTCACTGGAGATGAACTAAGCTTCAATCCGGTGGAAGAGAAACGCCACAAACCCTCATCATGAAGAAGGGAACCTAACCCGTAGCGACCGGACCAGATCCACACTCCACCACATCTGCTGGTCAGAACCCTCCTCCTCATACACCCCTCCGAACCGAAGGACGAATTCCGCCGCGGATCTAAACCGTAGCAGATCTGCACCAAAGAGCCGCCGGTCAGAGACTTGACTGTAACGATCGCAAACCGTAGCAGATCTGCACCTCCGCATCTACTGACTGTAACGATCGCAAACCTCCAGATCGTCAGACAGTGACACCGTGGACCTTCTGCGTCCTCAAACGGTAATGATCCAAGCTTCCGCGTCCTCAAACGGTAATGAACTGAAGCCAACTGACCGAGACTTATCGATGCTGTCACTGCCAGTCACCGATCCGCCTAGCCCGACGGTTCTTCCACGCCTCAGCGTCGCCGGAAAAGCTCAAGCTCGCACTCCCACCTCCACCTTTACACGCCAACAATGAAGCTCAAAGAAGGAAATTCCTCTCACGGTATTAACCGGAGAGGCAGCGACGAGATCTAGATCTAAGTTTTGCCTTGGTTACACTGCCCGGGAGAGTTTTCCTAAAACATATCTAAAGATTTTGCTATAGACCTAACACTCTAAAACCATTTCTGCTTTTATAAACTAAGATATTTGTCTTCGGACTTTGAACCACCATCACTTTCAAAACATTTCCTCATACAATTTCAAACATTAAAATTCATTGTAGAGTTGAATATCTACGATAATTTTTTTGGATGTGGATATAAGTCTTTATCTGGTACAAACAACTAGGCTATAAGTCCTCATCTATTATAAAATCTTTTTTTTTTTTTTTTTTTTTTGATAAATTGGTTTATCTATTATAAAGTCTTATTATATGATGAAAATAAGGTTGGTTCGATCAAATCGATTACGGGTTGGATTAATTTTGGTTCGAGTTGGATCTACGTGTTTTCAAATTTTCGGTTTTTAAAACTATTAAATTTTATGGATTTTCAAGTCAAAATTAGTTGAGAATAAGTAGATTGCTCAAAATCATATATAATTTTTGATCTCATGTTGACATGGAGTTCTTAACATTCTTATACCACCAACCGTATAAAAACGAGGAGAAATTTTGTTTGAGATCGTTTTAGTAAATTTCCTGATCTTGTGTTTGGAAGGCGTAGATAAAAATATTTCACTGATATATAAATATATGTAGAATTTAAACCATGATCCTGTAAATGCGTGTAAATAGATATAGTTTGGAGAACAAATAAGATTTTTTTCGTGGGAAATAATAAGAAGAAACTCTAACCAGGGCAATAAAAGTTACTATAAGAGAAACTAAATACCAGTTACTAGTCTCTTTTCATGTATCAAATTTTAATAATATGGATTATCTTAATAGGAACACAAAGTCAAAGAAGAAGCTTATCATCTCTACTACACTCAGAACTGGAGTGGAGTCTCTCATGTGCGTTTTAGAACATCAAATGAAAAATATTGTTTTGTGATGGATATCATAGAGTTGATCAAATTGATCAAGGATATTTCGAAATGACTTCTTTTTTAGTCCTTCAATGTTTTAGTTATTTTTGTTTCTTTTAGTTTATCTATTTTTTGCGCCGAGAATGTCAAAGTGATTATTTTGTGTCGTTAAGGATTTCTAACTCCAGAATATTTTACTCAAAATTTTAGTTACTTTTTTGTTAAAGGGTTTTCATTCATTTAAATTGTTTACAAGAACCAACATAGAACCAAATAGAGTTAGAGAAAAGGGGGAATGATGCAATAAGCAGCCATCACAAAACAAAGCAACAAGAGAGGATAGATCAACAAAAGAGCAAAGCTTCACTATACTTCGATCGCAAGTTTTTCATAGCAATCGTCTTATTCTTTAGAAGAGTGAGGATTTTGTGTAGAGTGAGGAGGTGAGACACCATCGTGATAGCGCATGTTTTTGTTCCTTCCAGACTTCATAGATAGAAGCTTCAAGCTTGCCAATATTAAAGAAACGCAATAGATGTGTGTTAAGAAAGAACCCAATCTTTATTAACCAATCTGAAGAATACAATGAGTTTTAGAAAAAACTCTAGCATATCACTAGTTACAGAACTCTCTCTCTCTCATTTAGCAACACGCATGTCACTTTCATATACAACAAAACACATGCCTCTTTCAACAAACGTTTATACAATTGACTTCTCACGTGCCTCTCACGAGCTTTATCTTCTCTTCACACGTGTGATTCACTCAGCATGTGTTTTCTTCTTCCTTGTATAAACATATAGAGGCTTATCAATACCCCCCTCCTTTCAAAATGAAGCTTGTCCTCAAGCGATAGAGTAGAAAACTATCTCTGTAGCTCCTTTACAACTTCCCAGGAATCTTCATGACTAGACAGTCCCTTCCAATGTACTAATGCCTCCAAAACTCCACTATCATTGTAGCGAGTATCCAGCACAACTTCTGGTTCTATCACCAATTCATCCTGCTCATTTAACACTTTGGATAATGGAATGACTTGATGATTAACTCCCAATACTCTCTTTAACTGTGATACATGAAAGACTGGGTGTGTCTTAGACATTTCCGAAGTCTAAGATGATATGCAGCTTTACCAATTCTTTCCATCACTTCATAAGGTCCGTAATACTTGGTTGCTAGTTTTTGACAGATCTTTTTAGTCATTGACTGTTTTCTATATGGTCTCAGTTTAAGAAATACCCAGGAGTCCACTTCATACTCCACATCTTTTCTATGCTTATATGCATTATTCTTCATCTACTGCTGAGGATTAACCAAATGGTCCTTGATTTAAGATAACATCAGGTCCCTGTCTTTAAGTAATAACTCAAGCTCAGAATTCTTAGTCGATTGTTGTTCAAACCTCAACACAACTAGTAGATCACGGCCACAAACTGCCTTAAAAGGAGTAGTCTTGAGAGAGGTATGATAAGAAGAATTGTACTACAGTTTTGCCAAGGACAAATATTGATGCCATGTTCTTGATGAGATGAAGCTAAGCATCTAAGATATCTCTCTAGACATTTGTTTAACACTTATGTTTTTCCATCAGTCTGAGGGTGGAAAGCTATACTTTACTTGAGTTTGGTGCCTGACAGTTTAAAACAATCTTTTCAAAATGTACTTAGGAATACACTACCTCTATCCGACACAATTGTAGCTGGATATCCATGCAATCTCATAATCTCCTTGATAAAAACTTTTTCTACATCCGCAGCAGAGAAATGATGCCTCAGACTAAAAAAATGAGCATATTGGCTAAGACGATCAACAACCACCAAGATTACAATTTTTCCCTTGTGAACTGGGCAAACCTTCCATAAAATCCATGCTTAAATCTTCCCAAATTTTCTCAGGTATTGGCAATGGCTTTAATAGACCGCAGATGATAGTGTAGAATATTTATGTCTTTGATATACTTCATATTCCGAGACAAATTTCTGAATATCTTTCAACATATCCTTCCACTTAAATGACTTATGTATTTTTTTTAGTATTTTTTAACACCCCAGAATGTCCACCAATTACTCCACTTTGGTATTCTTCCAATATTAATTGAATAGATTTTGAAGATTTAGGAATCACTAATCTGTTCTTAAACCACTGTTTCCCATTTCTCACTACGTATCCTTGTTTAGGATGTTGATCTGCAATCACCAACTATATAATCTTCTCATTCTTATCAACTTCCTCATAAATGTCCTATATTTGTAACATTGTGGGAATAGTCAAGACCATCAATAATTGTGATGCAAAAGATCCTTCAGATTTTGTCATCCTTGACAATCCATCAGCCCCTTTATTGTCTATCCCTGGTTTATATAAAATCTCAAAATCATAGTTCAAAAGCTTTGTCAACCAGTTTTGATAGTCCATACTCACCTCTCTTTGTTCCAATAAAAACTTGAGACTCTTCTGATCGGTATGAACCACAAATCTTCTTCCAAGCAAATAATGTTTCCATTTTTGTATTGACAGTACGATTGCAATCAACTCTCTTTCATAAACTGGCTTCAACGGCTCTTTAGCAGTTAGACCATGGCTAAAGTATGTGATTAGTCTCTTATCTTGCATCAAAACTGCGCCTAAACCAAACCCTGAATCATCTGCTTCTACCACGAAAAGCTTTTCAAATCAGGTAAAGCTAACACTGGAGCAGATGATATTACCATTTTTAAATTATCAAATATCAACTGTGTTGTAGGACTCCATTCAAAATAATCCTTCCTCCATAACTCTGTTAAAGGCCTTACTAGCAACCCATAACCTTTGATAAATCTTCTATAGTACCCTATTAAACCCAAAAATTCTCTTAACTCTTTCACAGATTTCAGAGTCATCCATTTTAATCATTGCTTATGTCTTAGATGGGTCTGTAGAAATTCTTTTGTGTGAGATGATATGGCCTAAGTAATCAACTTTTTCTTGGCAAAATAGACACTTCTTCCTATTGGCATATAAGCTCTGTTCAGCAAAACTCTTCATAACCATTTCCAAATGCACCACATTTTGCTGCACATTATCACTATATACCAATATATCATAAAAAAAAACCAGAATGAATTTCCTAAGGAAAGGTCGAAACAGCTCATTCATCAATGCTTGAAATGTTGCTGGAGCGTTTGTCAACCCAAATGGCATAATTAGAAACTCATAATGACCATTGATATAGTGTGTTTTTAAGAGTTTTAAAGCATTGTTTTAGCATAAAATTTTATTGCATTTGCATTTCTTTAGGAGTTTAGATGTATATTTTTGTGTAGTTTGCATTTACATCTTTATTTTATAGGTTTGGATTGAAATAAACATCAAGGGTGATCAAATGGAGAAAAGATGATAAAAAGGTCATGTGATGAAGATCCTAAAGTGTCAGCGGGCAAGCGTAGCGGTTTGAAGCCACCGCGGTGTGTTAGCGGTATAAGCCAGTGGCATCATGTCATCGATAGGAGCCCAACGGTCTGGCATAGCGGAGTCGTGACACCGCTGGAAATCAATGCAGAAATCACCTGGTAAATTGGTCTAGGAGATGCAGCAGTGTCATGTCACCGATGGAGGGTAACGGTCTTGCGTAGCGGCATCACATTGTCGATGGAGAGCAGCGGTCTGATCCAGCGGCATTATCACACTGCTTGAACACAGCGGCCAGCTTCTGCGGGATCGCAACACCGATGGACCGGATCCAAATTCCCAATTTTGTTGCTTAACCAGTATGATCTGATCGGTTATGTAATTAAACCAGTCTTCTTTTATTTTACTATAAATAGCCTTAGAAAAACCTAATTAAGAGCTATGCTTTGCTTTAGGGATTCTTGTTAGCCACTTTGGGATTTTTCTTAAGACATTGTATGATTTTCTCATTTCCATCTATTTTATAAAGATCTTTCCTATTTTCATCTTAGCAACATGATTTCTCAAAGATCAAACCCTTGGATTTGTGTTTTCATGTTGATGAGTGAGTAGTCACCTTACAGCTCTTGGGAATATAGATTTAGGGTGATTAATTATTGATTAGTGAAGTATATGTTTGTAATTTGATAAATTCATGCTTAATAGGTGTTCTTAATGCTAGATTAGTCAAAGAATTGATAGTCTAGAACTTAGGCATTTTCATGCTCATAAGGTATTTGTTAAAATGTTTAAACCAAAATATTAATGCACTTAGCTTACTTAGCCTATGGAGGTAGTTAATTAAAAAGTTAAGCGGTTACTTAGACTCATTGGTAATGCTCATTAAACTCTTAGTAGCTAATGATAGTTATTGATTACAAGTGACTAGTGAAGATATTAATGCCACAAAAGTTGATTAATATAAGTTAAGTTATATAAACCCTATAAATTAGTTTTAAGAAGTAGAATTAAGCTCCACTAATTAGTGATTGATTGTCCTATTCGTCTACAATCTTCCCGAGAGTTCGCCTTTATAATATTTGATTTCAAATCCAATTTTAATTTTAATCGCTTTCGTTTTCATATCCGTAGTTAAGATTTCTAAAAACTAAAGAACTTGTTTGCCTTAGATTAAATATTAATCCCATATTCTTAGTGCGTTATAAATAAATTGTCCTTGAAGAATCGATACCCTTTATGCTCAATAGCATATAAGGTTATTTGATAACCTTGGTTGCAAAACCTAATTATCAACCATCATGAGTCCTAAATCTTATCTTCTCTATATCCTCTTCTTTCATTCTAATCTGATGATAACCAGCCATAAGATCCAATTTTAAAAACACTTTAGCACCATTAAGCTCATCCAATAACTAGTCAATCATGGGAATAAGAAACTTGTTTGGTATTGTTGCCCTATTTAAAGCCCTATAATCAACACAGAATCTCCAACTCTTATCTTTCTTCTTCACTAATAATACCAGACTTGAGAAAGGACTGTGACTAGGTCTAATGATGCCAGCTGTTGACATTTCTCCAACTAATTTCTCCATAACTTCTTTATGTGCATGTGGATATCTGTATGGTCTCATGCTTATCGGACCACTCCCAATTTAACAAATTGATTGCATGCTCCCTTCCTCTAATCGGAGGTAACCCTTTTAGTTCTGCAAACACCTTCTCAAATGCTGTTAATACCTTCTCAATCTCCACCAGCAGTACATTGTTCCATTGTTGTACTAATTGGTGACTACATAACTCCACTTTCATACTTTTCTTAGTCACTGTGGGTCCACTAGACATTGATTTCAGTGATATTTTAGTTGTGTGTAACTCTGGTTCTCTCCTTAAAATCACTATTTGATCATGATAGGTAAATAACATCTCATGAGTTTTTCAATTCACCTTACACTCTCCTATTATACTCAGCCAATATATTCCCAATATAACATCCACCTGTCCTAAATCTAATATGATGAAGTCCGTAGTAAAATTCAACTTTTGAACCGAGAAGCTTACTTTGTTACAAACTCCTATTCCTTTCATTGTAATTCACGTCCCAATCTCCTATTCAGATTTGAATCCTTCTTACTCTTTAGCTTCAATTTCTTAACTGCCTCAGGTGATATAAAGTTGTGAGTTTCTCCGCTGTCTATCATGATTACCACTTTTCTTTTCCCAATTGTATCTCTCATCTTAGTAGTAATAGAAGAAAGTATTCCCATAAATGATGAGAAAGAAAGTTCCATCAGTTGTTCTACAGTTTCTTCTATTTCTTCTTCTACATTGCCTTCTAAAACTTCTACTTTAAATCCATTAATGACTGTCAAAACTCGTGGTTCTTTATTAGGATACTTGTGTTCTCTAGACAATTGTTCATCACACCGAAAACATATGCATTTCTTTCTCTTCTCATCCAATTCACCACTAGAGTTATGCCTCCTAGGTCTTTAATCCGTCCTTCCTACTTGTTCCCCTCCACCATGATTTAAATCGGTGACAATAGACTTTATTTTTTATGTAAAGTATCTTTGTTCCCCTACTGATACATAAGTATCTTTATTCTCTGCATTTTCCAATTGTAATTTCTTCCTTACCACTCTTCTCATAATGCTTGACTCCATTGATCTAGCAATAGCCACCATTTCAAGTAAATTTTGAGGCTTTTGAATGTGCACCAACTCCTGTATCTCTGGTGTTAAACCATTCAAAAATATACCCTCTAACTTTTGATCATCTAACCCAGTTACCTGAGATGATAAATCCTCAAACTTCTGTACATACTCAGCAATCAAACCAATTTGTCTAATGCAAAACAAACTCTGACTTGGGCCTCTGATATTCAAATTACCAAACCGCAACATTAGCCCTGATTTGAACTGAATCCAACTAACAAATTATCTTCTATTAATCTCCCAGTTATATCAACTCAGTGCTTCACCATCTAGACTTAATGAAACCAATTCTAACTTCTCGGCATCATTATAATCTCCAATTCGAAAATATCGCTCAACTCAAGCAATCTAACTGTCTATATTCACTCCCTCAAACACTAGAATCTCAACATTCTTAAGCAAATTTTCTCTAATTCCAGCTCTAACTTCCCTACGGCAAAGTTCTGAGATAGAATTTGGTACATGGTTACGTGAATCTTTCGATCTTGATGAATTATCGCGACTCAGACTACCAGTTTTTCAAACCGTCTCAATTCTTGGTAAAGATTGCAGTACCAGTTCCAATTTCCTTTCAAATGCTTCCAATTTTTGATCTTACGTCACTATCGTCCCTGATAACCTTTCGATCTTGTTGTTAGAACTTCGCTTCCCTTCTTCCAAATTTTGAAATTGACCACTGATTGTTCCCAATTGATCATACATATCCGCTAATGAAGTAGCAGTCTCCTCCTCTGGTGTAATTTTGTGAATTGGCGATAATCCGTTCTCCATCACCATCGTTGTAGCTCTGGAATCTTCAATTCGCAAACCCTTACTTCAATCACGATAAATTTGATCTGTGATCACAAGCGTACCGTTTGTTAAGAAATAACCTAATCTTTATTAATCAATCTGAAGAATACAATGAGTTTTAGAAAGAACTCTAGCACATCGCTAGTTACAAAAATCTCTTTGTCTCATTTAGCAACACGCATGTCACTTTCATATATAACAAAACACATGCCTCTTTCAACAAACACTACAACTTTTATACAATTGACTTCTCACGTGTCTCTCATGAGCTCTATCTTTTCTTCACACGTGTGATTCACTTTGCACATGTCTTCTTCTTCCTTGTATAAACATATAGAGGTTTATCAAGGTGGCACATTGTGAAGTGGCATTGGAGAGCCAATTGAGAACAGAGTCCCAAGAAGAAGGTGCGTTTGATAGACCAAACCTTAAGGTAAAGACTGGACCAGATCGGTTGGATAAAGGAGCACTCAAAGTGGTTACGAGACTCCTCCGAAATAGCCGCAAAGAAGACGGAGGGCCTCTACATCCAGACCCCAAGAAGCCAGCCTATCTGTAGCTGGGTTTCTGCTAAGTGTGAATACCAAGCATTGGAGCATGTTTTGGAGTCAAGGCTTTGTGCCAGATTAGGAGCATTCAAGTGACAGGTGATTGAGAAGGGCCAATGATTTTTTTCTACAGGTTATATTAAAGATATGTTAAAATTTTAGTTATCGAAAAGAGAGTATTTTCTCTACAAGTTAAAGATATGTTTTTAACAGACTGTCAGACCATTTCTTCATTTTTATTTGTTTGGCTTTAACATTCCTTTAATCTTATGATATTGTCTTAATACGGGTTTTTTTCTTCTTCCCATAATTGAACCTATATGAACTAATGACGCGTCGAACCCGCGTTATATTAAAGCATCAATGACATAAAGTCAATTGGAAGAAAGATGCAACGTTTTCAATAGTATTGTTTTTGGAAAATCTTAATTACCATAAAAAAAAAATTAGGCTCTAATTTCCGACCATAAAAGGAGCGAAATTTATGTAGAAACGGAAATATTAATATTACATTTACTTGAAGACGACACGAGTCATTTCCTAAAGAAACACGAGACTTTTTCTCTTTGGTTTTGACTGAATTTTCAGGTCCTTATAATAGACGAATCACTTCAGAGGTTGAGAAGTCACTTCATCACAAATTTTTCCTACACACCAAATTCCTTTGATCTAAATAAAATTTTGCATTTGAGAAAAGTGCTTTGATCTAAAGAACGAGAGAAAATGGAGAATCTGTTAGGTCTTCTACGACTTCATGTGATTAGAGGTGTTAATCTTGCCATTAGAGATTCTCGCAGCAGCGATCCTTACGTCATTGTTCGTATGGGAAAACAGGTAAACTATTTTTTCATCGTTCTCTTCCAATTTAGCTTTTGTTTTCGAGTTCTTGATTTAGGTTCTCAAAGTAATTTGTTTAATTGCTTCTCTACCTTCACTTGTTTCGTACAATCTCTAAGTTTATCTTGTTTTGAAATTAATGGATCTTTGGTTATGAATCTTGTTATGCTTCTCAAATATTTTGATGTAATTATTGAATGAGAGAATTATAAATAAATAAAAAGTCTCTAAAAATAAAAATAAAAAGAAATAAAAAAAGTCTTGTTTTAGCTCAACTGGATTAGTAATAGAATATTTTAGGATTTGATATATCAATTAAATTGGTAGTTATCGTTACAAATTTTCGATTTCTTCGTTTATTTCTTATTTATACAATAATCTTACTTGGTGTTATGCTTTCCTCTTTTTTGACGCAGAAGGTATGCACCCGTGTGATGAAAAAGAATTTGAATCCAGAATGGAACGAAGACTTGACACTTTCTATTACTAATCCAATTCTTCCTATCAAGATCGTAAGTGATTCCTACATTACAAAAATTGTTCTTAGTAAAAAAACGAATAAAACACGATACACTAGACCATATTGGATTCTTGATCATTTAAAATTCGGAAACAGAACAGAACATAACAAGAAAGTGTGTGTTTTTGTTGGGATGATACAGATGGTATACGATAGGGACTGGTTCTCAAGGGATGATAAGATGGGAGATGCGGTTTTCCACATTGATCCGTTCCTCAAAGCCATCAAGATCCAAAACAAGCTAGGAGGATTCCCCGATGGGACCGTTATAATGAAAATTCAAGCAAATAGACAGAACTGCCTTTCAGAAGAGAGCAAGATCGTGTGTCACAAAGGAAAGATTGTTCAGAATATGTTCCTTAGGCTACAGAACGTTGAGTGCGGGGAGGTCGAGCTTCAGCTTGAGTGGATCGATGTCTCGGGCCAAAGCCCATAGGAGTGTATATAGGAGAACAAGGATGTTACTAACTAGATCCAATTTTGTAAATTGAATAAATTATATGCTTATATCCCTTAAACAGTCATTTGCAGATGGCTAAGTTTTACAACTTTTGATATGATTTGGTTGACTAAGAATCTTTAGACTACTTAGAGATCAACAAGTTTATCCCAAAAAGATTTCTTAATCAACTAATGTTTAAAAAACTCGTGACTTGCGTATAGAGACATTACTTGTTTAAAACTGATTTTATTTTCGATGATTATCAAAAATATTCTTGATTAACGATTGTCCAACGAGTGTCAATTCTTGAGGCAATTCGATTTTTGATATGTTCATTGCATTGTTAGCAGTTGCCGGAAAAGTAATTTCTAGTTGCGCAAAGAGAATTGTAGCTTCTCTGTTTACAAGTTTCTCGTTATGATCTTCTCTTCAAGAATTTTTCGGACCTTTACTCTCCAAGGCTTTTAACTCCCTCTTCATGCATCAATCGGTCACTGTGCCCTGAATTATTTTATCTCTTCGACAAAATTATTTGGGTGGAACACTTGACGAGATCCTACACACTAACGAGCCTTTGTTTTCCAACGTCCCGTTCATTAAGTGATAGGATTCCCAATCCCACATCGCAAGTTTAAAAGAACCAACACTAATTTATAAGAAATATATGCAACTCTTCTCATTGTCAATTGATTTTGAGTTGGAAGGTGATTTAACTTTTATAAGAAATATCAGAGTCTCATTTGTTGATCCCAAATAAGATGACCCAAGAAAGATTTATTATTGATACTAAAGTGCGATTCGATTTAAAATGTGCTGATAAAAAATATCATCTCGAAAGAACATGTTAGGATCTTACATCAAAAGTTTAAAGGAATCAATACTAATATATAAAGGATATGAATTAATCCATTAACTGACCATTAGTTTTGACTTGGAAATCTATTAACTTTAACATCAAACTTAGTGTTGTACCACTTTTGAAAACATCGTATTAAATTATATTATTTAAAATAAAATATTATTGTTATAGCCTAGAAATGGCTTAAAAATAGAAATGAAGAAATACCTATTAGGGTGGGTCCAAAATGAATATCTACAATGGGCATGCAAGTCCCTTTCCCTTTTGTACGACGATCAAATAATTACCTCACCGCTTTTATGAGATCATGTCTTATTCGGAAAATTGTCGACAATAAGCATATGCACGTCCTCTTCCCTTTTTATAGACAACAAATCCCTTTAATTTCTTTCATCCACATACTCTAAAGTAAACAACAATTCTATTTGTAAAATTCAGATGGCCTTTATTCATGGCCTCCCAATCCCATAGGCGTAGGCATTCAAGTAAACGGCTAGGTTCGGGTTGGAAAGTTCGAAACTTAGGTTTCTTCAGTTTGTTACTTTTTCGAAAGGAACAAAATTTTGGCTATTCAGTTTGTAAACAAATTCAGTTTGGTTTGGGTGAAAATGTCTGTCGCTAGATGAAGACACAAATTGTATTTTAGTTCTGTTTTTCAGTAATTTTGCTAGAAAATATTTTGGATTTTTTCGATAGTTTTATTTAATTATCTTTTGTTTGGTTAATTCAGATTCATAGGCTTGGTTTTGATTTCAATTGGGTTTCTAAATGTAAATGATTTCAGATCTATTTTAACAAAATGGGCCAATCAAAATTTTAATAAAGCCCTAATCAAAACAATTTTTCAAACCCAATAAAAAAACAACGAAGATTTTGGCATAACTACATGTAGGAGGCGCCGGCGGTTTGTTGGTGTAACGAATAACGATGTTTGCAACGTCGGTGGGAGAAAAACCGAGAATGAAAGCAAGAGACCATGAGACGTTAGGAGTTTTCTCACCATCGAAGAGCAAAACAGTTTAAAAAAAATTAGAGGTCCATTTGTATATATATATTTAAAGAGTTTAAAATTTTTTAGGCCTTAATATATGTACATAGATTCTTGAAAAACTTAAAATTAGGTCCCGAGTCATATACATATTTTAAAAAATTTAATAGAATATTTTTCTTTTTTGCATTGAACCTCTATTCGACCACTCCACTTATACGTACTAAAAAACAGCCAAACCAGAAAACAAACAAATTAGCAAAGGCTGTCAATCGGCTTTTATTAAAGGTTAACCAAAATGTTAACCTTTTATTAAAAAACTAGCCGTCTAGGGTACTTTCTGTGGTGATTTTGCTTTTCCATCATGTTTTCTTCTCCAGACTCTCATGGAATCCCCGACCACAGTAGACGACTGTGGGGCGGAAGTTTTATCCATTTGTTGAAGTTGTAGACATTGGGGTGGAAGTTTCCCTTCCCACTGAAAGTTGCATGATTTGGATAGAACAGAAATTTAAGATACGGAAGAAAGAACAAGATATGTTAACTATGTGGACGAGAAAACTTCATTAGTGTTGATGTTGAAACAAAAGTTTTGGATGCTTACATAATTATTAAGAAAAAAAAGTTTAGGAAGCAAAAGATAAAAAAAATGGAACAGAAGAGAACAACAAATAAATAGAAACAATAGTATAAAGTTTTTTTTTTCTCGAATTCGATTTATGGAAAATTCTAATTAATTAGATTGCAACACGTTTAAATTATCTGATTAGTTTTTCATTTGTATCAAATATATAACTAACATTTAAATAAAATGGATTTTTAGTTTACTTTAATTAAAGTTACTTCTAAATTATAAAAATACAAATTCTAATTGATTGTAAAGTTCGAATAAAATGGAATTCTAATCCATTTTTTTTTTTGTAGTAAATCGTTTTTTTCAGTGAGTTTATTAAAAACAATAGAATTCCAAGAATCGAGTACTCTAGTTTTATGTCATATTTACGTGTGTCACTTGATAAAATCAGTTTCTATTATTTGAATTCATAAGGTCAAAATTTCACTTAATTAAAAATATCATAAAGATAACTACCTTCGAATTTATATCCTCTATGCGTAGATATTTTACTTAATAACAATTTTTTTTGAAATATCTTTGGTAGAGATGTTATCCTCTAGTGTCCTAATCACTCTTAAACCTAACTAATTTTGGGAAAAAGATAATTGAAATATGGACATCATACATGCAAGTCACTTTCCTATAATCCGCTCACATTTGTATATTTCACTAACCTGCGCACACACACAATTACACTCATATAATTCTATATATGCCTCCCAAGGATTGGTTAAGCCACAACACATACTCTTCCTCGAGCATTTTTACTTCCACAAAAATTTGGTTAAATAATTTTATTGTTTATCTTTGGTCCATGGAGGGTTGTTCCAATGGGTTCAGAAAAGGTGCATGGTCTGCTGAAGAAGATCGTCTCTTGGCGCAATGCATTGATAAGTATGGAGAAGGCAAATGGCATCAAGTTCCTTTGAGAGCTGGTATAAGTTATTGAATTATTACGATTATATTTTTATTTCTCTCTAATTATCAAACAACTATAAAATCAAAATTTAATTAACAAAGGGATGTAGAATTATCATTTTTTTCCATGTTTTAAGATATGTGTACAATTAGATAGTAAAATGGTTTGTGTTCAAGTGCATTGAGAATCTCTGGCTTTTAGTTGCACCGGAACAGTCTAAAGCGTTTACGGAGTACGATGAGACCTACTACACATGTCTCTCTCTTTTTGTCGTCGACCACTATACCTTTAGTTTTGTATTCATCTTGATGAAGAAAAAGAAAACTAGGTCTTTTGTGTTTTAAGCATATATACCATATTGAATTAGATACTAAACTGGTTCGATCTATTAACGAGCTTAAACGAAAGTATTTACACAAACACATGAGGGGGTTTTCCGATAGGATCCCTAAGATATCTATGCAAAGGCTTTATATGAAGGGTATATCTTTGCATATTCATATATATCGAAGCCTTTAACAAAAAAGATATATATATATATATATATATATATATATATCGTAATAGTATGCACAATGAAAAATCCTTTTTGTTGTCCACATAGATGGTGAACTAATACAACAAAGTATATTTAACACTAAAGATAAAAAGAATTGTTTTTATTCAAATTTATTAACGTTGGTGGATAATATCTTGGATTTTCAAGTCGGCAAAACACTATTATTGGTTTTTCTTTTAGTAAATGTAGTAAAAAGTGAAAATTTGTGTACGACCATGTACACGCATGTATGTGTGAAAAAGCCGACGCATGTAAGTTTGCTTAATACAGTTGATCTCAATTATTTGTTATTTAGGGTTAAACCGATGCAGAAAGAGCTGTAGACTAAGATGGTTGAACTACTTAAGCCCAAGTATCAAAAGAGGAAAATTTAGCTTTGACGAAGTTGATCTTCTCCTTCGCCTTCATAAACTTCTAGGAAACAGGTAATTATATTCTTCATACACATATCTAAATTATTTATATAATGTAATGATCCAATATTAAATCATATACAAATTGTTCAAATGCATGTGTAGGTGGTCACTGATTGCTGGAAGATTGCCTGGCCGGACTGCTAATGATGTCAAGAATTACTGGAACACCCATTTGGGAAAGAGAGAAATTACTTTCCCAGCTACCATACCAGCCCAAGAACTCAATGTTGTAAAGCCTCAACCTCGCTCCTTCTCCGGTAACAAGGGTCTACATGAAGTTGGCCTTGGCAAAATAAGCAACAAAGATGGTAGTATCACATGTGAGATTTTCAACAATCTAATGGATAAAGAGATTGTGTTGCGGGAGAATTTGTTGGAAGAGAGCCAAGAAGCTGATGCCCTGAGTCTCATAGCGACTACGACTGATGAGGCATATTCTTTGATCGACTCAATGTCTTTGACGTTTGACGTTGAGCAACTTTGGAGTATGTTCAATGAAGATATTGATGGAGAGGTTGGTTAGGTTATTACTCAATGATTATGTGAAGTTTGATTAAAACATTTTTTATGAACATTTTTTTCTTTTATAATCTGCAGTTTACAGATGGAAATCCAGACTACTCTCACTTAGAGTCGCTATGTGAAAACAGTAGCGAAAGAGATGTCATCTAGTAAGAATTGATCTATGCCATCAAATGTGTTGTTACTTGGTTTTTCCTTGTGTATTTTTTTGTTTGGCAATATGTTTTATGTTCTTATGGTTTTACTATATATGTTCCGAATAAAATGTAGACAACATTGCTGGAGTATAACTTGTGCGTTGTTAACTATTTACATCATAATTTTATTTTGTCTTTTACTATTTTGTTTATCAGCCACAATTTTGTTATCTTATTATCTACATCTCAGAAAGTCAGAATTGTGTCCTCTAAATGGTTAAAGATTTCATTTTATTAGGAAATTAATAAAACTGAAAGAAGAAAATAACTGGAAACACATATGTAGCCAAGTGGTTAAAGATCCACATCTACAGTTTGAGTTATGGGTCGGGTCTTTATCGAACCAAATAATACCAAAAGATATTATGTGGATCTTGAGTCAAATAGAAATGAGTGTATTGGTTAATATTTATTACATATTACAGATATATGATTCATTTCATTTTCGATGTGGGATTTTGATAAAAGAGGTTTTTTCAACTAGGTCTATCAAATAAACCTATGTATGTTGAGTATTTTGGGATCGATTTACGGAGATTAAAGATCACGCACTAGAGATGCGAGATTAAAACTAATCTAGAGCAAAATAAGATTTGGGTTTTTGTAAAGAAAGAATGAAAAGAAGTGAAAATCAAAAGGGAAACAAGGAAAAAAAAATTGGATCATGAGTTCTACTATCATATGAGTGAACTAAGAATCAATCAATGATGCAAGAGGTTGAATTAAGCAACATCCTAGAACATGGAATTCATAACTATGACTAATCCACTTCGTGGCACTAATCACTTCACTAATTATCTAATAGTTAGCAATAAAATAATTAATAAGCATTAATAAACAATTCTAACAAGTTCACTAAACACCCTAATCATCAACTTTCGTTCGTTAGGTATGTAAATCTCATAAAAAGTTTGGTTCAAACATTTTATCGAACACCTTGTGGGCATAAAAATGCTTAAGCTCTAAACTACCAATGTTTTGGCTAATTTAGCATTATGATCAACCTAAATGAAGGATCTAACAATAATCAATCAAAACAATCATGATCTAACCATCAATTCATCCTAATCTAGCATAATCCACAATCCAACAAAAATACTAACAACCTAAATGAAAAAAAAAAGGTAAAGGAAAAGATAAAGAGATGGATTTACAAAGATAGAGATGAAGAAATATTCATTAGAGTTGCATAATATGAAAGACATCAATCCAAAACATCTATAATAGAGTTTCAAGATCAAAACCAACCCTGCGAAGAAGAAAAATTAGGGTTTTTAACGTTTTTACAACTATTTATAGGAAGGAAACAAAAGTTGAGTGGAGACACGAGTGGCGGCCAATTTTAGCGGTCATGGCTGCCAAAATCAACAACTTGAGCTGGATGGCGGTCCTGTTTGGTGGCCAGTTGACCACCAGGATCAACAACATAGGATGCTGAAGCTTCAGCCGAGTCCTGTCAATCCCAGCGGTAGCAGTCTTCACGAAATTGATTTTTTCGTCTCAACCGCTGAACCAAATCATCCAACACCACCTCCATTGGAAAGATAACTCAATTTCCTATAACTTTCATCAAGAGTTCTGAATATAAATCTCAAGGTAAAGCCTTTATTCGAGTCGATTTTTCAGATACTTTGGACTGGTTTTGAATCTTTGACTTGATCCGTTCTTGCTCTAGCGGTCGGTATGTGGCGGTTCTGATCACTATCGTCTACATTCCTTCATAAAAATAATATTTTGTTCACTTCACTCGACCTGTATCTCCTCATCCAAACTCCAAGTCGCTCATGCACCTAATAAGACTCAAAACATATACAACATGCAAGAAAAAAAACCTAAGACTCTAAGATGTGAGATAATACGAAAATGAGACTCAAATGCATATATACAATCCTAAGTGATGTGAAATGGAATAAAATTTGATGGAAATGAATATTAAAATCATGCAAAAACCATACACATCAGATTTCTAACATGTCTCGTCAAGATGATGGATTTTTTCATCTAGATTTGAATCCCATTCTAAACAAAATTTCTCTTTGTAGCCACCCTAGTTACTTGGTCGAACACGAGTTTTGATACCATATTAATATTTAGGAATTTTATACTCAAAAGTCAAAACTAATTGGCAATAAATTAATTCATTTATGTCCCTTATTCCTAACTCTATGTGTCATCTCATCCTTCGATGTATAAAATCTAATACCCTCCATAGAGATTATAGATTTTTTTTGGTGTATCTCAAACTAAAATCAATTTATGATCAACAGCATATTATACTTGGTCCACCCAATTGGATAAAACTCGAACTCTGAAACCATGTTAAATATTATAGACTTCTAACTCAAAATAAATTAATGATAAATACATTGGATCATATCCTTTCTATATTAAGTTAGGCCACATCTTACACTTTGAATCGATTAACTAACTTGCATGAGTTTTTTTCTCTTTCTCAGTTGATTCGAATCACATCAACTTTCAAAGAAACTAAGGACGAACATGAGGAACTCTCCAGCCAATTTACGAATTGAGGTGTCGTAGAATTGGAACTCTACGTACCTGCTAAACTTAACTAGCAATTCAATATTATATCCCGACCGTACACGAGCTATTATTTTAGAATCTGAGTAGCAAAGAGATGAAGAAGAAGAAAGGGACAAAATAAGGGATATAATCCAAAGTGGCCATTAGTTATCCATCAAGATATAGCCAAAATTTCTAGGAAATTAATGAATACAGACGAAAAAAAACTATTTATGATTGTTACAAATCAGCCCATGATCATTATGAAGAAAATAACTACGAATTTGCCACAAATATGTTATTAGGCCATGGTGTGACAACGAGTAGAATGGCCATGATATGGACGGGTCCAATTAATTTTTTTGTATGGGGGCATAACCCTATAGAATTGAAAAAAGTTTGTTAAATTTTATACATAACGCAAAACCTACATTAGCTAAAAAAAAACCGTATGTACATACACCACCCTCCAAAACCTTACATCCGCCACTTCATATAGCCAAGACTGGGTCACAAACACGGTTATAATTTTATTACACAAATATGTCAACTAATTTTTCAGTTATAGCCACAGATTAAAAACATCTCCAACTTATTTCTTTATCTTTTACTCTAAAATAGAAAAATACAAAAATAGAATGCATTTTAGTCCAACTCATTCCTCTATTATTTCTAGAAAAACATCCAATATATTAAAATTATAAATTTGACTAACTTATTTTATTTTAGCCAAAATTCAATAAATTATGATATCATTAAAATGAAAAATTTATTACATAAATAAAATTTCTTATACAACATAAAAAATAACAAACACAACAAAGGCTAATAGATTTTTTAAGCATAATAATTATTGTTTATCCTAGAAATGATCAATTAATGCATTTTGAAATGTGAAATGAGCTAATATTGTTTAAGTATAAAATAAAAACATATAAAAATTAAAATAATATTTTATAAATAAAAAAGGTTTGCTCTATAATAGAGTAATAAATAGTATCGCTTCAAATATATAGTAATATTTTAATTATTCTATTTTAGAGTGAAATTTAGAGTGGAGCTAGATTATTTTGGATCTGACCTTGGTTTGTTCCAGGTCAATCCGTTCTGTATTTTCTTAGCTAGAAATACATTTTAGACCTACTTTAATTTTTATGGGAATTCTCTTTTTATCTAATCATTTTGTCTCTTTTGGAACTAGAACATCAACTTGTATTGGATCTTGATGACTCTTGACAATTAGTGATTATTTTCTTTCATCCCTCTCTTATCTCTTTCATTATGCATTCTTCATCTTGCTTAGTTTGTCTTTCATCATTAGTTATGTGTGAGTACATCTAATGAGTTAGGAGCTTAGTAGATTATGATGATTGATTAATGATTCTAAGAGAGTAGATCCTTTGTTTATCCTTCATTTCAGTTGTTTATAATGTTAGATTTGACTTGATCACTTGAATCTAGATCATGGAAGTTTCATGCCCAGAAAATATTTGATGAAATGTTTGAACCAAATCTAAATGAGCTTTTCTTCTTTAGCCAATAAAAATTGATGTTTGGATAGTTAATGAATTGGTTGGACTTAATTGTTAATGCTCATTGATTCTTTGATTATTATGGATGTTTAGCTTGATTAAGGTGATAAGTAAAGTGATTCGTTGCTATGGAAATGGATTCGTCTTGATTAGTGATCCATGTCGTAGGATTGTGTTTATTGCTTGTTTTAAGCATAAGTAGTCAACTGCTAAGCTCTTGACCCATTGCTTCATTATCCTTTACATCATCTTGTTTAATCTTGGTTGTTAGTCTTATTTAGTTTCGTTTTGTGTTAAATTTCAATTAATTGCTTAATTATTTTTAGGAATTAGAAAAAACCTCATCAATTGATTGCTTTAAATTAAGTTTATTCCTCGCAGTTTTATTGTGTTAGTTATATTTTCTATGTGGATTCGATACCCTCTTACCCACTACAAGTGACTATTGTGCACTTACAATTGTTTGGGATTAAAATTATTTTCTATCAATGATATCAAAAATCAATTCATTTTTAATCAAGTGACAAAGTCATATATATTTGGATTTAACTCAAAAAGTCGCTTTTGGCGTATAAAATGTGTAAGGTGCCCTTTAACTAATTTCACTAGATTATTACTCCGTGCGTTGCTCAGAATTCCAATATTAAATTGTTGAATTTTTAAAAAATTATTTATAATTATTAATTAAAAATGTAATCATTTAAAAATGTAACTCATTATATTTTTACTATTAATGCAAATTATTTCATAAAGTTATAAAGCATTTAGGTATAATTTTATCATCTATTTCACATAATTTTATTTCAAATTGATTTTTTAATATTTATTATTCTAAATAACATTTTTTTTTACAAAAGCAAACAAACAATAAAGAAAAAGAAAAAGTAAAACAGAAGCAAAAACTGCCAAGACATAAGCACAACATAGAAAACAACGAATAAATGAATATTCATTGACGTATATTAATGTAACGATTTAGTTGAAATAATAGTGACTAGTGTGCATAAATATTTATATAACTTAATTTCTTTTGAAAGAGCATGTATTAATTAGTTATATCATTAAATTTAGCTTAATGATATAGACACTTTATATGAAAGAGAACTCTCTCATTAGACTGTATATATCATTTTTGGTATAATTGTAATTTTTTGGAAAATTGTTTTTATGCATAAGAACAAATTAGATATATTTGAAACAAAACTCTTATAGAGGTTCCTAGTTTTATATTTATTATATATTTTTAAATATTTGCACCTAGTAAATAAAGACATTATCTATGCAGGTCCACAAAATGTTGTCACGCGTGGGGTTTTGATTCGATGGTTTAGATTTTGGTAGAAATCTATTTTCTTAACACCTGTTTAAAGCTCATATAGAAATATGTTTAATTATATCAAATGATAAAACTTTTTGCCTCTTATATATGTAATATACTAGTTTATATCTTGTGATAAATGCAGGTTCATGATTAAAAATAAAAACTGTATGAGTTACCTTTTAAATAAATATTTTTGATGTCATATTTTTTATATCATAATATAAATGCAGGTATGTGATATCAAATGATGTACATGAGCCAAATGGGCAGGAAAGATGTGCAATTGTGCAGGAGTCCAATTTTATTTTTTAAAAGTTTTTTAGTTAATGGTCCATTTTGTTTACAAAAAAAATTAGAAAAGGGCCCAAAATGTTTTTTTGGTTATAGTGAAAGGTTTGGCCGGAGCTGCATGTACATGTTCTTTTTATATAAATTTGATGTACAAAATGCATACCATATCTGATTTAGTCATGATTATGTTTTATTTATATGTATTAAAAATTTGAAAGATGTTAAGAAACGATTTAGAACAGATTTTTTTCAATAAAACTAGAAATGTTCAGAAGACAAAAAAAGATTTTTTCAATAAATTATAAATTATGAACTAGAAGACAAAAAAAAGAAGAATATTGTTTTTTCTAAATCAGAACCTGCGCTAAGCGCATAATATATAACATAATACTATTATTAGGGAAGTACGTTTAGAAAATTATTATTAAACTTGTTGAATAGTACATCATATGTCATTCGTATAATGAACAAATAAAAAAAAATCACTAAGGATGAAAATGTCTAGACAATTAGATATATTATCTCTATTACCAAACATATTCTTAAATTTTCATCCTACTATCTATGTAATAATATATATATATATATATACTATTTTTTTGTTTGAAAGCATATACAAAATCCTTCAAAAAATCTAGTTCTAAATTTCTTTTAAATCTTCTTAAATAAATTAATTAGCTAAAACAAATATATAATTCAAAAGAAGTAAATATTAACTAACTTATATAATTTATAAATAAGTTACAGAAATTTAGAAAACAGAAATAGAAATAGAAAAATAGAAATCCTAACTAGAAATAGAAATCCTTCACAAAAAAAAAATAGAAATCCAAAAAAAATGTACAGAGTTTACATAAGTAATATCATGCGGATAAAGTTTAGTATTTTGTGCTAACTTATCTACTGTAAATTTTAGATTATGCGAAATAAAAAAGATAGAGAAGAAAGAGAACACATCTTTGATTTTGCCAAATTTTCTAGATATGTCGAGAAAATTTTTTTAATAAAAAAAAATTGATTTTCAATTCCAAAAAAGAACAAATTAGTGCTGGGTTATGGCCATGAAATGTTATGTCTGGAAAAATTTATACTTTAATAATATTTTTAATTTTACAAAATCGGTTAACTGATTTTGAAATTTACAAATTATTTTTAATAATGGCCTTGAGGTAATTTTTTTTACAAATTTAAATTTTTTTTTTAAATTGAAAGTTAAATTTACATCAGAGTGCTACTGTTTTTGAAAGTTTGAAACTGCAACAACAAGATATTAGATTTTAGAAATACTAGTTTTCATCTTGTGGTGAACCACGCTTCCATCTCTTTTTCATATTGCTGATCACCAACATCGCGAATCGAGGATAATCTGTTGCGAACTTGATTGTTTATTTTTTGGACGATTTGTGGAACCTCTTAATGTCATTTATTGTTTTTCTCTTTCCAGAGTGTATGTACAGTGGCTTGAAATGCATAGCGCAAAAGAAAGAGATTAACCTTATCAAGAGATCCACCAATAACTTGATAATTTGGTCTAATTCTTTTGTATATCTTGCCTAAAGCAATTTCTTAACTAATATGGTCCCTGCTCCGAGAAACTACATGAAAATTAGAGGTAATTTCAAGTTTCCAACATATTGTGGCACTGTACGCATAAAACCCATTTGCACATGTACTCCATTGTAATATTCGATCTCCAGTTGCAAATTTAAAGTTAAGTCTTGCTCATTTGATTTTTTCGTGGGATAATTAGATGGACAGAAAATACTTTTTTTGGGAAGTAGCATTATATAAATTTAAAAGGCAATATTAATGACAGAAATTAGAAAAAAAAAAAAAAAGATGTCTCTTGGATGGGTCCAAAATGAAAATCTAGAGGAAAGGGACAAAATAGGGAGTTTTGAAGACCGCGACTCAATAATGTACCGCTTTTATGAGATAGTGTCTTATTCAGAAAAATTTTCATCGACAAATGAGCACGCACTATTTAGAGAGAGCAAATTTGTTCTACTAGTTATGTGGCAAACGATTCTCTATCTGTAAAATCCTGAGGGCATTTATTAATGGTCTCCAACGTCTTTGTTCCTTAGACGGTTCACTATTATGTATAAAGATTTTTAAAAGACCAGCCGTTTGATACCAAAACACAAATTCTCAAAGACTTTATACAACCAAATATCATCATCTTCATAAAACACTTTGTTACATTATGGCATAAGGTTCAAATGCAATAATGCAATAATGTACAAGATTATGTTCTAGAATGTGTGTTTGGGCTCCATTAAACAACTGAGCCACATGGCATCTTGTTTTTTTCCTCATGCTTGTAATAGAAAAACTTAAGGAAAAAAAAAACACTCGCGAAGTATACATTTCACAACTACCAAAGTATCACTTTCTACGCAAAATTAAAACTGGTCCAGAGAAAAACTGAGCAAGCATAAAAAGATTAGACTCTTAGCTGAACTTGTCTAGAAAGTGATGAACTTGCTAGAGACATGCATTTCTCCAGTTATGGAGGATTCAGCATTCTTTCTGCCGTAAATTAAATTACCAAATTTGATTAGAAAGCCAAAGGAATTTTTGTTTGTGAACTTTACATTTTCACGAAATACTTTCAATACAATCATGATATTTGTTTTTAAAGGTGAGTTTTTAAGGCATGCAATCCGCCTGCCTCAATCGAAAAATCTCAAGTCTATAATAATTTAAAGTCATGTCCAGCCCATACAATAAGGCTATTTTGTTCTTTTTGGAACTTTTCTTTACAACGAAATAAAATACTTACCTAACAATGTGCATTGTGTATTAATTTCCTCATATGTATCATATGTAGTTATTATATATATATATATATATATATATATATATAATTTTAGGTATTAACAATTTATCTTTACTTCCATAATTCATATTTAAGTTTATATTATTATATATTAGTCATCTACGACGTTTGAAGAATACACTATACTATTCAAAGAACTTTTGAAAAAGGTGATTCTATACGGGGCCAGCGCTAGAAAAATGGAGGCTGCAAGCCACAAAAAAAAACTAGAGCTGGTTTAGAAATAAAAAAGATTAAAAAGTTTTAATGCAATGAACTCGAACCATGACCTAGATATTATGAGGTGTTAGCTTTAATTATCAAATATGCGGCTGATTAAGTATATATATTATTTAGGGCTGCAAGTTCAAGTTTGTTTGTTTGGACTCGTGGCCGTTCTGCTTCTATAGCACATAGTAAATCAAAGTTAAAATAACAACCAATATGTTTTCACTAAATCCAATTTAGCTGAAAAGAAACAATTTAAATCCAAATGAAATACAAAATCAGAATACTTTAAATCTAGGTACGTAGTAGAATCGATATTCGATTAGGCTTCAACATATTATAAATTCTTATTATTTTAAAAAGGTTAAATCTTTAAAAAAAAAACTCATTGACTAAAAATCTAAATCATATTGGTTACTTTTGAACTTTTCAAGCTACCCAATCCCCGTTGAGCTAAGTCTGAACAATTTTGTAGCTTAAATGATCTTTATATATCCAAGTCCGAGCCTGATACTTTTAGTGTCGGACCGAACCAAACTTCGTGCTTTGTTGCTGATTGAAATTCCATATGTTTCCTATTTATCAAAGTTATATCTGTTTCTTTTAAGAGAAAAAAACTGAAAATAATTATTTAGTTTCATGTCCAGTAAATACTCTTTTGGGAATTAATCAAATTATTGCAATTTGAAAGAAATTAATAGTGACCAGCATGGTCCAAATGGGGTGGACAGAGATGCAATGACACAAAGATTCATGTCTACTAAAGAGGCCTATATTTGTTTGAAAGTATCTATAAAAACCTAAAGATTTGTTATTTTTTTTCTTCATCTCATCTTATTAATAACATAAGAAAAACCAAAGCATACAAAACTAAGAAAATACTTCAACGGAAGCCCAAACCAAGTCCAAAACAATATAATCCGCTAGAGAAGAATTAAGTTAAATCAAGATCAAATTACAAGAACATGCGTCACTCAAAGATCGAAGCCAAAGACATTTGTAATGAAGAAAACGAACTAGACGACCGCCAATTACGCTGGGTGCCTTGTCGCCTGAGAAAACTCTCTAATCACCGAAACTTCTCGAATCAAATGACTCAACATGCTTTGCTTCAGAGTTTCAAGATCTTCCTCTTCAAGAACCTATAATAACAAAATCTTCTCATCGAACATATCAAATTAAGACTCGGAGGCTTCCGCCTTTAAAGAAACACCACTAAAACCGACAAAATCTCAATTGATCCAAACATCATTAGAACTTCAATTGCTAAGGAATCAAACCGAAGGCACCAATATAAACTCCAATCCGCAACTAAATTCAAAATTTAAAAATAGAAACCTGGTAAGCATGGAACTTAAATCTAAGGAAAGAGATCAAGTAAAAAAAAATTGAATCCGAACCAAAAGGAATCAAATGAGATGAAACGAAAAGAAAGAAAGCCAGAAAAAACTTATGGAGAAAGAGTTAGCATAACTTGTTGGAGATGAAAAGCGAGATATCTAGATGATAGCCAGCCAAAGATGCTTAGGGAGCCATCCACGCCGGAAGATCAGCTATCCACGCTGGAATACAAGCGAGCCAATGCCGCTACTAGGAGCCGGATGCTGCCAGACGGAAGTCAGACATCTCTGCTATGAATGCTGGAGGATACCGGATGATATTTCTCTCTTGACAGTTAAACCTTTTAACGATTTTTTCAAACTATATTTTTACTTAAAAAAATATGATGGAGGACGGCTCTGCTCCTCCAATTTCTGATCTCCATCTTTCCTCGGTTTCTCATTTCTTTTGTGTTGTTTTTTCTCCTCTCCTTGTGGTTTCACAATTTCTCTTCTTCCAATTTTGGTGGTAAGTCCGCGGCAGAGTGACGGCTCTTCTAATGGACGAGATCTCTGATCTCTGTTTTGGCATTTGCTGGTGGGTTGAGATCTTGGTATTGCCGTCTCTAGCTGTGGATGTGGTCCCTATGACGAGTTTTTTTTGGCGGTGTGGGCAAGGTTTCTTCGGCTTGGTGGATTTTCTTTTGGTGTTTTGCGTTTGCCTTTGGTTGTGGAGCTTCTTTGCTCATCAGGTGTGTTTGGTAATATACAGTTGTCGTCCATGGACCTTGTCAGTGAGGTATCTTCAAGGTGGTATATGTTACTAGAGGGAGATTTTGTTAGGGAGGGCTTTGTCCAATCTTCTTTCTCACCGAGGGAGTTGATCTGGAGGCTCATTGCGGTGCTTCAGCCTCGATGGTTGGAGGCGGTTCTTTTTATCTTCTCACTTCTAGGCAAGGCATCAAATTTTCAGCTCACTTTCCAAAGCTGTTGGTGACGTTGTTGGTTTATTGAATGCATCTTCCGATGAAGATCCCGAGATTTTTTTCCCTTTTTTGCATGTTTATGTTTTGACTTTTCTGAGTGAAGATTCAGGAGCTGCTCGATCTATGTTTGAGGACTGGCCACTGATACACAATGTTTTAACCCAAATAAATCTGCAAGTGTACAGACAATCGCAGTAGTATAAATGAGATTGAATCCACAGAGACCAAGGTTACACTATGATTTTATGAGATTTAAAAATAAAACTAAGACAAAAGTATATGGTTGGTTTTTGTAACATATTGCAAGTAAATAAAACGGTTGTAAATTAATTAAAGAAAAGCACTAGACTAAGGTATTTCACCGGTGATTCAGAGATGAAAACTTTAGCAACTATTCAGGATATAATTCAGCACAGATCTAGAACTCAAACATAAAAATAAGACCGACCCACTCCCGTGGTGCCGACAACTTTCTCTAGAACCTAAATACCTAAACTCCTGTTTGGACCTAGAGATGCAGACAAGCATTAACGAATGGGTTCAATATGTTCACACTCAGCCGTAGCATCAACTCCCATTGGCTACGGACTGATTGCTCACCAATGTCTTTTCTAGCAACCTAGAGCACTCCCGTGAATAAGTTAACTTGAAATCATAGACTAAGTGATCAGTTTAATCTAAGCATTAAATTCAACAAGAGGCGAAGACAGTTTATATTTATATATCCTATTTGTGCTCAGTTTATCATCTCATGAATACCTTTGAAAACTCTAATCTAGTTAAAGGACTACTCAGACATGGTAGGAATAAACACAACAATGAAATAAAAAGAATTCATGAATAATATTAAAGATGAAATAAGGTTCAGAATTCTTCTCAAAACAAAGTAGTGGATGATCCTCCAACTCTTAAAAACGAAAACAAAAGAAGATCAAAGGAGTAGCAAGGCGATGGAGAACAAAGAGGAGAAGGAGAGAATCTCCAAGTAGCGTTGAAGTCAGCCCCAAGGTAAAACGTGTTTTTTCTAAAAAGCGGCTTGACCTATTTATTCACACCAAAAATTAGGTCAAATCGAGTTCCTTATTTTTCTCTGGCGGCGGAGCATGTGCTCCCGAAACCGAAGCACGTGCTCGCGTGTAAATTATGCTCTTTTGCTGCGAATCCGCTCCTTTTGCTCCAAAAGCTCCAACAGCTCTAGTCCATCCAATCGATGCTCCAAGACTTCCTTCTGACATGTTATAACTCATAAACGGCTCTAAAGACACTAAAAAGGAGTAGAAAACAGTAGTAAATATGGACCAAAATCATCATATATCAGCCATTGATCGCGGTAGCTCACCGAAACTATGAATACTTCTCCGTTCAGTGTCTTCCCCCACAGAGTTGTCCTTTCTTGTTGGTTTTTTTTTGGTTTTCGTATTGTAGTTTGTTTGTTTTTTTAGTTTTCGATATTTTTGCTATTTTTGTATTGTCCGTCAACATCGAAAAATCACGAAATTCTGTTTTTCTACAAAAATTGCTACTTCATAGATTTGGTGCAAAACTTAATTTCGCAATACTAGCCGTTGTGGAGCAACAAAAAAGTTCTGCAAAATTTTGCCAAAATCATGATTTTATGGTTTTAGAATCAAACATAGTTATGATGGTTTTCGGATTTGGTAAAAAATCCGTTTCCCCAAATTTTCTGCCAAAACTGTGATTCACAAATTTCGTGGAAATTGTTAATACTGCAATGTTATTATTTTTCTGAGAATATGGTATGTCATGATTTTCTGCAATGTTATTATTCATGGATTTGGTGTAAAACCGTAATTTGGTGATCTTGCGAATTATTTTTTTGCAGAAAAATATCATTTTGCGATTTTTTTTCACCAAAATCATGATTTCAGAGTTTTGACGTTAATACGTAATTCCAAGATTTCACATTTTTGGTGAAAAAATGTAACTCCATGATTTTGTGGGTTTTGATAGATAATCGTAATTTCACGATTTTTTCGCCAAAAGAGCGATTTCACATTTTTGGCAAAAAATATTTCAAAGATTTTGGTGAAAAAATCAAATTTCCGTGATTTTGGGGTATTTGTAGGAAAAAACAATTTCAATGCAAGATTTTAGGTCTTGGCGAGAAATGCAACAATGAGATTTTGTGGTTTTGGTGAGAAAACGTAATGCTATGATTTGGACGGTTTCCGCCAAAAGCGCGATTTCATAGATTTTGTGGAAAAATACAGTTTTGCGCTTTTGTAGTTTTGGCGGGCTAACGTATTTCAAAAAATTTATGGGTTTTGTTGGAATATTATGGGTTTGATTGGTAACATTCAACCGCCTTGTTTGTAAACGAACTGTCTTGAAAGTTGACAATCAATAGAGTGATTGAAAAAAGCAATTGGAAGAAGTAGTTGGAGAAGATGGTTGGAAGAGGAAAAATGGGTGGTTACAATCACATAAAAAATAAGGCGGTTCTTTTTTAAACGAGGCGGTTGAAATTTTTTTATTATATATTTTAAATTTTAAATAAATTTTTAAAAATATAAATGATTTATTTTTTAAAATATTTTTCATATTTTAATTTATTTTATGTTATTTTCTATAATATATTTTTTACTATTCAACCGATTGTTACTAATCATACCTATTTTTTAACCGCTCATTTGAATTCAACCGCTTTCTCTCTTCCGCTATCTCTAATCGTCTTATTTTTAACCGCTTCTTTTACAACTGCTAAGAAAATGCTTAACTGCCATGCTCAAACTAGGTTACCAATGAGATCCTATGTGATTTTTGGGTTTTGGTGAAAAAATGTTATTCCATAATTTTAATGAAAATTTGTAATGTATTCTCCCTTTGTTCCTTATTAATCCCATTCCTAGGATTTTCACACATATTAAGAAAATATCTAAAAGTTTATTATAAATGCATAGTTTTTTTGTGATTAACAATTTTCTAGAATCCTAAATCAATAGTATTCAATTATTTCTCTTGAAATTTATAATTCATCATTAATAACTAATAAAACATACATAGAAAATCTAAAAATTTGATATTTTTGAAATAATTTTCTTTTTAGAAATAATATTAGTAAGGAACAGAGAAAATATTAATTAAAATGATGAATCTATAGAAAATCAACAATAGTAGAGCTAAGAATTGTAAATAATGATATTTTAGATATTTGCAATTTATAGACGCAAAATTTACATCTAAATGTACGATTTAAACTCATCAAAGTTTGACATTATTTTGAATTAGTTTTACGATTGCATCAGGATATTGTGTTTTGATTACAGATTTAATTGTTATAAAGCGAACATCTATAATTGTATCCAGATGCACAAACGAAAACGAAGAACACGTAAGACATGTACGCAGTAAAATTTCTTAGAAAAGGAGGTGAATACAAATATATTCAGTGGGTCGCAAGATGTTAAATCTAAATCTATTTAGAGTCACACACTCTCACATAATTTTAAATCTAATCCTATAGGGTCGCAAGATGTTTTTACAAAGAATAAATAACATTTTTACAATTAGTGCATCGTTTGTTTGATGAGAATTAAAACTGAAACTTTAAAACTTTAAATATATATTTACAATCGCAAAGATACGAGAGTGAGAGATCTCTGTAACAGATACTCTGAATACAATCATAATATTTAGTTTTTGAGTTTGTTTCTGAATATTTTCTTAATTATCAAAGGTATATGTGATTCATGCTAAAAAAAAGAAGTTTATAATTTTGCGTCAAGAAAAAAAAACACCTACAAGTATTGGTTTACAAGTTCTTGTTTATCTAATTTTCACGGTATAATTAGGTCAAACAGAAAATACTCTTCTGGGATTTGAAATGAAATGTTCGTAACACAATTTAGAAAATATAGATGAATGAAAGGGACAAAATAGGGACTGTTGTACGACGATGAGCATGGGCGGACCTACTAAGAGGAAAAGGGGTCACATGACACCCCTAAACTAATCAAATATATTGTAGTACATAGAAATTTATAATAGTTTAGCAGCTCAATTGGTAATTCATTGGCTTATGACACCCGTAGTCCCATGTTCAATACTCATATTCTCCCCTTTTAACTTTTAATTTTTCTTACATTTATCTCCTTTTCTCTTATTCTTTTGAAAATCTCGACATTTAATAAGTTTAGTATACTCATTTTATTGATTAATGATTATTTAAATTTATTTTGTAGTTGTTTAGTGTTTACACAATAGTTTACGATATATTTTTAAAATTTCTTTAAATATTATCCATGTAAAAATAATTTCTAAGTCCGCCATTGAGTCGATGACTTTATATAACTTACTGCTTTATGAGATCATGTCTTGTTTGGAAAATTTGTCGTTGACAATGAGTATGCACGTCCCATTCTCTCTTTTCATAGATAAGAAAATCCTTATATTTCTTTCAACCATATACTCAAAAGTAGCCAACGACTCTGTTCGTACGAACCCACAAGGCCTTTATTCATGACATTCATGTCTTTGTTCCACAGCCCGTTCCCTATTCTGAAACTTAATTCTAAGCAGAGGCGTGCTTCCTTAGTGGCAAAGAGGCAATGGTTGTCTTAAGCTAAATTTATAATTTAAATTTTAGGGACTTTTTTAATAATAATATTAGTAGAGTTCGTTAAGGATTTATTAGTGATGAGTTCATGACACTTGTTTGTTCATGGAATCAAGTGTAGAAATAGTTCACTTGCATTTGGTGACCTAATGCAAATTTGGCTCACTAGATCATAATCCCATTTCTTTTATTAGACTTTCCCCTTGTTTTTTTTTTGGCAAGGATTAGTCCCCTAGATGTTCAAGCTCTAATTTTGTACATCATTAGAAACGCTCTCATTCCTTAATGAAATTAGCATACTTATCAGAAAAAAAAGTGTAGAAATGGTTGTTTTAAATCTCGTATCGTAATTTTAAGTCTTTAGAACCTCATAATTTTAATGCATTGCTAAGTATTAAATTTGTTTGTACTCATTTTCTTTATAATTTTAATAACTTAAGTTTCTTTCCACCATTTTCTTTTGTTTTCAACAATTTTTATAGGTGTTTGGCAATTTCATATGTTTTTGAATGACGTATTGAATTTAGCATAAGTGTTCTGTATATTTACTTTTCTACTTGGCTCTTATCTAATTAATATTTTAAATAATTTGATAAAAATAACTTTACATTGATAACGATTTTATCTTAATAATATTTATTTTAAAAAGAAAAAAAACCATGCACTGACTTGAAATGAAGACTATAATATCAAGTCATAAAAAATATACTATGTGAGCTTTATCTCATTCATCACCTAGGCAATTAGGCATCAAATTTGTTGCCGAGAACGGTTTTCTTTTTCCATGGGGTTTCACATGTTTCTTTAGGTAGGTTTGTGTAAATGGGCTTTGTTCCTTGTAACATGCCCATATCATTGTTTGTTTGCCTTTGCTTTATTGTTTTACTTAAGCATCTTACGAAATATTAATGAGCATTTTAAGATCAAAGATTTAATAATATGGTGTTGTTCGTTTGTCCATGTGGATGCAGCAACTACAAGATGTTATTCATTTTATGATAACTAGGTTAACAGCCGCGCTACGCGCGGGTTTGACATTTAATATAAATTTTCATTTGTTGCTCTACGGTTTTTGGTCAGTGTGTTTACACTTTTTTATATTATATATATGTAGGCGTGTAGGAACTCGACTAACGGGAGAGGAATGTCTTTCTTTTTATCTTGATTGTAGGGTAGTTCTACCCATCCAAGGATCATGTAAGAGGCAATCAGAGCGCCTAACCTTTCATTTTATGGTCATGGAATATTTTTTGATTCGCATACAAGTGCAGCCAAAGTAGATGAGGGGCTCTCTACTTCAATAGATTTCGCAGAAAACCAGCTATAAACTCACCGGTAACAGACTGTCTTGTCGTCTTAAGCGTCATAGCCGAAGGGTAGAAAGTGTAAAGGTACAAGGAGAACCGTGCCCAAAATTCAACGTTAAGGACTGGACCTAGGTAGCTACCCGTAGAGACTTGAGGCTGTAACAAAATATGAGATTTGAGGAATGAATGTTTTTATATATTTATTTTAATTACTGGCTAGAGGTTATTGTTTTTCAACATGATACCGCGCATAAAAATGTTATTTTAGGTTTTTTTTTTTTTTTTTTTTTTGATAACCGGGGTCGTCCTAAGCCGAAACCTAGACTAACAAAATAAAATTGGTCTTTTGGATTTCTATTAAATTCTTTTGCGAATTGTATATTTGAGATGCAAGCTAAAATTTATATGGTTTTTAGTTGCATCTTGTTTTGCTCTTTAATTTACAATCGATTTTCAGTTAAATATGTTTTTATGAAAATAAGTAAACTATTTTGAATGGCTGCGATAAGTGATCTCGCAGAAGACAAACAAAACTCTACCCAAGCCCTTAGTTAACAATGAAATGTGATTCTATAATCAACATGAGATTAACGTTTACATGTTCAAATATGAACTAAATTCACTGACCTCTAGACTGTCTCTCAAAGTTGTTTAATCACATAAAGCATTGTCCCGATAAAGAGATCCAAAACTTCAACGTGTATGGGACAATAATACAACATTATCAGAGGACATTCTCTGTGAAGAAAGAAGATCAAAATTGCAATTTGCCTGGAACTTTTCTTATGCACCTGCAGGTTAGTCTTTATATGTACTATTCTGAAACAATCCGTTAAACTTTATAAGTAGATTTGTTGTTCCCTTTTTTTCTTGCAGAAGATCACATTATTGTAATTTAGATCCATCTTTTAAGGTTTGTGAGAAGCTTTTTACCTTTCAGTTGGAACTTCATGGCGTTTGCACCAAGCGACTCTGATTCTAGGACCATGTAATTGATCTTCGATGTGTCAAATATCATAAAGTCCTTTGTCTGCTTGTCTCGTTCCATCTTCTTTGTTTTCATCACCTGTTAATTTGCTTCTTCTTCCACCTGCATTTAACATCACATAATCACCATTACAGAGATATAAATTGTAGTACATACAACAAAAACTATAACAACCCGAATGTATAAATAGAAGCAGAGCGAGAAGCAAAAAATAGACAGCTAATTGGAGAAATAAAAGAACTCGATAAATTATACATCGGTTATTCTTTACAAATACTTTTCGGAAAGCAATTTACCCATGAGCCAATTAAGTGTCGCCTCTTATGGTTCAACGTTGCAACCTCACAGAATCCATCTCTAATGCTGTCGTTACCTTCGACTCTCTCTATTTCCTCTCCGTATATGGAGCAGTCTTTGGAACATATCAGGAAAGATTGATAATGAATGCACTGATGGATGAAAGGAAATTTCCAGCTTACAGATGTTTCCAACCACCTTTTAAACATTAAAGCTATGAATTATCACAAATTGTTATGAAACGATAATCTACTTCAGCCGATATAAATTTTGATTACATGCTTCATCATTTACTCTATTTACTTAACCTACTAACAATAGAACCAGAGAAGAATCCGTTGAACACATGAGAATAGGAGACTTGTCAAAAAAAAATGATGTCACATTTTAGAAAATATTAAAGAGAAGCAATCTGAAGTAGATCAAAAAGTCCATGCTTCCTATATTTCATTGCAGCAAAATGAAGGGGGTCAGAGACAACTTTTAAAAATTATACTTACTGATGGACCCAGCTTATCATTTCAACCAGATTGCTATTAGCTCATATTATTGCATCACATCCATGCGGTTTGGATAGACATGATCAACCGCACCAAACAACCGAATTAGAACCTACATAAGTCACCTGAACATTGGATTAATAGTTGATCAAATATAAGGATAAGAGGAGAGAGACCATAAAATGATCGTAACAACCTTGTAGGTTCAGACCCAGGAAAGAACAATAAACCTTATTCGAAAGAGTTTCAGGCCCATTCTCCTTCAATCTTTACGGCTGCATACAAAGGACTACCAAGATCATTCAATCAATCCATATACTTTGATAAAAAAAAGTTGGAAACCCAAGCATTGAAAGGAATCAGTGATAAGTGATTATTTGAGGTTTCCACTATAATTAACCAAAGAAACTGATTGGAAGCATCACCAGAATTTGATCAATGCCATTCACAAGATTAGTAAAAGAGTTCATGGAAACTTACCAAATACATTGGCCCCTTCCTCTTCCGACATTACAATTCCTAAAGTTCTGTTTAAATTAGCTTCCCACATAGATTCTAAAGGGAAAGAAAAACAATTGCTAATGTGAAATTTAACAATGGACACAAACAAAGAAAAAAAGTGCACAAATGTTTTTGGTTTCTATACCTTTCGGGCCAAATAATTCTTTTTTCTTCCACCAAGATTTTCCTCGACAAATATCTCTTCTTACTTCTCCGTCCACCATCACTATCACAGAATATCACTTAAGCTATGTCTATGTTGTCGGGGTCTGACAACTGCTGCTGCTTCTCCTCCATCCTAGAACTCTTGGGTGGTGACTAATCATCTAGATGGTTAGAGTCAGAAGTGTAAGACTCGGACTCATCTCTACATTACTTCAGCCTTCCATGTCGATCTCGCTTACTCATTAGAATCCATATTTGAAAAGTATCTCTTTATAAGATCAAAATTTCTCACTCCTTAGCCATTAAAGTGCAACAAATAAATGTTTAAAGAGAATTCGTAAATATTATCTTGTAGACCCTAAGAACATTCTCCATTAAACGAAAAGTGTAAATAATAACTTTGTCTTCAATTGCTCATGTAAAAGAAAGCCGTAATCACGATTTGATTTGAAAATCAAAGAAGGAGAATATTCTTATTCAAGTTTCTTTGGCACTAAGCGAACTATTGAAACAATCAAACAGCAGATTGAGAAGAGAATCGCCTACGTAATTACTCGATTTCTAATATTAAAATTTAACGGGTTCTATTCTATCTAAGATCGATGCTCTGAAGAAACTCAGTTTCATGAGTCTCAAGTTTTATTGGCTCAGTGACACTGAACAACAATCAATTTTGGATGTTAAATCCAAATGTTTAAAGACCCCTTACCTTAATGCCTTGTATGGTCCAACGGAGCGAAGAGTCGCGAGATAATGGGAGAAGAAAACATGATGTCCATCAAATATGGATGCCAAATCACAATTGGCTCGTTTTCACACCGGAAATTGGATCTTGAAGAGAGAAATGAGTCGATGCAGTAGTGAATCTCAGGTTTTGAAGAGCTTTGCGGAAAGAATATAGGTTCATGTATACGTGGGTCATTTCACCATTGCCAATACTTAAAGTGATGCATGTACGTGGAAAATAAGTGAATTCAATATACGGGTCGAGCCCCAATTTCAGAAACCCAGAAATTGAAGAGAAGGAAGGCGATATGGTATGCCGGATTTCTCTAGCAAAAGAAAGTGTTGCAGATTTTGGAAGTGAAAATCGATTTAGAACTCAAGTGGAGATAATGAAACAGAATCTGTAAGACTGTAACTATGTTACCTGTTGGGGGTTAAAAATCACAGACATGGAAGCCATAAGAATTGAGAGGAGCTTGAAACAGAAGAGATCTTCGTGGCCATATGGGAGACAGGGGAAGAGACGCTTTCTGATGTATTTTGCAAGATGTCGTTTCCGTTGCCTCATCTGCGTGACTAATTTAAATTGATGGTTACAACTTACAACGTTTAACCTATTTAATAATTAATAGAGAAGATGTAAAGTTTTCAATTAACTTGTTGATGATGTGACAATTTTATAGAAAGCTTTTGAAAAACTGATGTGGCATGTTGAGAGAGTTTTAAACGAAAGGTGGGTGATGTGCTGAGGTGGCATGCTCAGAAGCAAGGTTAACTAAGCTGATGTGGACACATGGAGAAGCCCCAAAATCCCTCTTTTATATATAAGAGATTAAATGTATAATTTAGAAGCATTTGTGAGGGGGTCACTAATTGTTGGTCGGACAGCTAATGATGTCAAAAATTACTAGAACACCAATTTGGGTAAGAAACAAGAAACGTGTTGTAAGAAAAAAATGAAAAAAGAGAAATTACTTGTTCAACTACCACACCGGCCCAAAATCCTCAACCTCGAACCTTTAATAACAACAGGTGCAGTCGACTAAAAAGCATGTTTGAAGTTGGCCTTGGCGAAGTAAGCAACAAAGATGGTAGTATCACATGTAAGAAAGATGTGTCAGTTTGTGAACATTATTCTAATGGATGGAAAGACTATGTGGTGGGAGAGTTTTTTGGAAAAGAGCCAAGAGGCTAATGCAATGGCTCCTGCAGTTACGACAACCGACAAGGTAGAAATTTTTTTTGATCAATTCAATGTCTTTGACGTTAGGATGTTGATCAAATTTGGAGTCTGCTCAATGCAGATAGTGAAGAGGTTTGATTAGGTTGTTATTACTCAATAATTATGTCAGGCTTGATTTATACTTTTTTCATTAACTGGTTCTTTTCTTGTAATTGAGAGTTTACAGATCCAAATCTGAATAATCTTTGAAAAAATTACAGCATATGAATTCAACAATCGAAAAAGAGAGGTTGCATCATGCATGAATTGCCTTGGTTGACAGACGCAGGAGCTGACCAGTTGGTCGCATAAGATCGACCATCATCTCCACAGGTTATACCACAACCACAACATACATATGATCATATGAGTCGACACTTGCACAAGATCTCATATTACTAGGAAAATCCTGATCAAGAAAACTAACCAAATTAAATGCCAAGTTATTAGAACAAATAACATGTGAAAAATGGAGTGATACACAAGATCACATTTCTATAGATTACTTACCACTACAAGCCTACTTTCAAGACCCATACTATCAATTAGAACTTTGAATAAGATTTCTCGAGTGCGAGATGAACCATGTTTGATCTCTCCTAGAAGTTGAATACGATGACTTTCAAATGACTGTGTAGTTTTTGCCAGACTCTGCAGCTTTTTTTATTCATATACTTCGGCTACCTACCAGAAGCATGAAAGTTTTATTAAAGATTTTACTGATAACCTAAAAGAGTAGAACAAGATTTCTTTAATGGGATAGAAGATATTAGTTTTTTTTTTTAAAACTAAATATTCCGTGCATGCATCAATAAGATAAAGTAACAAAATGATATGATAAATACTGCTATCCATTCTTACCAATTTAGCAATTTTCTTAATAATTGTAGCTGAATTTAGTTCAGTCCTTCGACAACTGTAAAAGAAATGGTTAACAGAAGTAATGCAACTTAATTAATATGTCCAAGGACTGAACTCAAATTCAGCTAAAGTTATTCAGAAAATTGCTAAATTGGTAAGAATGGATAGCAGTATGTATCATATCATTTTGTTACTTTATCTTATTGTTGCATGCAAAGAATATTTGGTTCTAAAGAAAGAAACAAATATCTTCTATCCCATTTAAGTAATCTTGTTCTACTTTTTAGGGTATCAGTAAAATCTTTAATAAAAATTTCCTCCTTCTCGCAGGTAGCTGAAGTATATGAATGAAAAAAACTGCAGAGTCTGGCAAAAACAACACAGTCATTTGAAAGTCGTCGTATTCAACTGCTAGGAGAGATCAAACATGGTTCATCTCGCGCTCGAGCAATCTTATTCAAAGTTCTAGTTGATACTATAGGTCTTGAAAGTAGGCTTGTAGCGGTAAGTACTCTATAGAAATGTGATCTTGTGTATCACTCCATTTTTCAAATGTTATTGGTCTGATAACTTGGCATTTAATTCGATTAATTCGGTAAATTCAATCTTTAGCCTATTTAAATTGATGGGTTAAATGGTTAACCATCAAGTCATTTTAAGTTGCATTTCACAAACTGATGGTTAAATGGTTAACCATATACCAATGGATGGTTGATGGTTAACCATTCAACCCATGGATGGTTGATGTTAAATATTTAACCCATCAGTTTTTTTAAATTGAATTTAACCAACTTAACCAATCACCACAATATCTCAGTTTCTTTTAATATTTTTTCCGAATTATAAATATTTTAAGTTCAGACATCATCAACGTCTCGAGATCATCAGACAAAATTAAAACCATGGATGCCATTGATTTACTGCAGGATCAAATCAGGCAAACCGACAGGTAACCTAAACAGCTTAGCTTATTTCAATTATTGAGACATATAAACCCATACAAAAATATCAGGATTTGATAAAAGCTTAGCTAATTACACGATGAAACTGTATCGACCACCTATAGCTCCTGAGATCGACTACAACATTAGTAACCTTTTCTATAAAACTTATCTATGTATAAGCAAAACAGATTATTAGTAGAAGTTAAAAATTACCTTTCCATTTGACAAAACAAAATCTAGAGGTAATGTAACATCCGTGTCTCGGGAACGGAAAGTTAAATTTATTTGTCGGATTAAGAAGCTGAGTTTTACAGATTTTTATTTAAATCAAATAAAATCTGGGGTGTTAAAAAGGAGAATCTAAAATTTGGGGTTGTTCTGTTGGCTCAGAAAATTGTGATGGGTTAAATTAGTAAAATATGAAGTTATGGGGCTGGTTTGAAAAGATTCAAAAGTTAGGGGGCGTAAGTGAAATTTAATCAAAACCCCTTAACTCTATAAGATTTTGTCGAGCCGTAGTCCTAAACCTCTTTAAGCTTTTCAACGCCTACTTGCCTAAGTCTCTAATTTTGTACCACATGAGAGAGAGTGAGAAAGAGGCTGAGCCCTTGGGCTGAAGGTTGGCGTGGGCAAGGAGTAAAGATTAACGCGAAGGGAAGGAGTAAATAAGTGGCTGGGCTGTTTTCCTTGTTCAAATCTCTCATCTCTCGTTGTCGTTGGCTGTGGTGGTAAGGAGTTCTTCCTTTTAGTTGTTATGTTGATCAGAATTTATTGGCTGTCAAGTTTCGATGGTGTGGTCAGAGAGTGGCTTGTAACAGTATTGTGTGCCGGTGGTGTTGAACGCCGTGTGTTGCAGAGTTTGGTCGAGAAGATGATTCAATTATTTGAATCATGTAGGTTTAGTTTATTATTTGATTAATAGATTGGGTTGTTTCTAAACCAAGTTAACCGGCTGATCATGTGGAATAAAACCCCACAAATCAAACGTATTAGTCAATACGTGAATTAAGTTGTGTGGATGTATTAAGTATTGAATATTTTATTATCTTTAGGTCTGTGTTGGGAGAATTTAGGGTGTAGACAACCCGGAGAGTTCTAGAAAATTACAAAAAATTATCGCGAAAGTTTCTACTTTTGGCTAAGGTGAGTGCAGTACCGTGGTCGGATATTTCTACAAAAAATTTTCTGGGATAATTACGTGTTAGGATTTATTTCTGTGTTTTTTGTGATTATCGCTGTTTAATTATTGCTGAAATAAATTTTGAAAAATTGCTGTTAATTGTGAGATTATTTGTTGTGATTTTTCCATGAATTTCCGTTGAATTAATTGTTTTAATCATGTTTTGATTGTTTAAAATATCGTTGATTGATTTAATTCATTATTTTGCAGTGAATTAATTTTTTATCAAGTTGTTTTTTTGCTGTTTGTCGAGTTCGGGCATTTAATTATGTCGGGGGTATTTTTATAATTTTGTCCTACTTGACCTAGTAGATGGGTTGATCTCCTCCTCAGTATTTATTAAATACTGACTGCGTCTATTCGTAATAGCGCAGATAAGAGAAAGGATAAAGCTAGCTAAAACTCATGGAACTGCGTTGACGGTTCAAGATGACATACCGGGAGGGTGTTTTATTTATTTATTTATCGCTGTTGTTGTTGTTTGTTTCTGTAAACCATTAACTTGTTAGTTAGTTCGAATTTATTTGTTTATAATAAATATTTATTGCTGAGTATTTATTTGTTTCGTCTGCTAGGAGTTATTAGTATTTATGAGAATATTAATAAAAAATAAATAAAAAACAAAATGGGTCAGGGCATTTCAGGTAATATTTTTTTCGAATCACAACAGTGCTTCCACACACCTAGCATGATGATCATTCATAGAAACCATTTTTATTCGTGCCGCAAAGAAGAAGTGAAAAACCTAGACGCACTATATATATAAGAATGAAATACGAAGAGTAAAACAAGGGTTTTTTATAATTGTCATTGAATTAAATTTTAGATGGGCTTTGTTGGTGAGATATGATTTTGGACATTATAGGATGTAGATGGGTTTAGTTAAAATGTAAACCCAAATCGGCAGCCCAAAATAAACTCGCAGAGCATAATTCTCTTTCTAAGCAAGATTATGTTCACATTTAGTGGCAACATTATAATTTTTCCTCCCAACTATAGCTCACATAGCTTCTAGCCTCCCCATTTACTTTTCAAATATTATATATATAGAATTACATAAACACTCAAGCAGGGATCATTTGATATGGAATTATACAAAGAATGGAGATTACTCGGTAAAATCTGGGTATTGGCTAGCTACTCATCTTCCCAATGACACTAACACACAATAACATCCTCCGGTTGGATCTCCTATATTGAAATCCAAAATATGGAAGACTACTATACCTCCCAAGCTTAAGCACTTCTTTCGGCGTGTTCTCTCACGTGCTTTGAGTACAAGTTCAAAACTCAATCGGTGAAGAATACCTATAGATGTAACTTGTCAAAGATGTCACCTAGCTGAAGAATCAATAAATTATCTCCTATTTCAATGTCTGTACGCTACCTCAGTATGGCGCCTATCTAACTCTATCTTTTCAGGAGTGCAAATCACGTCTAACTCGTTAAAAGAGAATGAGGAACTATTGCTCACTAAATATTATCAGGCGGTCTCAACTGAGTTGAAACATCTTCCATTCTGGGTGTGTTGGCAAATATGGAAGTCAAGGAATGAGCTGATATTTATCAAGAGTGTCATGCAGCCAGTTGAAGTGATCAATAAAGCAACTGATGATGTACAAGAATGGTTAAATGCAACATCCCACTTCCAAAATACTGTTACACCGGAAGAATCAAACAGTGCCATTGATCAACGATGGAAATGCCCACCAACAGACTCTGTCAAACTGAATGTTGATGGTAGCTTCCAGCCATTAAGCATTATGTTGGTGCCGGATGGATTATTCAAGATGACAAAGGATTCTTCTCTCTCGCTGGCAGTACAAGACTGACACAAGCTAATTCTCCAATTCAAGCAGAAGCCTTAGCAGTACTCCACACTCTACAATCAGCGTGGTGTGGAGGTTATTGAAGGAGATTGTAAACCCCTATATGATGTCCTGCAACACACTACAACGGACATAAATATAGAGCCTATTATGACTGATATCCACAGTTGGACGGATCGATTTTCAAGTATTCAATTCTCATGGGTTCTCAAAGAATGCAACAAAGTGGCTGATTTTTTGGCTAAGATATCTTATCGACAACATTATACCTCTCAGATCTTTTCCGTTTCCCCTATATGTCTAAGGGATCTTTTAGTTGACGATCATGTAAACTTTTTCTAAGTTTAATAAAATTTTATTAACGTTAAAAAAAGAAAAAAAATATATATCTATATATATATATATATCAATTATTTTATTTACTTGAATAAGAAACAAATGCTAATAACTCGGAAGAAAATATCAATAAAATTATATTTTTTTTTCATACCTCCCGAGTGATATCTAGAATTGCCTTCCAACAAAGTGTAAATTAGAGAAGACCAAATGGTATTTTTCAGATAAGGAAATATATATATTTTTGTTTTTTTTTTGTTTTTTTCCTACAATAAAAGCCCCACAAACCACTTAACCATAATTCATCCTTACACTTCATCACTTACACTCTTAGGGCACAATGCATCTCAGCCGGCATTTTTATATGTCTGGTGGTAAGTTTTGACATCAGAACCTGCGTTCTAGGCTCTTGATATCTATGGTTTTTGCATGATTTTAACCTTTTATTTTGGTCACTTTAATATCATTTTACATCATTTAGAAGTGTAAATATGCAATCAAGTCTCATTTTTGCAATATCTCGCATTTTAGAGTTCTAGGTTGTATATATAGCATTTTGCATTGTTTTTGAATCTTTTTAGGTGAATGAAAAGTGCTGAGAAAATCTCAATCATGTGAGAAACCACTATGATTAGATTGAAGAGCATACAAATGAGGAATATGTCTCAAAACGGAAGTGAATTTGGGGTTACGGTTAAGAAGTTATGAAGATTTGAAGTTTTAACATGCACGATGCATTCTGTAGCGGGCACAACTGCCAGAACTGGCCGCCAGAGATAACATGGATCAAAAATGCTTCCAGGGATGATCCTAGCGGCTATTTGGCCACCTCACTTGACCGCCAGAGTGAAAAATGCAGCTTTTGGTGACCCTAACTATCAGAATGGACCACCACAGCCTGCTCCACTTAACTTTTGTTGCCTCCCTATAAATACTCATAAAAACAACTATAAACTGAAGTTTTCTCCTCTCTAGAATTGTTTTTTATATCTTAACTCTTTTTAGATGTTTTGGATTGATCTTCATCATATTATGTCACTCTATTGAAAGATTTTACACCTTTTATCTTTTTAAATCCATGTTTATATCTTTTCCTTTCTTTTTTCTTCATTTTAGTTGTTAGTCTTTTAGTTGGGACATGGGTTATGCTACATTAGGATGAATTGATTGCTAGATGATGGTTGTTTAGGTTGGTTATTGTTAGATCTTTCATTTAAGTTAATCATAATGCTAGATTTGACTTGATCTCTCAAATTCTAGAGCTTAGGCTTTTTACCCCATGAAGGTGTTCGATGAAATACTTTTACCAAACCTTTTCTGAGCTTTACATACCTAGCCAATGAGAAATGGTTGTTAAGATGTTTAATGAACTTATTGAATTTTTTTTATTTATGCTCATTGATTATTTGATTGCTAATGAGAATTATTGATGATTAGACAGTGATTACTGCCACGTAAGTGGATTAGTCATAATGGTGAATTTCATGTTCTAGGATGGTGCTTACTTCTATTTCTCGCATCATTGTTTGATTGCTAGTTCACTCTTATGATAGTAAAACCAATGGTCCAATGCTTTTCTCTTGTTTTCGTCTTTCAATTCCACTTCTTTTCATTCCTTTGTTTATAAACACCAAAATTATTTGCTCTAGATTAGTTTGAATCTCGAATCTCTAGTGTGTGATCTTTGTTTCTTGTGGATTTGATCCTAAAGTGCTATGCATAATAGGATAATTGTTAAACCTATGACTATCAATAGGTTGATTTGGCATCGTTGCCGAAGACTATACGATTGCCACTAGAGTTAGGATTCAAATTTTTCCCAAGAGCTTTTTTTCTTTCTTTTCTTGCTACTCCTTTTATCTTTCTTCTTGTGATCTTGATCTCTTAGGTGTACATTTAGGAGCAAAGGATGCATGGAAAAAGTGAACAAGAGAAAGCAACTGTCAAGCTAGCGACGTTCAACGTGCCCTTGGGAACTCTCCCAAGCCTATCCCTTATAAGGCTAGTGACACAAAACAAGCATTGAATAAAAAGGACCAAGCTCTTCATTTCCATGAAGCTCCAAGGTATCAACTTAACCTTTGTATATATCTTTTGTTTATTGTATTTGTTTTGTTTCCTTTCACTGTTTCCTTTCCTTCTTGAGAAGTAAGCCTGGGGAGGGAACTGTGTGCTAACTTCACTTTGAGTTGTTTTGTTTTGCCTTTTATTGCGTAATTGCATTTTACATAATTATATGCATTGAAAAAGCCAAAAGATTAAAAAAAATTGAAAAATAAAAACACAAAATAAGCATATATAGGTTTGCATTTGTATACGCATAGGGGATATACTACCATGTAGAGTCCATGCTTATCTTGCAATGTGATTCTCTTGATAATGCCCTTGTATTGCTTAATCAGTCTTGAAGGTTTTGAATCTTTGCACTTTGATCTCTTCACTTGAAAGATGGACTCATGCTTGCTTGATTGTTTTCAACTCTAATCTATTGGACTTTAACTATGACATAACTCTCTCGCTTAGGGGTTCAAAATATTTTTCATGGGTTTTGATATATACATCCGGTTTTTCTTATCCGTTTTTACCATTGTTTGCTAAACCGGATGGCCATTTTCTCTCTAAAGAGAGTTTTCCACCCTTTACCTAAACCATTTTTTCTAACCTTATTGATTTTCTTGAGTGAGGCATATTTTCCTTGATAATGTTACATGGGCAAAATCTTGAGAGTGTCGGGGACGACAAGGCTTAACATCCATTAAGAGCTAAACTCTAGAATCTTAAGAGCTAGCATCTAGGATGAGGGGAAAGAAAGAATAGATAGTCTTATTGATAATTGAGTGATAAGTGGTTTTTCATCCGGTCTATCAAATAAACCTATCGTGCATAGCACTTTAGGATCGATTCCACTAAGACAAATGGTTTGAAACTCACTAAGAATGCGGGATCAAAGACTTAATATAAGGCGAATAAAGATTTTGGTTTAAGAATACAATTACAAATAAGTAAACAAAAGCGGTAAAAAGCTCAAAACAGTTTTGAAATTTGAATAATAGAAAGCGAACTCTCGGAAAATGATAGATGACTAAGGCAATCAATTATTAACTAGTGGAGCTTGATTCTAACTTTGAAGGTTGAAGGTTGCATGATCGGCGAGTTAGCAAATTGTGGGTTAGTTAGTGTTAATCTAAAATGACTTAAAATTATTATGGATTTTTAGAGTCTATTAGAATAATCAGAGGAATGCAACAATACAATAAGATTTAGAATTATTTTTTTTCTCTATTTGGATTGTATCGAGTTTGAGTCATATATAAAGGAGTCTAAAAATTTATAATTTATATTCATCAGATTAAAAATAAATGGGATGGCAAGGTGAAGATAAACGAGATCTCGAAAGATGCTCTCAAGCATAGACTCTTTTCATTCTCATTAGGAGACAAAGCTCATGTGTGAGAGAAGAACTTACCTCACAACTCTATTACTTCATGGGATCAATACAAGAGGGTGTTCTTGGCTATGTTTTTCTCTACTTCACGCACAGCTAGGCTAAGGAACGAGATCTCAAGCTTCACATAATGAGCTAATGAGAGTTTTTTTGAGGTATGAGAGTGAGTGATTCAAGGGATATACTTCTCAATATACACATCACGACTTCTCAAAGGAGTCTCTCTTGAACACACTCTATCGCGGTGTGTTGCCAAAGATTAAGATGCTTTTGGATACGACATATAATGATAATATTTTGGGACTAGGTGCGGATGACAGATTATTGTTGGTTGAGAATTTTTGGCTCAAAGTGATGGTAATTATTGGGAAGGACTATGATAAAGCTACAAGGGATAGTGGAGGTCATGATGACCAAACTCAACGAGATATATAGGCTTTGAGTAAGAAATTTGATAAGATGTTGCAACCCACTCAAAGGCAAGTAAACTATGTAGGAGACTTTGAAGGGCAACAACGTTATCAAGAATTTGGAGTTAAGATTTGTCAAAAAAGTCAAGAGGAGATGAATTTTATTGGTACCTATCAACAAAAAGGCTTCAACCCCAACTACCGAAACCACAAGACCAAACCTACCCCAACAAGCCCCAAGAAAAAACCTACAACCAAAACTACCACACCAACCCACAATACAATCCCCAAAACAATTTCCAACCAAGACTCCAAAACACAAACCCAAACTTCCAATCAAGACCACAATACTAACCTACATCCAAAACAAAACTCACCTAAACTACCAAGCCCAAACCAACCAACCCAACCAACCCTCCAAAGAAGATCCAACCACTCTCCTTCTTAAGCAACTCCTCTTATTTTATATATTTTAATCTTCATTTTGATCACTTTTATTTCCATTTAACATCATTTAGTGTTATAATATTGCATTTGAGTCTTTCATTTACATGTTTCACATTTTAGGATCATATATGTTTCATGTCTTGCATTTGCAAAGTCTTAAGAGTCTTTTTAGGTGTTTATGGAAGTTTGAAGCTTGATTGGAGAGGTCCGAGATGAGCAAAGGAGAAGATTTGGTGAAGAAGCTGCATGTAGCATTCTTGCCTAGCGGCCTTGTGACATCGCTAGAAGTTATCAGGCACATGTAGCGCTGTGAAGCCACCGCTGGAGATCAAAGGAACTTGGCCGTCGACATTAGCGACCATGCATTAGCGACCTCCTTGTAGCGACATTGCTCAGCCGCTATCTGGAGCTATTTTGTTATCCGAATCATTTTCTCATTTTTCCTATAAATACATATCTTAACTCTTGTAAACCCTAATTTTTCTTTGGCTAGAGTTGGTTTTTCGTCCAAACTCATCTCTTTATGATTTTGATTGTTCTTCATCATGTATTTGCTATTCTAGTGAAGATTTCTTCATCTTATCTATATATATTTATGTTTATGCTTTTTCCTTTTCTCCTATCTTCCTTTATGTTTTAGTCTTTTAGTTGGATCATGGTTTATGCTAGACTAGGTGGAATTGATGGTTAGATCTTGATTGTTTAGGTTGATTATTATTAATTCTTCATATTAGGTTGTTCTCAATGCCAGATTAGTCAAAGAATTGGTAATCTAGAGGTTAGGCATTTCATGCCCGGAATGTGTTTGATGAAATGCTTGAATGAACCTTTTATGAGCTTTATATACATAGCGAACGAAAGTTGTTGATTAGGGTGTTTTGTGAACTATTTGGAGTTGTTTCTTAATGCTCAATGATTGTGTTAATTGCTAATATGAGTTATTAATAATTACATAATTAGTAAAGTAATTAGTGCCATGAAAGTGGATTAGTCATAATTGTGAATTCCATGTTCTAGGATGGTGCTTAATTCAATCTATTGCATCAGTGTTGGATTGTTAATTCATCTTTATGATAGCTAAACTCATAGTCCCAAATGCTTTCTCTTATTTGCCCTTTTGATTTTCACTTGCATTTCATTTCTTTATTTTCTAAAACCAAAACTTTATTTACTCTAGCTTAGTTTAGAATCCCGCATCTCTAGTGCGTGATCCTTAGTCTCCGTGGATCGATCCCAAGGTATTCAACGCACATGGATTTATTTGATAGATCCGATGTAAAAACCTCTTTATCAAATTGGCGCCGTTTCTGGAGACTAAACGATTGCCATTAGAGTTAGGATTCGAATTGAGATTAAAGTGTTATTTAAATTCTTTTTTTGCTACTTTTTTGTTCCTTTTCTCTTGTGATCTTGATCTCTTAGATGTACAACCTGGATCAAGGAGACATTCAAGGAAGAAGTGAACGAGAGGAAACAACTGTCAAGCTAGAGATGTTAAACGCACCCTTGGAAACTTCCCCAAGCCTATCCATTGTCAAGCTAGTGACAGAAAACAAGCAAATTGAATAAAGGTAGATTGAGTAAAACATTGCAACATCCAAGCTCATCCATTCCAAATCTTCTGAGCCAGAATGCAAGATAGAATGAAGTGAAGTAAGAAATTTGGTATACAACAGTCAAATTAAGGGAGGGTTTTCCAACGACAGCATAAAACCACCTATTTTTATGAACAGATATTGTAAAAGCCATCCAATATGCCTTATCCAAAAGTGGAAGAACAAAAGTAAAATCATGTATATGATATTCCCCTATAGAAGCCATTGGTATACTTCTAGCCCCCTGTTCTAATCTAAAATAAGACAGTAAATAAGATTTGGGAAGAAGACACTAAACTAAGCAAACCGATCAAAATTTTAAAACATTTTGAAAATTTTGAAAAGCATCAACAGCAGGCAATAAGAAACTGGAGAAATTCTAGCTGAATTAACCAAATATATTTTAATTCACCATAGTGAACAATCAATCAAAACCCATATTAGGCAAAGTGGGATTAAGTTCCCACGGACCACGTAATACCTACATGCCACATTTCAAGTGAAATACGAATTTCATGAAAAAATCTACAATAAACAGCAGCCTAAGCAATTAAATCAAGGTAGGTTGTGGAAAGAATAAAATCAAAGTCTTTGAGTTAGATAAAGACTACAGCATATAATTCTCATAGAATAATAATATAATCGCATCTTAAACAACAACCAAAGTAGTAATTCATTACCAAATAATTGGTGATATCTAAGGAAAAAGAATACCTAGAAATGACTTGATGTGGCATTGAGTGTTCCTTTCCGCTGGTTTTCATGTGCTGCAATATCGGGGATTTTGTTTTAGAGATTTATTAATTATTTCTATTTAATAATTCAAATATTAAACATATAGTTTAAAAAATATATATAGTTTTAAAAAATTTAGGTAAATTCTCGCGCTACGCCGTGAATTATTTATGTGTTTTTTGTAGGTCGGAAAAAATAAAAATATATATAAGTATAACTTTTGTATATGTAATGTTATTTAGATTTTAGTAAAATTATTTAACTATTTGATAATATATAATGTATATGTTTTTAAAAGTAATCATTGTAAAAGTATGATTTTTGGAAAATAATCTTCATATATATATATATATATACATATATTATGTTTTGTTAAGTTTTATTAGATGTTTTACAAGTTTTTATGCAAACTTTAAATTTTGATTAGTTGAATAAATTTAAAATGAAATATTAAATGTTACTTTTGTAAAGAAAATTAGATTTTTTAATATGCACACTTTAAGCCAAAACATCTAGTAAAATGAAATGGAGGTCAGAGGGAGTGTATTTTTTGTTTCCTAAATGTAGAGTATGATATTTGATTATGAGCGAAAATAACATAATTAGTTAACTATACTAATGAAAAAGGAAAAAAAATAAAAGAAAAAAATAGAAGAATTGAACAGTTTCAAAAGCTCAATAATTGATAAAAATTGAACCAGAAGCCCAATAATAAACTTAAAAAATTAATGACTGAGAATAAAAATATAAAGAATATCACATTGATTTTGTAAGATGGAAACATCTAGACATCCCCTATGAGTGATATATATTTGCACTCAATACAATAACATTTGATTTTCTAAAGTAGATAAACCATTGTATAAATATACAATATTAAAAAAAAAAAAGAAATGGTTTTAGGAGATAAGAACATCTCCATTGGTCAAGAAACTCTAATGGATTTCTCAAAAAATTTAAATTAATATTTTAATATAATTTTACTATATATTTAAATTTTGTTTTGTTTAAAAAATTTAAGCCATTGACATATGTGGGAGAGGTTATATAATGAGGTTATGATAGTTTTTCATTTGAGAAACTGTATTTCTCTCTCTTTTCAACTTTTTGTTTTTTATTAATATAAATTCTTAAAATAGTGTCTTCCATCTCACCAATGGAGGTGCTTTAAATCATAAATTAAGAGAAATCACTTTTTAATCTTTAGAATTTGACATTTAGGACTTAACTGGTTTAAACGAAGCGATTGCATTTGCGGGTGCAGAACGGAAGTAGGTGGTTGCGGTAATAAACGTTATTAAGTGATTTATACGACTGGTTTAACAAATAAAACCGAGTGTCTTTGCGGAAAATTATTAACTAGTTGACAACGGTTGAAGATGTTGTTTAACATATCTAAAATATAGAATTTCTATAAGAAAAATTTTTGTATTACTATAAAGTGAAGTTTTAAATAAATTCTAGAATAACTAATTAACTAAAATTATTTATTTTAAGAGGTTTGAAATATTTGTTTATTTACAAAAATATTTTTATACTTATAAATATATTTTATTTTAGTTAATATATAATTTCTATAAGAAATTTTTTGTATTACTATAATCAAATATAAAAGTGAATTTTTAAATAAATTTTAGAATAAATAATTAATTAAAATTATTTATTTTAAGAGGTTTGAAACATTGGTTTATTTAAAAAATATTTTTATACTTATATTTAGTTTAGTTTATACATATATATATATAAAGCATTTAAGAATTTCCTATGATAAAATTTTATTTTTATTTTTTGTAAAATTTTATTAGTATTATAAATTTTAAAAAAAAACTAATTGTTTTTAACCAACTGCTGCCCGCAAACACAAATTAAAAAGTATCAAAACTAATTGCCCAAAAAAGAATAAAAAAATATCAGAATCGGCGAATCTAAATTCAAACAGCTCATAATTATTTCATAACGAAGTACATGAAGTCTTACCACAAGCCACATGAAAAATAACAATTTGCAAACCATACCAAGTAAAAACGATATCAAAGTTCAAAACATCTTTTTGGTTTTTTTTTTTTCTTTTGGTAAATGTTTTGGTTTTATTTCGTAAATAAAATTCTTAAACGAAAGAAATTAAACACATGGGTTGATGATATCAAACTCCATAATTCATTAATAATATCTTCTCCTTGGGTTCCCATTAAAACTTCATCTTTGGCTCCTTATCTTCATTTGTCACACATAAATAAGTATGTGTCCCATAGTCACATGTTTTACAGTAATAAACCCAACAATTCTCCAACATATCTTCTTTACAAACATCACATATACACATTGCACCATCCTTACGACCTTTGCAAGGTCTGTTGTAAAGTAGAGTGAGTTGATGTTCATGATCTTCACGCTCTATGTTCTCAGGGATAAATGCACATCCCACATGAACATCGTATCTGCACTCTGAGCAATGGTAAGTGAAACTAGTTCCTCCCGCATCGCACGCATTGCAAATGTAACGGGGGCGTCTATACGGTGCAGAATAGAGCAGGATCAAAGAGTGATTTGGGTGACACTTGTGATGGATCTCACCACGAAGGTCGAAACATGACTTGTGTAAGAAGTAATCGCATTCTGACTTTGTACATTTGAAAGCTTGTCCTATTAGCTCAAGTTCGCATCCAGAGCAAATGATTTCATCTTCTTCTTGGGATTTGAAGAACCGCAACGGATGATTGTGACTCGGGTGTCTCAGCGATGGACGATTCATCAGTTTAGCCCTAGTGTTTCTTGAAGCCATGTTGTTCTTGATATGTTTTTGAAGGATTTTTGGTTGTTTCAGGTCTTATATGGGAGAATTGCTTTGGAAACTATCAAAACCAAAAACTCAAGTTATTGTTTTAGTGTAGGCGCATGTGGTAGTCATCTTGTGCTTTATTCTGAACCTGTGTGAGCTGTCTTTTGTCTTGTTGCATTCATTTGAATGAACCGTTGCTAATCATTTGAATATTCCTTTTCTATCATTCATAGCAACACAAAATACTCATATTTGTAGTATATTTTATTTTGCTATTTAGTTATAAGTGATTTTTCTTATCAAATAAAACTTATTTTTAAAACAGTTATAGAGTTCAGAGACTAAAATCCAATAGAAAGCCCAATAATTGATAAAAATTGAACCAAAAGACCAATAAGAAAACTTGAAAAAGTAACGATTTAGTGTATGCGCATGTGGTAGTCATCTTTTGCTCATATAATTATTTCATAACAAAGTACATTAAAAGTCTTACAACAAGCCACATGAAAAATAACAATTTTCAAACCAAAGAAAAAACGATATCAAAGTTTAAAACATCTTTTTGGTTCATTTTTTGGTAAAGATATTTTTTGTTTTATTTCGTAAATAAAAATCACAAAAGAAAGAAATTAAACACATGGTTTGATCAATGTGTGAAGTTGGTCATCATCATCTTCCTCTTCCTAACTTCATCATTCATTAATAGTATCTTCTCCTTGGTTCCCATGAACCAACATAACTACCAGCTGCATCAAGAGCATCTAACTGTAGTTGATGTATTATCGCCATTTCTTTCATCTCTTTCTCAGCCATCATCAACGACTTCATCTGTGTAGCCGATGAGCTTGTTTCCTCTTCTTCTTCTTTTTTCTTTATCTCATTATCTTCCTTTGTCACGCATGAATATATATGTGTACCATAGTCACATTCTTTACAGTAATAAACCCAAAGATTCTCCGACATATCTTCTTTACAAACATCACATATAAACATCGCACCGTCTTCACGACCTTTGCAAGGTGTGTTGTAAAGTAGAGTGAGTTTATGTTTGTGATCTTCACGCTCTATGTTCTCAGGGACAAACACACATCCCACATGAACATCATATTGGCACTTTGAGCAATGGTAAGTGAAACCAGATCCATAGTCACCACATGCATCACACGTGTAAGAAGAGAGGTCATACGGTGGAGAATAGAGCAAGGTCAAAGGGTGATTTGGGTGCGACTTGTGATGGATCTCACCGGGAAGGTCGAAACATGACTTGTGTAAGAAGTAATCGCACTCTGACTTTGTACATTTGAAAGCTTGTCCTATTAGCTCAAGTTCGCATCCAAAGCAAATGATCTCATCTTCTTCTTTGGATTTGAAGATCCGCAACGGATGATTGTGACTCGGGTGTCTCACCGATGGACGACTCATCGGTTTAGGTTGAGTGTTCCTTGAAGCCATGATGTTCTTGATATGTTTTTGAGGGATTTTTGTTTGTTTTGAGGTCTTATGTGGGAGAATTGCTTTGGAAACTATCAAAACCAAAAACTCAAGTTATTGACCAAGTTGTAGCTTAGTTACGTTTGGCCGAAAATGTTTTAACTATAGATAGTATTTATTTATTAAAGAGAGTTGACATTTGAGATGTAGAAGCATATATTATAGTTAATATCAAATTTTAATTAGCAACATGGGTATTATATATAGGTTTTTTTTTAATGAAGATTTTTATATATTGGGTTTAACTAGTCAATCTCTCCAACTCAATGATAATCTTTGCAACCTCCACTGAATAAGAAATAACATAATTTATATAAACCTTATTTGGTAGCGGTTAGTGCTACTAACGTTGATATATATAATTCATTACTCATATCTCTGTTTAATGTAAGTGAAGAGTAATGTCTCCAAAACTATTGTCTGATGTTATAGCCTTATAGGATATTACAACCAAAATATTATTTTCGTATAGATAACAAATAAAAAAAAAAAGCTTCCTTAAAACTATTTGTTTAAATCAATAGTTTTTTAATTCATGAAAATGAAAACCCTCTCATAATTACACCTCATTATTTAGTTTTTTTTATATAAAATTCTCTTTATTTTATACTATAATATTCGTAGTATGCAAGACGATATAATTATTAAAATAATGTCATTTCGCTTATATAATACTCCTTCCGTTTAGAATTAGTTTCGTACTACATTTTCAAAGCAAATATTTAATAAAATAACAGTTTTATCCCTATAGTTTTAATTCATTGACCAGTAAAAATTTTTATATAATATATTATTAATAAGGGGTAGAATTTAATCAATTTCTTAATTTACTTGAAATCTGTTAAATGACACTTATTTCTTAACTGTGGGAGTATGATTAAAAATAATATATGTAATTGTTTAAACATATTTTTATTTGAATTTGTGATTATTTTTATAGATTGCATAATTTATATTCTTAAAAAGAAAAACTAAAATCATAGCATATGCCAAAAAAGAAAAAAAATCTATTTTTATTAATATGTATGATTTGATAAAACAAAGATGAGAGGTGAAATATAATGATTGTAAGTTTACTAATACTATATGCTTGGATATCAAATCTTCTTAATTCAATTTGATTGGTTATTAAACATTTTGAAAAATTATTAGAGTATTTTTATTTTGAAAATTAATTAAATTGTAAAGATTTTCATTGTAGATTCATATCAATGCTTTTTTAATTTACTTAAAATTCATGAAAAATAAAAATAAAACCCTCTCATAATTACACCTCATTATTGTATTTTGTTTTCAACATCCTAATAATACATAGGAAATAACGAGCTACAAAAATAGTTATTAAATCGTATCTCAATCTCATTCACTAGAAAAATCCGGTTCAACCGGTTTCTGAATCGAACTCATCATACGAGAATCTGATTCACTACGCATAAACTTCTCACCGTTCACGGTTACCCTAACCGTGGCAGCCTCAAACCTACAGTAAAATTCCTCTTTTGCCCTCAGCTCATTCTTGTACTTCCTCTTCTTGTACCTTCTCCAAGCAGCTTGAACAAAACAAGCCGCCCAAGTCCTCCATTGATGTGAGTAAAACCGAAACTTTTGTCTTAGTTGCTTAGTATGTAATCTTCTAAACTGTGAAGCCACAAATTGTAAATCTTCAGCTTTCAATGCAAAAGCTTCAACTTCACAAATGGCTTTAACGGTACGTGTGGAAGAAGGTAAGATCACAACGGGACGAGGATCTAGTGCCCATGTAAGCAACTCTTCCCCGCAGAAATCGCCTGGTCCTATGAGACATGAGTTGAAGAATCCAGTTCTACCTCCATTGGTTGTGTAAGAATCTAAATGGCCTCTAATGATGAAGAGCATTTCATTAACCGGGTCGCCTTCTCTTACAAGAAACGTTCCTTCTGTACACAATGCTGGCTTTAGTCTCTCGCATATCGCGTCAAGCATTCGCTCATCCATTTGATCAAACAATGGTACCTGTTTTAAAGAACTCTTAGAACAAGATTTGAGAATCAAGAATTGATCAAGAAGATTGAGAAGATCAAGAATCGATCAAAAATCGATCAAGAAGATCAAGAATTGATCAAGAAAGAAAGAGAAAAGCTTACACGGCGAACAAGATCGAAACAGAGATGACGTTTGATGTCTCTTCGAAGATCAAGAGGAAGACTTATCAATAAAGCTTCTTCATCAACTCCTCTTGTGGCTAACCATTTGTATTGATCATATTTTCTCACCGCTTGTCTTAGCTCTGGTGGAAGTTGTCTATGGTGCATCCATTGTTCTGTATCTGTTCTTCTTATCCTCCACTCTTCAAGTCTCACTGTTGTTGACTGTAGATATGTTTGCATATTTCCAATAAGTAATGCAAAGAGAACAAGACCGAGAGTCGCAATGATGATAGCGAAGAGGATTTCGCCAGCATAAGTGCTAGTAGAGAGATTTTGACCCAAAGAACTTAGGTTTTTCAAGCCCCACCAAAGACAGTAGAAGTACTTGTTTAAGAACTTTGATGAGGTAACACTTGAAGTTACTGCATCTCCGTATATACCAAACTCGTATAACTTGCTTCGCGGCTCGCATATCTTTGTTATATTACTCAATTCAAACCAAGAGTTCCTTTGTGGAACTTCTAGTGTTCTGCACTCGAAGAATCTGTATTGACAAATCGGTTTCTCGATGTTACAAGCATGTCTCCAACAAGCTTCTTGCCTCTCTACTGCAAGCAAATACCAACAAGCTCCTAAAACCTGGAAACAAGAATGATTTGTTAAATGAGAGGCTCTAATCTGCTCTCTAAACCAACTCACAACAGCACTAATCTGCTAAGTTCAGTCCTAGGCTAGATACTGTGGACTTATAGCTAAGAGTTGATGAGCTTACATGGCTTGCTAGCATATATAGCATAAGGTTATAGGCAGCTCCTGCCCAAGCTGTCTCTGTAACAACACCAGTGGCTTTAATGATCTGGCGAGATAAAGGGAATATAAGAAACATCCTTGGAATATACTGGAAAATGATGATGAATCTAAGAACATTCTTGGTGTTTGTCATTGGTGAGCCTCTTAGATTTGGGATTATAGTCCAAATCAACACCTGAAAATGCAACAAAACAAGATTCTTCAAGAATTGAATCACTGAAGCTAGAGGATATAGATTAGATATAAACCTGAGGTAAGGGTAAAGCAGCAACAAGATGAATCCAGAAGCTCTTATGAAGATATCTCCAAGCAATCTGAGTGGAATCAATCACAAGCTCACCTCTACCGAATACACGAGAAGGAGGTGCGATATAAGCAGTTCTAAAACGTATAAGAATCTGAGCTATGTAAAACGCATCAGCGAAAGATCTAATAAGTGTGAGAACCACTTCAAGTCTTGTACCAATGGTGATACATGCTTCATTTCTCATGACCGGTAAGAAAAAAAACAAAGGGTCGACGAATAGAGAAACCAAACATGCTATGAGAAAAATCTTGTTCCATCTTCTTATTGTTTGTCCACGAGGATCGAGTATTTTGGTTTTTACTCTTTCAAGATCTTCAGAGAACACTCTTGAGAGTACTTTAGCTTTTAAAGACTTGCCTTTACTTAACATCTTCACATTTGTTTTAGATGGGATTTGAGTTCCATTGATATTGAACTTGAGCTTAACTCCAGATTCTCCTCCATGAACAACTTCTTCATCTTCTTGAAATCTATAACATTAATAAATAAGTTATCTTTGTCTGAACAAAAAACAAAAACAGAGTTCAACAAGTTCTAACCTCACAGATCTTGAGTTACCAAAACCCATTGGTATTTTCTTTATCAATGAAGGCACGAGAAATATAAAAACTTTACAGGTTCTTTTTGAAATTTTGACCCGTGACTAGAAACCATATAAGCCACAAGAATATCAACTTGGAACATTAAATTCCCAGGAAAAATGGGAAGAAATTAATTAAACCCATATTTTCAGACACGTATGTTTGCAAAGACAACTTACGAAATATCAAATCCGAATTATTAGTAATAAGAGATAAGCTTAAGTATGATTTAAAGAGGAAATATAGATGAACTGAATCTGGTAGCAGAAAGATGGGGACAAAAGTTTTAGTTGCTTAAGCTACAAGCAAAGATTATAGAGTATTATACTTTTACGGGAAATGTTGAATGTGAAAACAAAAAAAGAAAGTTGAAATTAAGGCACCGACACAACAGAAACAAAAGAGCAGCTGGAAGAATACGAAGTAGGACCAGAAATGAGAAAATGTGGTAAGAGAAGAGAAAAAAGAAAGTGAACTGTTAGTTCATTCACATATGCTTTTTGCAGATTGAAAATTAGCTTTGTATTTAAGAAAGAGACGAAAAAATACGTTTCTTGATTGAATATGGTGTGACTGTGTAAGGTTTCCACTGGACTGGACAAAGATGAACTTTTTCTTGTACGGATCACATGATTATTAGAAATACCCTTTAAACGTTACTACTGTGGTAGTATATTTATTTACATATATCTTATTATAAAAGGACAAAGGCAATTATGAAAAAATCAAGTTGGTTTGTTTTTCAGATTAAAATTTAGAATAAAGAAAAATAAATTGCTTCTGAAATTTTGTCCAGTTACTAAAATAAAAATTTGATGAATACTTGATCCATTTTTGGGTTTAATGTCTTTTATAGTAAGACTTTAACTATAGTATATAATCCATTGTTTGTTTTATTTGGATAAACGACTATATTATTACTTGTAAGCTTGAATAGAAGAATAGAAATAAGAAAGAAACCTAACATAAGATCTAGCGAGACATGTCAAGTGGTCAACCTTATAGTTTGCTTCACGTGGAATATGTATAATCGAGAATGAAGAGAAACGACTCTTAGCTAAACTTTAAAATTTCTTTGAGCTCCGTAATAAAGCTGGGTCACTGCAAAAAAGTTCTCAACAATCTGTAGTGAATCCTTGATCTTTAATTATTTGTTGAAGAATACAAGTCATGGTCCATAGGAGAGCTTCGAGTTCGTGCTTAATCGAGTATTACACGTTAACACTAAATATATAGTTCACAAAAAAATCAGTTACTATAAAAATAACCTTATCTCCTTTCATGTAAGTAAACACAGAGCTCAAATTAAGTAGAGGGGTGGTTTGTAAGGTCCGAGGAGTTTGACTCCAGGCATGTGTAAGTACCAGTTGTTGCACGGTCCACACTGCTTGACTTTCAAAGCTTCTTAGGCTATCTACAATGCTTATTTATTCAAAGACTATTTTCCTCATTCCACACGTCATCTTCTCTCTCTTACCTCTTATAATTCAAAAACCTATTTCAATTTTATCCCATTTTTTATTTCATATTTTTATTTATAAATATTTTTCTCCTTTTATGATTATATACTAATAACAAATAGTGATTAAAATTAAATAAAAATAGTTAAAAATTAATAATTTTTTTCTTTCTTGTTTTAGATTCTTAATTTTTTCCAAGTAATATAAAAATATATATATAAATATTCATTATGAAAAAATAGAATTACAGAAAACGTAAAATATAATACAATATATTAATAAGCACACGACACAATTTAATAAAACATACATAACTTAATTAGTACAATAAATTTAATTCAAAAACAATAAAACTTTTAAATCACACATAGAGATTAAAATCTCTTTAATTACCAAATTTTGCATATATGTGTTTCATTAAATCTGCTTGCATCATGATGTACATTTGAATCATGCAAGTAAGATCTACCATGCACATGATTTGCAAATGCATATAACACCTCGGTCGAGAATGGTTACAGTGTACTAGACCCACTTTCTTCAAATTGATCAAAATCGGTCCAATGTTGAGCATATATATCTCGTTCATCCTTAACAATCATATTGTGTAATATGATACATGACCTCATGATGATAGCCAAATCGGCTATGTCCCACATGTGAGCTGGTTCACGAATGATTTTAAATCAAGCCTGCAACACTCCAAATGCACATTTGATGTCCTTTCGACATCCCTCCTGGCATTGTGCAAATAACTTGTCAAGTTCACTCAGAGAAAGTCTAATTAATTTGACGAAAGTTGGATAAGAAGGATATATACCATCGGCTAGATAATACGACATATCGTACATATGTTGGTTCACGAAGAAGTTCACTCTTGGAGTATTTCTCTGTTCCACATCATCAAACACTGGTGAACGATCTAGAACATTTATATCGTTCAATGTGCCTAGATACCTGAAAAAAGTATGCCAGATCCATAAATCATGAGATGCAACTGTTTCAAGAATAACAGTGGTGGTTTCCTTATCGCTCCAAGTAAATGGACATTCCCACTCTGTAGGACAATTCTTCCATTTGCAGTGCATGCAATCAATACTCCCAATCATCCCCGGGAACCTCCGTATATTGCTAACATGCAAAATTCTTTGCAAGTCATCTTGAGTTAGAGCTCTGAGATACACTTGCTCATATAATTGTATGATTCTTTTACAGAATATATGCAAGCAGTCTAATGCAATAATACCTCATATTTTTATGTATTCATCGACTGTGTTGGTTGCCACACCATATACTAACATTCGCATGGCTGTTGTACATTTTGCTACTGGAGATATGCCTTCTTTGTTGGCTGCATCAACTCGTTGGGTGAAGTAATTGTCACAACTTGATAGGTCCCCAACTATCCAAAGGAAAACATTTTTTCGCATCCGGAATTGCCGACCAAATATTGCATCGTCATATGTAGGTTGATTGGCAACGTGGTCGTCAATCAGTCTTTGGTTTGCCGCTACATGATCTCTCTTGAAATATTTTCTCTTGCTACGAGTTGCATAGTCTTCCTCTATCTTGTTTTGATACTCTCTAAACCGGTTCACGATATATCTCTCTTCAATTTTAGACTGCCTTTTGTAAGCTTCGATATCAAAAGAAAATTCAGATGGATCCATTGATATTGTTTTTAGTAAGATGAGATTTGTGGTAATGATATTATTTTTAGTAAGATGACATTTGTGGTATTGGTACAACTATGGAAGAATGAGTCTCTATTTATAAGAAATTGATTAGTTGAAATCGCCGGACTCCAAACAAACATAGATAAGGATTAGATTCTTCCATTACAAGCCACAAATCACGGATTACATTGTTGGACGCGTGATAGATTACTGACAAAGACACACATTATTAAAGTAGAAAGAGACAAACACATATTATTAAAGCAGAAAGAGACAAATACACATTATTAAAGCCAAAAATTACAGATTACATAGTCGAACGCGTGATGAATTACTGAGAAAGACATACATTATTAAAGCAGAAAGAGACAGACACACATTATTAAAGTAGAAAGAGACAAACACACATTATTAAAGCCAAAAATCACGGACTATATTATCGGACGCGTGATAGATTACTGACAAAGACATACATTATTAAAGTAGAAAAAGACAGACAGACATTATTAAAGCATAAAGCGACATACATGCATTATTAAAACAAAAAATCATGGATTACATTGTCGGATGCGTGTTGGATTACTGATAAAGACACACATTATTAAAGTAAAAAAAGACATACACACATTATTAAAGTGGAAAAAGACAAACACACATTATTAAAACGGAAAAAGATAAATTCGAAACATACACTATACAACAATTAATTTTCAAATAGATCGTGACTCAACTTCTCCAACAGCTCTTTGCTCCGGTCATCGAGATGCTCTTTTTCACTTAGCTTCATAAACATCTTCATCTGCTTAGCTTCATAAACATTTTCATCTGCTTAGCTTCATTTCTGTCTTTCATTAATTGGTTCACCTCCTCTTGCATCATTGTTATTTTGTCCAATCGTTCTAATTCTTGCTCCTTAAATTGTTTGAATTCATTCCATTCTTCGTTGACCGCTTTCAAAGCTGCACCATTGCCTTTTTTTTATTCTTTTTTTTAGGTGCATCCCTCCCCATTGTACGAGTATTAGATCCTATAGAGCTTGAGTCACTTGCTTCACTCTTACGAGATTTCTTAGATCCACTACTTCCAGAGCCACTATTTCTTCATACCTGACTACAATAACGTGGTTGATCACGAATAGCATGCCATTCTGACATTAAGTTGAAATTTTTTTTTTACCACTTGAATATAATTCATGCGCTTTTGCCAATACACCATTCTCCAACCACCAGTTTTGTTGCATACGCTTCGCGTTATCATAAGCACCAGTCTATTTGCTTAGTCTAGGGTTAATGTAGTTGAAATGATTTCTGCGTGAAACTCCATCACGCGGAGGATGAAATGAGCAATGCTCATTACAGTAGTCAGCAATTTTACCCCAATATGCTTCACTTTTTTAGTTTTTGCCAACAAAGATGTCGGTTCCATATTTAATCCATCCACTCAGTAGAATCAAATTTTACTCGGTGGTCTATTTTGGGCTTTTTCAGCAAGTAGGTGTTGAATCCTCTGCATTTGGAGTGACTTCACTAACACCGCTTATCCCTCTAAGAGACATTTGTGTAGAAAATTCAGTTGCTCCAACATTCGAAACATTTTCATTATCCATCGGAGTAGAAGAATAAGAGCGTGGTTGAGATGAATATGACATCATTGATCCGTAATATGGATGATAGTTTGGAACAGATGACAGCATGGAAACATTTGGTGGAAAACCATAATTTGGGATATTTTGGGATTGGTTTCTAGATGAATTTTGAAGTTGATAATTATTGAAATTTAGATAGGGAAAAAGATAAGTTTTAGATTTTTGAGAGTTAAAGAAGATTATTATTGAGATCCATTAAAAATGTTTATAAATAGATATAAACAAGAGTTATTGAAAATAAGTAGAAAATTATAGTAAAAATATCGATTTTTTTCTGTGTCCAAATGAAATGAACCAAATCTCTATTTATAGAGTACAAAAAATGATGAATTTTGATATAAAAAGTTAATAAAAAATTATTTGCTATATAATAATTGGTATTAAATAAACAGGGTGAGATAAAAAAAATCTCAAAAATTTCAACCACCAATTAAACTAAAATATGTATCTTATTTCAATTATTTCTTTCTTTTACCCAAAAAAAAAAAAAGATTTATGCGCAGAGCATGCGCGTACAGAAGAATTCTCTCTTGTAGACTTAATTTTGTTGTTTTCAACATGTTTAATTGTTTCAACTCGTTTGAATCCACCTCAGCATTATATATTTTTCAACATGCTCATTGTGAGCATTAAACTGTTGAATTAAAAATTCAACTGCTCTTGGGTGTTCTTAAAGTTATTTATTTTATGTTTTTGCATTTTTACTATTAATTAGTTTTGCTTAGTTTGTTTTAGTTAGAATATCTTGTTGTAGAGCATTTTAGTCCACGCTAATGTTAGGTTCAAGTTTCCTTCATGTTTTAGATGACACATTTGGTCAATTGAATCGAACCTTAATTAGGTTAGTAAGCCCTCCATACATCCATGCATTTGATATATGATGTTTTAATTAAGTTGTTGAAGTTAAATTCACTGAATTTTCTTACTCGTGGAGTATTATGTTTCTAGCTCGCCTATAACAAACAATATTTGTCTTCTAGTAAATATAAGTGATAAACTTAAAATTTAGACAATCTGGTCTGGTCACAAATCTCGACGCATTTCCTCATTGGGTTATATTGCTTTAATTGCATCGGTTTATCTTTCGTTAGATTATTATCGTGTGACGTGTCATAGGAAAATATATACTATATACTACGACTATGTCTATTTGTATTTCTTTATGTTTTAAATATATTATAGTGAGACCAAATACCTTAGCTTATAGTGTAAATCTGTAATGCTGTAAACATATTAATTAGTATAATATGGATAGGTCAATGTAGTCTCGAAAGCTTGTCTTTGAGAAAAAGGACGAATTTAAAAACCTAGAAACAAGTTGGATATACTTCAATTTTTTAAAACTAGAATCTAGAAAACTCACATAATTATTAGATATTGAAAATGAATTGCAAACATTAAAATCTCACATATCTATAACTTATATATATCGACAATAAATAGTAATCGTATAAAACATTGTTCACTTTGCTGAGAGATTTTTAATCAACAAACTAACTAATCTATTAATTTCATGAGTATTTGAAGTTATCTTATGAATTTTGATCAAACAAGAAAATGTCTTTCAAAATTTTGGCGAAAATTTTGCTTAATTTGATTAAGAATTTTCATTATAATAGAGTATGTATAAATACTCTATATAATTGCAACAATGTAGTAAGAGTATAAAACTCCCTCTGAAAACTTATTTTGATATTATTTTCAAAAATATAGATTATTTTTATATTGTTTATTTATTTCTTATTTGGTTCATTTTTACAAGGTAAAGAATAAATTAAGAGACAAAGCTTGTGTTGGCAATTAATTGACGGTTACATTTGAAATAAATGGGTTTGGTCATGTCCAGTCTGTGGAACAAGCCATATGGGCTTTCTTGATTGATCCCATCACTCCCCACCTTCTCTTTCTTCGATTATCCAACTTGTTAATGTTACTACTCAATTATTATTCCAATACATTTGTAAAAATTAGTGCAAAGACATGGTATAACTTTAATATATGGTGTTATTACCTTTGTACTGTATAAAATATTCATTAATGGAGAAGCAAAAGACTAAATATAGTTTAATCAAGTGTACAGAAAATCAGTAGTGTAAAATGATAAATCTACGTAAAACATTACATGGTTTAGGCTTTACTTGAGTTATTTTTCTAGTATATCAAAAAATATTATAGCCTTTTAGTTGTTTCGGAAGCAATTTGTTTATCTGCTTCTCATTACATTGCATCTAAAAATTTTAATTATACTTGATGAAACGAAGAACATGTGGATTATTATCCAAATAAACAAAAAAAAAGAACATGTCAAATATCAAGCTGTTGTTTTAGCAATATATGAACAATCTAAAAACATAAATTTAGAAATATTAGTTTTACAATCCCCAAAATATGTTCTTTTCGTTTTGTTCATCTATGAAAAATTGGCGTAAATGGGATCATCATCATCGATGTCACCACGATGATGGTAAAAGATTTCATCAATAGGGTCATCGTGTGTGCGTGGAGATTTCACAAAACTAGTAACAAAGGTGTAACGGTAAAGCAGCCACGTGCCACCAAAGACATTCAGAATTCGGAGAGTGAATCTCCTCCTCACAAACATCTCACTTCGAATTGTTGTTAAAGTTCAATTGTGAAACAATGTTGAAGCTCATAAAACAATTTTAAAGTTATATATGTCATTGATGCTCATATATAAACTTGAACAAGTATTTGTAGGATTCAATAACAAGACAAATTATAACATTTCAAAATCAAACAATGAAAATTCAATAAACTAAGGTTTTTCCAATGGTTTCCAACATTACAAAATCAAACACCTTTGCCACAAGAAGTTCTATAAAAAGAAGGGATTAACTAATTGTTTTCAATCTTAATGAACTATCATAAATTGCTCAGACAATGTACGCCAAAATAGTATATTTTAACATGAATTATCGGTCTGCTACATTTTTATACAAAAAAACTGAACACCAAAAATTTGCTAGGCTCGAGATGAATGAGTTAATTAGCTGTAAACGACCCACAAACGATAGATGTATGCTAGTCCAATTGAGAAAACAAGACCACATCTTATCCACCAATGGCTCATAGTCAAGACGAGACATCGATTTGGTACTTAATGGGAGTCATAGATACCTAATTGGTAGTGTACTAGTGGATAAACCAAGGGTTGAGGCTTCTAACTCCAGCTCTGATTTACCTCTACCTGCATAAGCACCTTATATATAATTTAAAGTTTTGGATTATTAATTTATTTTTTACTAGAGTTTCATCAAATGGTTTTGACTTTTATTCTCTTTAAGTTTTCTAATAGAATCGATTTTGAGTTTTAACTTTTCAACTGTTCTATTTTGAGTTTTAACTTTAAAAAATAAAAATTCAAAGTAATAATTTTATTTTTTAATTATTATCTTATTATATAAATTTGGGTTACACTTACGAGAAGTCGACACGTGTCAAAATTATACTTTACGAGATCAGCCATGTGTCACAAATAATTCAGATCTTGCCGTATTTCAAATTCATAAATAAAATTATTAAAAAATTTATATTCATAAAGAAATAATTTTAAAAGGAGAAAATAAACCACTAATTTGTTAATTTATCTAATCAATAATTAAAATTAAGAAATATTTTTAAAACAACTCCAAAAATGAAAATAAGAGAAATAATTTTAAAAGAAGAAAAAAAAGAAACCAAGAATTTGTTAATTTATCTAATCAATAATAAAATTAAGAAATAACTTTAAAGCAAATCTAAAAACAAAAATAAAACTATTTAAAACATAGAAATAATTTTAAAAGAAAAAAAAAAGAAATCAAAAATTTGTTAATTTACGTAATCAATATTTAAAATTAAGGAATAATTTTAAGAGGAAAAAATGAAAATTTTTTTTGTTAATTTATCTAATCAATAATTAAAATTAAGAAATAATTTTAAAACAAATAAAAATCAAAAATAAAACCTAAACCCCTATATTAAGGAAAATAAAAGTTAAATAATAATTTGTTAATTTATCTAATCAATAATTAAAATTTAAAAATAATTTTAAAAAGAAAAAAAAGAAACCAAAACAATTATTAATTTATCTAATCTTATTATATAAACCTTGGTTGCAGAATGAAAAAAATTGATTTAGTATAATCCAATCTAATTCATTATTCTAATTGGTTAAATGTTAAATAAATTTTAGGAGATGGTCTAACATGCAAAATATTAGGAGTACTAAATGATATTCAAAACCGACTGTTAAGCAGTTTTATCGGGTTATCAACAAGAGTTACATATAATTGACATAAGATAAAAAAAACTTGTTAGAAAATGCAAGGTTTTTGTCGGATTCGGTTTGTTTTCTTTGTTTCTGATATTTTTAAAATACATATCTCACACGGTGACCGAAAAAACAAATGACAAGATGGACCAAAGTAATAGATGTGATATATATTTTTAATATGTTAATAATAAAATTATAATATAGAAATTAATTTATTCATGTAAAATATATTAATAACCAAACTCTTTTCTCTAACGAAATATGATTTCTACTTTTTTCCCAAAAACATATTTTATAATAAATCATTAAGCACACATATTTACTTTAATAATTAATTTTACTTAAAATTTAATTTATTTTAAAATTAAGAAACTCGCCCATCGGACGGGTCATAATCTAGTTTATATAAAATCATAAACAACAAAAATAAAACTAAAACCAAACCAAACCAAACCGAATTAATTACGGTTAAAACCGTTAAGACCATAAACCAAACCGTATTTCATTCGGTTTTTAAATGGGTTTATTTTCTATATAACCGGAAAATCGTAAACTAGAAAGAAAAAAAAAACGTATGAAACCAAAATGTAAACCGGATGCTCACCACTGGGTATAATATAATTTTTCACGAACGATTATGATCTTATAAGAAGAAACTTGTGAAAACTATGACAACATAAAATAACTTCGACCAATCATAACATACAGTTTTTTTTTTTTTTTTGTCGTCAAACTTGTGAAAAACTATCACAACATACTCAGCCAAGCCTAGTTCTTAGAATAATCTAAAGATGCTTGTATGGCAAGTAAACGAAGACAAAACCTAAAACTTTCTACAGGGGATTAATGGAGTACCTGCAATTTCAAGTGGTTACAATCCAGCAACTTGGATGCTTGAAGTAACTACGCCTGCTTTGGAAGAGAAATTTATCATGGACTTTGCAGATTTATATAAGAAATATGCACAGTTTAGGTGATTATCGCAACTCATTTAGCTACATTTTTCAGCTTCTTTTAACTTCACTATCCAAAACAATTTACATGTATAGAGAAGTGGAGACAAACATCAAGCAGCTCAGTGTTCCACCAGAAGGCTCAGAACCAATAAGCTTTACTTCAAGATACTCACAAAACCAACTATCTCAATTTCTGGTCTTGTGGAGATACCTTACATTCTCACTCAAACCATTCTTTATGGTGTAATCACATACTTCACCATTGGTTTTGAAAGAACATTACGTAAGTTATGATTGATCCCTCTTCTTGAATCTTAATCTTTCTCTATTTGAAACGCAGGCAAGTTTATCCTATATCTGGTGTTCATGTTCCTCACCTTCACCTACTTCACCTTCTATGAAATAATCAGGTATAGTCTCACCCCAAATCAACACTTAGCCGCGGTTATCTCCTAAAAATTTAATAATATTTCATGAAACCAAGGAGTAAAAACATCTGGATTATTATCCAAATGAAAAAAAAGAACATGCCAAATATCTACTTTATAGATTAAAACTTATCTTAAATCGTGTCATCAAGCTGTTGTTTTAGTAATATATGAATAATCTAAAAAGCATAAATTTAGAAATATTAGTTTGACAATCCCCAAAATATGTTCTTTTCGTTTTGTTCATCTATAAGTATAAGTTCAAATTCAGAAGCTTGAATCAATTCTAACTATTTTCTTAATCCAAAGACAACAAAAAAACTAATAATTATTTTTGAATTATAACTGTTGTACAATTTGTTTATTAAAACTATTTTATTAAGATTACATAAATTAAAAACCATCTAGTATAACAAATCTTGACACTCACTCAGTGAACCTCAATGCTTCACCCTCATAAGAGTGAGCTATTTTTTTTTTTTATCTACACAGTGCAAGATGGCTCAGTGTTGTTTATGTTCTATGATTATCTCTCTACTTGTAAATATGTGTCAGATGATTCAAGCAAGACCGGCTTCACATTAGGTAAACAGAAGGACTCGAACCGTGGCTCAGTCAGATCAACTGATTCCTCTTCTTGTCCACTCCTACTCCCACCTCTTGACCACCCTCCTTTACTTTCTTTCTTCTTCTCATTGCTCTACAAGAACAAACATCACCAATATTAACATTTCAAACGTTAAAATACGCGGTTGTAATAGCGTTTTCATGTCAAAACATACCTGGAAAAGATGATTAATTGGGAAGTTTCTACGTCTGGTTGTGTCTGGTGTAATGGTTGAAAGAATCTGAACAACTTCTCTCATTGTTGGTCTAGCTTCTGGTTCCAAAAGCAAACACTCTTTAGCTAGATACGCCATTATCTGCATCTCTTCTTCCGCAAACTTCCCGTTTAGCCGCGGATCAGGTAGTTCCTCGGTCACCCGTTTACTATCTTGTAACCGCGGCATAGCCTAAGACAACAAACCAAACAAATAAGTTTCATATTTGTTAGAGATTTCTTAAACTAAGTGTTGTTAATTACCCAAATAACTAGGCTTTCTTCTCCTTTGTTGTTACTCGGTTTTTGTATCGGTTTTCTTCCGGTTATAAGCTCGAGTAGTACTACACCAAAGCTAAAAACATCTGACATTGGTGAAGCACATCCCGCAATTGCGTATTCAGGAGCAAAGTAACCAAATGTTCCTTGTAGTCCTATGGTTGGAGAGCTTGAACCGCTTTGTAAACCGTCGCTACTTAAACACTTAGCCATCCCAAGATCTGTTATCTGTAACAATATACTCATTCAAGTTCAAATTTGGACTCATTGAACACAGAAAATGTTTGAGGTTACTTACTTTTGCATGCCAATTCTCATCAAGAAGAATATTAGTCGATTTAACATCTCGGTGTAAGATTCTTGGAGCAGCGGCTTCGTGAAGATACTCAAGTCCTCTTGCAGCTCCAAGAGCAAGAGAGATTCGAATGTTCCATGTCATTTTCTCTCCCAACTCTCCATCTAAGCAATCTCTAAGATTTCCATAAGACATGTACTCAAAAACAAGAAGCCTCTCTATATGTTTGCCATGAAACTCCAAACAATATCCAATTAATGGAACCACATGGTAATGATGTAGTCTTGATAATAACTCAACCTGTGAAGGAAACACACAATTTCTTAATCTTGATCAAATATGAATCTCCAAATAAGAAGCAAGAGAAGAAGGTTTATACTTCTGTAGAGAATAAAATGTCGGTATCGTTTCCTTTAGGAGCATTTAGACGTTTGATCGCAGCGGTTTTACCGTCTTTAAGCTGTCCACGGTAAACACAGCTACTTCCTCCATGTCCTATTACACAATTGCTAGAGAATTTATTGGTTGCTTGCTCTAATTCTGTGTATGAGAACTGAAGTATCGATCCATAGATTGTTTCAGGTTTGCTCACACAAAGCAAAGAAGCATTCTGAAAAAAGCATCCTGAAGAAAAACAAAAAAAAAACAAGTTCTTGTTTAATGTATCAAAAGCAAAGAATCTTCAAGAAACTTAAAGAGCGTAGAAAATGGTTAAACCTGCCACTGAGGAGCTGATGCTAACCGAGCTTTTGCGGGTTATTAAGTTAGCAGAGCTCTGCCAACTTGATTCTCTATCTGAAGAAACTGAAGAGGTTTGTCCAGAAAATGTATTCCTTCGACAGATGAACAAAGTCATAGAGGCAAGCAATGCTATCAAGATGAGTACAGCGCAGAAGAGTAGTATAACAAGAACGACTTTCCTCGATAAAGATTCCTTCTTCTCGCCTATAGGTCCTGGAAACAATAAAGAAGACAACAAACATATGATATAAATCGACTAAGATTGCCATAGAACAATGTGGTAAGAGTAAAAATATACCAGCAGAGCAGTTGCAAGAAGTGAAGCATGAAGAATTGGAACCAGCAATTGCGATTACAGGAAAACCATTTGCAGGACATAAGCATACCCAATGGTCACTTTCTACTAACATAAGAGAGAATTATAACGTTAAGTTTTCTTTAGAATCTTGAAAACTTTCTTATTTGGTAAAGAGAAAACTAAAAATCAAACCTGGTCTACAATTACATGATGTGGAACAGTTTGATTCCATGATATGACTTTGATTGTTCGAAGCGAGGCACGTACACGTATAGTTGGTTGAGCCTAACAAAGAAACTTCATCTGTTTAATTTGAATGCCACACCATTTTTATATTTGCTGCTGAGTATAAAGTAGTAACTAACCTCCATAACATTGTTGAAATGATACAAGGCACACGAGAATCGCAAGCGCGGTTTCTACTCTCATCTTCATTTACATTTGCTGTAGAAACCACACCAAAAGAAAAATTAATACTTAAAAAGACTGTTATAGAGTTCTTTGATAGTATGTGTAGACAAGAACGTGAGCGAGTATAGATGAAGAAGACCTTCATGTCGAATTTATTCTTCTATACTCTCAAACTAAACTCAACCCTCAAGTTTACAACAATCTACAACCTGAAACAAATTATGTTAGATTAGACTTTTATAGAAACTTACAGGTAAATCTACAGTGTAATGTGAATAAATGGGTTGGTGAACAGACATACAAAAGATTCTAACTCTGTTGCAACCACTAGAAACAAAGTCTCAACATAATGCAAAAAAACATTCTATGACTTGGTCAGAAAACAATCAAGAGACTCCAATGGCCTTAAGCTAGAAGAAGATACAATCATACAAGTAAAAAATAGTATCACATCAAGAATTTAAGATCCATTTTCACTCATCTAATAACTCTGTAAAAATTCTAGTTGCCCCTATAGTTACTTGGCTATGTTTTTGTATATAAAGAAACACAACAACCAAGAAAGTTAGACAATTTCATTCTAGAAGAAACCAAAAACTTTAAAAATTGTAATGTAAAATATATTACCGTGCAAAGTAGTGAGCTTTGGAGTAGGAACAAGATTTTGTTTTGTAAGTGAATTTTACAGTGACAAGAAGTTGCAGACAAATTTTATAAAAAGAAGAAAGAAATGAAGCATCTTTGAGGATACTGGATTTTACTAAAATAATGTGATTAAAGGAATGATTGAGTATGATGAATATTTAACATTAGTCAAAAATGGAAAATATAATAATAAATGGAATAAAAACAGACCAACCACCTTTAGAAAGAAACAGAATTGCAAATCTGAGAGTGACCCTTCAACCATTATACTATTATATTTTTTTTTTAAAGTCATTAACTTTAAACTGTTTATTAATGGCAAAAACTTCATATTTATAATCAAAAGATCTAAACTTTCCTAAAAGTTCATTTATATTATTAGATTGTGAATCCAAAGAACCATGTGCTACTGTCCAAATGACTTCTCTTCGAAATCTTAAGTAATGTAGAATTTTAGAAGATTATTGATTCTAAATCCGAGATTAACGACTTGGACTAAACCAAATTAGATATAGAGCCAAAAAGAGAAGACGAGAAAGGACTTTGCTTTTAAGGAAAAGCAAAACTTTGGCTGAAGCAAAACTGTACAAAGTGTCGGGACCCACAATTTCCGGTGTCGGTTGTCGGGAACCGGTTTAAAACCCGGTTTTCTGTGTGGGACCTATAATAACCGGTGTCGGTTGTTCTTAAACCGGTTTTTCAATTGTGGGACACAATTTTCCACCATTGACCGGAATCCAACTTCTTTAAGTGGTGAAGAAACAATGTGTCCAACAAAATTCAAAGATGCTCTAATGAAAAAAGTGAAGTTCTTGATTTTTCGATTATGAAAGAAAATGATTTGAAAAGTTACTGGGAAAAAAAACTCACCTTGAAATGAAGAAGCAACAATGTCGATTTAGAGGATTTTAAGCTTTTTCGTCTACAGCTTTTAAAAGAACAGAAACGAAGAATCAAGTAAGCTAAAACGCAAACGCGAAATGATGTGAAAAAAAAACTGAGAATTAAAAAAAAAAAAAAAAAAAAACCACTTTAAAATGAAGAAGCAACAATGTTGACTTTAGAAGATTTTAGAAGAAGAGAAGAGAACACAAAGATTCAAAGCCAGTACCAGTAATCTTAAACGCAAACGCAAAATGGAGGAACTGTTTCTCATGGAGAAGAATTCAGAGAGCCAAACGCGAAAAACAGAGGAATCTGCTTGCGTTTGCGTTTGCGTTTGCGTTTGTGGTCGAGTTGAGTGTTGCTCACTGAACTGATATAACGAGGTGAGTTTTAAAAAACAGTTCATTTATTAGACCGGGGGATCTCACGTGCCACGTGGCGTTAAATTTGATATCATCTTTTCATTGGAATCCGTTTCATTAATGTAGCAGAGTCCATGAATCATGCTAGAGATCTTGGATGTAACGTATTTTGAAATTTTCTAATATTTTCTATGAAGTAAAATAACAGAATTATTGAAAAAAAAATTTATTATTGTAAACAAAATTTTCAGTTAACATAGTATAATCATCATTTATTTTATTTTTTTAGTAGAATCATTATTAATCATGGTACTTTTTTTTTCTTTTTCCTTCATCGATGATACAAGTGCTATTTTTCATCATCACGAAAAATATAACTAAAAAGCTTATTTGTGCAATTGCAAAAAATATTTGTCGAGTTCTATTCACTTTTAACCCCAAATCAAATTTTAAAGAGTGATTAAAATGATATCCTACATGAGTTTATTTTAGCCGTTGATCTTTCATCAAATCATCATGACGAAGTTATCATGATTTTAGTAAAAGCAACCTTTGAATATTTTGAATCATGCAAACACAAGAAGATGATAAAGAATGTTACAAAATAACTAATTAGCAATCAACATTCTAATACACATTTCTAAGCTAAACGTCACTTTCCAAAATGATTCTTAGTTGCATTCTCTAAAGTTTGTAAGGGCTTCAATAGCTACATATACCCTTAGGAGAATCTACAAAAAAACTATATATTATATACTCAATTTCAAAGATTTGTCACTCGTCATCTGAGACCAAGCCACCACCGTTTGACTTCTCTTGTTGTTGTTGCTGTTCTTGAACCAAACTTGTTGGATTTGTTGTTGATGCAGCAGAGTTGGGAGCTCGATTTGTTGTTGATGTGGAAGCAGAAGCAAAGTTGGGAGCTCGAGATGAACGTAAATGAGGTGGCATGGCCCGTACTACACCTTGTACGGGTGGAGTAAAAGCTGCTGAATAAGAAGATGGAGTATGGTTGGGGATTAAAGGTGGCACTTTAGACTGAGGTGCGTTGTTAAGAGCTTCTGATGTGACTGAGGGTCGAGAAAGGGCAGTTGAATTTGCATGTCTGTTTGATCGGACCATAGCTTGCTGAGATATTGGTCTTGGCTGAGGCGTGATGGAGTGGGGCGAATGCAAAGAACGAGGTTCCACTGATGTTACTGAGGGTTGAGAAAGGACAGTTGGATTCATTGGAGTGTTCGATTGTACTGTTGCTTGCTCAGAAATTGGTCTTGGCTGAGGCGTGATGGAGCGGGGTGAATACAAAGGACGAGGTTCAACTGATGTGACTGAGGGTTGAGGAAGGATGGTTGAATTCACAGGTGTGTTCGATTGTACTGTTGTTTGCTGAGGTATTGGCCTTGGTTGAGTTGGTTGTCGCGCGGCGAATGTGAAAGAGGACCTGAAAGATCTGGGATTGGAGCTTCGGGTCGAGGAGGAGGGGTTGGATTTATATTCGTATTTCTTTGTACTGCTTGCTGCTGCTGAATTGGATGTTGAGTGTTTCTAGCTGTAAAAAAGAGATAGAGAGAGTATCAATTAGATCATTTGCTTTATCGGCGGTGTTAACTGAGTCATGTTGAAGCGCAGGAAATGCAAAAAATGGACCTGATGGATTTGGGATTGGAGCTTCCACTGTGATGCAGGACCGAGGAGAAGCAGTTAAATTCATATGTGTGTTTCTTTGTACTGTTTGCTGCTGCTGCGTTGAAGGTTGAGAGCTTCCAGCTGCTAAGAAAAGGAAAGAGAAAGAGCATCGTTTAGATAATTTGCTTAATCCAAATTCTCACTTTGCTTTCACTCTTCACATATACCTCTTACAGATGCAATCCCAGTAGCTACACTCCTATCCGTACATTTAGACATGAAACCATTCGACAAAAGACTGCTCATGACAACAGAACTCCTATAGACTTCTTCCTTCATGGCTTGATTGATATATTCAGAATCTACTTCTTGAGATTTCCTATCATACTCTCTCTGTATTTCAGCCATCTTCTTATCGAGTTCAGCCTTCAATTCTGACGTCTACTTACAAACAACACAACGAGACAATAAGCAGAGAGGACAACCAAAAAAACTGAATAAAGATAGATTAACCAAGAAATTAGGAGAAACTAAACTAACCGTTTCTTCAAAAAAGTTTTGTAAGTACCCTTGTTCTCTGTTCAGCATCTCCAATTGATAGTCATATGTCACAGAACGAAGGCAAACGTATCTGAGGATTCTGTCCCATAGGATTGTTGGGAAGAGACGTATCCGCTGAAGCGTTGACTGTTGATACGTCATATGAGATGTTAGGAGGCTGAACACCAACACCTTCATAAACAAATAACCTCTGAGTAGTTAACTTTAACATTCTAGTAAACACTTAACTATAAATAAAGCATGACAATATCCTTGTGCAGATCCTGACCTAAAGGAGCTGTTCTCGAAGCCCAATGCTCTACTTGGGGACCAGAATCTGCTGCTGTTGTGATATTTTGGCGTATAGATGATGAAGATAGTGGAGACCATGTGCCTTGAGCATTCTGTAAAAGGAAAAACCAAATTCATAATCAGTACAAGTACACAAAGATCTGAAACATTCAACCCAACAAAGAGAAACATTCTTTCAAGTAACCTGATGTGAGCTACTAGGAGAAGGGTCAAGAAAACGAAACGCTAACTCTTCAGGAATCACTTGGCCTATAATAGCATCAAAATCATGACTTGTTCTATTATTATCTTCATCTCTAATCAAAGCTTCTTCTACATTCAAAGGTAACTCAATGGAGGCAGCTTCTACAAGACTAACACATGGCTGAGATATCTCTGGAATCCTCGAGGAAACATCTTCATCAGCAGCCTGTGGCATCATCGGACTGTCACAAACCATTAAGGGGCTATCTTGTTGAGAAATGTCTGATTTGCTTTGTGATTTTGGTAAAGAATATGTAACTTGTCGAGTTTCTTCTGGAACCATTGAAATCAATTGCTTTCACCAATGATTTGGATGAAAAGTTTTCTGCTTTTTTGAAATTACAACAACAACATATGTTAGACCAAACTAGAGAAATACACAAAATAAAGCTGTTCAAGAAATTGAAAATGAGAGTGACCATGTAACCGTTATAGTATTAAAACGTAGAATCAATGAAATTAAATTAAACCAAGCTCAAAATGACTCTTCTTTTAGAAATTCGATATTGTAAGAAAACAAGATATTAAAATTTCTGATTTGAAATCCAAACTTATAAATTTTAGGGCTTAGATAGCCAAATTAGATGTAGCCAGAAAGAGATGAGGAAAAGGCAAAAACTAAGGGGAAGCAACAAATTAAGATTTTCAGAGAGGATTTAAAGGTTCATCGTCGTCGTCTCCTACCTTTTTCTGCAACTTTTAGTTTTTAGAAGAACACGGACATGAGTTTGGTGGAGTAAGTAATTGAATGTATTGGGCTTATAGGCCCATTACCATTTAGACTTCTAAGCAAGGAAGCTTACTTGGGAACGAGATCGACACCATCCCTTGGCAGAGTTACCATTTTAATAGGTTTGGACAAAAATATCTGACCCCAATAAATTTGATCCCATCCGATGTAGAAAAGAATGAATCAACCCGAATTGAAACTAAAAATATATCCGAACAAATTCTAAATTTCTGGATCCAAAAAATTAGACCCTAATCAAAACTTAAATGGCTCGAATTATAATTGTATATTCAGAATTGTTAATTATATTTCGGCTTAATATAATCTAATTATTTTAAATTATAATTATAAATCTATAAGCATCAATTTTTTTTTATATCGAACTAACCAGAACATCCAAAATAACCAAAATATCTGAAAAGTTTAGTTATATATGTAATTTTATTCAATTTTAACTATTTTTAGTTTTTTTTCCTAATATTTTGGGTATCTGAATCTGATCCGAAGTAGGATGCAACTGAACCGAATCTGAAATATAATTCTAAAATACCCAAATGGATTTTAGATCCCTAGAAATAAAATACCCAAAATCTCAAAAAATCAGTCCGAACATACAGATCCACTAGAAATAATGAAGTAAGAAGAAGAGAAATGGCAGAGAAGAGAGCAAGCGGCAAGACTAAATGTGATAATAATTAGGGTGAATTGGTGGACTGTTTTTTTTTAAGTAATTGGTTAGAAGGTACGATACTATTTACAATTAGGGATATGAGACACTTACATTATTTGGTTCATGTGGACCTTAGAAAATGGCTTATTTATAGTCTTACCACCACAGTTTTTTTGTTTCTTATTCTTCTCTTCTCGACAAATGTTTCTTTCTCTTTCTCTTTCTTCCCTTTATTTTCTCATTTAGTTTTTTGTTTCTTTGATTTTAATACAAAACAGTTATTTAAATAAAATGAAAGTAAAATTTTATTGTTTAAAATTTAATGTGAATCTAATAAGATCTATTTTACAACTAAAAATATCTTTTGTATACAGTTTATACACCGTTTTGTACACTACTTTGTACACCGTATTTTAAGACTTATTCCTTCGGTTATTCTCTCTTTTCTCTCTCTTTTATTTTTTTCCAATTTAAATCCTGTTTGATTATAATACAAATAAGTTTTTAAAAAGATTTAAAAACAAATTTTTATTATTTAAAATCATTTTTTGAATCTAATGAGACCTAACTTATATATCATTTTGTATACCTTATTTATACACCATTACTTATACCGTATTTGTAAACCACTTTTATACACCGTATTTATACATCATCTTTGTATACCATATAAATACGATGTGTAGAAACGATGTACAAAAACGATATACAACTGTAGTGTACAAAAACGGTGTAGAAATATGGTGTACAAAAACGGTGTACGAAAGTGGTGTATAAATACGGTGTACAAAGCTAGTGTACAAATACGGTGTACGAAAGTGGTGTTCGAAAGTGGTGTATAAATATGGTATACAAAGTTGGTGTGCAAATACGGTGTACGAAGGTGGTGTACAAATACGGTGTACGAAGGTGGTGTACAAATATGGTGTAAGGTGATGTACAAAATATTATATTTGTACACCGTATTTCTACATCATTTTTATGGTATTTGTATACTGTAAATACGGTATACAAATACGGGGTACAAATATGGTGTACAAATGCGGTATATAAATGTGGTATATAAATATGGTATATAAAGGTGGTGTACAAATATGGTATACAAAGGTGGTGTACACATATAGTGTATAAAAGTGGTGTACAAATATGGTATACCAAAGTGGTGTACAAAGATAGTATACAAATATGATATACAAATACAGTGTACAAAGATGGTGTACAAATACGATATACAAATGCGGTATACAAATATGGTGTACAGATTTAGTATACGAAGATATAATTTTTTGTTAAATAACTATATAAAATAGATATCATTAAATTCATAAAAAAGTTTTTGGCAATGAAATTTTTGTTATTAATTTTTTTTAATCCATTATTTGTTAGATATTTAAGAAAGAAAATTGAAAGAAAACAAAATGAGGGAGAAAAAGAAAAAGAATAAACAAATCAAATGGTAAAGAAGAAAGAGACAAATGAATTTAAAAAAATACATAAAAAGATAAAAAAATATGGTGGTGTGAGTTTTTGGTGAGAGGGTGTAAAAGTCTTTTAAACTAACTATGTATAATAGCTATAGTGATGTATAAAAAACCTAATTGTAAATAGTAATTGATTTATCTATCAAATTTCGTTTTAAAAATGGTCCATTCAACCAAATAACTCTAATAATTATTTGATACATAAACCCTAAATGCAAGTCATGCATCCTCAATCTCTCATCTTATTTTGTACAAACACTAAATAAACATGCAACTTATCATTATCTTCGTCCCTTCTTCGTGAGACAAAATGTAATAATAATTTTTGGATATCTCAATCCTAATTTTAGAACTCTTTAAATAGAGATATTTTTTTAATTAAAAAACAACATATAACTAAGACTCAACACTATTAAACGCTAAGATAAAAAGCAAAAATCACTTATTGCACAACACTTGCACAAAAAAAATTCACTTAACAGTGAAGACTTAGATATTTCTTACTTTCACCCACGAGTTATCACAAATGTTTTATTAAAATAATAAATTTTGAAAATATAGCTTTAAATAAATTTTAGTATATCTAATTAAAATTATTTAATTTAAGAGGTTTGAAACATTTTATATATAAACGTATATTTTTATACTTATATCTATACTATTAATCGAACAAGAGGGGAAGAAACATTACAAGACATTTAAGCCTTTTTTTACTTAATTACTAAAAATGTCATTGTGTTTTAGTGTTGAGAAAAACAAAACAAAAAAAATCTTTGGGCAATTTTGCAACTTTGGTGTTATGTAGAAGCCGGTCCAAGTCGAGTTTTTTTTCCCGACCCGGATTAGGGGATGTGGATCCTGACAAGCTAACAAAAAATAAATATGCATTTTACCCGGTCCCTATTGCTAACGAGTTCAATCCCAACGATTCTGGAAGTGAATTCGAGGACGAAGGTACGTTTTTTTCTCCTCTTTCTTTGATTCGGCATTTCTTGTGAATTCATTTTCGAAGTCAGTACTGAGGAAATTCAAAAATAGGGTTTTGAGTGGAAAATTTGGGAGAAAGTGATTATGCCTGAGAAGATTCTTAATTCGAGCTTGAAATCGTACAATCAAGTGAGGTATGATATATGATCTCATAAAACCAAATTGATTCAATGGATATGTCACTTTTTTCTAACTTCCTTAGGTAGCACCAATATATTTTATAAGAAGCACAAACTTGAACACCGCATTTAAACATTTATAAGAAGCAATAATACGAGTATTTTCTACTTTTTGAAGAGGCTAAATATCAAGCTAAGGGTCAAGGTAGAAAGGCTAAACATTTGGTATGGTTTTGATTTTTGTTTTCACTGTTATTCTTGTGCTCTTGTGTGTTCTGCTTTTTTTTATGATGACTCAGTAGTGTAGCAATTGTCTTTTTAATATTGTTAAGAAACGACATGTTAAAGCTGGAAATTATTTGGATTCTCGTTAAAATATTATTTTTGCTGTTGCCACTAAAATAGGTATTATTGCTTCAGTTTACTCTCTCTTTCTGAGATTTTTTGGTGTTTTCCTCTGTAGTGTTGACTCATTTTTTTCTTTGTGAATTCAAGGAATCAGTGTAGTTAAACAATTTGAAGATCGGTGTCCTAAGTATATGAGAAGATTTCTCTAAGTATGGTAAAGATACTGGAAGAAAGAGAGGGTACCAACTTAGACTAAAGTTGACATGGGACACGTGGGAGTCACGTGTGAATTAGAAGATAAGGTTGTTAACTTTATAATTCTTATTAAGTCTTCTTCTTCTTCTTTTGTATATGAGCTGTAGAGAGACACGAGACTTGTATCGTGTGAGAGAGAGAGAAAACTTGAGCTCGGATTTGAGCTTGGATATAGTGGATTCCGGTTAAATTCTGGCAAGACGTAGGGTATCCTAATCAGAACCTGAACTTGGTAATTGTGTGTGTCTTCTCTATTTCTTATACAAATCACAAACGAGAGATTGAGAGATTAAGTGAGATCAAGTTTGATTCAATGCCTTGGCAGTACAAATTGGTATCAGAGCCTTTAAGGTGGTATTCAAATCATCAAGATTACTGGCTCACAACAAAATGCGGCTATGTTCGATGGATCTGGGAACTTCTCGTTGTGGAGAACAATAATGTATGCATATCTCAGCATACAAGGTCTCAAGGATGTGCTGAAGCAATAGACGGAATCTTCATCGGCAAAGGATGAGGAAGAATTAGATCCAGAGTTAAAGAAGAAGAAGATCAAGGAAGAAGCTTCAAGATTAAATCGATGTGAGAAGGCAAAGATGATGATCTATCTGAATGTCTCGGATCCAATCCTCAGAAAGATCAACCACAGTGCTACAGCAGCTGAAGCCTGGGATACTCTAGAAAGATTATACATGATCAAGACTCTACCGAATCGAGTATTTCTTTAGCTTAAAGTGTATGCATACAAGATGCAAGATAACAAGACTATTTATCAGAACGTAGACAACTTCACAAAGTGATTGCGGATCTTAACAACCTAAGCATTAAAGTTCCAGATGATGTTCAAGCAGTGCTTCTTCTAAACTCACTTCCAGCTAACTATGAGATGCTTAAGGAAATTTTGAAGTACAGTAGGGATGTGATAAAATTTGAAGAAGTGGCGAGTGCAGTAAGGTCTAAAGAACTTGAGCTAAGAGAAAGCCCTAGTTCAAGATCAAATAGAGAAGGCTTATTTTCAGAGGTAGAGCTGTACCAAAGGGAATCAGAGTGGAAAAGACAAATTCAAATCTCAATCGAAGTCAAGAGAGGGCAAGATGATATGCTGGATCTGTGGTAAGGAAGGGCACTTCAAGAAACAGTGCTATAAGTGGATTGAATAGAACAAGCTTAAGAGTCAAGGACATAAAAATAAAGAATCATCACTGGTAAAAGATGACGCACAAGACTTGGTCGATCTCATTGCCTCTGAGTTAATGTTAGTGAGAATGAGATAAATTAAGAATAGTGAATCATGGACACTGGGTGTTCATTCCACATGACACCTAGAAGAGATTTCTTCATGGAGTTTAAGGAACTTGATTCCAGAAATGTGAGAATGGTAAACAACTCACAATCAAAGGTTAAAGGTATCAAAAATATTATATTCAAGAATCGAGATGCCACTATCTTTTTTTTACACGAAGTAAGGTATATGTTGGGAATGACTCAGAATCTGATATTTATGGGAACATTAAAATCAAAAGAATGTGAGTTTAAAAGGGATAATAGCATTCTCAAGGTGGTTAAAGGATGCATGGTGTTTATGAAAGGGGATAGAAGAGCGTCATTGTATATTATGCAAGGGTTTGCAAAATGATCAGAGGTTTTACCAGCAGTTACAGTGAGATCGAAGATGGATCAGACACTACTCTGGCATAGCAGGCTAGGATATGTGGGGCAGAAAGGTTTGAGTGTGCTCATGAAGAAAAGGTGCTTCGGGAAAGACAAGATAGAGATCAGCTTCTGTGAAGACTGTGTGATTGGCAAAACGCATAAAGTGAGTTTTGGTCCGGCACAGCATGTGACTAAGGAGAAGTTGGATTATGTCCACTATGATCTGTGGGGTTCTCATAACGTGCCGTTCAGTTTGGGAAAATACCAATATTTTATCTCGTTCACAGATAATTGGTCGAGAAAGGTTTGGATCTATTTTTGAAGACTAAAATGAAGCATTTGAAGCATTTGTATTATGGAAGAAAATGGTAGAGACACAAAGCGAAAGGAAGGTCAAGAAGCTAAGAACAGACAACGGGCTGGAAATTTGCAACAACAAGTTTGACAAGTTCTGTAAACAGGATGGTGAGACACAGAACTTGTACTTATACTCCGCAAGAGAACGGTGTACCTGAGCATCTCAACAGGTCAATATTGAATAAAGTGAGAAGCATGCTCAGTGAAAGTGGTTTAGGCAAAAGTTCTGGGCAGAAGCAGCATCGACATCAATATATATGATCAATCGCTCACCATCATCAGCTATTAATTTTAATATACCTGAAGAACGTTAGACATCTGCGATACCGAACTTGATGGGACTAAGAAGATTTGGATCTTTGGTTTACATTCATTCAGATGAGGAAAAACTCAATCCCAGAGCCAAGAAATGAGTGTTTATAAGATATCCAAAAAGGGTAAAAGGCTTCAAGATCTAGGTTATTGAAGACGAAAAATGGACCATCAGCAGAAATATCGTCTTCAAGGAGGATGTCATGTTCAAATACATCAAGGTTTAACCACATTCAGGTAACAACAGTCAATTGTTGTTACCTAACGAGGTTTCTAGTGGCAAATTTTTAGGTAATAATAGGTCACTTGGAGATGCAGCTAAAGGTGGAGCTATTGGGGTTGAGGATCAAGATTTCTATACATAGAAAGAAGTTGTTACAGAACCAGAGAGCCAAGATTTGGCAGGTTTTTAGCTTGCAAAGGATAGGCCTAGGAGACAAACCAAGACACCAGCCAGATTTGAAGACTATGTTCTGAATAAAGAAGAGATGGAAGAAATAACGGGTTATGCGTGCTTGGTTACGGAAGATGGTGGCAATCTAGAATCAGGTAGTTTTGAGGAAGCTCTACAAGACCCTTATAGTGATAAGAGGATTCTAGCTTCTGATGATAAAATATAATCACTTATGAAGAATAAGATATGGGTGCTCGCAGATCGGGTTAAATCTCAGAAACCCATAGGCTGCAAATGGGTGTTCAAGAGAAAGGTTGGTGTAGTTGGGGTAGAAAGCCTAAGATTAAAGGCAAAGTTGGTAGCTAAGGGATACTCTCAGAAGGAAATAGCAGATTATCAAGAGATATTTTCTCCAGTAGTTAAGCATGTATCAATTTCACATTGTTTTGTCTATGGTGATCCATTTTGACATGGAGCTTCAGCAGCTGGATGTTAAAACGATGCTTTTACATGGCTATTTAGACGAAGATATATATATAGAGCAGCCAGAAGGATACATTGATGAAAAATATCCAGATAAATTTTGCTTGCTGAAAAGGTCCTTGTATGGACTTAAGCAATCTCCTCGTCAGTGGAACCACAAGTTTGATGAGTTTATACAAGGAAATGAGTATGACAGAAGTAAGTATGACATGTGTGTATATTTCAAGAAGCTGAAGAGTGAGGATTACATTTATTTGCTCTTATATGTGGATGACATACTTATTGCATCCAAATATAAGGAACAGGTAGTTGAGCTTAAGCTATTACTACACTCTGAGTTTGATATGAAAGATTTAGGAGATGCTCTTAAGATTTTGGGCATAGAAATTATCAGAGACAGAGTAATAGGGACTTTGGCAATTTCACAAGAAGGCTACTCGTTGAAGCTGTTAGGGGATTTTGGCATGGATCAAGCAAAGAACGTTGGTACTCCAATGGGGATTCATTTCAATCTCAAGTCAGCTACAGAAGAAGAACTCAAGCAGCAATTTGAGATGATGAGACAAGTTCCCTATCAGAGAGCTGTGGGAAGCTTAATGTATTCGATGATCGGTACAAGACCTGACTTAGCATGTTCAGTCGGTCTAGTGTGCAAGTTCATAAATAATCCATTAAAGAAGCATTGCCTGGCAGTGAAATGGATAATGAGATACATTAACAGCTCACTTAAAAGAAAGCTCTACTATAGAAATGAAGGTGATTTTATCATTCGAGGATACTGTGATTCAGATCATGCAGGAGATTTGGATAGAAGAAGGTATCTTACAGGTCTTGTTTTCACTTTGGGAGGAAACACTATCAGTTGGAGATCTGGTTTACAGAAAGTTGTAGCTTTGTCTACAACTGAGGCTGAGTATATAGCATTGACGGAAACAGCGAAGGAAGCAGTGTGGGTCCAAGGTTTGGTAAGCGAACTTGGTTTTAAAAAAAATCAGGTGAGCATTCATTATGACTCGCAGAGTGCGATATGGTTAGCAAAAAATGTGGTCTTCCATGAGAGAACTAAGAATGTAGCTGTGAAATATCACTTTATCAGAGATTTGATAAGTGATGGAGTGTTACGGGTTATCAAGATTGCTACTTCATACAATCATGCTGGCATTTTTACGGAGTGTTGCCAATCAGCAAGTTTCATGATGCTTTGGAACTGCTAAGAATTACTGAAAATTAAAAAGAGCTAAAGCTCCAAGAACAAGCTAAGTGGGTTTACTCAGGAGAAGGTTAAGACTGAATGGGTTATTTAGGTGTTGAAACAAGATGAGCGGGTTTGTTCATGATCCAGAATTGAAGTCCAAGTAAGCTAGATTTAGATACTAAGGACAAGGTGGAGAATTGAAGATCAGTGTCCTTAGTATAGGAGAAGATCAGTGTCCTTAGTATATGACAATATCAGTGTCCTTAATCCAACTTAGACTAAAGTTAACCCGGGACACGTGGGAGTCACGTGTGAATTAGAAGATAAGGTTGGTAGCTTTATTCTTCTTATTAAGTCTTCTTCTTCTTATTAAGTCTTCTTCTTCTTCTTTTGTATCTGAGCTGTAGAGAGAGACGAGACTTGTATCGTGAGAGAGAGAGAGAAAACTTGAGCTCGGATTTGAGCTTGGATCTAGTGGATTCCGGTTAATTTCTGGCGAGACGTAGGGTATCTTAATCAGAACCTAAACTCAGTAATTACGTATGTCTTCTCTATTTTTTATACAAATCACAAATGAGAGATTGAGAGATTGAGAGATTAAGTGAGATCGATTTTGATTCCACGCCTCGACAGCACACTATTAAATGTTGTAAGTGTGTTTTACTTTTTTTGTTGTTGTTTATTCTGCGGGAATGATTCCTGTGATTTTAACTTTGTTGTTTTCAAACAGGTAAATAAGGCTTAACATATTCATAAGGGTTTGAAATCTTTCAAGGTCTAAAGACACTAGAGGTAGACTTAAGATAATGATCTTTTTTGGGGTGTTTTAGATTTTGGAAGATGTGAGAGGTAGGTTACATGTTTTATTCCTCCATATGAATTATTTCTCATTCTTTACTTTTACAACAAGAGTTTTACTTTGGAAAGCAAAGGCGAATTAAGGCCTTTGCGTACAAGTGACATTTTATATACTGTCCACAGATTTTAGAGACATCTATGGGTGTTGGAGGGGAATGATATTTTAAACATTACGTCTGCTGATTTTTTTTATCTTATTAGGGACTTAGAGCAATTTGATAACTTGAACAAATGGATCTCATATTTCTTAAGTATATTTGAAAAGAGTTATATAAACAAGTATATTTGATGTCTTTTTCCGTGTTTATACTTCACATGTAATTTTTTTTATTTCTTTTTTGAACATATTCTACATTTTTGTGTTTCTCTCATGCTTTCAAGTATTGCGTTGATCTGCTTCACGTGGATGGGCTGTTTACATCTGAAAGCCACATGTAATGATAGAACAAAGATCTCAAAGCCTAGGTCTTTGCAAAGTCACTGATGATCTAATAAGTGATTTGTTAGTGGTCTGGTTTTCGGGCAGGTGTGAAATGAAATATGTCATGCTGGAAATGGACCGAATCTAGTGTCCTAACAGATATGCGATTATACATGAAATTATTGCTAAAAATGATCATTATATTTGCATCTAAGAACATGCTTTGTATAAATTGTCTTAACCGTGATTATCTATTATTATGAGACAAATCCTAAATTGTTAAAGAACCTGAAATTTGATAATTTGAACAAATAACTGATTCATTCATTATTGTTCTGAACAATCTCAATATGTTTGTTTTGTTTTGTAGGATTGGTGTGGTTTCAGGGAAAGCAATATTTGGGCTTCTGTTTATGAATATTGGAACAAAAATTTAACAATCTTCCAAAAACTTTTAGCTTTTTTTGAATTTTATTTATGACAACCTTTTTATTCTTCTTCGTCAAATTTATTTTGTATGGCTTACCCAAATTTCCAAGCTCTTTACTAAGAAACCTTGTTGATTCTTCTTCCTCCTTCTTCTTTCATTTCTCCAAATTTGTTTTCTATGGTTTGTTGAATCGAGCAATGAAGAAATCCAAACTCGATAACTCACCTTCACAGAGTCGATTCGGACTAGTTCAGAAGCGATATTTGTAGCGTCTGCAATAAGTGTTTACTATATGCGGCAGATAAGTGTGGACAAAAATGTCCTTAATGTAGCCAACTAATAGGATAAATCAAATCAAATTTTGATGAGTTTTGGATCAAAATCATTTATCTAACAATGCCATTTATGTAAGCAGAAATGGAAGATATTGTACTGTTTATACAGATATTTGGAAGATGTTGTACTGTTTCTACGGTTATTTGGAATACAACCCTGCTTTTGTTCCCTAAGAAGTTGAAACACAAAGAGCTGATTCTGTTAACTTGAAAGGCAAGGAAACGCCGAGTCCTAGAAATTCTAATCAAAGGCTAAGTAGAAGCAGAGAAACCGCACCGTTTCAAGATAGCGTACAAGGAGAGGATCTTTCGAAGTGGTTATATCTAAAGAGATAAGCGAGATGAGAGGCGCGAGTGTGAGGTTGGATCAAGGTAGAGATGATGCATTAGCGTTGTGATCCTTTGACATAGTCGTAAATTTTTAGAACTCAAAAATAAATGATCACCTTATTTATTTCAGTACCTAAAGATTAATGACCATTTTAACTTGAAACCACATATACATTTGAATCTTCCTAAGTTCTAATCTGCAATGTTTACCACAAGAAAAGAAATGCCAACAGCGAACAACACTTGGATGATCTCTATACTGAATAATCCCCGAACACGAGCACATGTTATCAAGAGTTGCAATGTTTTCAATTTTAAAATAAAATTTACCTAAAACGTTTACAATAGTTTAAATAAATCCTTCTTTTCTAATATCCAAACAAAATTTATAATTTAATTAATAAAAAATATAATTCAAAAAATATTGCACCCGAGCACCATCACAGATTATTCATCGAGTATATATATATATATATTAGGTTAGAGAAATACATATATAACGCATTTAATTTTTTAATAAGATAATTTTTATAAGAGAAAATAAAATTTTGTTTTAACTTAAAAAAAAATTATTAGTATTGCCGCAGCCACAAATATTGGCTGGAAATAGCATTTGAAATCTAGATATTTCAAATTGTTCATAATGATTTATTGTAATTTTTATTAGTGTTGTTACATATTTACAACTTCAATCGTCCACGTCTACATTTGCAAATGCTTGCAGGTGAACTAATTAAGTTGTCGTCGTAAACCCATTAAAAAAAAACAAAAAATAAAATCATAAATGTGTACGTGTCTCGAACCAAAGAAGCATAAAGGTCATTGGGCCATGAAAGTAAATAAAGCCCAGTTATTGAATTTAATTTTATTTCATTTATCTTTGATAAAACAAAATCTATTTTATTTTCTGAAATTAACGAAAACAGTTTTTGTGTATTAGAAAAAGAAAAAAAAACGAAAGCAGTTTTTGTTGGGTGATTGCGAATTGTGTTGGTGTCTTCTTCTTCTTCTTCCTCAACAACGACAATGCCCGTGAAATGGTAAGTTTCGATGGTTTCCCAGAAACTGAAGAAATCAAATTCACTCACATCTTCATATCTCGAATTTTGAAAATTTCTAGGGTTTTACATTGGCAACCAAATCAAGGATCAACAGTAAGCAGCCAAATCCTAAACGAAGCTACACAATGCGTAGAGAGCATCAATGGAGTCAAAGAAGGAAGATGGAAAGCTACTCTCAACTATTACAAACCTATGTTGCGAGGTTCTTATCTTCTACATTCGATTACTTCTCCTTCTTCTTCTTTGAGCTTAATTTTGACTCTCTTTGGATTTTGGGGGTGGGGAAACAGATCAGGCGAATCAAGCGGAGTTCCCGCGTGATTTTCTAGGGATATCGATAGTAGATGATCCGAGTAAGTACTATTTCATAATCAGGTCGCTGAGGATTGTAGTGGAAGCAGATTCGTCGATTCAATTGATAATGGAGAAGCTTCAGTCTTATAAATCCAAAGTGTCTCTTTACTTTGAAGGCTTTCAGTATCAACTTGGTGATTTTAGGTTAAGAGTTGGTAAAGTTGTTCCTACTCATTCTGAGAATGTTAGAGGCATTGTCATGGAGGTAACAACATTGTTTTTTTAGAGCTTTTTGAGATTTTGATGCATTTAGCTATTTGGTGATGATTCTTGATGCTAGTTACAGTGTTAGAGATTAAGCAATTGAGATAGATGAATGAATAACAATGTTTTCTTCATAATCTCAATGCTTATCTTATCACCAAAATGGTATATGGACTTATGATTTTGGTGATGATGATGATCCTTGATGCTATTTACAGTGTTAGAGATTGAGAAATTGAGACAGTTGAATGAATAAATAACAATGTTGATACATCTAGATGATGTTTTTCTTTGGTTCAGATTGTCTTGTTTACAGAGTTTCTTTGTAATCTCAATGCTAATCCTATGCTAATCATATGCTAGTTAACAATGTTAAGGTTAGATTTATGAACATTGGAAAATGTTGATGCATCTAGAACAATGATCTTGTTAACAGAATTTCTTGTAAATCTCTTTTTGTGGCGATCCTTGATCTTATTTACAGATTTGTCTTGTTTTTTTTGTATTCTACAAGTTTTTTTTTTTTTTTTTTATCTCAGTGTGGAGTTTATTGTATGTGTGTGTCATTGCAGGTAGAGTATCTTCCTATATCATCAATGGAGAAGGCAAGAAAAGTAATGGAGGAGTTCATGGAGATATGGCATGAAGCTCTGTCTAAAAGGTCGTTGCCTGGTAAATTCGTCAACAAAGAACTCAACTTTGGGGAGTTTGGACTTGCAGACAAGTACACTCCACAACACACTGCTGTTCGGTATGCTATCGTCATGGCTCACATGATTGCAACGGTTCAAGCTGTGAGAGGCTAAACTAAAACACAGCCTTTATTTTAGGTAAAATTCTGAGTTTTTGCAAAATTAACTCTTAAAACAATTGATAGAACCAAGTTGCTAAACTTCAGATTGTAGTGAATTATGATTTGAACTTCGTTAACGCTTTGGTTTGTTTTATGATTAAGAATCTTGAATCTTCCGAACATGCCCAAAAACTAGTCTCTGTAACATTATTATGAATACATGTTGTTTCATTAAAACATGAAGTTTTAGAATTACAAAAACATAGAAAAGAGACTCTCTTGGTATGTTTCTTCAACTCCACAATCGTTGGGCTTGAAAGAAACAAGCAGTGAAGAAGTATCATAACCCACCAACACATTGTTCTGTGCTATGTTACCAAACACAGCTTCTTTTGTCTCATCAGCAAAACACATAATCGCCACACAAAAGACTCTTCCTCTATTCACATACATATTGTACTTATCCTATACAAGATCCGCACCGCCGTAGAAATGCATTGTGATCACCGGAAAGATCTCTATGGTACCCGAATGGTAGCAAAGTCCATTGCTATTGCTCGGGTCAGTTACTTGATCCGCTGTCACAACATTTTCGACTGCCTTATGTACTTGGTTGCAAAATCTCCCAGGGAAGTACGTGTAAGTGGTTCCAGAGTCTATCACTACGTTCCCTTCTAAGGCGTAAAATGATGTTCCAAAAGTCTCAACGTGGTTGTCCCCAATGCTAACCGCGTCTAGGTTTAGGTAATAATAACCGGGTTTCTCCGATTTCATAAACATAGTGGTTGATACAGTTCCATCTCCTGCCACCATAGCATTACTTCCAAAATTGATCTTGCTAGTTCCCTTACTTGCTAAGCAATAAGAGAAAATACCTAAGAATTTCTCACCCATCTGAGAGAGAAGCGACAAAGAATCCCAATTTAAACCAACAATGCCCGAAGCGCTTGATGTTAACCCTGAGTTGTTGTGTCCACAACCAATAATGGTTTCAGCCATCTTAAAGGGTTGGCCTGATGAGGAATGGATCGTGACTGTCTCGGTCGCATAGGTTCCCTTAGAATAGGTTTTGTCAACATAGTCAATCTTGTAAGGACAAGAATGGTCAGGTGTGTCACAGCTTTTGTATTTGAATGTTGAGGATTTTGAAGGGTCGAAGATTGGAGCGTATTGGTTGTAACAGTTAAGACAAGGCAAACATTGTGTCCATAAGAGGTCGCTTCCGGTGTCTAAGATAGCTTTGATTTCGAAAGGAGGTGTACCGATTTGTAGTTTCATTAAATACTCGGAGCTTAAGGTGTCGAAGAATGTATCAACGTAAGGTGATGATCCGAGATGAATTTTAGAGAGTCGAGAAGGAGATGAATTCGTGTGACGGTGGATTAAGTCGACAGTGAAGCCGTGAGATGATGAAGCTAAGGTAATGGCGGTAAAAAGAAAACATGTAATGATTTGAAGAGAAAGAACGATCATTGTGGTGGTTGAAAGAGACATTGTTTGAATAATGTTTTGGTTTAAAGACACAATGCAATGTAATGCTCTTGACTCATGCACATATGTACGCACTTATTTGGATTTTTTTGTCGTAATTGTTAGTTTTCCAAATTTGGTAACTTCGTCCAGTTTCGTTATTTCCATTAAGGTTTAGTTTTGTTTTCCGGTTTTCTGTAAGGTGGAGATTAGATCACCAAAATGTATATGATCTCCAGAAGCTAATGACTAATGATGAGTTTTAGAAAAGGCAAATTGGAAAAATAGAAGCCAATGCTAATGATATTAAATTTTTCCTTTTTAAAGTAAAATAGAGCCGAGGGCCGGCCGGGTGTTGTGAGCCGACGACCTGTCAAAAGCCTGCAGACTTCGGCCCGTTTCAATTTGGGGATTTCAATCTCTTTTAAAAGTTGTGAGACCTTTCACTGTTGGCTTACGGAGGAACTCGGTGATAATCTAGGGTTTCAGTATTAAAACTGTAAGTTTTAGTGATTAGTGTTTACTATCTCTCTAATTAATTTGTTTTATTGTACAAACCCGTTTTAGATTCTTCAATCTGTAGGTGAAAGTTTGAGAATTTCAGAACATTGTTTTCACATGCACTTCATCAGTCAACTTTCAGATGATTTGCTCTTGCGAGTGTTGTCTTTTGTTCCGACAGAAGATGTTGTAGCCACAAGTCTTTTGTCCAAAAGATGGAGATTTCTTTGGATATTAGTGCCACATCTTGAATACAATGATACGAATCACATTGGTGGTGACTATAAGAGCTTCTATCAGTTTGTTTACAGGTCTCTGCTATCAAACAAAGCACCATTTCTTGGAAATTTGCATCTGAATCTTGGATATCACTGTCCCGTTATAGATATTGGACTATGGATTGATATTGCAGTTAGTCGCCGTTTACGCAAGCTGGAAATTGATATTAGATCTTCTAAGGAAGGCTCTGTTACTTTGCCAAGTAGCATATATACCTCTGATACACTAGAGACCTTGATACTCATCAAGTTCGTTCTTTTGAAGGTTCCTTTTCCTGTGTGTCTCCCGTCTCTCAAAGTTCTGCACCTTAAGCAAGTTGATTACTTAGACAACACGTCTATTCCAAGTCTATTATCTGGTTGTCTAAATCTTGAGGAATTGTTTTTGATTCGCCATCATAGAGACATAACGACTGATACCACTGTCGTAGTGCCTTCTTTACAAAAGTTGTCAGTGATCGACGTAAATTCTGGAGTATGTGGTCGGTTTGTGATTAATTGCTCTTCTTTGAAGTGCCTTAACATTAAAGATTATACGTTTTGCAACTTACGTCAAATTGAGAACATGCCTGAGTTGGTTGAGGCATATGTTGAGATTACTAAAGGAGTTACTCAACAGTTTCTGAAAGGCTTTTACTTCTGTCCGAAAACTTACTCTATGTTTACCAGTTTCAGAGGTAATAACCAAATCATCGAATATTGAATCTTGTGATATTCATATTATTACTCCTATCAGTCTTACTTTTTGTTATTGTGTATATTAAAAAGAACAGGTTATGTCTCCATCTTGTATGATTTTCAATCAGCTTGTTCATCTGAACTTGTATACATTTTCTCAAGGCTGGTGGGATCTTCTTACTTGTATACTCCAAGATTCCCCTAAACTACGATTTCTTAAACTCATCGATGTACGTATCGTCTCTATAATCTGCTTTTATCCGGCTTATTTTCCCAATACTATTAAACATTATTGACTGATAACTATTATGATGTTGGTCTTAGAAACATGTTTCTAGTTTTTGTGGGAAAGAAACCCCGATTGGTTGGAAGCCGCCGAGTTGTGTTCCCAAGTGTTTGCTGTTTAGTCTTGAGGCATTTGTGTGGAATGGATACAAAGGGAGACAAGGAGATACAGAGATGGCTACATATATACTAAAGAATGCTGCTTGTTTGAAGAAGGCGAGATTCTCTCCAGAATCTACTGATGTGGGAAAGAAGTATCAGATGCTTAAGGACTTGGCATCTATACCTACAGCTTTAACTTCTTCTAAGCTTCTATTCGACTGAATAATAATAATAATTGTAACACATTTAGTTTTCTTGGTATCCCTTTTATGATTGAGTTTGCTGTTTTGTTATGAGACTGATAATAATAACCATGTTAAACTCAGTTTGCTTATTCTCCTCCTAGAGAAGTTTCTAGAAATCAAATCTCTTGAACCGCCCAAAAAAAAAAGGAAAAAAAGATAAAATTCTTGGAAAAAATTATATTTCAATCCTGGTTAAGCTTGAAAAAAAAAATAAGCTAATTTAATATATATATATATATATATATATATTATATATACGGAATACTCCTCCATTTTAAAAAAATTGTATTTCTAATATTTTCCATACAAATTAAAAAAAAATATGCAAAAACATTTTCTACAGTTTAATAATACATTAAAATGTTTATCTCTGATTAATAAGTTGAAGCAATATAGCCAAAATTGAGGTTAGTTTAAAATTTTGCACTAGAAATGATATTATTTGTGAAACAAAGATAAAATTTTAAAAAAATACTCTAAACGGAGAGAATAAGTTTAGGCAGTGCCCATGGTCAAAAGGGACCCACAGTAAACAATTTTTTTGTTTCCTTTTTTTTTGTTTTAACAAAAAGCTTCAGGTCCATTAAAGTAATTTAGTTTTTTTAGGCTGCAGAAATTTTTTTTTTTTTAACATCTGCAGCATAATTGTTTTACTCATAGTCTATTTTAGGTTTTAACTGGTTTCTTCGCTTTCAATTATGAAACTTGGTAAATTTAGGAAAAAATTGCATACAAAGAATTTTATTAAATTATTATATTGTACTGTATAATTTTTAGGTTTACAATGGCAGTTGAGATTTATATCCCTAATTCTAGGTGTTTATTTGCTATTGTCTAATGTTTTGAATATTAAAGTAAAGTAATAGTAGTTTCTGTTATAAATCATTGTGGATTGTCAAACTCTAGTTCTGGCCCATCAGGCCCATATCCGATGAGACTTAAGACGGTTTATACTTTTCCTATTCCGAATAGGATTTACCTTTTATCTCTTGTATTGATTCCTATATAAAGGTTCTATTGGAACCTCATTATCGATAATACAACACACAAAATTCCCCCATAATTCTCTCTAGTTTACAACACGTTATCAGCACGATAGTCTCTAAAACCCTAGCTAGCAGCCGCCGCATCTAAAACCCTAATCTCGCCGCCGATCACAAAGCAACCGGATCAAAGCAAAGCAAAGAAGATCTCTTGAAACCAGTCAATCTTACTTCACTCTGAGACTCGGTTCCCCCAATACATGGTAACGGGGTTGTGAAAAGATTGATTGAGTGTATTTCTTGAGGAAGATATCTGGTTCGTGATTTTCACTTCAAACCGAATCTCTAAGGTAAGTTCTAAAACCCTAGAACATATATAACCATGAAATCGGTAAACCCTAATTAAATTAGGAAATCTCCAAAACCCTAAAAGATGATCTATATTCGGATATATGTTCTGATGCTCGGTTGTTCCGGCTAACCGGAAGTCATGTGTTCGGATGTATGATCCGGCTGTTCCGATAAAAACCCTAATTATATAGCATGTTCGGTTTTTCATGTTCAATATTAATTGTATGATTGCTGGAGTGTCGCAAGACACGGATATTCTTGTATGATTAATTATTATTTGTTTGTTGATATTCACGATGAGGTTATGAATTTGGTTAAATAATTATGAAACCCTAATTAATATGGATATTGCACATATATGTATAAACCCTAATTGATCCACATATGATTGTTTGTTTGATTGATAAATTTGATTACATGATTAATTATCATAAATTAAAATCCGATCAAAGCACATAGATATGTTAAGATCTTGCATGAAAATTCGATCATATAATTTTGCTAGATTATTATCGCATGAATTTATTTTACATAACCTTGCTATTTTGTTAAATCGGTTGCATGATAATAATTGTCACAAATTAAAATCTGATCAATATATAAATATTTAAGCTGCATGAGAACCTTGCATGATAATTTGAACTTTTATTTTGAGCATGCTAGGTTGCTAGAATATTATCACGTAAATTTTTTTACACCATGCATGAATATTAAAATTTTGTGATACTTAAGAGAATATGATGCATAATTTCAGATGTCGAATATCCAAAACTTGGAATTTGCTGCCCTTACTCTCTCGGGAGATAACTATCTACAATGCGCATTGGATATTAAGATCACTCTAAAGTCTAAAGGACTTGGCGAATGTATCGTTGAGAATAATAATGAGAATGAAAGAAATCGATACATGGCAATTATGATAATTCGCCATCATCTTGCTGAGAGTCTCAAAGATCAATACTTGACAATTAAAAATCCTCTTGACCTTTGGAACGAGTTGAAAACAAGATATGATCACCATAGAATGGTGATGTTACCAAAGGCAATGTATGAATGGAGGAATCTAAGGTTCCAGGATTTTAAATCCGTGGATGAGTATAACTCGGCCCTATTTAAGATTGTCTCTAAATTGAAGTTGTGTGGTGAGAAAATAACTGAAGAAGAGATGCTTGAAAAGACATACTCTACATTCCACACAAGTAACGTATTGTTACAACAACAATATCGTGGAAAGGGTTTCGAGACATATGCAAGTTTGATCTCTTGTTTATTGCTAGCTGAGCAAAACAATGAGTTATTGATGAGAAATAGTGAAATGAGACCTCCCGGATCAATCCCACTCCCTGAAGCCTTTACGGCCGCTGAAGAAAAGAAAGAAACAAACCATGTCCATAAAGAGTTTAATGGCCGAGGTAGAGGCCGAGGCCGTGGACGTGGAAGATGGCAAGGAGGACGTGGCCGCAGCTACAGTCCCTATGGCCGAGGACAAGGCAGAGGCCGAGGGTATCAACCCAACTTTAATCAAGGCCGTGGAAGAGGCCGTGGTAATTTTTCTCAGCCACAAAACTCGGCCAACAAGCATGGATGCCATCGGTGTGGAATGGGGAATCATTGGGCCAAAACATGTAGAACTCTCAAGTATTTGATTGACCTCTATCAAGAGAGTATTAAAGGGAAGAATCCAGAAGCAAATTTGGTCCATCAAGATCATAAAAATGATTTTGATCATGAGCAAGATGATCTAATGCAATATGAGACTTCAGATTGTCTAAAAGAATAAAGTTGATCTCGACATTTAGTTTCTATGTTTGGTTTTGGTGTTTTTATTTGCTTGGATTTATGTTCTTGAATTTATTTGTTATTGCTATTATTTTGGATTTATTTGATTTAATGAAAGGATATTGTTTTAAGTCTCTAAAATATGATTATTGATTTTGAAGAATGAGTGATGACAAGGATATTTTCGTGGTGGATAGTGGATCAAGCCACACGATTCTAAGAGACAAAAGATATTTCATAAATCTCACACTCAAAAGTGCCAATATATGTACCATAGCGGGTATGGCTAATTTAATAGAAGGATATGGTCAAGCAAACATATTATTACCTAAGGGTACACATCTAGAAATAAGTGATGCACTATACTCACCGAGCTCAAAGAGGAGCCTATTGAGTTTTAAAGACATTCGAATGAATGATTTGCATATTGAAACTAAGGGCGAAGGGAATAAAGAATTCCTTATGATATTTGAACTCGCCAATGGCCATAAGAAAATCCTAGAAACCATACCTGCCATATCTACAAGCCTTTATTGTGCTAAAACAAATATGATAGAAGCAAATGCCACGGCAAACAAAGTGTTTTCCGAAAATTTCACTCTATGGCATAACCGGTTTGGCCATCCCGGTTCTAACATGATGCGAAAATTGTTATTAAATACAAATGGGTACACATTGAAAGAAAGAAGAGTTATCCCAAAGAATCTCACGTGTGAAGCATGTTCACTAGAAAAACTCATAGTCAGGCCATCACCAGTAAAAGTGAATAAGGAAACATTGAATTTTCTGGAAAGAATACAAGGTGACATCTGTGGACCAATTCACCCACCTTGTGGGACGTTTAGATATTTTATGGTACTTATTGATGCATCCACGAGATGGTCACACGTATGTCTATTATCAACTCGAAATTTGGCATTTTGAGATTACTTGCTCAAATCCTTTGCCTAGGAGCACACTTTCCACATATCCCTATGAAGACTATACGCCTAGATAATGCTCGTGCATTCACGTCCCGAGCATTTAATGATTATCGTATGTCCATGGGGGTAAGTGTAGAACATTCTGTGGCACATGTACATACACAAAATGGATTGGCCGAATCATTTATCAAACGCATTCAACTAATTGCGAGGCCATTACTAATGAGATCAAAAATCCCGGTCTCAGCTTGGGGACATGCAGTTTTACATGCAGCTGAACTAATTTGCATCAGGCCATCTAGTGAACACAAATATTCCCCATCACAATTGCTAACGGGTCATGAGCCAGACATATCCCATCTTAAGACATTTGGATGTGCCATATATGTACCAATTGCTCCACCACAGAGAAGTAAGATGGGACCTCAAAGGAGGATGGGGATATATGTTGGATATGATTCTCCCACCATAGTTAAGTACCTTGAGCCAACCACGGGTGATCTATTTAAGGCCAGGTATGCGGATTGTCACTTTGACGAATCCAACTATCCAACATTAGGAGGAGATAATAACAGACTGGTAAAAAAAATTACATGGAATCAAACATCCTTAACATGGCAAGATCCTCGGACTAAAGAATGTGAAATAGAAGTCCAAAAGATTATACATTTACAAAAGCTAGCTAATCAATTGCCAGATTCATTTGCTGACCCGAAGAGAGTAACAAAGTCATATATACCAGCTGTTAATGCACCAATAAGAATTGATGTCCAAGAGGGACACAATCAAGTTGTTACAGAATCTAAAGCGCGCTTAAAGAGAGGTAGACCATTAGGTTCCAAGGATAAGAACACTCAGAAATCAAAGAAAGGTGCAATGGGAGAATCCGAGGTTATTGGAACCCTAGACATGAATGAACCAAAGGAACCAAACATTGATACTCGGGACGCCGAGCTTCAAGGTCCTGAAGTTCTTGACAATAATGAGATCTCAATAAATTATGTCATGTCTGGAAAACAATGGAATAGAAAGAATGTCGACATTGATGAAATATTTGCATACAAGGTAGCACTTGACATTATGGATATAAGCGAGGATCTAGAACCCACGTCAATATTAGAGTGCACTCAGAGAAAAGATTGGATTAAATGGAAAGAATCTATAAACATGGAGTTAAATTCATTAAGGAAGAGGAATGTATTTGGTCCTATAATCCGGACACCTCTTGATATTAAACCAGTTGGACACAAATGGGTCTTTGTGAGGAAAAGGAATGAAAATAATGAAATCGTGAGACATAAAGCACGGCTTGTTGCACAAAGATTCACGCAAAGACCAGGAATAGATTATGAGGAGACATACTCCCCTGTGGTGGATGCTACAACATTTAGATTCCTAATAAGTCTGGCCATAAGAGAAAATTTGGATATGCGGTTAATGGATGTTGTAACCGCATACTTATATGGTCCACTAGATAATAAAATATATATGAAAGTCCCAGAGGGTATTGAGCTCAAAGATAAAGAAAGTTCTCGAGAACAACATTGTATAAAGTTGAACAAAAGTCTTTATGGATTGAAACAATCAGGTCGAATGTGGTATAATAGACTAAGTGAATATCTAGTCAAAGAGGGCTATAAGAACAATCCCATAAATCCGTGTGTATTCATAAAGAAATTTACTAAGGGGTTTGTAATGATCGCGGTGTATGTAGACGACCTGAATATCCTAGGAACCTCTGAGGAAATTTCTCAAACAGTCGAATATCTAAAGAAAGAATTCGAGGTGAAAGATTTAGGAAAAACAAGATTTTGTTTGGGGTTACAACTTGAGTACATGAATAATGGAATCCTTGTGCATCAAATGGCATATACAGAGAAAGTACTCAAGAGATTTAACATGGACCAATCTCACCCATTGTCTAGCCCCATGGTTGTGAGATCCCTTGACTTGGATAAAGATCCATTCGGTCCAAAGAAGGATGATGAAGACGTCCTTGGTCCCGAAGTGCCATATCTAAGTGCCATAGGAGCTTTGATGTATTTGGCGAGCCACACTAGGCCAGATATATGTTTTGCCGTGAATTATTATCAAGATTTAGCTCATGTCCGACCCAAAGGCGCTGGAACGGGATTAAACATATACTTTGTTACCTACAAAGAACGAAAGATTTGGGATTATTTTATACTAACCATAACAAAGATGGTTTGATTGGTTTTGCGGATGCAGGTTACCTCTCGGATCCACACAATGCTAAATCCCAAACGGGATATGTTTTTACTCACGGTGGTACGGCTATATCTTGGCGATCCATGAAGCAAACTCTGGTACGGTGAAGCAAACCATGCAGAAATCTTGGCGATGCATAAAGCTAGCCGTAAATGTGTTTGGTTGAGATCAATGACTCAACATATTAAAGTGGATTGTGGAATGACCGAAGGAAAGGAGGAACCAACCATATTATACGAGGATAATGCAGCATGCATAGCACAACTCAAAGATGGATATATTAAGGAAGACAGGACGAAACATATTTTGCCAAAATTCTTCTTCACACATGATCTACAAAAGGATAGAGAAGTACAAGTTCTACAAGTTCGTTCAAGTGAAAATTCAGCAGATCTATTTACAAAGTCTCTACCAACCTCGACATTCAAGAAACTAATACATCAGATTGGAATGCGAAGATTGAAAGACATTCAGTGATGTTCGGAACAGGGGGAGTAATGCGTGTTGTACTCTTTTTCCTTATCTCGGTTTTGTCCCAACTGGGTTTTCCGAGAAAGGTTTTAATGAGGCAACATCCAAAGCGTATTACAAGCTCTTAGAGTTATGACATCCAAGGGGGAGTGTTATAAATTATTGTGGATTGTCAAACTCTAATTCTGGCCCATCAGGCCCATATCCGATGAGACTTAAGACGGTTTATACTTTTCCTATTCCGAATAGGATTTACCTTTTATCTCTTGTATTGATTCCTATATAAAGGTTCTATTGGAACCTCATTATCGATAATACAACACACGAAATTTCCCCATAATTCTCTCTAGTTTACAACAGGATTTATTTTCTTTTCCTTATTTCTTTACTTTTTTTGGGAGAAGAAGGAAAACATCTATTCTAATAATTGTGAAAATTTAAGGAAAACACAATTAACTGACTCTTAGGATTATTATAAATAGAGACATTCATTATATTCCATCAACAATCTCTCATAATCAATTATACATTCATAAAATCTTTCATCACTAAAAAACCTAATCATCATCATGTCTTCAAACAAGATCGTGTTGATAAGTTCCGATGGCCAGGATAGTGTTTTTAATATGTCTTTAGCATCATCAAACATTCATCATCTCATCTAGATCATTGCCGTTTCCGAGACTCATCGCCTTTTCTTATTTTAATTCAAAACCATTTTTACCGCTTTGTTTACTTTTCCAATTTGGTTTCAAAACTTAAATCATTTTGTTTGCTTATATCGAACTATATAATTGCATTCTTAGTGTGCTTTCTAATTTTCTCATGGATCGATACCTAACGTACTTCAAAGTACCTAGAGTTATTTGATAGACCCGGTTGCAAATCCTTCGTTATCAGAAGACCAAAAGGTCTTTTCAGATAAGAAAATTTACATATTTTTATTTTTATTCTTTTCTACAATAAATGCCCCACAAACATAATTCATCCATTGCATAATATGTGCCTCTCAAATTTCCTTAGAACTCTTAGGGCAGGATCCATCTCAGCCAGTGGTAATATTTGACATCGGGACATGCATTCGATGCTCTTGATATCCATGGTTTTTTCATGATTTTATCATTTTGTTTTGATCAATTTTATCTCATTTTACGTCATTTAGAAGTGTAAATATGCAATCAAGTCGCATTTTCGAGTAATAGGTTATATATATATAGCATTTTGCATAGTTTTTTCATCTTTTTAGGTGAATGAGAAGTTCTGAGGAAATCTCAATCATTTGAGAAACCATAATGATTAGATCGAAAAGCATCAAAAATGAGGGATATGGGTCGAAACGGAAGTGAATTTGGAGTTATGGTTAGGAAGTTATGAATATTTAAAGTTTCAACACGCATAATGCATTCCGTAGCGGGCACAACCACCAGAGTTGACCGCCAGAGACAACACGGATTGAACATGCTTCCGGAGATGATCCTAGCGGCCATTTGGCCACCACACTTGACCGCCAAAGTGAACTATGCAGCTTTTGGTGACTCTAACCGCCTGAATGGACTGCCACAGCCTGCTCCGCTTAACCTTTGTTGCCTCCCAATAAATACTTGTAAAAACACCTCTAAACCTAAGTGTTCTCCTCTCTATAATTGGTTTTCTCTATTTAGATGTTTTGGATTGATCTTCATCGTATTATGCCACTTTATTGAAAGATTTCTTCACCTCTTCTTTGTACATCCATGTTTATATCTTTTCTTTTGTTTTTTCTTTTAAGTTGTTAGTCTATTAGTTGGAACATGTGTTATGCTTAATTAGGATGAATTGATGGTTAGATGATGGGTTTTTATGTTGATTATTTAGATCCTTCATCAGATTAATCATAATGCGAGATTTGACTTCATCTCTCAAATTCTAGAACTTAGGATTTTAATTTTACGTCCGGAAGGTGTTCGATGAAATGTTTGAACCAAATCTTTTATTAGCTATACATAACTTAGCTAATGAGAATTTATGATTAGGATTTTTAGTGAACTTATTGGAATTGTTTATTAATGATTATTGATTATTTGATTGCTAACGAGAGTTATTGATTATTGGATAATTAGTGAAGTGATTAGTGTCACGAAAGTGGATTACTCATAATTGTGAATTCTATGTTCTAGGATAATTCTTAATTCAATCTCTTGCATCATTGTTTGATTGTGATTTCACTCTTATGATAGTAAAACCCATGATTCAATGCTTTTTCTCTTGTTTTCCTCTTTGAATTTCACTTCTTTACATTTCTTTGTTTATAAACACCTAATTATTTGCTCTAGATTAGTTTGAATCTCAAATCTCTAGTGTGTGATATTTACTCCTTATGGATTCGATCCTAGAGTTCTATGCATGATAGGTTAATTGGTAAACATATGACTATCAATAGGTTAATTTGGCGCCGTTGCCAGAGACTAAATGATTGCCATTAGAGTTAGGATTCAAATTGAGACTACACTCTTTTTATTTTCTTTTGTTGCTATTCCTTTTACCTTTATCTTGTGATCTTGATCTCTTAGGTGTACAACTAGAAAAATGAGACATGTAAGGAAGGAGTGAACAAGAGGAAGCAACCGTCAAGCTAGCAACATTATACACGCCCTTGGGAACTCTCCCAAGCCTATCCCTTATCAAGCTAGTGACACAAAACAATCATTGATTAAAAAGGACGAAGCTCGTCATTCCCATGGAGCTCCAAGGTATCAACTTCACCTTTGTATATATTTTTTGTTCATTTCCTTCTAAATTCTTTGTTTTGTTTCCTTTCACGGCTCATTTCTCACTGAGACGGTGGTAAGTAAGTCTGAGGGAGGGAATTGTGTGCTAACTTCATTTTGAGTTGTTTTGTTTTACCTTTTATTGAGTCATTGCATTTTACATAATTATATGCATTGAAAAAGCCAAAAATATCAAAAAATTTAGGAAAATAAAAACACAAAATAAGAATATAGGTTTGCATGTTCATATGCATAGGGGGATAAACTAGCATGTAAAGGTCCATGCTTAGCTTGCAATTATTCTCTTGATAATGCTCTAGTATTGCTTAATCAATATTCAAAGTTTTGAATCTTTGCACTTTGATGTCTTCACTCGAAAGATGGACTCTTGATTGATGTTGGCTTGATTATTATCAACTCTAATCTATTGGACTTTAATTAGGACTTAACTCTCTCGCTTAGGGGTTCAAAATTCTTTCTCATGGGCTTTGATCAATGCATTCAGTTTTTCTTATGCCTTTTTACCACTCTTTGCTAAACCGGATGGCCATTTTCACTCTAAATATGGTTTTTCACCCTTTACCTAAACCATTCTTTCTAACCTTCACTGATTTTCTTGAGTGAGGCCTTTTTCCCTTGATAATGTTACATAGGTAAAATATTGAGAGTATCGGGGACGATAAGTCTTGACCTCCATTAAGAGCTAAAGTCAATAACCTTAAGAGCTAGCATCTAGGATGAGAGGAAAGAAAGAATAGGTAATCTTGTCGATGATTGAGAATGGATGTGGAGACTCTAGTAATAGAAATGTTCCTTGAACCTTCCTCTTTTCCTAATAATAAAAAAATGATGAGAAAAAAATGATATACGAATAGAGGGGCCAAGGAAAAGAAGAGTCAATGGTTTGAATATAAAGAATCTCTTAAAGTGTTTGAAAAAAGATTAGGAGATGGTTTAAAGTGGTGGAATGTTAAAAAGAAAAAGATTGTTGGTTTTAAGCCTCTAAAAGTGATGATGGGAATGGAAAAGACTAGATATCACAATGCTTATAGGATTGGGTAGAACAATGGAGGTTGAACTTACATAAATTGTTCTTTTTCTTAGATAACTTTTGCCTAATGTCTAACATTCTGTTTGATTTGAGAGAAACCTACTAAAAGCACAAAACAACCTCATTCATTTAATCTTTCTCACTGAACCGGTTGAGAACGATTGACATTCCCTTAGCGAGACTACATGCCATTTTGATACTACAGAGTGTTAACCCAAACATAAGACTGCAAGTGCACAGATAATCTCAGTAGTATATATGGGATCGAATCTACAAAGACCAAGGTTACACTACAAATCTTTGGAGTGAAACTAAGCTAAGAAAATGATATGATTGTTGGTTATGATGTGAACAAAAATAGCAATCAAAAACGATGTAACTTATGGATTAAAAGTGTCAGGCTCTAGGAATATTCGCAAGATCCTTAGATCATGAACCAGATAATTATTCTGGGAACTGATAAGCACAGTCTCGAACTCAAACATCAATTTATAACCAATTCACTGTCGTGGTTATAATCACTTTATCTAGCAACCTAAGATTCTAAACTGTCGTTTGAAGTTAGAATTCTAAACAAGCATTAACGAATAGATTTAATATATTCAAGGATCGCCTTAGCATCAAATTTTGTTGGCTAAGGACAATCCGCTCACCTATGTCCTATCAAGCAATCTATAACACTTTTGATAAATTGATTAAACCCTAAATCAGAGACTAAGTGATCAGTTTAGCCTAAGCAATAAGAACAACGATAGATGAAGACAACATATGATAAAAACCATATCTATGTCTGATTCAATGATTCATAGATCCCTTTGAAACCCTAAAACCTAACTATGAGACTACTTAGACATGGAAACAGAGAAACAACAAGGTGATAAAGAAAAACTCATGATCCAATAGAAAAAAATCCAAAAATGTCTGAATAGAAAATAAAACTTGAATCCAGTGAAGCGTAGAGGAGAAGGAGGCGTGAAAGAGAAGCGTAAAAGATAATCCCCAGAATCCTAGGGTTTAGGGATATTTATACCCTTACAAAATAAAATAAAAAAAAATAAAGAAAAAAGAAATAGAAAATACCCAAATTTCAGAAAAAAAGAAAGTTAGGTCGTGGTTATCAAGCTCCGGCAAATTTTGGCGGATCCCAAGACATAGTCTCCAGACTCCTACAGATTTCAATTAGACTTTTGCGAACTTTTAACAGACTTTTGGAGGTTTCAGCAGACTTCAGCAATGATTAAATAGAATATGCTCCAAGTCTGTTATCTCGCCCTTTTCGATCCAAAATGTAGCTAAAAACTCCAAATTTCAATCATATAATCCTGCAACTCAAACATGACTCGAAACACGACAAAACAGTGATAAAACAGACTCAAACAAAACAAAAGACTCAAAATAATGGACAAAACAAATGGGTTGGGACACTAAAAACACAACACATCACATTTGCATAATTGAATGTTAAAGAGTTGAAATGCATGATTGCAAGTGGATGTCTTGAGTTTTATCATAGAGTAAACAAATTGGAGTTGAAAATAAATGTAAGGAGAATGATTGATTAAGGATTCATTTTTGCATTGTTTGAAGTATTATCTTGGGGAAATGATGTTGATGGCTTAGTTGATCTTTCATGGTTATGAATCCTACTTTCACATTTTTTCTTGGTTTGTTTCTTGTTGTATGCTTGCGAAAACGCAAAAGGCAAGTTCGAGCACCTCTAACCGAGCATATAGTTAAAGACTTAAAGATCAATATAAGATAAATTTGATCACTTAAACTTATCAATTAAAATATTATATGTAGTTATTTAATAACACTATTCAATGTTAAGCTACACAAATAGAGCTTACTGTTGTGCATCTAGCCTACTTCCCTATTCTCTTCTATTTCTGGTGCATCAAACTATCCTCTGGTAATCATACAAACCATCCGCCACTAGACCTTAAATTTTTCATTTTTTTAAACTAGATTAATTCAGAGATCTGTAGAAATTTGGTTGTTATTGCCACTAAAAACGTTAATTTGTAGAAATTGAACTTTGCCAACAAAAAAACGGCACACATAGTGAATCCTCAGCCAATGGACCATGAGTTATGCACCCTATTTATCTATTATTTTCTTCTTTTTCTCAATACTGAAAAAGGACGAAGAGACAAGCTGATAGCTGCAATAAACTGTTTCTCTAATCTAAATTAGTAACAGAACAAATTAGCAAATAAGCATGAGTTAAATGTGGATATCAATAATGTCAGTAAAGTGTATGAATATTTATAGAGAGATTTACGAAAATAGCCACTTTTCAATATGACTTTCCAGAAAACCACTTTGAACAGTAATTGTCAACAGTAATGCTACAGTGACAAAATTTAGAAAAATTGATTGGTACATTAAAACAGTTTTTGGTCAACAGAAAAAATATTTGATACACAAAAATTTAGGTTATTCGTAAACAAAATATAACATAGATAGTAACGTTCATGGTGTACTTTAGACAAAAATACAAAACAAAATTTGTATACGAGGAATTGTAAATGATTTGTACCAAAATATTTGTTCAAAACTGATTAATGTAAAGTTGGTGTTCCATAAAAGACATAAACTAAATCTTAAATTGTAAATAAGAAACCTAAGCCGATTAATGTACAGTCGGTTGTCTATAAAATACATATAAATAAATAAAAACTAAACTTTAAATTGTAAATGAGGAATCCAAACCGATTAATATATAGTCAGTTTTCCATAAAATACATATAAATAAGAAAACTAAACCCTAAATTGTATATAAAGAACCCAAACCGATTAATGTACAATCTGATGTCCATAAAAAATATAAAAAAATAAAATTAAACCCTAAATTGTAAATGAGGAACCCAAACTAATTAGTTTATAGTTGATCGTCCATAAAAGATATTAAATAAAAAACTAAACTTTAAATTGTAAATGACAAACCCCAAGCTGATTAATGTACATTCGGTCGTCCATTAAATACATTTAAAAAAAAAACTAAACCATAAATTATAAATGAGGAATCCAAACCGATTATATATTGTCGGTCGTTAATAAAAGACATATAAAAAGAAAACCAAACTCTAAATTGTAAATAAAAAATTTAAACCAATTAATGTACAGTCTTTCGGCTATAAAAAATATTAAAAATAAACTAAACCCTAAATTTTAAATAAATAACTCAAGCTAATTAATGTACAGTCTTGCGTCTATAAAAGACATTAAAAAAAAAAACGAAACCCTAAATTGTTAATAAGGAATCCAAATCAATTAATGTCAGTCTTTAGTCTATAAGAGAAATTTAAAAAAACTAAAACCTAAATTATAAATGAAGAGCCCAACCCGACTAATGTATAGTCAGTCATCCATAAAAAATATTTAAAAAAAAAAACTAAAAATTAATCGAGTTTGTGTATTTGAACATGCACCACTCCTTCGAATAAGGGAAAAAACAAACAAAAAAATTAACCGAATAAAAGATTTGTTATGTACTTCAAAACTAAAATATTTGAGTATGAGCAAAAAAATTGATATTATTAGGTTTGAATCAATTACCAAAATTTATATCCTAATAAAACTTAACCCTATATTATAATAGAGAACTCAAACATGATTTTTTGACTATACAAACAAAAATGTCTCATGGACAATATATATATATATATATATATATTTATCTATGAACGTTCGTGAACAAAATAAAATAGATAAAAAAAAAGTTTTAATTAATCGAAAGACAAAATAGTCTTTTTACATTAAAAATGACTTTTCTCGAGGGATGTTGGAGATGTGGCTTTTTAGTGATTTTTTTGAAATCAACTTATATTTATATTTGCTGTCTGCTGACACTCTCGCTCTCTCTATAAGTCTTCCAAGAATTTGCAAAGGGTTCACCCATGCCATTTATAAAATTTTAAATAATTTGTGAGAAACTTTTAATATTTATCTTTGGTCCATGGAGGATTCGCACAAACGGTTGAGAAAAGGTACATGGACTGCTGAAGAAGATAGTCTCTTGAGGAAATGCATTGATAAGTATGGAGAAGGCAAATGGCACCTTGTTCCCGTAAGAGCTGGTATATTATTTTAACACATATAAATATAAATATACACACACATACACAATAAATTACTAAAATATTTTTCTTTCTCTCTATCTAGTATTCGGAAAGTTAATTAATCAACGAGCGGCTATACAAATAAATGTTCTTTTTTCTTTGTTTGATGAACAAATCACTGTTTCATGCTTTTTCAGGTGGTTTATGGAAAATATACTATTTTCTTGAAGTAGCATATTGATGGCAACCTCTATAAAGTGGTTCAATTATTTTATTAGTTTGACGTTAAGAAAACTAATTCTGCTCGAAGACTTGTTTATGTATGTGAATTGTATAAGATTTCTATTTGTGTGCATAGATTCTTAATGATAAAAATATAGAAGGAGACCAAAAAGCATTCATAACATAGTTAATGTCAATTTTCAAAAAAAAAAAAAAAACATAGTTAATGTCAATTATTGGTTTTGTAGGGCTAAATCGATGCAGGAAGAGTTGTAGATTAAGATGGCTGAACTATTTGAAGCCAAGTATCAAGAGAGGAAAATTTAGCTCCGATGAAGTTGATCTTCTTCTTCGTCTTCATAAGCTTCTAGGAAATAGGTACTGTTTATTTGATATACTTATTTTTTCAGGAGCCATAAGTTCAATACTAATAATTTTTTAAACGTATTTATATTGTTTCACAAGGTGGTCTTTGATTGCTGGTCGATTGCCTGGTCGGACGGCCAATGATGTCAAAAATTACTGGAACACCCTTTTAAGTAAGAAGCAACTATGTTGTAAAACCCAAAAAATTGATGTTTTAAAGCCTCGACCTCGACCCTTCTCTGTAAACAATGATTGTAGCCATCTAAATGTCCTGCCTGAAGTTGAAGTTGTTCCTTCATGGCTTGGGCGACTCAACAACAATAATGTTTGTGAAAGTAGTATCACATGTAATAAAGATGAGGAAAAAGATAAGCTTATTAATGATCTAGTGGATGGAGATAATATGTCGTGGGAGAGTATACTGAAGGAGAGCCAAGAGGCAGATGTGTTGAGTTCAGAAGCTACGGTATCAGAAAAGGAGGCGACCTTGGCTTTTGACGTTGAGCAACTTTGGAGTCTATTTGATGAAGAGAATGTGAAACTGATGAATTAGTGTTGCTCACCATTTTCTTTCGCTTGTGTGTGGGTTTGCATTCAGATTTATTGTGTATATTTCTAAGTGAAGTAATATGTTTTTTTTTTATGTTTCTGTGTGTGTTTATCTATTGCAATTTTTAATTGTATTTTAAAAATTTGGATTTTTTAATAATTACCTGCATAACCGCAAAGAAAACACTATTATTTTCTTGAAAGAAGTATACGTCATTAATTTAAATCAAAGGTGATAGCATTTGTTACAGTATAACTTGATGATATGAGGAAACAATCAATAAAATTACAAGTAGGAGAAATTAAAGTTTGAACCCGAGAAGAAAATGGTTGAAAGTTGAAGGTTGCATGGTCGGCGAGTTAGCAAATTGTGGGTTAGTTAGTGTTAATCTAAAATGACTTAAAATTATTATGGATTTTTAGAGTCTATTAGAATAAGCAGAGGAATGCCATGGTACAATTGTTGTCATCTCCATCACAAAATTGGAAGCTGTTGTCGTGTCTCTAAAGAAAACAACTGATGTCCTCTTCTGATCACCTATGAAAGACTTCTCCATCAAAGCCACTCAAGTTTTCAATTCAATTTCGCTCGAAAAATATCTAATATAAAATTAGAATCTGCTGACGTTGCTAGAAAAAATATATGTATTGAATTTGCTAACTATGAGAACTTACGAACCTTTTTATATATTGTCCAAATATTATCTTAATTAGTATTTTAGTATACGTACATAAATGTTTTAATGTTTCTAGAAATCGTTGATATTATACCCATATGTTTTTAATATAGTCTCGCTCAACATTACATGGTTTCACACTACCTAACCAAGTTTTTAGCAATCATTCTAATAAATTATTTTCGCATTAAAGATGAGAAAGGACTTTGAGTGCTATATTAAAATTATGAGTCAATCTATTTATACTAATTAATTTTAAATTAAAAAATAAAAACTGATGAAACTTAATAATAAAAATACTAGAAATAACTTTAAAGAAACTTAATAATAAAAAGTCCAGTTCTCATAATAAGCAAATTAAACGAAAATAATGTCGATTTTCTTAGAGATCATGTCGGCTGTGTAGTATTATTATAAACTAAAAATGCATGGGACAAAAACAAAAATTCTTAAAATTCCTTGTCGTTATAATTATTTTTATTATTATAAGTTATCATGTATTAATTTAACACGTGAGTTTTGCAAATAGGAGCCAACAAGAGAACTGGACTTTTGATTGAAATTTTTTTTATATATAAAGGTTACACACTTACACGTCACACGAGTGTAGTCAGGCTTTTACCAAACAGATTCATAATTATTTGAAACCATAATCTTCCTTGGTATTTGAAACCAACCTAAAAGAAAATTGAATTCAAACACAAAAAAAAAAAAATCAATCTTCTTGTACTATCAGTAGACCACTACCTATTTGTTTAGATTCCTAATTTGTTGCGCATATAATTTAGTAGTCTTGGAGAAAATTCTACAACACTAAACTTCAAAAAATGATTGCTTACTTCCAGAAATTTGTATAATTTTGTGTTAAGAGAACATTACCATATCACGGTCGTTCATCTGATACTTCCATGATGTTTCGGTTGAAAAGAAATGTCTGGAAAGACTATTTAAATCTCTAACTTAAAGATAAAAAAATATTATTAAAAAAAAACACAATTATTGTGTATGATTGTGTTTTCTGAAACTTCTTGAAAGAAACGAACAAGGACACTAACTATGTAGTTCTAATATGATGATGACTTCTCACCTTATCGTTTTTATGAGATTATGTCTGATGTGGAAAATTGTTTGTGGACGATGAGCGTGCATGCTACTATTTCTTTTCAAAAACATGCTACAAAACATCAGCTTATCATCAACTGTGATATCCTAGTTCACAAAATTACTTAATTTTTTTTTTGAAATTTTTTCACAAAATTACTTAAAGACTTTGTTATTACATATTTGATGTGTTGAGCGCGGTTATGACTTAAAAACATTTATTAGAAAAATTGAAATACATGAAACTGAATGTAGATGTTATTATTGATAAAAGAATTAATTAAGAGATTGATTATGATAAAAAATATATATATTTTTCTTTTACTATGTTTCAACTTTCAATGTTTTTAGCTTGAAAGACCAAGGTCACACTGGTTTTAACGGTTGTTTCAGTCTTTTTGTGCACAATGGTGTAAGCATATATTACCTTAGACGCTAAAAACATTGTGCATCCTTTGAACTGATCTCAAAACAATTTAGCATCCTTAGATCTTTACGTTACATTTAATATAGATACATCCTTTGAAATGTTGTCTCTTTCGAGAACACAAAAGAGGAATAAACATTTTAAGAAAAAAAAGAAGACACATCCTTTGAGTTCTGTCAAATGTAGAGATCTTACATAACATTTTTTTTTTGCAAGCTTATCTCTCTATGTGTTACAACAGATCACAACATTTCGGAAACTACATTAGCTTGAACTAAAAATGAGATAGAAATAAATCTATTTGCATTTTATAAGTGTTCGAATTCGAGGATGAATTTATTTTAATGGAGTGGAAATGTAATATCCTAAAAGTGGAAGTCTTCACTTTAATTGGAAGCTTGGAACTTTTGAAAACACGAATTTAAATCAAACACGATGATGCTTTTGATAGATATATAAAGTTTTGGACAAAACTATAACTATTCAGAGATTCAAGCGCCATACTGATGATAAAAAAAAATACCTATAAATAATTTTTTTACTTAGCTGGATGAGATTTAGGATTTATAAGTTCAAAATTCATCATCCGTTATCTAGGGTGGACCGTTCCTGCTTTTCCAAAATTTTAAGTAATATTTTGAGACACAAAATAGGTTATGATCTAATGCGGGAATTATGTTTTTAGTTTTAACATGGACTTATTAAGCCCAAACTTAAACCCAAATTCTAATGGTCTTCCTTTTTTTTTCAATTGTGTTTTGTATATTATTAGTTTCACTTACCACTATGGCAATTACGGAGAGCTTATTCAATTCTGATTTAGGTGGGTTTTTTTTCCTGTAAATATTCTCATTAATAAAGAAAAAAGTACATAGGTTTGAAATAAGACTCCAATAGATGATACCAATATGTACCTTCAAAAGCACATGGAGTTCAAAGAAAAAATCATCTTGTCTACATATGGAGAAACCGCCAGATTATAAATTAGATATATGTTATTATGTTGTATCCACGTTTGATTCGACAATGATAACCTTATATAGCCATTAAAGTCTTTCAGCAGGAAATAAATCTACGCACACCAGGAAGAGTTATGTTAAAGAATCAATCACCCTAAGAATTGTGAAAAAGAGAGCAAAACTATATCTAGATTCGTTACCATCAAGGTTCATAAAACATCAATAGATGCTCAACAAAACCTAATGGTAAGAAACTAAACAATACAATAATCAAGCTCGAAGTGCAGAACCAGTCTCGAACCAACGAACGTAACATATCTCACACCGATCTATTAAAAATCCACATGGAAACTAATACAACCATATCGAAGAGATTCGCTCCCTAGAGCAACATGTGTTATACCTATGAACCAATAAACATGAGACATAAACAAAGACAAGAAAAGCCTCTTCAACGATGAGGGGAACCAGATCTTCCTAGGGGTGGGCATTCGGGTACCCGTTCGGGTTCGGGTCGGGTATTTCGGCTTTTTCGGATGTTCGGGTTTAGAGGTACAGCACCCGTTTGGGTATTTCACAGCTTCGGGCGGGTTCGGATCGGGTATCTTCAAGTTCGGATCGGGTTCGGATACCCGAAGTATTAGAGAAAAATAAAAAAATGGTTAAATTTAAATAAAATTTGGTTATATTTTCACAAAATAAGTAAAAAGTTTCGGATATTTTAGTTATTTTGGTTTTAAAATAGTCAAACTACTCTAAGATACTCCAAAACTCTGGTATATTTACATGAATCTATCGAAAAATAAATGAAATATCCAAAAATATCTAAAATACCCAAATATTTTTAAAATTTGGATTATTACAAGTATATATATTATCAATATATTATTATTATGTACTATAATTTAAGTATGTTCGGGTATTTATTCGAGTTTGGGTTCGGATCGGGTGTTCGGGTTTAGAAGTCTAAAACCCATTCGGCTATTTTAAAACTTCGGATCAGGTTCGGATCGGATTTTTTCGAGTCGGGTTCGGATGCGGATTTTTTGCCCACCCCTAGATCTTCCGAAAGAGAGAGGAGAATTGGCAAAAAAAAAAATGTTGTGTTAGTGACCAAATCGCTCTGTCGTGCTCACCCACTAGAGCTATGTTGTCCCTCCTTAACCACCATCGAACTGTAAGATTCCGAGGTTAAAAAAAATTTTCGAAGATCCACAACTTCTAACGACAACAACTAAAGCTAAAGGAAGAAACTACGACATATGAATTGGTGCCAGCGCTGACTAAGCCATCAGGCACCAGTCCAAACCGTTGAGATAAAAAAACCTAGGGGCTTCTAGGGTTTTGTTTTGCTTAGGAGGTATTTATGTGGAATTTTAGTGATTAAGAGCTTGATTGGTTCAGCCGCTACCACCTGTAAACGCCGCGTTTTCAGGCACTTTTGGTTGCAAACATTTCATACTAATTATGAAAATCGCAACATATCGTACTAAACGACTTGAAATCGCTAGATTTCAAAAGCTCTTTCAGCTACGAGCAGTTGCGGTTGGTTAAAAAATATAACATGTACAGAGAAAGAAAAAGTGATGATTTTTAACTGTAGGTGGTAGTAATAAGGCTTATCTTTTCTTTTCTTTTTTTTTGTGTCAAACAAAACAAACAAACAGCAATAAGGCTTATCAAATTCATAAAAAACATTTGGAAACTAGCATGAATGATCAAATGGCTTCTACCACTGGTTCTGGTTTTGGCTTGCTACCAGAAGGGGACCTTCACCTATTAGGAGGAAAAGTTCAGAAAAAAGTGCTTACATGGCCTCAGCAGGAGTGCTGAAGGGAAAAATTCAGATGTAGAAGAGACGAAAAGTTGAAAAATATATTTTAAAGAAATAATAACTTTGAAAATTTTAGGGTAAACCTTACGATGTAGATGTTTTCTTTTAAGAAATATTTTAAAGAAAAAATAACTTTGAAAATCTTAGGGTAACATCTAGCTACTATTTGAAAGAGTTTTTATATGAACAACAAACTTTGAATTCAATTAACCAGTAACATTAAACTTCAATATAAGTATAAAGTCATTTAAATTAATTTTATTTGAATAACACATGGTTTTGATTGAATTTTTAAAATCTTCAATCCACTAACACATGACTTTAAATGATTGTGAACAAAATTGTACATTCAAGAAAAACATTTGAAAATCTGTAAAATGAAAGAAAAAGACTATACAAGGAGGAGAAGAATAAATAAGAAAAAAAGATAATAGAGGTTTTATTCTTTCTCAAAAGAGGTCATTGTTCTTTTTCCGCCTTATTGCTCTATTCTACTCGATTTCTTGTGCATGAAACTATACTGTCTCTTTTAATCATATAAACCATCAGCCGCCAATAATCAATCGTTCTTTCTTCTAATTTTGATACGAAACATGTTTTATTGTTGTAAGTACTGAAAAAGGATGAAGAAACTAGCTAGGTGCTATGAACCTTAATTTATACGAAACATGTCTTATTTTCTTAAGTACTGAAAAAATGAAGAAACTAGCTAGGTGCTATGAACGTTAATTTTAACTAAAGTCCAAATCAGTGGTCGACCAATAAAATAGCAAATTAAGCACGGCAGCTAAAAAATGAACGTGGATACTAAACATGCACGTCAGTCACTTCCTTATGCCCGTCACGTGTATATATACTCACTCACATACTTGCATTCTCTTTGGGAAGCCACAATATATACCCTCTTCCCCGACCCTTAGAAGATTTTAAATAATTTGGTTAGATACTTTCAATATTCATCTTTGGTTTATGGAGGATTCTTCCCAAGTGTTGAGAAAAGGTGCATGGATTGTTGAAGAAGATAGTCTTTTGAGGCAATGCATTGATAAGTATGGAGAAGGCAAATGGCACCAAGTTCCTTTGAGAGCTGGTATATGTTATTCACACACACACACATACATATATATATATATATATATATAATATTAAATTTTCTCGGTATCTATTATGTGAAAATAGAATTATATCCGAGCACACAAATCATTGGGTTCTTTTTTTGTGTGTTTTAATGGACGAATCTTGCTTTCATGCTTTTAAAGTTTGTTCATGCAAAATTCTTTATGATGTTCATATTTTTGTTGAACAAAAAGAAGATTTAAAAAGAAAAATAAAGAGAAAATGTGTACTATGTTTTTTTATGTTACATATTGCTAGCCTATTCTTTTCAAAAAATGAAAACTGAAAAATGAAAAATGAAGAAGAAGTAAATGATAAAGGTAAATTATTTTATTGGTTAGTCTTTTAGTAAATGAACTCAAGTGAAAAATTAAGTGTACGAACACGTGTTTAGGTGTGAAATAGTGCATTGCTTCTATTGGTGTGCATAGATTCTTTATGATAATGATAAATATATAAAGGAGACACAAATAATAGTGCATTGCTTCTATTGGTGTGCATAGATTCTTTATGATAATGATAAATATATAAAGGAGACACAAAATAGTCTTAATGTAATAGGTATAAAATAATGTCAATTATTGTTTTTATAGGGCTAAATCGATGCAGGAAAAGTTGTAGACTAAGATGGTTGAACTATTTGAAGCCAAGTATTAAGAGAGGAAAACTTAGCTCTGATGAAGTTGATCTTCTTCTTCGTCTTCATAAGCTTCTAGGAAATAGGTAATGTTTACTCAATGATATTTATTTCCAGAGCCACAAGTTCAATACAAATAAATCATATATATTGTTTCATAATGCTTTAGGTGGTCTCTGATTGCTGGTCGATTGCCTGGTCGGACCGCTAATGATGTTAAAAATTACTGGAACACCCATCTAAGTAAGAAACATGAACCGTGTTGTAAGACTACTATCAAAAAGAAAAACATTATTTCCCAGTCTACCTCACCGGTCCAAAAAATCGATGTTTTAAAGCCTCGACCTCGATCCTTCTTCGTTAAAAATGGTTGCAACCATCTCAATGGCCTGCCAAAAGTTGACGTAGTTCCTTCAAGCCTTGGACTCAATAACAAAAATGTTTGTGAAAATAGTGTCACATGTTACAAAGATGATGAGAAAGATGATTTTGTGAATAATCTAATGAATGGAGATAATATGTGGTTGGAGAGTTTACTAGAGGAGAGTCAAGAAGCAGATGCGCTAGTTCCAGAAGAGACGACAACAGAACAAGGGCCCACCTTGACGTTTGATGTTGAGCAACTTTGGAATTTGTTTGATGGAGACACTGTGGAACTTGATTAGTCTTTTTCTCACCGTTTTGTTTGCGTTTTTTTGTAAGGCTTGCTTTTGTATTAATCTCTATATATGTTTCTACGGATGTTGATATTTTGCAAAAATAAAATAAAACTTTATATGATAGAGGCGATGGATATTAAAATAATATTATTTTCTTAACTTGAATCAAAGGTGAAAGTGTTGGTGACAATAAAAATCAACTTGAGTTAACCATGAGGTAATTCACAAGCAGAATATCGTTTGAACCCGAGAAGATGCTGTATGTTCGGAGAGTTACCAAGTCGTGGCTTCGATAGGGGAAAGAATTTCACAGGATTTCGATGAAAAAATTTCCCGCACACTAAGGAAGTATAATACTTTTTTTTTTCTAACAGTTAAAATAAAGGATGGTTTTTGTCTTCATCTATCTGGTTGAAGAAGCTTTTTCTATGCCTTTAAGTGAGATACTAGCTTCGGTTCCTTGTGCTTGGGGTCTGCAGTTTGGTTTGTGGTACTTTCTCGTTTTTGCTTCTTGGTGGTGGAATCAATTCCTTGGTTGTACCTCTGTTCTTATACCTCAAGTGCGATTGGAGGAGGTGTTTGAGCTATTTGGTTGCCCCTCCTCCTAGATTGGATGCTCTTTCGACATTTTGAGATCTCTGATCTTCTAAGAGAGTATTGAATATCTTTCGATGCCGTTGTTCGTCGCTTGGTGGTGCTAGTTCATGGATTTTCTTGGTCTCGTTGACGGTTTTAAGTTTGAGTTGAAGTATATGCCTTTTTGTATCCTTTCTTATTGCTTCCCCTCTATTGTTTTCTTATGTAATATTTATTTCATATTATAACTTTTTCCCTTGCACCTGTTTTAAATAGAATGCCCTTTATCCAAAAAAAAGGCTGTTTTTTGTAGACTTGTATACATAGTTATCTTCCAATTTTTATTTTATTTTGTTTGTTAAATTGAGCTACTTGATTTGATGCAAATTGGGTTAGCAAAAAGGCAGACAGCTCTATTCATAATGTAATCAAAGTTTCTTAATTGTACGCTTGATTACATAGCTATGTTCTTTGACCAAAGGAAATAATATATAGTTATTTTCCAATTTTTTTTAAATGAGCTATTTGATCGATACAATAGTGGAAGCAAATTAATAAGATTAGAAAAAGGCAGAGAGCTCTATTCATAATGTACTAAATTTTGCTTAAAACAATTGAAACCCTAGGTCATATAGGTACTTGTATGCTCAAGGATATATATTATGCTGGGTTTCATTTCGTCAGTCTTCTCGGTTCTTTTGTTGTTGTTATTGTCGTTGTTTGGTTATATGTGATACATGCTTAGTATTTTACTATATAAGCTTGGGTTTGGCAGTGTAATTTGTAGGTGTAAGACTCTTGTCACGTACATAACTGAATATAAATATCGTGTCACCCAAAAGAATAGCGATACAAATAGATAAGTAAATTTGAACAAATTAGAGTAGTTTATCGACATTCGAATATCTTTTCTGATATTTTCTCTATAATTCTGTAATTTCTAATTAACCAGTAGAGCTAAAACCTACACTGTAAATCTACTACTTTTAAAGAGTATACTGGACCGATTAACATAAAAATAAAAGTATGAGTAGTTGCATTGGAAATTAAATACAATTTTCTGATGCAAAAATAAAATAAAAAAATATAATTTTTATTTTATTTTTTCCCTTCAAGAAACTCTAGTTTTGAATCCAAGGTCTCTGGAAAAGTATGTATAATGAGAATATAATTATTTTTATTTTTTTGCTAAAAGAGAATATAATTTGTTAACTATGCTAACCAAAATTTTTTTATGTATAGTTAATTATTATACAGATTAGTTTTGTCTTTCTCAAAAATTATTGATATTTTAGCACATATTGCGTAAGGAATCTATCTCTGTTATGTAATACAAATTTCGGTCTACATTACAGGGCTTCACATTTCCTAACCAAAGGTTTAGCTATCATTTTACCAAAAAAAAAGTATTTGCCATCATTACACAAAAATCAGTTTTACTGAAGAACTTTATAGCAGTTATCAGTAAATAATTAGTATTAGTAAGAAAAAAATTATTAGTATTAAATTTGATTTATAACATACATTATCAGTGGTCTTTGTATTATTCTTATCTAAGTTTCTTAGCTACTCTTCTAAATCGAGACATCAACAATGCAAATTAATAAAAGGTTTTGAAAGGAAAATAATAACATAATTTGTTGGTAATATCACAAATATTAGGTTGCAACAAATGCATGTCACGATTTCCGATAGAAAATAGTATTTATTAATTTTTCAAGAAAATTATGAGTAATTAATAACTCCAATTTCATCCATTTAAAATTTAATATTTTGATTCAACTAGTATTGTCAATGAGTTCCGCCGATAGAATCTCATTGAGATCAAATAACAATGGCCGCTAGGTAGTCAGTACGTAGCAGCATATATGGTCCGAGAATGGTAGTAAAAAATAGTTTATATATAAAATATATGTTTTCAAAATCTAAGAAAATTTTATTTCAAAAGGAATTTAAGAATTTACTTAAATTTTTTAGGAAATTATCCCAATGAATATATATAGTTAATTTTTTGTCAATCCAATAAAAACTACTATTATAAAAAGATTTCTATGTACAAACTTTTGGGCAAGTAAGAGCATTTCTATCAGTTGGTTCTGATGGAGTCAATTTTTTTATCACTTTAAATTTAGTTAAACAACTAAATTGTATTAAAAATACTAATATTTATAATAATGAGATACCTTAGTGAGAATATCTCCCCATAGAGATGCTCTAATATCCGTTTCCGTCGGGTTAAACCATAAATCATAAATGCATGGCATAAAAAACAAAAATGCATAAAAGAACCTCTGTCGCTATTAGTTATTATCATAGGTTTTGGACCATCGTTGTTATCATGTATCAATTTAACTTGTAGCATACGTGTATTCAGTGAATCGCTTACAAAAAATATAACATACGGCAACGTAAATATAGTTTTTGGCAGGACATGACAACCGTAACCGTTGAAATATTGTATTATTTATAAATAAGTACATAGATTGATTAGATTCTGTAAGTATATGCGTGAATAAATAGTATAATAATACGTGTGTACAGCCATGCCTCATGGCTTTTGCTAATAAGGGCCAAATGGAGCACTGTTACGAGACTTATGATTGAAGACGACACACGTTTACCGTAAACGTGTCATTACCAATGGATCTACAAAACTTTAACATGTTCAATGTCGTACATGCAAAAACGTTAATAATTGAATTCAAGATGCTTTGACAGTTGGGTGATTAAAATATCTTTTAGAAAAGTGATCGGTAACTTTTGGCGAATTTCTGCAAATTTAGAAAACCTTTTGCAATAAACTTAGAATCGGTAATTGATTTATTTATTCATGATCAGTTTAAGGCATGTACAAAGCAAACAGCTAGTATATGTGTGAGGTCAGGTTCACAGTTAAATATCACAACAACAAAAATGAATTCCAAAGTTTTTTTGTTTAAAAACATTAATAATACCAATACGACTTCTATTTAAAAGATTGAACATGGTAAAAATATTATTGAGCATTATTAAGTCTATTTTATTTTTGTTATATATAATTATTTCACAAATAATGATCGTTGTCGCAGTTGTAGTGGCGGCTTTTATTGCAAGATTTGTATATTTTAATTTGAGAATGTTTTTTTTTTTGAAAGTTTTCGATGTATTGTTTTATATATAATTAGAATATGGATTTTTATATGTATAATTTGTAGATTTAGAAGAGTGCATGTGTACTTTTAGGTTAAGTAAAAATTAAATACACAATTTTACTCCTTGATAGAAGTGGATGATTTATTAATCAAAGATCTTATTTACTCTTGTTGGTTTTAGTAATCATTTCTAGTATTTCCTCTTTTTTAAAACAATAAATAGCTAGCAAAATGTTAATTAGCTAAACGTTGGTAATTAAGTATGTTTAACTAATGAAATGCGTAGCCGAAGCAGTTTTACTTGAACAGAAGAGGACAAGAGTCACTTATACGAAACTACCATCCATTAGATGTATAATTTGTAGATACGGTTTTTGAAATGTTATTAGCAAAATGTGTTCTTATGTTAAGTAAGAATTAAATAGACGATTTTACCTTTGATAAAAGTGAATGATTTATTAAGCAAAATAGTTTACTCTCAGCCTGGGCAAAAACAAAACCGCGCGTACCTGAACCCGACCGAAAAAATTGGGTTTAGATCGTTGTGTATAAATACCCTATCAGTTCTCATATTCTTGGTATTTTGAGTTTTGGTTCAGCTTGGATAATACCCGATATCCGAATGAATATCCGAGCGTATCTTTTTTATCCGTTAGGTTATTTCAGGTAATTTTTATGTTACATATTTCGGAACATTTTTAGGTTACTTAAGGGTAAAATTGGTTACTTCGGTAATTTTTTGGCTACTGCAGATAATGTTTTGCTTACTTTGGGTAAATTTTAGATTATTTCGAATAAATTTTAGATTACTTCAGATATTTTTGAGTATTTTGGATAAAAATATCTGAACCAACTTGTAACCAATTTTTATTTTTATTTTTTATGCTGAACTATCTGATCTGAAAATTATAAATATCCTAATAGATTTTAAATTTATGAATCCGAAGATCTAAAAGATATGAACCAAACACGAAGAGGTATCCGAACGCTCATGTCTATGTACTCTTCTTGGTTTAGTATTCATTTCAACAGTCTCCTCTTTCTTAAAATCAAAAATACTACGAGTTCTACCAATTGATGCCAATTTATATATAATTATAATAATAGTTAGCTGAACATCGGCAATTAAATAAGTTTAATTATTGAAATATGTATCTGAAGCACTTTTTACTCGAAGAGAATAGGAAAAAGTTCCAGATTTCCAGCACACAAAGTCACTAACCTACCATTCAACTATTGTTAGCTATAACTTACCAGTCATATTGTATGTAAATTATATAATTGTCTACACACACACATTACGGGTAAGATATTAGAACTAATAACATTTCTAACTTTTCCACAAAAAAATGGTTGGAATGAAAATTGTACATTATCAAGTCAATTTTTTTTTTAAACAGAATCATAACTTATTTTGATATACGATTGAGAATTCTTTAATCAAATCCTATAACGCAAAACTTCCAACTTAATCAAAAATGGATGACAACTGTTTTATAATTTTGGGTCAAGAAAAAATGCTAGCATAAAAAGTGCTGTGCTTTAAAAAAATATTTCCAAATAACAAAGAAATTTCTGAAAATATCTATAAAGTATAATAAATTTCTATCATTTTGAAAGAATATACAATTATTGTGTATGATTATATACGTACCTTCGTAGGATGAATCCAAAGTGGAAGAAAAGAACAAGGACACAAACTGGGAACTTTTATATGAAGATGACTTCACACTTGCCGCTTTTATGAGATTCTGTCTCATTTGGAAAATTGTTCGTGGACGATGACCATGCACGTTCCATTCTTTTTATCTACAAAAAGAAATATAACCGATACTATTATATTTCACAAGAATAGTAAATATTTTCTTACTACATATTTGAAATGTTTGGTGAACGTATATAATACATAATTTAACATTCATAAATAGTGAATATAAAGGTTGTTATATTAATTAAAAAATATTCATTATGTTTGAAAAATTATAATACCAATTGACTCTTGGTCTAGTAGTTTTTATTAACAAAGAGGTCATAAGTTCGAGTACACTTTGGAGGAATTTATTAAATATGATATTATTAATGATTAGTCCCGGACACCGGAAAAGACTATGGATCAAAAATTTAGAATTGTTACGATTTATCAAAAAAAAAAAAAAATTTGGTGATAATAACAACTATTACTATATCACATGATTTCATAGTCTCAAGTAGAAATATTACCATATAGATTTGATTTATTGTGAGACATTTATTTTTGTATGTATCATATATGATTTAAAACTCTTATGTAGTTGATTAATTGATGGTTATATGTTGATTATTGAAAAAATGTCAAAAAACCATGAGCTTGCATTTTGTAGACATTTTAATCCCCAACTTACAAAATATCATTTAAATGCTAAAGTTTTGCGTTGACTTTTTAATTAAATGGGCAATTTATGTTGATTGTGCCATATGAGACACGAAGTTAAATCGAAAGACGGAGCACGTTTACGGGGTTATAACTTCCGTTAGCAGCTTCTGTTTAATGAAAACGATGTTGTTTCTCTCTTACTAAAAAAAACCTCAACTTTTAAATTGTGAATGTTTAAATCCTTAATTTTACAAAATTTTATTTAAATGTCTAAGTTTTTGTTGATTTCATGATTAAATAGTTACTTTATGTTGACTATATCATTTGAAACATGACGTTAAATCGAGAGATGAAGATCGTTTTCGGGGTTAAATTGTCCATGAGAAGCTTCTGTTTAATCAAAGCAACAAGTGGACCGGTGACTATGTTCGCCTTCTCTTTCTACTTTCGGTTGCATCATCAAGATCCAACAATAATAAGAAGTCAAAAATCTTCTCAAATTAAAATCCGCCTCTGTAGAAATAGAATTGAACGACGTCTTTGCCACCTTGACTCACCTGAAATCTTTGGAAAATTTCCATGAAATTCCCTAAAAACCCTCAAAAGATTGAGTTATCGGTTTAACATTCTTTAATCGGTTATCGGTTTAAACGTTAAACTTTGGAGATAGCTGAATAAATATTTTCTTAATACTCATTGGAAAGTCAAATACCCGATAAAATAATGTTAAAGCTCTAACTACGTAAATGTGCTCCATCTCTCGATTTAACAGCATACCTCAAATAGCATATTCAACATAAATTAACCATTTAATTATGAAGTTAACAAAAAGTTAAACATTTAAATGACATTTTGAAAAGTTGAGGATTTAAATTTCCACAATTTGAAAGTTAAGGCTTTTTAAGTAAATAGAAACAACGTCGTTTGATTAAACAGAAGCTGCTAACAGTAGTTTTAACCCTGTAAGGGTGCCTCATGGCACAGTCAATACAAGTTACCCATTTAATTAAAAAGTCAACGAAAAACTTTGACATTTAAATTACATTTCGTAATTTGGAGATTAAAACATCCACAAAATGCAAGTTCGTGCTTTTTCTTTTTTATATTTTTCTCGTATTATTAGATTATTCATTTAGGTTGTTCTTGATGCTAGATTTGACTTGACCTCTCAATGTCTAGATCTTAAGCAATTCACCCCCAGAAGATGTTCGATGAAATGCTTGAACTAAAACTGTTATGAGCTTTATATACCTAGCGAACGAGAGTTAATGATTAGGGTGTTTAGTGAACATATTGGAGTTGTTTATTAATTGTAACACCTCGGTTTCAGAAAATATGATGGTGCATAAGGAGCGTTTAAGAGATTTGATTTGACTACGTATATCACCTAAGTTCACTTATCTTTTCCGTCACTTGTCCAGAGAACACTCCAGAGTTAAGGGTGCTTGGGCTAGAGTAGTACTAGGATGGGTGACCTATTGGGAAGTCCTTTCCGGTACCGTGTGAGTGAGGTCAAAGCATAGGGAATGATCATGTAGTGATTTATAGGGATAGTAACAAGTCTTTTGAGCTTCCCAGAATAACGTACCGACCACGAGACGAGAGTGGAGCTCATGGGCTGAGAGAAGGTGTGGGTGCTCACGGACAGTGGCAGTCGAGGCATTACAATTTGGTATAAGAGCCAAACCCAGATGAGTGTGGAGACTTGTGGTCGAAACGAGGATGTTGCTCTGTTAGTTGGGGTGATTGTAACATCCCGGTTTTAGAAAATGTGGTGGTGTATGAGGAGCGTTTTAGAGATTTGATTTGGCTACCTATGTCATCAAAGTGCACATATATTTTTAGTCACTTGTCTAGAGAGAACTCCAAAGTTAAGTGTGCTTGGGCTGGAGTAGTACTAGAATGGCTGACCTATCGAGAAATCATTTAGTGTGAGTGAGGCTAAAAAAGGGGAAAGATCATGCTGTAATTTGTAGGGATAATAACAAGTCTTTCAAGCTTTCCGAAATAAAGCACCGGCCATTGGACGAGAGTGGAACCCACGAGTCGAGAGAGGATGTGGGTGGTCACAGACGGTAGCGGTTAGGGCATTACATTAATGCTCATTGATTATTTTATTTCTAAGGAGATTTATTGATGATTGAATAATTGGTGAAGTGATTAGTGCCACAAGAATGAATTAGTCATAGTTGGGAATTCTATGTTCTACGATGATGCTTAATTCAACCTCTTGCATCATTGTCTGATTGTGAATTCATTCCCTTGATAGTAAATGATAGATTAGTTTTTGCAAACCGGGTTATCAAATAATGTTTATACTATTATAGTATAAAGGGTATCGAAATCCTCGGAGAAACGAGCTTATAACACACCAAGAATCTAAATCTCGTTCTAATCTAAGCAAACAAAGTTTTAAGAGGTTTAAATCAAACTTTGAATGTAAATAAAGCGGTAAAAGCGGTTTAAAATCAAATAATAAAAGAGGATGAGTCTCGGTAATGGTTATCATTGAAATGAGATGATGAATGTTTGATGATGGAAGAACATATGATGAGCAATATCCTAGACTAAAAGATACAAAAATAAGACTAATCCATTCTCATGAAAATAACCTCTTCAACAATCATTCAATCAACAATAACTCTCATTAGCAATTTAAAATGATCATTGAGCATTAAGAATCAAGTCTAATCCAGGCATAAATCATCCTAGTCAACTACTGTCATATTTAAGAAATGAAAAGCATATTTAGGTTTTATTCAAGCATTTTAACAAACACCTTGTGGGCATGAAAATGCAAATAATCTAAATTAACAATCTCTTGCCTAATCTAGCAATACAAACAACCTAAATGAAAAATCTAACAATAATCTAGTCATAAACATCACCATCAATCCACCAAATCATTTCAATTACGAAACCCTAAACTCATCTAAAAAACTACTCACTAATAGTATGAAAACACAAATCAATTGGTTTGATTGATGCATAATCATGATTATAAGAAGAATAGTTGAAAGATTTAAGAAGATAAGAAGATTTGATATTTTGAATCAAAAAAATTCATACAAGATCCAAAAGAGGCTTAAGCCAAATCTCTCTAAAAACCAAGCATAAGGGAAACCCTATTAGGTCTAGAGTATTTATACTAAGGGGGAAAGAAAACCAATTAATCAACATTTAATCAAGTTAATTCATCAAAACTCATAAGTGAACCGGTTCAGCAACATAAAGAAAACTCGGTTTGGTTGATGGGCGGTGTCACTAAACCACTACAAGATCCCGCTGAGCTCCATCGGTGGTTGTCTCTCCGCTACGTCACCTCGCTGAATCTCCAACAAACCTCCAGAAACTACGTAGCGGTGGTGCTTAACCCACTGAAGCTTCACGACCACCACCAAACTGCTACAAGATCCCGCTGAGCTCCATCGGTGGTTGTCTCCCTGCTACGTCACCTCGCTGAATCTCCAACAAACCTCCGGAAACTACGTAGCGGTGGTGCTTAACCCGCTGAGCCATCCCACTGAAGCTTTGTGACCACCATCACACCGCTACAAGTCCTTGCCAATCTTTCCACCCCTTCATCAAATGCTTCACTTTTGATCCTCTTGACTCCAATCGATCCATCTTGTTGTAAGCTTTACTCCAAGACCTAAAGACAAGGAAAACATGTAAATATGCTACTAATCTCCTATTATGCAATGTAAACACATTAAATCTAATGATAAATACAATCTAAAACAAGCTAAAATGACAACATATCAGTAAAACCAATAGTCCAATGTCATTCTCTCGTTTTACTTTTTGTATTTCACTTCTTTTCTTTTCATTCTTTTCATTCTTTTGTTAATAAAAACCAAAACTATTTTTTTTTAATTAATTTGAATCTCGCATTTCTAGTGCATGGTTGTTTAATTAATAGGCCTAAAACTTTTTTATCAGGAAGTGCCTTTAGTCATATAGTTAACGGTTCACTTCTGAGGTCTATCCATTAGAGTTTGGTTCAAGTCGATTACGTTAGGTCATGTGCAGTGGGAGATTCTTAATGAGTCTCTCAACAATATTTAAAAAAAAGTAGGAGAGAGTGAGGAGAATCAGTTCTCATTTGAGAACTGATAAGAATTTTTTATAACCCTTACTTTTATACATGTTGATATCTTATTAGTTTTGCTTTTTTCTTTTTATGATTTTAAATTTAAAAACACTATTAAATTATATTAAGATTATTAAAGTAATATATTTAAAAGATTTAGAGTCTCTACCGATGTTGATGCTCCTACTCGACAAAATAAAAATTGAGTTACGAATCAGATCATATCGATCCAAATAAAAAAAAAAAGGAAAATTAGGTAAAAGAATTTGACCTCACCTTTGTAAATCTATACCTTTTCTTAGTTAGTCTACATTAATTAAATAACTAAATGAAAATTTTCTAAAAATTGTACAATCTAAATAAAAAAATAGAAAAAAATCATAAATTAATCTTCCTTCTTCTAATATAACTCACGTTCCTTCTCCATCAATTTGAGAATTGAGAAAATAACTCATGTTTAATCATCTAATTTCTTCTAATACATAATTCACACTTCCCTCAAGTTATCATCTAGAAATTTTTCTTTTTCTTTTTCTTCATAATTTGTTTATCTTGGAATGGTAACAAATTAAAATTTCAAGATAAATTGTGTTGGTTGTGTTTCCAGTTAAAGTTTCAAACTAAATTTTCTATTCCAAATAAAGCTATCTGTTGAACTAGGTTTTCATAACAACAAAGTAATTTATAATATGTGGGAAAAGAACTCTTGTATTGAATAAACTTTAGATCAAAGATTACAGGAAAATAAAAACTAGATTCTCGAAATGATAATCTAGTTAAAAATACAAAAGACAGAAGATCTAGAGTTTTTAAGGTTTTGAAGCTCTAAAGACATAAGATATAAATTACTTTGTTGCTACAAAAACCTAGTCCAATCAATGCCATGATGCACCAACAAACAGGTGGAGAAGATATAAGCTTGTTGCTTCATTTAATTCAAAGAAAAGCGTCATCCTATTATCTATCTTGTAAGTATATATATACCTCTATGCACTTAAGGTGTATAAATGTATACTTAAGATGTCTATATTCACTATTAACTTTAAATATCAGATCAAGTGTGGGAACTTGACATTGCGAGTGAAGCAAAACGGTGATAACAACTTCAATAAATTAACACCTCGCTAAATTAATAATTTTTTCCAATCCCAAATTGATATTTTGGCCTAATTATCACCTTTATAAATTAATAAACACGATAAATTAATAAAATTTTATAAAATACATTGGTTCCAATGTTATTAATTTATAAAAGTTTAATTGTATAACATCTCCTTTGGTCTTTCTCTCCTTCCCCGTCTCTCTGTTTTGTATCTCTGGCCCAAAACCTCATCTTTTCTTACAAGTTTCATAATGTTGATAATAATTACACTTCGTCTGTGCATAATACTTGCTAAATAATGTGTAACCAAACAAGAGGTTGAAAAAGTTAAACATAAGAAGGATTATCAGTGCTTAGAATTGTGATTCATCATTACTCTATTTAGTATATTATTTAGAATATATATTATACTTTTCCCTAATCTAGAATACATATTCTATCTTACCTAATCTAGAATACTTCTTCTACCTTAGTAATCTAAAATACATATTCTATCTTATGTAATCTAGAATACGTAAAACTTTACCTAGTCTAAAATACATCATCTATTTAATTTAGAATCCATATGTTACCTTAGGTAATATAGAATACATCTTCTACCTAATTTAGAATTCATCTTCTAACTTACCTAATCCAGAATAAACTTTAAATGCAACTATGTTTTAAAAAGTACAAAGGTATAGGTGAATGATTAATCACCCAGTTTGGAGTATTATTATAACTTTAGATGCAACTATGTTTAGAGAAAGAAAAATAAAGCTCATGATTAATCACCCACTTTGAATTCTTAATATCTTATAATAATCATGTTCGATGCAACTATGTTTTTAAAAAACAAACCCCAAGGTTTAGTCGACCCTTTTGGATTCTTAAAGTCACTTTAGATGCAACAATTCTAAATAAAAAATAAAGCTCAATGTATAAACATACAACTTAATCACTGAGACTCAAAAGCAAACACAGTCTTAGGTAATGAAACAAGAACAAACTGTGAATTCCAAAACCATTGAGAGAAAGAGATGAGAGATGAAGCAAAACAACTCAAGAAGCCATACATTGGCACTAACCATAAACCTTCATCGGGAAAAAACTCAATTCCTAGAGAATCCAGACTAATCAAAACCCAATTAAAAATATCCCACTACATCTGATATGCCACTAACACCCGCGTGAAGAAAACATAACACCAATTTCCAAGAGCTTTGTAAAAAAAAGAAAAAAAGACAGTGCCAACCTATAGGCCACATAACAGCTGCCTATAAAAGGACAAACAACACCTAACTTCCACGAATTTCGTAATACGTAGTTGCTGTTTTATATCATTTCCAAAGCTTCCCAATTACTATTTAGTTACCCATTAAAATGCCTGGATTTGTGTATAACAAAAAGAACAAATGACTGTCTCATTACGTAATTTACACAAACATACACTATATATATGAACGAATAAACTTGGCCAATTACAGTTTGCCTACATATTTGATGGTGGGGATCGATTCAATATCATTAATATTCATGAACATGGAAACCATAACAACTTTTGGTCCAAAACATGCATCTCAGTTCTCTTTTCCTTCTCGAATGAACTTGTTTCGGGAAATGAAACTGTCTCGCTTTCCAATATTTTCATTTCCTCGTAAGCCAGGAAAGCAGTTTTGTTTGAAGGCAACTTCTACTCCGAGTTGGGATGGTCGTACGTTCACAAAGTTGCCATCTTCTGAATGGACTAATTACTTCCACTCTGTCTCCGTCGAAGTCTCGGTGAGTCTAATACGTAGAAATGTTTTTTATAGGAGTCAAAATATAAAAAATTGATTTAATAGGGGTCATATATTAACTAGACAGAAATTTATATAGGTTTTATACAAAAAATACATCAAAACAAATACCCCTAATTCCTCACTAGCTCCGCCACTGAGTCTAAACGTAAGATATCTGTATTCATATAGATGTAGCAGCGATCAATTCATTTTTATATATCTTTTCTAGGAAATGGATGCGCTTGAGAGAGAGATAGAGGCACTAAAGCCAAAAGTGGGGGAAATGCTCGTGTCTTCAAATGATGTCGAGTCTCTGAAGAAGAGAATCCTTGTGATTTATTTGATGGTGAGCCTTGGTCTCGCATATCACTTTGAGGATGAGATCGAGGAGATTCTAAGAGCTGATTTTGAGATGTTAGAGGAGATGATGGCTGGTGAAAATGATTTGTACACCGTTTCCACCATTTTTTGGGTTTTCAGGACATACGGTCACAACATGTCTTCCGGTAATTATATTATCATGATATAAGCTTGTATATATATATATATATATATATGTTTGTTTGTTTTCGTTAAAAATATATATATATATATGTAAACATGCAAGGATAGACTAAACTCGGGATTAGTTGGTAAATCTATACCCTTTTTTGTTATTTTGAAAATCGATGGATTGGTTCTTAATTAATTGTCATATGTTGCCGATGTAATTAAGTTTGGCTGGAATACGTCGGATGCATGCATTAGTTAACAATATATACTATATATTAAAAGAATTAAAAAAACCTTTAATTTTTCATCATTTACATCATATGTCGTTAGAAAATGATTACAAATTTTATCATTTTTTCAAAGTTGCTTTATGGTTTAAAAGTAATTAAATAATAACAATCGGTAATATTTATTTATGATTATTGCTATTTCCTAAATCTTTTTTTGTACATCTTTATTTAGATGAATACTTTTACAAGTTAACATTTTTTAGAACTAAAAAAACACTATTCAGGACAACATATTTCTATATAAATATTTTTAGGCAATAGCTAGTTCATTTGATTAAAAAAAGACACACACACACACACACACATATATATATATAATGTTTAGCATAACATAATTATTTCTTTTCTATTTTCCAACCATTTTTTATAATAATATCTACATTTAAAATATAAAATGATGGTATATAAATATAATACGTCTATTATTTAAGTTATTATAAAAGTTTAGAAAATAACTCTTTGTTTATTATTTTTACATTGATTATTTATTACTGATGTTTCTAACTAATTTCAGTTTTTTTTATATTTATACATATGATTTTGTTTTTCAAGTAAATCGTTATTCTCCTTTTGTAAAAGTAACTTCTTGATAATATAGATCTCAATTCTTTTTAATTTTGTGTTTTATTTTTCTTTGGGCAATAGCCAGTTAATCTTTTATATTTCAAAATCGTTTGAAAAGTAACATGTAACACCTAATGTATACATACACATCAAGAAAATCTAGATCTTAGACCCAAAAAAATATTTACATCAATCAATTTTCATCAAAGATAATAAGATATTACTATATATTAGATTCTGACTCGCACATCCGTGCAGAAAATGTTGATATAAATTTTTTTGCATAAATTTTAAAATAATGTATTATTTTTTTGTGTTAGTAAACTGTATAATAGTATCGATATTATAAGTTAGCATAATAATCATAAAATTATGTTTTGGATTTTATAAATAGTTTGGTGCATAATTTGTTTTCTTTGTTGGATAAGTTTGATGTCTTATTATAAATTTATGATAGAAAGTTGAGTTTAAAAATTAAGAAAGAAAAAAAAAACTTAATTCAAGATCCGCACATATGTGCAGTGTTATATTTGTAGAAACTTTTATTTTATAATTTAGATTATGACATAATTTAATTGAAAAAAATAAGTGGTGCTATGTATATATTTCATATTATTCAAAAATCTATTACAATTTGATTTAGTCTAATATCAATTATTATCAACTATTAGAAATTCAATCCGAAATTCATTATGACCGGTGTCTTTATCTACCCTGATCTGCCTTGGCATGTCCTTATACATTGTAAAAATTAGAATAATTGAAAATCAGAATCTTTATTCAAATCTGGATGATAAATATTGGATCAGTAGAAACCATATCCATCTACTCTTTGATAAATTTATTAAAAACTATATAAATATTTTTGGCACTAAAACTGATAACATCTTAAAATTCTATATGTTTAAAAAACTATACTCCTTGATAAAGTTAAAAAATTTATATTTATAATATTTTAAAATTTTCATAAATTTTAAGTATATTCGTAATATTTTAGAGTTTGCATAAAGCTTAATAAAATTTTAGATCTTATTATAATATTTAAAACTTTTTAAAATTTTAAAATTTATTATATTTGGTATAACTAAACGGTTCAATTAAAGAACCATATTAAACCGAATGAAAATTTTTAAATTTGGATGTCTACTAAACTAAACTTTCCGCTCATTCAGATTTGGATTTATTTTGATTATATTTATAATATATTTTGAACCACCACCAAAAAATATTTAGCCGATGTGGGACGTTCAAATCACACTTTTTTTTTTCATTGATTGAGGAACTAATTTTTCATTTAAAAAAATTCAAATCACAATATGTGCTGAAAAAAATCTAAAATTTTATTTATTATATTGATTATATAATGATTCAAACTTAGAAAAACAAATAGGATCAAACAAATATGAGAGGAGAAATCATAAGAAAATCTTCAAAATGCCAAAATAATTAATGTGAATATATTAATAAAAATAGTATTTAAATTCATGATTCATTAGAAATAATTTTTGGAAATTTCTAATTAGATTAGGAGGAAATATCGTTGAAAAATTCTGTTAACTACAAAATCTGAAAAAAAATCTCATTAAGTACTTTGATAAAATTGCCATTGTGACCTTTTACATATTTTTAGATTGCAATTATACGAAATTACATTTTGTGTAATATTTTACATCTTAAATGTTTTTAATATTGAATGTTTCCCAATTAATAATATAGATTAATAGATACTTTCAAATTTTAGGATACCAATATTTAAATCCAGATATATCGGATATGATAAATAATTACCCACATCTAGATCTGCTAATATGTCCGAGTATTCAAATTTGATCTTTATCCGCCAAAATATCTAAAACATTAAAATAATAATTTAAAATTAAATAAATGGTAAAAATAAATGAGTAGTATAATTATGTATTGAAGTGACTTCCTTTATTAATTTAATCAACTTGAGTATTTATACAAGTGTTTAAAACTTTTAGATAGACATTAACATCTTCTAATTCTGATCATAATAGGAATTCTAATCCTTATCTAATTAGATATGTAATTATTTGCAATACTTCCCCTCACGTTGAAGCATGTAAGTGTTGACTAGACTTTCAACGGAATCATCATTGATTGCCATGATGAAGAACGATTAAATTTATCAGAAAGATTTTAAGCAAAATCGATCCACTTGATCGAGAAAAGTTTCAGTGTTTTGTTTTTAGGATCTTAGCTCCGATACTATGTAGAATTAAGGATTGAACTGACTTGCTTTATTGATTCAATCAACTTGAGTGTTTACACAAGTGTTTATGACTTTTAGATAGACATTAACATCTTCTAATCCTTATCATATTAAGAATTTGAATCCTTATCTAACTAGATATGTAATTATCTCCATTATGAATAAAAATAAAATAAAGTGTAAACACCATATACATATTTCAAATGGAATTTATAAATAATTTTTGGAGCATATTTATCATGTACATTCTAATAATATACTTTTAAAAAACAATATATATAATTTTTGGTGAGTTCAAACAATTATCCTATGTATTATATATAGAAATCAGATTAAATTTTTGATTCTGGATACTTTTCCCATGATTTAACACATTATAAAATTAAAATTAAAATTGGAATGTCTAGAGTGATTAATGTAAGACAATTTCAATATTTATTTGACAAATATTGTATTTTAAAATAATGCTGCAACAAAAAACCAAGTATTTACCGATATATAATTATCATGGGTTTCTCTTCGTTTAATATTAGAGGTATTCACGAGATTCAAAGAGGACAATGGAAAATTTAAGGAATGCCTTAACGAGGACGTGATTGGAATGTTAAGCATGTATGAAGCCGCTCACTTAGCGACGACGACAGATTATATAATGGATGAAGCATTGAGCTTTGTATCGAACAAGTTGGCTTCGTTAGTAGAAAACGAGATGTGCCCGTCTCATCTCTCAAGGCATATAAAAAATGCCCTTGTTGTACCTCAGCATTGGAACATGGAGATAATAGTTGCACTGCAATATATTCAGTTTTACGAACAAGAAGATGCTCATGACGAGATGCTACTAAAGTTTGCCAAGCTTAATTTCAATTTACTACAACGCCTTTACCTTCAAGAAGTCAAAATCCTTACAAAGTAAGTAAATCCTCAATTATATTATTCCCTTTAGAGCTTGTCATAAAACCCTTGAACTTAAACTAATCTATATATATGTTTCTGATTGAAGGTGGTATAAGGACCATGATTGTGCATCTAAGTTGCCACCTTACTACAGAGCACTAATCGTGGAAATGCACTTTTTTACACTAGGGAGCTACGAGCCACAGTTCTCTCGTGCGAGAATTATGCAGGCTAAGTTGTTTATGACCGAATTGCTTGTTGATGACACATGTGACAGATATGCTTCATTTCATGAGATGGAAAGCCTCGTCCATAGCTTGGAAAGGTAATGCGATGATGATGATCATGATAAATTCATTATGGTCATAAAATGATAATGACGATGTTCATGTACAGGTGGGCTCCTGATGATGCCATGGATAAACAACCTGATTATTTGAAATTCGTGTTGAACTTTGTAATGGATACTTTAAACGAATGTGAAAGAGAATTGGAGCAAGAAGGAAGATCTTACAGTTTCAAAGAAACAAAAGAAGTGGTAACCAATTAAACACAAAACTTTTTCGATTTTCTCTCTCTCTATATATATATATATATATATAGTATACATGTCCCCATGGAAATTTTTTTGTTTTACATCTTCATCATGTATATGAATTGAAAGAATTGGTTGCAGTTCAAGAGGTTTGTGACATCCAGCCTTGATCTTGCCAAATTGGCCCCAGTGGGTCATGTGCCTAGCTTCAAGGACTACATGGAGGTTGGTAAAATCGAGTTTGGGGTTTATATAATTATTGCAGGCGCTTTGATGGGTATGGATCAGATCAATGCAAAGGAAGCTTATGACTGGCTGAAATCAAGATCCAAACTACTCGAATCTGCAGCTGAAAATGGACGTTATCAGAATGACCTTGCTGGTTTCGAGGTACATAGACATTAATACCTCTCTTTGTATCTATGATAAGAGTGTCTTGATTCTATAATCTTACTCTCTCGACTAATTCTTATGGGGGTCTACAATTATCTCATAATATTCGTATAAAGTAGCTCATCTGGTTTCATGAATCATTTATATCTTGTATAGTTGGTATGTTATGTGTTATGTTATAGTTTGGGTTTTTTTTTTCTGGTACCTGAGATTCGTAACCGAATTACAAATATTTCTTGAAGCTTGTGAATATTCTTTTTATCTTTTGACGAGATACCTTTTTTAATTTGTTGAACTCGGTTAAAAATTTATGTAAATCTGAAAAAGATTTGATTGTTAGTTCATTTTCAGTTTTTTATTTATGTGATTACCAACATATATATACATTGAACAGGACGACATGAGTAGAGGAGTTGTCTCTACTGGAATAAACTGTTATATGAAGCAATATGGAGTTACCAAAGAGGAAGCTTCTAGATATTTCCAAAAAATGATTGTAATCACCGGTAAGGAAATGAACGAGGAATTCTTAAAGAAAAATAATGTGTCACGTCAAATTTTGAAGACAGCATTCAGTTGTGTACGTGCGGTCTATATTGCCTATTATGTAGGTGAAGAAAAAGCAACACATCCCAAAGGAAAAATCGTGAAGTGTATGAAGATGGTTTACCTGAACCGGATATGTTTTTGAAGCATTTGAAAAATTGTACTTTTTCGGTTCAGTAGTTGAAACAATTGTGTGGCTTTTGTTCATAATTAGCTTCATTCAGAACGACATGTGTTTGGCATTTTCAGTAAAATAAAGACAAAGCTTTTGCGTTTGTTGTTATGAAATTTTTTGTGTTTGTTGTTATGAACACGATTATCAATGTATCTTTGAACTAGAGAAATTATATACATGATCGATTGTGTGCATAGCGTTACAACATAATGTGTAAAAGCACCTTTCAATTCCAGCTCAAACCTCCGGTCAAGTTTCAGACCCAACTCTCCCTCTAGCTCAAGTCTTACATTTAGTACTTCCAGCAAATGTAACTATCGGATCTGCTCCTCAAGCTAGGAAAACTTTTCCTCAGGAAATTTTGACGACTGGAAATTCATATTCTTTAAGGCTTTCAGCTAGAGTTATTGAGCTGTTGATTTCCCACTACGGAGTTGTCCACAAATAAATCTAATAAATCATTCAAATTGCCAATAGGTATATCCTTAATTATTTATTTTGTTAGGTTCTAACTTCTAATAAATCATTCAAAGTGACAATCTCACGGAGTAAATTTCAAAAAAAAAAAGATATCTCACGGAGTCAAAGAATAGCAAAGCATTACTTTGCTTAGTCAGTATTAGTAACTATTTATTGTTTAAATCAGTAATGTTATTGTTTAAATCATTAATGTTATTTACAAAAATATATAGTCAATTTATAGCCAAACGTAATAAATTATTTTAGTCAAACGCAATAAAAAAAATTTCAACATCATAGGAAATGACATATATTATTTACCAATATGATGAAATTTTACTTTCTTCATTTTTAATTTGCTTTCCTTATAGAGAGAATTGGAGAGCTTGACTTCCATAGTTACCAACATCCACGTAGATGTAATATTTCCTAAAACATTGAATGAATTTGTGGGAAGTATTCCGAAAATCCCATTATAAAAATCTTCATCATCTAATGAATAAAATTCACCAATACCTTTAAATCTAAGAAAAAACTGGGGTAAAATTTTTTTTATTATTAAATTGTTTGCAAAAAGCTGGGGTAAATTAATAAAACAAAGTAGCTAAATCAATGGCACCATCATCGCATAGATATTTGGCTCTCCTAGCTCTTTTCGTAGTCTCACTAAAGTTTTGTTACTGCCAAAACGAGACTATAGATGATGCTGGATGGGGCAACGCCGGTGTTACTTGGTACGGTGAACCTGATGGCGCCGGTAGCACCGGTACGTAAATAGTATTATATTGTAACAATATACACATAAGCTTTTTTTTTGTTGTAATAATTCCATTTAATATGATGCTTAAAAACATATGTGTAGGCGGAGCTTGTGGGTACGGTTTCGCGGTGGCTAATCCACCGTTAAATGCGATGGTTTCAGCCGGAGGCCCTTCACTATTCGACAATGGAAAAGGATGTGGAACATGTTATCAGGTTCGTATGAATGTATATTCATAATGCTAGGAAATATATTAGTATAGTATTTTCAGCTAAGAGAATTAAATTTTATTCATAGCAAAAATTCTTCAAAAACATAAAAATATAGCATACATATATAATTATATTTACATATTTATTTAATTAAATATAAGCGTATATACATTTATATTGCATTTGGTTTGAAAAAATCGTCGCATATATTATTCTATTTTTTTGGTGTTAATATTCCAAGAAAAAGAGAGAATTAAATTTTGGAAAACTATATTATATATATGTTAACGTTGTTTTCTTTAGATTGTGTGCAACGGGAATCCAGCATGCTCGGGGAAACCAATCACGGTGACGATAACCGACGAGTGTCCCGGTGGTCCTTGCACCTCCGAACCGTTTCACTTTGATCTTAGCGGCAGATCCATGGGGGCCTTAGCCAATCCTGGCCAAGCCGATCGACTTCGAGCCGCTGGTGTTCTACGTGTTAACTTCAGACGGTACGTATATATACACACAGATTTTGCCTTTAGATTATATGTTTTTTTTCGGTTTTAAGTTTACCAAATAAAGAAATCAAACAAAAACAAGAATTAGACTACTAAAATTGGATTGATACAGTATTTCGATTTTCTGAATTTGATCTTTTTGGTCGTTTGAAACATTCATCATTTTGTTATTCCGAAAATGTTTTCGTTAGATATTATTAACGTGTAGAAAAAAACTCTGATATATAAATGATAAATCTATGAAAGCAAGGTTCAGTAATTTATTATTATTTTGCTAAAATTTTAATCATATAAAATATTTAACATATCTGATTATTGAAAATTAATCCAATATATTTAAAATGATATATGATAAATATTATAGAAAGAATAATTTGTTGAGTTGTCTTTCATATGAAAATATAAGATATATATATATATATATATATCTCGTTAACATTAACATAATGCTAATACCCATATAATGTAAACTTTCCTAAACACAAAGTAAATATGCTAAGAATATATTGAGATCTACTTTTTCTTCAAGTCTTTCCATTTAGTTTTCACGGTTCACGAGTTTCAAGAGTTTTACAATCTTGGTCCGTAAAATACACATCTTATTGCCTAATTTATATATCTCCAATAATATATCAATCATAATTTTAATTAAAATTTTTTTTTATCAGTGCGACATGTTTATATCAAGGAACTAATGTAGCCTTCCGTATTGATGCGGGAGCAAATCCATACTACATTGCATTTGTTGTGGAGTACGAAGATGGTGATGGAGATTTGGCCTCTATTGAGATTCAACCTGCTGGTAGAAAATTTATCCCAATGCAAGAAATGAGATCTGCCGTATGGAAAATTAATTCTAGTAGTCCTTTGAAAGGTCCATTCAACATTAGACTTACTTCTGCTAGGTCTCGTAAAGTAGTTTTTGCTCAAGCTGTTATTCCTGCGAACTGGAAAGCCGATGCAACTTATCGCTCTATTGTTAACTTTCACTAGAATTTGATTTTGTCAGATTATAGTTCGACTCATTTCGCCCTAGTCAAATATAATAAAGAATCTTGTATTATGAAGTAAATTAATGATACAAATATATTTGACTTATCAGTATGAGCCCATATATTATACTTTTTGCAATTCTCTTTATTAGTGGGGACTCTTTGATATGTGATGATTTTAACCCATATTAATTAATGTTTTCTAGTCTTTTCTGTGACTTTAGAGTCGTTTATGAGTCATATTAGGTCAGAAAGAAGTCTTTGAACATGGATTGGATGGACTGGAGCTACTGGAGCTTTTGGAGCAAAAAGGAGTGGATTCGCAGCAAAAGAGCATAATTTACACCCGGAGCACATGCTCCATTTTCGGGAGCACATGCTCCGTCGCCAGAGAAAAATAAAGAACCCGATTTAACCTAATTTTTGGCGTGAATAAATAGGGCAAACCGCCTCTAGAAAACACACGCTGACTTCGACACTCACTTTTGGACTCTCCTATTTTTCTCTCCTATTCCTCTTTGTTTTCTATCGCCTTGCTACTCTTTTCACCATCTTTTAATCTTGCTCGTACGATCTGGAAAGGATCATCTATTACTCTGTTTTGAAAAGAATTCTGAATCATATTATATTTCTAATATTATTCATGAATTCCTTTTATCTCATCGTTGTGTTTTATTCTTCCATGTCTGAGTAGTCCTTTAGCTAGATTAAGGTTTTCAATGGTATTCATGAGTTGATAAACTGAGCACAAATAGGATCCATATATATATATTGTCTTCGCCAATTGTTGTTCTTAATGCTTAGGTTAACCTATGATTTTAGGTTAACCTATTCATCAAAAGTGCTTCAGGTTGCTAGAAGAAACATTGGTGAGCAATCAGTCTCTAGCCAACGACAGTTGATGCTACGGCTGAGTGTAAACATATTGAACCCATTCGCTAATGCTTGTCTGCATCTCTAGGTCCAAACGACATTTTAGGTATTTAGGTTGCTAGATAAAGTTGTCAACACCACGACAGTGGGTCGGTCTTATTTTTATGTTTGAGTTCTCGACTTGTGCTGAATTATATCATGAATAGTTGCTTAATTTTCATCTCTGAATTACTGGTGAAATACCTTAGTCTAGTGCCTTGCTTTATTGAATTTTACATCGCTTTAATTATTTGCTACTTGTTACGAAAACTAACCATTCAAATTTGCTGTCTTAGTTTTATTTTTAAATCTCTTAAAGTCATATTGTAACCTTGATCTCTGTGGATTCGATCTCATTTATACTACTGCGATTGTTTGTGCACTTGCAGTCTTTTATTTGGGTTAAAACATTGTATATCACTCTTTGGTTGTATCAAAAGAATTGATCTAAAAAAATTTTATCAACCAATATGATTGATCAATCAAAAATTCAATAACCATATGAGAAACTTACTGCTAGATTGTTACATGTTAACTTGTATTAGTTTGTTCCAAACAATTTCAAAATTTGGATCCCAGTTCGAATCCTAATTCTACGTTAGGAAAAATATTGATATACTTAAGAGTATATTAGAAAAACTATGAATCAAAAGTCGGACCTTAAGATCTCTACCAATTCATCAAAAACTTTTCTTTTTTACATAAAATAGTTTCTATGTTACTCAAGTTAGATAGTTGTATGGCAAGCCAAGCTAAAGTAGAAAAATCAACAGAAAGAAAAGGAACTAGGGGTTAAAGCGAGACAAGCCTGGTGGTCAGCCTTTATGTTAGGATCAGTAGATATGTATGTGAATAGTCCATTATTTCTATTGGTGTGCATAGATTCTTCAGGATAAATATAGAAGTAGACAAAAATAAAAGTTTTAGTAGGTATAACTAATGTCAATTATTGGGTTTGTTGTAGTAGGTATAACTAATGTTAATAAATATCGGTGCAGGAAATGTTGTAGACTAAGATGGTTGAACTATTTGAAGCCAAGTATCAAGAGAGGAAAACTCAGCTATGATGAAGTTGATCTTCTTCTTCGCCTTTATAAGCTTCTAGGAAATAGGTATTGTTTACTTGATACTATTTATTTCATGATCCATAAGTTTTAATACTAAAACTTTAATGTATATTAGTTGTTTCACAATGCTTAGGTGGTCTTTGATTGCGGCTTGAATGCCTGGTAGGACAGCAAATGATGTCGAGAACTACTGGAACACCCATTTGAGTAAGAACCATGAACTATGTTGTAAGAAAAAAATGAAAAACAAAAGCATTATGCACCCTCCTACCACACCAGCCCAAAAAATTGAAGTTGTAAAACCTCGACGTCGATCCTTCTTCATTAAAAACGACTACAACCATCTCAATGGCCTGCCAGAACTTGACAAAATTCTTTTAAGCCTTGGACTCAACAACAATGATGTTTGTGAAAATAGTATCATTTGTAACAAAGATGATGAGAAAAAAAAGATCTTATGAATAATGTAATGGATGGAGTCATGGAGATAAGATGTGGTTGGAGAGTTTACTTGAGGAGAGCCAAGAAGTAGATTCGCTAGTTCTAGAAGGGACGACAACAGAAAAGGACACCATGGCGTTTGACGTTGAGCAACTTTGGAGTATATTTGATGGAGAGACTATGGAACTTGATTAGTGTTTCTGACCGTTTGTTTGCGTCTGCGTGTGTTGTTGTTTTCATATTTCGTGTGTATGTTTCTAAGTGAACTAAAAATTTTTAGCATTATAAACAAAAACTTTATGCTGACGACAAAAAAAAAACAAAAAACAAAAATTTTATGTTTTTTTTAAGGAAATCTATATAAACTAATTAACTCAATATGTACATGAGACAGCCATTAAGAAAATCACAAGCAAAAGAAAGTTTGGACCCAAGCAAGAAGATAAGAGCATTCCTATTAGATGAGGTTCTCAAAAGAGTTCTACTAATATATTTTAATATTATAATTAAAATTTTAAATAAAAAATAAATTGAACCATTGATATAATGACTTTTGTCATTATAGTCTCTAAATAAAGTAGAATCCATTATACTTACAGGATTGTTTCTCTTCTCTCTCTTCTCTTTTTTTTTTTTTTTACTTTTTTATGTTGAGATACTCAGGTGAAATACTCACAAAGATACTCGATGTGGGTGCTCTAAAGACCGATACGGGAAAAATTTAATATGTCTATCATGAAACATTTCAGTCATTTGATTATACTATTAGTACATGAATTTTTTTTCCCCACCCTAAGGCTAGTTTTATAGGCTTGTTATATTCTGCGCTCCAGAATCTCCACAGACCTTACTTGCATAACCATCTCTCAGAAACTCGGGTGGAAGCTCGGTCATCCACCTCGATCCTTTTCCAAGACATGATCCTCCACACTACACAAGGAGCACCCTGCGAAAAATGCGTCTCATGTCCGACCCTCTAGACAATGAACACTAGGTCAATCGCTCCAACCAACTGTTGGGTCTCCTACTCCGCAGACTCTACTTAGTCTCATAAATAGACCACCTCGGCCTCACCGCATGATAATCGTACAATAGACCAAAACTCATCAACAGCTCTAGCTCCTACTGAGCTCCTAACAACGCAACAATTTAAGACTCAGACCCCCTCCGTAGTCTCAGCACCACAGCCACACCAAGAATGCTTCTCCCCCACTTGAGTATAGCATATGGTGCCTAACATAACCAACAGTCATCCATATTTAACACACGACATGCGAACCATTGCAATCACCTGATCTAATAATCACCACCACACCAGTGTGACCCAATGCAATCACAACAACGACATGTGATATAATGCAATCACAATGTATAGTCCAACTAGCGACACACCGTGTGCACTCTCCGTATTAACCAACTAGCGACACACAGTGCACTCACCGTATTGTCCAACGGTAAAACCCACTACTACGATCTGTGCTTCACAATGCCATCTACGACTATACACTCACTCCACCCGACAACTCAGAGAACTTCACTTGACTCAGCTAGTCACCACTCATTACAGATGGATCATCCCAATCCATAACTTGTATCACCATCCATCGATGGCACGAAATAAACCCTTAACGGTTCTGTTAGCAATTCTTTCTTGGTTGATCGACTATTCTGATAGCTCGGAGTTCACAGCTTTTCGGTCAACACCATGACACGATCAGATTGTACTCATAGAGAGCCAATTACCTCTCTAGTGGTCTACCAGACCCTCTCAGGAAGCACAATGTGACCCAACCGGCGAGTCCTACACTAGCAGGAAATCCAACTGAAATCCGACTGGTAGAATATACTCAGTAGTGTCTATCTGTAGAATACCCCGATGCATATACATGGAACACCTCCCAATAATCCCCATACAACCCAAAATGCTCTAAGCCTTATGGTCAACCCCACCTGGGAGGACCTGGGAGGACCTACCGCACTAACAACGTACTCACGTCGAGAACCGTAAATTTTTTAGAGTATAGCTTGCTAATACACTAGCAGCCATCTCTCTCGCACCGTCTACCGTACTAATGAACATATCATGCGCCGCCCATCCCACCGAATAGCTTACCGCGCGTCACCGCACCGCCCATCCTAGTGAATAACTTACAATGCACCAATGTCTATCAGTCCCTCATGGACAACACTCAGCGCCGACTATCAGCATATGATTATCCTATGATGTAACAATGTCTACCTACACCCTATAGGCATACTACACGACGTCTATCATCCTCTGATAGTAACCCAAAGTTGTCCTACCTGTCTATATCCCCCTAGACAGCTCGTACTATGGTTCATTGTCTCCCGAGTAAACCATTTCCGTCTATCCTTCCGATAGACCCTCCGTGCTATTGTTTATCCACCACTGAGTAATCAATATCACTCATCCCGTCTATTACCACCAATAGATATACAAGATGAAACTCCAACCGCCACGGAGTACCACTTCTGAAATGCCAACTAAGCCCTAACTTGGAAGCTTGAATGACTCCACACCATAACCTCAGCGGCTCCACCGCCCAGCCTTCTCTGCCACCTCGGCCAACCTTGCCGCCACGACCTCTGAGACCCCTCTCAGCTTTGCTTGCTCCACTAGCAAACCCACCCCGGATGTCTAACTACAGACTTACCATGGTTAACCATATGCAACACAATTTTATACTAATTTACCCCAAAAATTAGCATAACAACAAAACGAGTCTTACCGTAGAACCACAAACCCGCTGAGAGATGACATGACCCTACAACTCAACACTATACAAAAAACATAGCTACACCTAGCTAACAACACTATATAACCATATCTAAAAGCCAGAGTGTCCTAGAAACAACTCCGCTCTGATACCAAATTGAAACACCTCGTCCTGGAAACCAATACACCGGAACCGGATAAAACCACAACAAACCATGCAAAACGAGCATTTAAAAAATTTTCTGACAATTTAACTGAATAAATAAAATCCACTTTATTTATACCAAAACACCAGTCAAATCAGACTAACAACCTAGCGGAAGCGAATACTAAATAATCCATCAAATAAAAAGAATTAAATCATAAATGATACCAACAAGGACCCTGGTCATATCATCCACTCCATAGTCTTGGTCCCACGAGCTCTAGCAAGATTCAGTTCTTATTTGTATCACATAACGAGATGCCTCAGTATAATAGATACTGAATGAGGCAACAACTATACAAAAGCTAACATTCACTAATGCCAGCAATCAATAAACACAATCATATCAACAGGTAACACATGCCATAAATAACAACAGTAAACATCCATTACTCCTAATGGACCAACAACAAGAACCACGGAAACGAAGACCACTCCAAGTCCTCAGACTAACCACAATCTAACACACAAGTGCTCACTTTTGCTCACAACGATTTCTTTGATGGTACTTTCTTTTTCAGAAAACTTTTTTTTTTAGGAAACCTTCTTTTCCAGAAATTTCTAGGATTTCTTAAATGTCATAACAACACAACCGCAACCTCCCTTCCTCACCCTATAGCCAACCACAACAACAAAACAACCTTCAACCTAAACTGGAAAAATAACAGAAACGATCAGCCTCAAAGATGGGATCACGAATCGAAATCTAACCGTCCACATTCCGATCGCACCGTTGAAATTCAACCCCTAGATGTCCTGAAGGTACACCCAAAGTTTCGTGATGATCCGACCATAGATGTTTTCGCGATGTCTCTTTGAATCCACGTTGGTCCATATCGCGTCTGAAACAGGGCACCTCACGAAAATGCGAATAACTTTCAGAATATTATTCTAAATCAACATCCATAAAGTGTTACCTCTAGATATAAGGGTTAAATATAACGCCACAAAGTTTCCTTACCATTGAAAACGATTTGCTAGGTCGAACCTTTGTTCTACCACGATATGTAGGATATATCTGCATCTCCTTCATGTGCAAGCTTTCCTTCTTCTCTTTCACCCACACTCAGCCTTTCTCTTTCTCTCCTTGAAGGTGGACACGAAAATTAGAGAGAATGACTAGGGTTTCCGCTATTTTTCTCTTTAAATAGACTTAGGATTTTATTCTCTAAAATTTCTCTTAAGTCCCTCAACTTTTCAGTCTTCCCAATTCAGTCCCACAACTCTTTAAACTATCAATTAAACCCAGTAGGAAAAATTGATTTAATCAACACGGCCCTTAAAATACCCCAAGTAAATCCCAATTAAAAGGAATACAGATGTTATACTTGTAATATAGTTATCTACTTAGAGGAAAGAAAAAAACAAGAATGAGTTACTAGATTGATACAATAATGGAAGAAAGCAGGGTCAGGAAAAATGGAGACAGCTCTATTTCTAAGGTAAATATTTTTGGTTATGGAGGTATAATTGTATAGTTATATTGCTTACGGATTATTTTGAGTTTTATTTCATCTATCTTCTGGGTTTCTGTTTTTTTACTATAGTTTTGTATGTGCTTAGGGTTTTAACTATAAGCTCGCGCAATGTAACTATAAATCTCGTGTCTTTCAAAAGAATAGAGATCAAAATAAGTTAACTAAACTTTAATACAGTGTAGAAGTCACTTGACCCAATGATCAATGGTTAAAGGTTTAAAGGTTTTTACATTATATTCTGGAGTTTGATTTCCACATAATGTAGCTTTTTTGGAGATTAATAGATACAAAATTTATCAAAAATTATAAAGTGCTGCATATAGCCGTCCATAATGGTCTTGAGTGTTACGTAGAGTGTCTGTTCATCCAAAGAATATCGTACATGTAAAACTATCCGTTATAGATCCGAGTATCGCAGAGAGAGTTTTTCCATCATGATGATGCTGTACATGCGAAACCGTTCTTTGCGGAGAATTTGTATGATGTAATTGTTGTTTGAAAAAATTGTTAATCGTAATCGCATATGCTGCAGGTAGTCGAATATCATCGTAATATAATTAGATCAAATATTTTTAATAATAATATAATAGACGAAAAAACCCTTAAACAAGGTTTTAGCAACAAAAACAAATTAAAGAAAAGAAAAGAAGAAGAAGTATGTGTAGTTCCTCGACATTCAATCCATTTCGATACTTTCTCTACAATTCTTTAATTTTTAATCAAGCATTAGGGATAAAATATGTTTTAATATATTTTACCAAATTAATCAAAAATATATAAAACTATATGTAATTACATGGAAAACTAAAATACGATTTTCTTTCCACTTTAAATGTTTTTGGCTGTTTAGGGATAAGTGACCCGTCCTATTGTTTTCAATAAGATATGGGACAAAGACATGTCTTTTAGTAATCATATCATGTTTGCTCGAAGGCATTGATATCGATCTCTCTATAGCAAACAACTGATGTCATTTTCTAATCACTTGTGAAGTGTTTTTTCCTTGCAAGAAACACCAGTTTTGAATCAAACTTTTCTCCAAAAAAAAATCTCAAAAGACATATGTAACCCAAGAATATAATTTGTTGACATTGTTCAAAAGATACGGCTTTTTGTGTTGTTCAATATAGTTGTTTTTCCTGTTTCTCGACACTGTTGACAATTTACCATGTATAGCATGAGGAATATATATATCTTGAATATGATAATTTTCTGCATCTGTGGCATGTTGCTGACTACTTAAGAAGATATATAAGACTGCAGTTTGTTTAAGGTGCAGTCTGTCTAAGAAGAATCCATGAATCTGTGATGAAGACGCCAAGCAGAGCAAGAGTTTCTAAAACTCTTCGATCAATAATTCTGAAAAGCCTTTCCCCAAAGGAGTTTTTGAAGTTAATTAAATATGGAGTTGTTTCGTTCTTACTAAATAGCATAGACAACTATCTGAGCCGCAGAGACAAATTTTCTATAGGAAATTATCGCAAATCCATGTATTTTAAGCTGTTTGTTAATTTATTACATAAAACTAAAAAAAATAATTATGGACTTCCTATCACAAAAAGTTTGGCAAGTCATATTCAACTTTGTTCGGGTTTAAGTACAAATGCATGAAATATTTTGCTATTTTTGTTTTTTTTATAAGCATAGGATAAGTGGTCAATGAGGCTTCCGATGAGGTGCTCCAACGGGCCTTCCAAAACCGTAAAGACAAAAGATTCAACCGGTTGAGCTATCCACAATCGATGTCAAAGCATCGCACTGAGAGTTCTTGGGTTGCGGCCAGCCGTAATTGCGGAGTGGCCTGTCTCTAAAGGGATCGTCGGGGGAATCCCGTATTGCACAGTCTAATGTCAGTTCCAAGATTGAAGCGAAACTGTTGAGCCTCCTGTGGGCTTCTGAGAATCTAGGGAATCTGAAACAAAGCCAATGTCATATTTGAGATATCATCATTGCAGGCTATAGAAACCTGGCCTAATCCTAGCAGACATCGATCTAGTGAGCCATTGATGTTATCTTTGCACCAGATTGTTGCAACTCCAAATTTCTCAGTATTTGTGTGCAAGTTTGTGTTAAGTGGCGGAGCCAGAAATGCCTTTAACCGGTGTCAGAAAAAAAAACATAGAAAATGGTAGTTTACAAACTCTCCAAAAAAGTACAATTGTATTCTATATGTTCACTCATAAGTTGAAACTTTTTTTTTTTTATCACTGTTTCATTTGTTACATTTTCAAATTATTTTTTTTTTGATAAAATAAATTAGACAATCACTTAAAATTGATTATCAATGCGATTTCGTGGTGCACTTTTCACAATATTCATCCCGAAATACATATTTTGATCATTACAGTAGCAACAAGTAAAATCAAAGCCAACTTCAAAAATCTATAAATCAAATTATGTGAAAGACACTTCTTAGACAGACCATAATTTAGGTTTTCTTTTGTTTGGCGGATAAGAAGAAGAAGAGACAGAATTTTTTTTTGATGTTTTGTTTATTATTAGAAATATAATTTAGGTATATTTGTTTATTAACCCATGTAAATCACTGAAAATTGCATTAACCTTTTGGGTTTTATCTTAAAGGATTTAATTTTAAAGGTATTAGATTTTTTATGTATTGAAATTATTTTTTGATTGGGTCAATGGGGTCAAAAATTAGTTTTAACTGGGTTCATTAAAATTAATGTTAAAGACATATAATATAATTTTAAAAATTAGTAGGGGTCAGCTGACCCCACTAACCACATGGTGTCTCCACCCCTGTTTGTGTGGTTATCGATTAACAATCGGTTAATGTGGGTCGCGTGTCACATTGGAATGTGGGAGCAAATACTTCATGTATTTTTTGTAGAGATCCAATGGAATCAAGATATCATCTATTTTTCTATTATGCTTACTGAGCAGAGATTTGGAAATCATTATGCAAGGTCTATTGAAAGCTCGATTTAACACAGATTGAAACTACATGCCCCATTTCATCTCTGCTAAAAGGCTTGCCAGACTCACTATGTTTCTAACCCGATATGCCTTTCAAACTACAATCCACAGCCTTTGGAGAGCGAGAAATGCACGTCGTCATGGAAATTCTCCGATTTCACCATCATTCCTCATCAAACTGATCGACAGATACGAAACCGATATTATCATTTGGTGATCGTAAGTTAGATATATCTCTTCAGCTCTAGTTTTCTTCAAGAAATCCATAAGTTGGGTACCATCTTCTCCTCTTCTATAATTTCCAAATTGAATAAGCACTTGATGTAAAAATAAATTTTTGGTTTGAATAAATTTTACATTCATTTCAAAACAAAACAAAAAATCATTCCGATCGTTAGGAGTGTGACTTATAGGTGTCAAAATGGGCGGGCCGCCCGTGGTCTTTCCATGTCCAATAAATTATGGACCATCTTTGGACAGCCCATATTTGAAATGGGATAAAATGGTCTATATCCAATTTGGTCCACGGACAAAATTAGATGGACACTAATGGACAATGGTCGGACCATGGGCTTAAAAAACTTAGGTCAAAATCGATTTTCTCCAATTTTCCCCAAAACCTAGGTCATTCAATTTTTGGCGATTTCCGGCGATTTCTCCGGCTGATGTAGATTCGAATTTTCAAATATTTCCAATAGAATCTGAGTGGACAAGAGCAGTGTTGATTCATGAGTTTTTGACCCCGTTTGCAGAGATGACTAACTTAATCTCGGGCTCAATATATCCAACAGCTAACTTGTACTTTATGCAAGTGTTAAAAATTCAAAGATGGTTGAGCGATCATGAGTTTTCTGTGGATAGTGTTATTTCTGAGATGGTGATAAATATGAAGGAGAATTTTGACAAATACTAGGAGGATTACAGTGATATTCTTGCTGTTGCAGCAGTTTTTGATCCTAGGCTGAAGTTCACTTTCCTTGAATACTCTAGATGCATCAACTAGTCAAACAAAGTTAGATCATGTGCAAAGAAGCTGAAGAAGCTTTTTGAAGTTTATAGGAAGAATCCAAAGAAAACTGCAGGAAGTTCTCAAGCAAACACATTGGAACAAAACATTCTTCCCGGTTACGATGTAAGTTGTTTTCATTGCTCTGAATTATTAGTTGAACTAGTTAAGTGGTTATGATCTGAATTATTAGTTGAACTAGTTAAGTAGTTATGCTCTGAATTATTATTTGAACTAGTTAAGTAGTTATGCTCTGACTTATTATTTGAACTAGTTAAGTAGTTATGCTTTGAATTAAGTAGTTATGCTCTGATGGTTGATTGTCTACAAGGTCTTGAGAAGTTGTGGTTTCTTGGTTTTTACCTTCCAAGCATTCTCCATGTTTTGTTTTGTGTTTTCTGCATTAACCTTTTGTGCCAATGAGCTTAAAAGTTTAGCTTATTGCATCAAAGCTTTAACTTTTGGATCATCTTTCTTAACGGTTTTATACTTTCATTTTTCAGGGATTGTATGCTTTCATTTCTCAAAGGGTTTCTGTTAATGGAAAATCAGCTTTAGACAAGTATTTGGATGAGCCGGTTTTAGATATGATGGCATTTAAAAGCTTGGATGTTTTGGCGTATTGGAGAGACAATGCAAATCGCTTTAATGGATTGTCTTCTATGGCTTGTGATGTTCTCAGCATCCCCATTACAACAGTAGCTTATGAATCTTCTTTTAGCATAGGAAGTCATGTACTAAACAAGTATAGAAGTCTCTTCTTCCTTCTAATATGCAAGCATTGATATGTGGTAGGAGTTGGCTACGTGGCTTTGAAGAGATTCGTAAGTTCTTAGTTATTTTGTTATGTGAATCAGTTTTGTTTAGTTATTTTGTCATGTGAATCAGTTTTGCTTAGTTCTTTTGTCATTTGAATCAGTTGATCCATTTGACTTCTCCGAAGAAGACAGGGAATGAGAAGGAGAAGGAGAAAGAGATGTTGAAGTTCATTTTGTATGACAAGGTACGTTTGTGTTTGAAAAAATTTACTTTTGAAATTAAGACAAGTTATGTTTGTGTTTGAAAAAATTTACTTTTGAAATGAAAAAAAAACTAAGTATTAATTTGTGTAAATATTAGCCCATGGACAACCCATGGACAGCCAATTTTTACATGGGCGTTTATGGTCTTGAGCCTTTATGGTCTTGGGCGTTTATGAACATGGATAAGATTTGTCCACAATAGAACTGGACAATAATGGATGGGCCGTTATGGACATGGATGGCCCATTTTGACACATATAGTGTGACTGAAGAACGCCAGGATCAATCTTACATTGCTCGAGGTGCCCCCTCTTGGCTTTTGAAAACAATCTTGTCGGAGAAAAGCTATAGGAACATCTGATTCAGGTTGCTTTTGTGTTCCTCTCACGACAGCACATCTTATGCTTATCCTCTCTTACTCTCTGGATTGAGTTTGGCTGGTAGGCCAGAATTGGTATTGTTGTTAAGTTTCTTTTGATTTCTTTTAGGCCCTCTTGAGCTGTACTCTTGGCTAAGGAGGGTATTTCCCTTCACTACATGCCATTTATAAAATGAATTACTTGAGGAAAAAAAATATTCATGAATACACAGCGCAATGAGGTTGATCTTCGGATAATCATGATTTTTTGGTGAGTAGATGAAAGATATAAGAAGAGAAAGAGATTTGATAGATTAAAACACAAAGATTCATATAATGTTCTTCAAAAATCTCAAAAGAGGATAAGAAAGATCCTACAAACAAAAACATAAGACAATAAATTACGTTTAGAGAGTATTTACAAGGAGAGTAAAAATATATGGGTGAATTTCATAATAAACAAAGTCAAACCCGGTTTAGATGTTGGTTAACAAAACTCGGAGGCATTTTAGTGGGTTTCATTTGGCCGTTGCATCTGGCCGCTGGGAGCTATCGACGTCATTTGGCCGCTGCATTGGCCACTGCACTTGACTGCTGCAACTCTTATTCTTCATCAAGCCCACTCTTTTGATCCCTTTTGCTTCATTTGATCACTTCTTTTGCCCACTTCACTTCCATACCTAAGAAAAGAGAATGCTGTGCAAAGAATACATGAAGTCCTAGATATCCGATGCAAATGAACCAAACGAAAGGAAAATGCGATTAAATAAATGCTAAAAACTCAACTATCATGGAGTGATTGAAATATTTTTTAGAAAAGTCATCGGTAACTTTTGGCGAATTTCATCGGCATCTTTTATAAAATCCATCGCATGTATCTAAAAATTTGGAAAACCTTTTGCGATAAACTTATAATCGGTAACTGATTTATTCCTTCCTGGCCAGTTTAAGGGATGTGTAAAGCAAACAGCTAGTATATATGTGAGGTTCACAGTTAAATATCACAACAGCAAAAATGTATTCCAAACTTTTTTGTTTTTACCAACACGACCTTAGCTTTAAGAAAATAATTATATAGCAACACGACTTCTATTTAAAAGATTGAACATGGTAAGAATGTTATTGAGCATTCCTAAGTCTATAGTGTTTTTTTATGTATAATTATTTCACAAATAATGATAGATGTCGCAGTTGTAGTGGCGGCTTTTATTGCAAGATTTGTATATTTTAATTTGAGAATGTTTTTCGATGTGTTGTTTTAGAATAAGGATTTTTTTTGTATACCTTGTAGATTTAGAAGAGTGTACTTTTCGGTTAACTAAAAAATTAAATACACGATTTTACCCTTTGATAGAAGTGGATGATTTGTTAATCAAAGATCTTATTCTTGTTGGTTAGTAATCATTTCTAATTTTTCCTCTTTTTAAAAACTATAAACAGCTAGCAAAATGTTAGTTAGCTAAATGTTGATAATTAAGTATGTTTAACTAATGAAATACGTAGCCGAAGCACTTCTACTCGAACAGAAGAGGACAAGAGTCCACTCATTCTAATTTACCATCCATTAGATGTATAGTTAGTAGATAAGTATTTTTGAAATGTAATTAGAAAATGTGTCCTTCTTAGGTTAAGTAAGAAATAAGTGGACGACTTTACCTTTGATAAAAGTAAATGATTTATAAAGCAAATAGTTTACTCTCAGACCTGGACAAAAAAAACCGTACCCAAACCGGATCCAAAAATCATGTTTGGATCGGGTACCGCTGTGTATAAATTACTTTATAGATTCTCATATCGCTGGTACTTTGGGTTTTGGTTCGGGTAATACCCGATACCAGAATAAATACCCGATCATATACGAAGAATCAGACTTAGACTTGCTCTCTTTTTATCGGTTAGGTTATTTCGGATAATTTTTAGGTTACTTCGGATCATTTTTAGATTACTTAAGGATAACATTTTGGTTACTTCAGTAATTTTTTGGTTACTTCGGATAATGTTCAGTTACTCCGGTTAATATAAAATTATTTTAAATAATTTTTAGATTACTTCAGATATTTTTGAGTACTTTAGATAAAAACACCATAACCGACTTGTAACCAAAACAATTTTTTGGGTGTGGCCAGATTTTCTATGCCGAATCAAATCTAAGAGAAACCCTTTTGTTCTTTATTATAAAAATTGAACTGTTTTTACAAAGACCATCAAAGAGGGTTTATATAGTAGTAGGAACAATGAAGTTGAAAAGTTTAGAAACAAAAATGTTCAATGAATTTTTATTTCCAATGTCCATTCATGAATCTTCACTTCCAATGTCTCTTCAATGCTTCAAATTCATTGGAATTATCCAACAATCTCCCCCTTAATTCCAACTTGAACCTTAGGAAGTTTGAACTCTTGAACTCCAATAAGATCCCTCATGCTTTGGAATTTGATCCTTGCTAACGGCTTAGTGAGTATATCCGCCTTTTGTTCTACTCCGGGTATATGTTCCACTTCAATATGTCCATCCTCCACACAATCTCGAATGAAATGATACTTGGAGAGTATATGCTTGCTTCTACCGTGAAACACCGGATTCTTGGTGAGAGCAATAGCAGGTTTGTTATCGATCCTTAGTAATGCCTTCTCGCTTGATGAACTAAGTATCTCACTCTACATTTCTTTGAGCCAAATCGCTTGCTTTGCTGCCTCTGTGGCGGCCATAAACTCGGCTTCACATGAAGATAATGCAACAGTCGGTTGCTTTTGCAAAGTCCATGTGATCGGTGATGAGTCAAAGTAGAAAACATGTCCAGTAGTGCTTTTTCCATCATCAACATCGATATTGTGACTATTATCACAATATCCTATGATCTTCTTCGACCCGCCTTTCTTGAAAAATATACCAAAATTAGTAGTTCCCTTCACATACCTTAGTATATGCTTGATAGCTTGTCCGTGAGAGCTCCTTGGACTTTGCATGTGAAACAACCCGGCCCGAAAACTACTAAACCGGGACCGGTTCAACAAACGTAAACCACACAACACCGATATTTTAAAATTTCTAACAACTTAACCAATTAATCCATTTATTCCAACATGATAATAAAAAAAAATGTTCTAACAATCTAGCGGAAGCAATTCAGCAACAAGCATTAATCTAAATAACAAATATCCAATATAAATAAAATAAATGAAAACTATCTCGGTATGTCATCCTGGTCCGTCACCGCAGTTCCACGAGTTTCAGCTAGCTTTATCCTTTCCCTTACCTGCGCCATTACGAATAGACGCAGTCAGTATTTAATAAATACTGAGGAGGCGATCAACCCGTCTACTAGGTCAATTAGGACAAAATTATGAAAATACCCCTCCGACATAATCAAATGTCCGGACTCGACAAACAACACAACAATGATTTAATAAAATTAATTCACCGCAAACTAATGAATTAAATCAATTAACGGCAATTTTAAACACCCAAAATTGACTAAAATAATTAATTCTCAACAATTAATTCAACAATAACTCATAGAAAAATTACATAAAATAATCTCATAAATAACGGCAATTTCTAGCAATTTTTCCAGAATTTTTCTCAGCAATAAAAACACCGCAAAAATCACAAAACACAGAATTAAATCCTAACACTGAATTATCTCGGGAAATAATTCCGTAAATCATCCAATCACGATACTGCAATCACCGTAGCCACTAGTAGCCCTTTCCGATACAACTTTTCTGCAACTTCCGGAAATTTTTTCCGCGCTGTCTACACCCTCAAATCCCGAATCCGCAACCTAATAATAATAAAACAATAAATAATTAAACAAAACTAATTGTACTACTAAACATCTTATAATTCATCTCCTTCCTCTGAATTTTCCCCGCTGGCAACACCATCACCAACCTTCCCTTCTTTTCCGTTTCTTCTTCTTCCTCTTTCCTCTTCTCCATTTCTTCTTCCCCCGTATTCCTCCTTCTCCATTTCTTCTTCCCCCTTCAGTGACTCTCCTTGCCCAGCTCTGCAAAATTTCACGGCCTCCACGATCCCACCGCCACAACATTCACTATTTAACATCAGAAACAACAAACACGAACAAGGCTGGAACCAGAGCTTACCGTGATGAAGAATAATTATCTTCTTCTGCACGGCACAGCCACAGCCGAGCTCCTCCTCACACACTCTCCTTCTCTCTAACCTTCTCCCTTGTTACACACGAACCTCGCCGCCTTGCTCAGATCCAAAAGGAATCCCCTCTTTTTTTTTGGAAAGTGACAGAGATGTCGAGATGAAGATCGAAGGATAATGGGCGTGACGTTTAAACCACGAGTGACTAGGGTTCTCAAGGAGTTTTGACAAATTGCATCATCAGTCCTTCCATCTTTCCAGCTTAAGAAATTTGCCCCCAAACTTTTAAAACATCAAATAAACCCACCGATAACAATTGATTTAATCAATTTAGCCCTCAACTTCTAATACTTTAATTAGAACCCCTAATTAATGGGTTATGGATGTTACAACTCTCCCCCACTAGCATAGATTCGTTCTCGAATCTAACATTTCAGCGGACATCCACAACATAACATAACCGAAAATCTACTCAGCATAGTCACATGACCATAACGTTTTCGGCATAGCCTTTCGACAATTATGTCAACACTACGTTGTTTATACTTAGTTCAAATACTTCCGGAATTCTATACCACAAGACTCCACTTGGTTTGAATAAACTACGCCTACCGGATCCCCGGAACAGCTCAGCGCAGTAACAATGACAAGCATCTCGGAGTCCAACGCGACCCGATCAGCAAGTCCAGCAAGATCCTAAGATCTCTAGTGGCTTACCGAGACAGCATCAAGAATCACACAGAAACCCGACCGGTAAACACCACACAGCGATAAGATTCCACAACACGGAACCCCATCAAACAGCATTAGGACGAGTCCTAATCAGCCAAACCAAGTACCAAGATCAATACGGCATGATCCTCACAGCCGAACTAAGTATGAACAAATTGACAGCACAACATATTCAACAAAAACTCTGCTTATTATTCAATAAAAGGTAAAACCGTACATTGTTATAAGTTCCAGCAAAACTAAACGAGTACAACAGCTTAAACGACAAGAAAATACAACAACTCAACAAAACAACACTGGGACTCTAGCTAAATCTCTAGCTTCCCGAACCACTTAGAAAACTTCCGCTTCATCTTCGCTTCTGGTTCCCAGGTCTCCTCCATTGCTCCATTGCAGTCCCACAAGATCTTGATCTCTGGAACTTGTTTCCTCCTAACCAGCCTGACTCTACGGTCAAGTACCTCCAGAGGCCTCGCCTCTACAACCATACTCGGCAGAAGATCAGATGGAATTTCAGCCATCACCTGATCATCCCTATGTAGGCACTTCTTCAGCTTCGAAACATGAAACACCTTATGAAATACCCGCATCACCTCTGGCAACTCAAGCCTGTAAGCAACCGGTCCAATACGCTCCAACACTCTAACAGGACCCATATACCGAAGACTCAGCTTAGTCTCGGGAATAGACCTGTTCGGACCTCGCAGCATGGTCATCTTGAGATACACCATATCTCTAACATTAAACTCCAACTCCTTTCTACGCTTGTCAGCGTAGCTCTTCTACCTATCTTGTGCCTCTTTCATGTTCACCTTAACAACACGGATCTTTTCTGTAGTCTCCTGCACAAAATCGGCCCCCAGCAAACTCCTCTCCCCCACTTGAGTCCAGCACAACAGTGTCCTGCATGATCTACCATAAAGAGCCTCAAATGGTGCCATACCAATACTAGCCTGGTAACTGTTGTTGTACGCAAACTCCGCCAAACTCAAGTGGTCGACCCAATGTCCGCCCCAATCAAGCACACACATCCGCAACAAGTCCTCCAATGTCTGGATAGTGCGCTCTGACTGTCCATCCGTCTGCGGATGATAAGCTGTACTCATATGTACCTTAGTGTCCATCTCTCTCTGAAAAGCTCTCCAAAACAGCGATGAGAACTTCGGATCCCGATCTGACACTATACTCACAGGTACCCCATGCAGCTTCACAATCTCACTGACATATCTCCTAGCCAAGACTCAGCTCCATCGGTCTTTTTAATGGCCAGAAAATGTGCCGATTTGGTCAACTTATCAACAATGACCCAGATAGCATCCTTCGTTCGCGAAACCGGCAGACCAACCACGAAATCCATGGTGATCATGTCCCACTTCCACTCTGGAATGGGTAAACTCCTCAGCAAACCGCTCGGAACCTGATGCTCAGCCATCACCAACTGGCAGGTATCACACCTGGCAACCCAGCTAGCGACATCCTTCTTCATCCCTACCCACTGATAATACCGTTTGAGATCACGGTACATCTTGGTAGCTCCTGGATGAATCGAAAACCGACTCTGGTGCGCTTTCCTAAGAATTTCCTGCCTAAGCAAGTCATCCTTTGGCACACACACCCTACCATGTAGTAATATGGTCCCATTGCTGGAAACCTCATACTCCGACTTCTCTGCCCTAGAAGCTGCAATCAACTCTGCATCCAACTCCTGTGCTACCTGTACTCTGCTAAGAATATCGGCCTGGTTAGCCGCTTCTAACTCCAGTGGCTCAGGCTCCTCGGATACAGCACACAACCGCAAGGCACTCACCATGCCCACTAGAGTCTCTGCATCTCTCTCTGTATCCGAGATCACTCGCCTCCGGCTCAAGGCATCAGCCACGAGATTAGCTTTACCGGGATGGTAAGCTATCTCCAGATCATAATCCGCAACTAACTCCATCCAGCGCCTCTCAAGTTCAATTTGCGGGTGAGTAAAGATGTACTTCAGACTTTTGTGGTCCGTGAACACCTGAACTTTTCCGCCATACAGTTACGATCTCCAGATTTTTAGCGCAAACACTACTGCACCCATCTCCAAATCGTGAGTAGGATAATTACCCTCATGTTTTCTCAACTGCCGGGAAGCATAAGCAATCACCCTCCCCTGCTGCATAAGCACACATCCGAGCCCCAGCCTGGACGCGTCCGTGTAAACAACATACGGCTCATCTGGCTCTGGTAAAGCTAATACCGGCGTGCTAACCAACATCTCCTTGAGCTTCAAAAAGCTCTCCTCACACTGCGGTGACCACACAAAAGGAACTTCCTTCCTGGTAAGTTTAGTCATAGGTTGAGCCATGCTGGCAAAACCTTTGACAAACCTTCAGTAATAACCAGCCAGTCCAAGAAAGCTCTAAATCTCTGTTGTATTCCTTGGTCTCGGCCACTCCTCTATAGCCCGAATCTTCTCCGGATCCACAGCCACTCCGCTCTGAGAGACAACATGACCTAGAAAATCCATCTCCCGCTGCCAGAAACTACACTTGCTCAACTTAGCAAACAGCTGCTGCTCCCGTAACTTCTCCAAAACTTTCCTCAGGTGGCTTGCGTGCTCCTCAGGACTCTTGGAATAAACCAAGATGTCATCAATAAAGATAATGACGAACTCATCCAGATACTCCTGAAAAACTCCGTTCATCAACCTCATAAACGCAGCTGGCGCATTAGTCAACCCGAACGACATCACCACAAACTCGTAGTGCCCGTATCTTGTCCTGAAAGCCGTCTTCCGAATATCTACCTCAGCTGTAGGAATCTGGTGGTATCCAGACGCCAAATCAATCTTGGAGAACCACGTAACTCCCCCCAACTGATCCAACAACTCTCTAATCCTCGGCAGCGGATACTTATTCTTCACACTGACGTGGTTAAGCCCCCGGTAATCGATACACAACCAGAAACTCCCATCCTTCTTCTTCACAAACAGTACCGATGCTCCCCACGGTGAACTACTCGGTCGGATAAAACCTTTCTCCAACAGATCCTCCAGCTGCTTCTTCACCTCAGCCATCTCAGCTGGAGCCATCCTGTATGGAGCCTTAGACAACGGTGAGGTCCCTGGCTCTAACTCGATCGTGAAACGATCAGACCTCGATGGTGGTAACCCTCTCAACGGCTGGAACACATCCTCAAACTCACAAACCACCTCAATGTCCTGTAACGCCGACTCCCCAACCACACCGGACATTGATATGGTTGCCAGGTATGCCTCACAACCCTGCTCAATCAACCGCTCAGCCTGAATAGCTGAAACCACTATGCTTCCAGAAATCGGTCGCACCCCCTGGTAAACTAACCTTCTGCCTACTCGCTCGAAAACGACTCGGCCTCTATGACAATCAAGGTGAGCCTTGAACTTCCCCAGCCAGTCTATGCCCAAAATGACATCATAAAGCTCCACCGGACAGACTATCAAATCAGCTGGCATCAACTCTCCCGCGATGAGAATATCGATGCCCTCAACACAACCTCGAGTCTCCAATAACCGACCTCAGCAACTCTTACTACTCCCGAATGGTCACCAGAAAGCTCCTGGATCCTATTCTCAGACACCCAGCTCGGTGTAACAAAACTATGAGATGCTCCGGAGTCAAACAACACATGAGACTCAACTCCCGCTACGCTTAAGGTCCCTACGGAAACAATAAGCTAAGACTACCAAACACAACAACCAGCAAAAATCAATCTTAACACTTAAAGAATAACGGAAAAGATTAGGCACTAACCAGTGATCGGTCTGCTGCTGCTCGCTCCACCGGCCTCCGAACCCAATGTATACACCCGAGGTGCCACTGCAGCCCGCTTCTGTGGCGGTGCCTCAATCCTCGGTGCCTGCTGCCCCAGCTTTGGACAACTGGTCTTCACTTGCTCGGGTTCCTTGCAGTGGAAGCAAACCCGCTCATCAGCCTTGGTACAGTTGGCGATACGATGTTCTGAACTGCCACACCGGAAACACCGATACCCTGCACCCACAGCCTTGGAAGTGTCATCCCACTTCCTCTTCTGCCCCTGCTGCTGCCCAGACTTGCCGCCTTTGCTCGGAGCAACACTCTGACTCTGAGGACGCCGTGGAGCCTCTGGCGCTGCAGCCATCAAATTAGCCTCCTGCCTTAGACCCTCCTCAAGCTCCGCTGCACACTCCACTAATTCCAACACCGACTCGAACTTGCGGACCATGCAACGGTTCTTAAGATCGATACGCATACCTCGCAGGAAGGCACAAATCATATCATCCTCGGTATCTACACCCCGACCAGCAAACCGCTTCAGCCGATTAAACTCGGCCTCGTACTCCCGAACCGAACGACTCCCCTGCAACAAGTACAAAAACTCCCCTTGCAACTTGTTCCGTGCCTCCCACGGAAAATACTTGAGATCGAACTCCCTCCGGAACTCGTCCCAAGGTAACACTACTCCTGCTCTCCTCGCAACGACACCCTGCCACCACTCATGTGCATCTCCCTCCATATAATGCACCGCCAAATCCACCCTATACTCCTCAGGGCACCTGATCGACTGGAAGTTCCTCTCCAACCTGGACCTCCACTCATCAGACTCAATCGGTCTAGCACCACCACTGAAAAACTTGGTGTCCAACCTCTGCATGTTTTCCATCACCCTTAGGTACGACAGAACCACTGGCTCAGCCTCACCAACCTCTCTCGGCACTCCCAGGGCATTCCCACCTGCCATTGCAGCATCCCCCTGTGGTGCCACTGGAGCTGGAGCCGGTACCACATGAGGTAACCTCTCCAAAAGCTGGGCCAATATGCCCAGTACCGCCCCCATCTGGTTCGAATCCGCACCCGCCTGAGCACCACCCGGCGCAGGTATCGAACCATGCTCGGCCGCTGACCCAGATTGACCCTCTCCCTCGGAGTACTCATACGCCCCATGCTCCACCGTGACACTCTGCGTCACGTCCACAGCTGCTCTACCAGCTCTACCACCTCTGCCACCTCAGCCCGCTCTACCACCACGGCCCGCTCTGCCACCACGACCTCGAACTCTACCAGAATTCACCATCTGGCAAAACCACACGGTTATTAAATTACAACTTAACATAATAACCCAAAAATAACAAGGAAGTCTTACCGTGGAACTGTTATCGGCCGGAGGATGACATACCCAAACACCCTAACAATAACAACATAGCAACACAGCAAGAAATCTAGCAGTCCTAGAATCAACTCTGCTCTGATACCAAATTAAAACAACCCGGCCCGAAAACTACTAAACCGGGACCGGTTCAACAAACGTAAACCACACAACACCGACATTTTAAAATTTCTAACAACTTAACCAATTAATCCATTTATTCCAACATGATAATAAAAAAAATGTTTTAACAATCTAGCGGAAGCAATTCAGCAACAAGCATTAATCTAAATAACAAATATCCAATATAAATAAAATAAATGAAAACTATCTCGGTATGTCATCCTGGTCCGTCACCGCAGTTCCACGAGCTTCAGCTAGCTTTATCCTTTCCCTTACATGCGCCATTACGAATAGACGCAGTCAGTATTTAATAAATACTGAGAAGGCGATCAACCCGTCTAATAGGTCAATTAGGACAAAATTACGAAAATACCCCTCCGACATAATCAAATGTCCGGACTCGACAAACAACAATGATTTAATAAAATTAATTCACCGCAAACTAATGAATTATATCAATTAACGGCAATTTTAAACACCCAAAATTGACTAAAATAATTAATTCTCAACAATTAATTCAACAATAACTCATAGAAAAATTACATAAAATAATCTCATAAATAACGGCAATTTCTAGCAATTTTTCCGGAATTTTTCTCAGCAATAAAAACACCGCAAAAATCACAAAACACAGAATTAAATCCCAACACTGAATTATCTCGGGAAATAATTTCGTAAATCATCCGACCATGGTACTGCACTCATCGTAGCCAGTAGTAGCCCTTTCCGATACAACTTTTCTGCGACTTCCGGAAACTTTTTCCGCGCTGTCTACACCCTCAAATCCCGAACCCGCAACCTAATAATATTAAAATAATAAATAATTAAACAAAACTAATTGTACTACTAAACATCTTATAATTCATCTCCTTCCTCTGAATTTTCCCCGCTGGCAACACCATCACCAACCTTCCCTTCTTTTTCGTTTCTTCTTCTTCCTCTTTCCTCTTCTCCATTTCTTCTTCCCCCGTATTCCTCCTTCTCCATTTCTTCTTCCCCCTTCAGTGACTCTCCTTGCCCAGCTCTACAAAATTTCACGGCCTCCACGATTCCACCGCCACAACATTCAATGTTCAACATCAGAAACAACAAACACGAACAAGGCTGGAACCAGAGCTTACCGTGATGAGGAATAATTATCTTCTTCTGCACGGCACAGCCACAGCCGAGCTCCTCCTCACACACTCTCCTTCTCTAACCTTCTCCTTGTTACACACCTCGCCGCCTTGCTCAGATCCAAAAGGAATCCCCTCTTTTTTTTTGGAAAGTGACAGAGATGTCGAGATGAAGATCGAAGGATAATGGGCGTGACGTTTAAACCACGAGTGACTAGGGTTCTCAAGGAGTTTTGACAAATTGCATCATCAGTCCTCCCATCTTTTCAGCTCAAGAAATTTGCCCCCAAACTTTTAAAACATCAAATAAACCCACCGATAACAATTGATTTAATCAATTTAGCCCTCAACTTCTAATACTTTAATTAGAACCCCTAATTAATGGGTTATGGATGTTACAGCATGTATCGACTTAGGATCCCAACAGCAAAGGACAAATCAGGTCTTGTATGAAGAAGATACCTTAGACATCCAACGATTCTTCTATATTCAGTGGCGTCAATCTCCGGCTCATGTTCAGCTTTAGAAAGCTTCAAACCTGACTCCATAGGAACCTGAGTCAAGTTACAAGAATCCATTCCACTTTTGACAAGAATCCCTTGAGCGTAGCCTTCTTGCTTCATCCATATCCCATCCTCTCTTTGAATTACTTCTATGCCAAGGTAGTATGTTAGCTTGCCAAGATCTGACATCTCAAATCTTCGAGACATCCTCCTTGAATTGCTTAATGACCGTCAACGAAGATCCCGTCACAAACAGATCATCGACGTATATGGCTACAATCAAGATCTCGGTCTTGTGATTCTTGCGATATACGGAAGGCCCTTTTAGGCATCTCCTAAAGCCTATCTCCTTTAGAACTTGATCAAGCTTGATGTTCCAAGCCCTTGGTGCTTGTCGTAGTCCATATAAGGCTTTGTAAAGCTTATACACTCGACCTTCTTCACCTTTTTTCTCATAGCCTTTGGGTTGTGTTACATATACTAGCTCCTTAAGATCTCCATGTAAAAATGCAGTCTTCACGTCTAGATGATGTATTTCCCAACCATTATTTGCAGCAAGAGCTGTGAGTAACCATGTAGTTTCCAACCAAGCTACCGGGGCAAACACTTCATCAAAGTCTATACCATGTTGTTGCACATATCCTTTTGCCACAAGTCTTGCTTTGTATTTATTCACCGAACCATCAGCTCTTCTTTTGATCTTGAATATCCATTTCACTCCTATGGGTTTGACACCAACCGGATAGTCAACAAGCTCCCATGTCTTGTTTTTTTCAATAGAATTCAGTTCAACGTTCATTGCCTCTATCCACATTCTTGAGTCTTTGGCTTCATGAAAGTTCTCTGGCTCACCATCGATTGTAAGTAAGAGTCTTTCTCCTTCTAGATCTTCAAATAACACATAATCCTCAAGGTATTTAGGTTGTATTATTGTACGGCCAGACCTTCTTAATACATGTGGAGCCTCTTCTTCAACTTTATTTTCAGCTTCTTCATCTTGGTTTATTGCTTCTTGATCAGAATCTTGGTGATCATGGTTTTGATCATCTCCGAAGCCATCTCCGTCTTCAAAGAAACCTCCTATAGATATTTTAAACATACCGGGTTCACCATCACTTTGGTTTGACGAGCTAGACCAATCCCATGCCTTCATCTCGTCAAACACAACATCTCTGCTTACTATCACTTCCCGTATCTCTCGATCATAGAGTCTATAAGCCTTTGAACCTGGTTCTGTTCCAAGATTGATCATCTTTTTTGATCTCTGATCTAACTTCTTATGATGAGGCCGAGTTATCTTCACATATGCTACACATCCGAAAACCCTCAAATGCTCAATGTTTGGTTTCTTGGATGTGAAACATTCATAAGGAGTCTGATCCTTCAACGCCTTGGTAGGGATTCGGTTGATAAGATAAGTCGCATGACGTACGGCTTCACCCCACATAAAATTAGGCATATTTATTGCCTTAAGTAGACTTCTCGTCATCTCCATTAAGGTTTGGTTCCTCCTCTCAACCACACCATTTTGTTGTGGAGAATATGGTGCAGTTAAGTGTCTTGTGAGTCCAATTTCTTCACAAAACATATTGAACTCTACCGAGGTAAACTCTCCTCCTCTATCGGTGCGAAACGTCTTTATTGCTAAACATGTTTGAAGTTCAATATTTGCCTTGAATATTTTGAACCGGACAAATGCTTCACTCTTCTCCCTTATGAGCATGATCCACATATATCTTGAGAAATCATCAATTAAAACAAATATATACCGATTATTAGCTAGCGTTGATGGAGATATTGGTCCGCAAAGGTCTCCGTGAATTAACTCCAAATCTTGAGTAGCACGGTACTTTGCATTGGTCGGGAAAGGGGTTCTTGTTTGTTTTCCGGCCAAGTATACCTCACATACACCCTTCTCATGTATCACTTGCGGCATTCCAATAACCATCTCTTTTCGAACCATGTTATTCATCACACCGAAACTAACATGACCGAGCCGAGAATGCCATCTCCATGTTTCCTCACCGTCTTGAATTTGGAGACGTTTTTGGTTGCGTATCTTCATTGGAGTCATATAGAGACGATTTGGTGATCTTGTGACTTGAACAAGCATCCTTCCACATGGGTCTTTCAATGTCAAGAGGTTGCTACACATGATTACCTCACACCCGTTCTCCGTTGCTTGTCCGAGACTCAAAATGTTGTGTTTTAAGTTGGGTATAAAATAAATATCTTTGAGTGCTCTTTGTTCGCCAGTCTTGCACTCAAAAAAGATTGTGCCTTTTCCTTCTATATCAACCGTTGAGCCATCACCAAATCTCAATGTGCCTTTAACACCTTCGTCTAAGGTAGCAAAGAATTCTTTGTTCTCCGTCATAAGATTACTTGCTCCATTGTCCAAATACCAAACACTTGCATCGCCTTTGTTGTTATAGAACTTCTTGGGATCCACATTATCCTCATTCAAGAACACCACCTCGTGAATATAAAGAGCATCAGCTTCATGTGTCTCATTTAAATTCACCTCTTGTGATCTTGTTTGTTTTTCAGGGGCAAGATGATGCGAAATGTCCCGGCTTGTCGCATCGCCAACATATAAGCTTAGAACGATCTTTCTTATGCTTTTGGTTATTCTCCACGTTCTCTTCTCCTTTATTAGGTCTCCCTCGACCTTGTCCACCTCTTCCTCGACCTCCTCTGCCTCTTCCTCTTCCTCGGTAACTTCCGGATCCTCCTTGGAGATTAGTATAGTTATTTGCGAACATAAGCTTTCCTTGGTCTTCTTCTTGAACTTCCTCCTTTACGCGTTCTTCATATGCTTTTAGTCTCCCAACAATATCTTCGAAACTAACCGTATTTAGATCGAGAACTTGTTCAAGAGAAGCTACTATATGAATATACTTGTTCCTTGGAAGTGCCTTCAAGAATTTCTTCACCATCTTAGTCTGTTCTATACTTTCTCCCAACGAGGTTGATTTCGCTGCAAGTTCCGATATCTTACCGGTAAAGTGATCGATAGAGTCACTTTCACTCATCTTCAGCCTATCAAACTCCGACATCAACGTTTGGAGTCTTGCCTCTCTTACACGGTCTGCACCTAGATACCGTGACTTGATGGCGTCCCAAATACTCTTCGATATGGTTTGATCCCCTACTTGCAAGATGAGTGACTCAGGGATTGATTGAAACAAGAGTGCTATCGCCACATCATTGTTCTTTGCATTGGTAGTACCTGGATCAATCGAATCCCATACTCCGTGGACTCGGAGTAACACTCTCATCCTCATCGCCCAAACTGTATAGTTTGTCGAAGTCAGCATCGGACATTGGATGGATGAGGATCCAATCTCCTTCGAACGCGGCTGATCATTGGTCTCCTCCATGTAACCGGTTTCTATTAGATTTCTTGATCGAAACTTCTCACCAAGCTCTGATACCAATTCAAATCTAAGAGAAACCCTTTTGTTCTTTATTATAAAAATCGAACTGTTTTTACAAAGACCATCAAAGAGGGTTTATATAGTAGTAGGAACAATGAAGTTGAAAAGTCTAGAAACAAAATGTTCAATGAATCTTTATTTCCAATGTCCATTCATGAATCTTCACTTCCAATGTCTCTTCAATGCTTCAAATTCATTGGAATTATCCAACACCGAACAATATCCAATCCAAATCCAATAAGATCCAACCCATATTCGATCCGAAAATTATAAATACCCCAATAGGTTTTAAATTTATGAACCTGAAGATCCGAAAGATCTGAACCGAACACGAAAGGGTATCCGAACGCTTATGACTCTGTACTCTTCTTGGTGTAATATTCATTTCAAAAGTTTCCTCTTTCTTAAAATCATAAATACTACGAGTTATACCAATTGATGCCAATATATATATATATATATATATATATATATATTAATAGTTAGCTGAACATCGGCAATTAAGTTTAATTATTGAAATATGTATCTGAAGCACTTTTTACTCGAAGAGAATAGGAAAAAGTTCCAGATTTCCAGCACACAAAGTCACTAACCTACCATTCAACTATTGTTAGCTATAACTTACCAGTCATATTGTATGTAAATTGTATCAATGTATATACACACACATTACGGGTAAGATATTAGAACTAATAACACACTAGAGGATGTTTTTCATTTCTAACTTTTCCACAAAAAAATGGTTAGAATGAAAATTGTACATTACCAAGTCAATTTTTTTCTAAACAGAATCATAACTTATTTTGATATACGATTTAGAATTCTTTAATCAAATCCTATAAAGCAAAACTTCCAACTTAATCAAAAATTGATGACAACTGTTTTATAATTTTGGGTCAAGAAAAAATGCTAGCATAAAAAGTGCTGGGCTTTAAAAAAATCTTTCCAGATAACAAAGAAATTTCTTAAAATATCTATAAAGTATAATAAATTTCTATCATTTTGAAAGAATATACAATTATTGTGGATGATTATATACGTAACTTCGTAGGATGAATCCAAAGTGGAAGAAATGAACAAGGACACAAACTGGGAACTTTTATATGAAGTTGACTTCACCCTTGGCGTTTTTATGAGATTCTGTCTCATTTGGAAAATTGTTCGTGGACGATGACCATGCACGTTCCATTCTTTTTATCTACAAAAAGAAATATAACCGATACTATTATATTTCACAAGAATAATAAATATTTTCTTACTACATATTTGAAATGTTTGGTGAACGTATATAATACATAATTTAACATTCATAAATATTGAATATAAACGTTGTTATTAATTAAAAAAATATTCATTATGTTTGAAAAATTATAATACCAAATGACTCTTGGTCTATTGGTTTTCATTAACAAAGTGATCCTAAGTTCGAGTCCACTTGAGAGAAATAATTTACACATTAAATGTAGTATTATTAACAACTGGTCTCAGACTATGGATCAAACATCTAGAAAATGCATGGAAACTTTCGCCATTTTTTTTGTACGCTCCTAATAAAAGAACCTCTGTCGTTATTAGTTATTATCATAGGTTTTTGGACCATCGTTGTTATCAATACGTGTATTCAGTGAATCACTTACAAAAAATATAACATACGGCAACGTAAATATATTTTTTGGCAGGACATGACAACTTGTTCTAACCGTGACCGTTGAAATATTGTATTATTTATAAATAAGTACATAGATTGATTAGATTCTGTAAGTATATGCGTGAATAATAGTATAATAATACGTGTGATACAGCCATACCTCACGGCTTTTGCTAATAAGGGCCAAATGGAGCACTGTTACGAGGCTTATGATTGAAGACGACACACGTTTACCGTAAACGTGTCATTTCCAATGGATCTACAAAATTTTAACATGTTCAATGTCGTACATGCAAAAACGTTAATAATGGAATTCAAGATGATTTGACAGTTGGGTGATTAAAATATCTTTTAGAAAAGTGATCGGTAACTTTTGGCGAATTTCTGCAAATTTAGAAAACCTTTTGCAATAAACTTAGAATCGGTAATTGATTTATTTATTCATGATCAGTTTAAGGCATGTACAAAGCAAACAGCTAGTATATGTGTGAGGTCAGGTTCACAGTTAAATATCACAACAACAAAAATGAATTCCAAAGTTTTTTTGTTTAAAAACATTAATAATATCAATACGACTTCTATTTAAAAGATTGAACATGGTAAAAATATTATTGAGCATTATTAAGTCTATTTTATTTTTGTTATATATAATTATTTCACAAATAGTGATCGTTGTCGCAGTTGTAGTGGCGGCTTTTATTGCAAGATTTGTATATTTTAATTTGAGAATATTTTTTTTTTTGAAATCCTTTATGCCCTGGGCGACACACGTGCTACAATGGCTGGGACAAAGGGTCGCGATCCCGCGAGGGTGAGCTAACTCCAAAAACCCGTCCTCAGTTCGGATTGCAGGCTGCAACTCGCCTGCATGAAGCCGGAATCGCTAGTAATCGCCGGTCAGCCATACGGCGGTGAATAAGTTTTCGATGTATTGTTTTATATATAATTAGAATATGGATTTTTATATGTATAATTTGTAGATTTAGAAGAGTGCATGTGTACTTTTAGGTTAAGTAAAAATTAAATACACAATTTTACCCCTTGATAGAAGTGGATGATTTGTTAATCAAAGATCTTAATTACTCTTGTTGGTTTTAGTAATCATTTCAAACATTTCCTCTTTTTTAAAACCATAAATAGCTAGCAAAATGTTAATTAGCTAAACGTTAGTAATTAAGTATGTTTAACTAATGAAATGCGTAGCCGAAGCAGTTTTACTTGAACAGAAGAGGACAAGAGTCACTTATACGAAACTACCATCCATTAGATGTATAATTTGTAGATAAGGTTTTTGAAATGTTATTAACAAAATGTGTTCTTATGTTAAGTAAGAATTAAATAGACGATTTTACCTTTGATAAAAGTGAATGATTTATTAAGCAAATAGTTTACTCTCAGCCTGGGCAAAAACAAAACCGTACCCGAATCCGACCCAAAAACTTGGATTTGGATCGAGTACCATTGTGTATAAATACCCTATCAGTTTTCATATCCTTGGTATTTTGGGTTTTGGTTCAGCTCAGGTAATACCCGATACCCGAAGACGAATCAGACCTAGAATTACTCTCTTTTTATCCTTTAGGTTATTTTGGGTATTAATTTTTAGGTTACGTACTTCGGATCATTTTTAGGTTACTTAAGAGTAAAATTTTGGTTATTTCAGATCATTTTTTGGTTACTTAAAGGATAAATTTTTGGTTACTTCGGTAATTTTTTGGCTACTTCGGATAATGTTTTGCTTATTTCGGGTAACTTTTACGTTATTTCGAATAATTTTTAGATTACTTCAGATATTTTTGAGTCTTTTGGATAAAAAGATACGAACCGACTTGTAACCAAAAACGCTGAACTATCCGATCTAAAAATTATAAATACCCAAATAGGTTTTAAATTTATGAACTCAAAAATCCGAAAGATCTGAACCGAACACGAAGGGGTATCTGAACGCTCAAATCTATGTACTCTTCTTGGTTTAGTATTCATTTCAACAGTTTCCTCTTTCTTAAAATCATAAATACGACGAGTTATACCAATTGATGCCAATATATATATATATATATATATAGTTAGTTAGCTGAACATCGGCAATTAAATAAGTTTAATTATTGAAATATATAGGTATCTGAAGCACTTTTTACTCGAAGAGAAGAGGACAAAGTTCCAGAGGTCCAGCACACAAAGTCACTAACCTATTGGGAAGTCATTTGGAAAAGTGCTGTGCTTTAAAAAAAACTTTCCAGATAACAAAGAAATTTCTGAAAATATCTATAAAAGTATAATAAATTTCTATCATTTTGAAAGAATATACAACTATTGTTGATGATTATTTCTTTTTAAATGATTTCAATTATGTATTATCAAAACAAAAACAGCCATGTCTTTTACGAAATCTGTGATACACATTTTAGAAATATTTTGTCTATAGTTTTTTATTGTTAAAAATAAATAGCTTAACATCAAATTAGTTTAAGACAATACCTAAGATACACATTTTTAATGGTTCAAAGTAATAAATTAACATCAAATTATTTTAAAATAAATAATTAATATATATATTATATGTTATACTTTTTATGCGGCATATATATGATCAACACAAATAACACTGCTAATCAAAGAGAATTAAGACTAATAATCATAATCTCTATATTAATTGTTATTAACTGTTTGACTAGTAGTATATATTTGGAGAGTGAATTTATGGATTGATAAAATTTAACCATACACCACATGACATAGATCACCAACAACATTAAATTATTTCCATAAATGTTTTATGTGTTTCTAAGTTCTACTTATACTATTTCTATTTCTCTCATCGATACAAAAAATTGAATCATATAAAACATATTCGACCACTTTAAACTTAACCTTCACTATCTTCCTCATGTTTCCCTTTTTCTGGTCATTCTCGATGTATTCTCATTAATCTGAGCATTGTAAATTTTCTTTATAAGGCTTTACTCAATTTTCTGAAAGATTTGGTTGGAACATGTCACCATTTGGGATAACAGGGTTTATCTCTCATACCATGCATTCTCATTTTTCGTTTAAAAATTTGGAAATGTCGTTCAACCTTTTAGAAGCTCTCGTGCGTATTCCACTGTTGAACGAATTCTCGTTCGTTGGAACACTGATTCTCATCATTAAAATGCATCATTTTGTTTTTTCCATGTAAGTTATTTAAATTTAATAATTGTTTTTATAATATAAAATTGAAAAATATCAATTTAAGAAATGTATTTTAAAATTTAGGTACATTTTTATGAACTAATCCTTATTGATTGTTTTAAATTATATATCATAATTCCATAAATTAATAAAAACATTTATCATTAGTTCAATTATAATATGAAGAAAATTTCATAAATTAGAATAATAATTATTAATACTTTGATTTATTTATTTGAAGGTAAATATTTTTTTAACTATCTAAATATATCTAATAAGACTTAAACTATTAAATTAGATTTTTAACATCATTTTCTATGGAGATGACTTTTCAAATTATTTTTAAAATTATTATATTAAAAATGGTAGTTATTTTGAGAATTAAAGTGTAAATAACATAATAAATCAACCAAGTAAACAATTTAAAACTGATAATTGTAATTGCTTATATATCACAATTTTATGAGGCGAGTAGATGAGGTGGCATCATGAGAAGAGAGCATATTCTAGTTTTTATATATATTTCGTTAAGAAACATGTTATTACTATTTTTACTAGTCCTTCTGTTCCATTTTATAAGAGGCTTTGGCAAAAAGCGCGCATATTAAGAAATCTATTTTTTTTTACAAAAGTATCATTTAATATTTTACTTTAAATCTATTTAACCAATCAATATTTAAGTTTTGCATACAAATTTGTAAAACATCTAATAAAATGGAACAACAAAAAGAGGCTAAAACACCTTATAAAATATAACAGAGGGAGTACTGAAAATGGACAAAGAAAAATTTTCAACTAGGTGCATAGTTTCCACACGCCAATAATTTTCTCCCAATCTTCTCCTCTTCGTGAAACCTAATCTCGAGCATGTCCCTTGGCCGGAGCGAGTTGGCTCCGCCAGCACCAACTCTGGCTACAAATTGCATTCACCTGCATTTCTTTTTTGACGGTTCTCCAGTGGCTTTCTCATCTCAACAGCTTCCTTCATCTTTTCCAATTCTGAAATCTTGCGGTGTTCCTTGCAGTTTACTGATATGTTACCATTTTAGCTTGTTTTAGGTTACATTTATCATTAGATTTAATGTTTTTACATTGCATAATAGGATATTCGTTGCATATTTGCATATCTTTCCTTGTTTCTCAGGTCTTGGAGTTGGAACATACAAGAAGTGGAGCAAATAAGAGAAGATGATCCCAAAACTAGTCCAAAGTGTCTCCAAGATTGACTCCAATGAAGGCCTTCCTTTGCATTTCAGCTCCATGACTCTTTATGAAAGTTATATAAAATTGAGCTAGCTTTCCAATGGAGGTGGTCTCGAGCAATTTGGACTAGTGGTTGAGGAGATATGACCCAATTAGTGAGCAGCGGGAAGGCACAGCGGTATGATATCACCCACGATGTAATTTCTGGAAGTTTGCTGGAGCACAGAGGGAACTTATACCGGGCTAATGTACACCGCTTGAGCACAGAGGGGACTTGTGCCGGGCTAATGTACACCACTGGAGCACAGAGGAGACTTGTACCGGGCTAATGTATACCGATGGAGTACAGAGGGGACTTGTACTGAGCTAATGTACACCGCTACAGACTAGTCTGATTCTCTTCCTTTCTTCTAAACCAAGTCTGACCAAGTATGAATTTCTTTGATTGAAAGTATCAAATCTTCTTATCTTCTTAAATCTTTCAACTATTCTTCTTATAATCATGATTATGCATCAATCAAACTAATTAATTTATGTTTTCATGACTATGAGTGAGTAGTCTTTTAGATGAGTTTAGGGTTTGGTAATTGAGATGATTTCATGGATTGATGGTGATATTTAGGACTAGATTATTGTTAGATTCTTCGTTTAGGTTTTTTGTATTGCTAGATTAGGCAGGAGATTGTTAATCTAGATCATTTGCATTTTCATGCCCACAAGGTGTTTGTTAGAATACTTGAATAAAACCTAAATATGCATTTCATTCCTTACCTATGAGAGTAGTTGACTAGGTTAATTTATGGCTGGGTTAGACTTGATTCTTAATCTCAATGATTGAATGATTGCTAAAGAGATTATTGTCATGAGAGTGCATTAGTCTTATTTGTTGATCCTTTAGCCTAGGATATTGCTCATCAGATGTTTTTGCATCGTCAAACATTCATCATCTCATCTTAATTATAACTATTTTTGAGACTCATCGCCTTTTATTATTTGATTATAAACCATTTTTACCGCTTTATTTACATTCAAAGTTTGTTTTAAACCTCTTAAACCTTTGATTGCTTAGATTAGAACGAGATTTGGATTCCTGGTGTGTTCTAAGCTCATTTTTGCATTTTCATGCCCACAAGGTGTTTGTTAGAATACTTGAATAAAACCTAAATATGCATTTCATTCCTTACCTATGAAAGTAGTTGACTAGGTTGATTTGTGGCTGGGTTAGACTTGATTCTTAATCTCAATGATTGAATGATTGCTAAAGAGATTATTGTCATGAGAGTGCATTAGTCTTATTTGTTGATCCTTTAGCCTAGGATATTGCTCATCAGATGTTTTTGCATCGTCAAACATTCATCATCTCATCTTAATTATAACTATTTTTGAGACTCATCGCCTTTTATTATTTGATTATAAACCATTTTTACCGCTTTATTTACATTCAAAGTTTGTTTTAAACCTCTTAAACCTTTGATTGCTTAGATTAGAACGAGATTTGGATTCCTGGTGTGTTCTAAGCTCATTTTTTCGAGGATTTCGATACCCTTTATACTATAACGATATAAGGGTTATTTAATAACCCGGTTTGCAAAAACCAAACTATCATTTACCTTGCGGTTTTCCAATGGCTTCTGTGGCGGCTTCTTCCGGTGTTGTTTTGTGGCATCTCAGCATCATCACTGGTCTGGCTCTCTAACGTTGCAGGTCTTCTGCTTCGTCGGAGATGGAGGTTTGATTTGGAATCTCCAGGTTCTCTTGGCAGGTGTGTGGGCTTCCAGCGGTGTTGGTGTTTTCTTCCTGGATCTGTGGCGACTGCTTCTTGTGCTTTCTGTTTCATCCTCGAAGGGTTTCGGTGGGAGGAGTCTTTGCATGAGACGTTTGATCTTTTCCAGCAAACAGTGAGCGGTGGCGAAGTTCCATTGCGTGAGGACGGCGCTAGAGCTTCTTTTACTCTAGTCTCCATGGTCAGAAGGTTTTCTTTTCAGGTTGATTTCCCTCTCTCGGTGAGGTTCTCTGTGGGCCTTGGAAGTTCGCTTCTCTGAGGTGGTGGCTGTTGTGGCAGAGTGGCCACCGGTTATGGTGGTAGCATGGTTTCTGGTGCCGTTGTGGCAGCACATACCGTTACTTCTGAGTCGCGTATGTGGTTTGTCGGAAGTTCACTACAAGAAAACTCCAAAATTCCGACCAAGGTTATAGTCACAATTTGGTCCGAAATTTCTTACCAACTACATACCGATTTAATTTTTAATTAAGAACAAATATTAGGAAATTAGTCAAAAATCTCTCACCAATTTCTGACCAACTTTAAAAATTTTGTTGGAATTAGGAAATTAGTCGAATATATATATAAATATATATATATATATATATATTTAATTACTAACAATTATCAAAAAATTTAAAAACATAAACAAATTATCTTACAAAAGTAATAAATATAAGAAATAAAAAATTAATATAACAATATAGAAACAAATAATAAATTATGAATAGAATTTTAAAAATTGAAATTAATATCTTAATTAGTTGAATGTTAAGATTTTATAAAGTTTTAAAGATTTAAAATCGTTGGAAAGTTTAGAGATATTTTAGAAAGAATATAGATAGATATTTGAAAATTAGAAGTGATTTGGAAAGAAAAAATCATGTGAGTTATATAGAAAAAGTGTCGGTCGAAAAATTGGTCAAAACAATTTCCGACCATAAATCAATTTATATATATATATATATATATATAGATTGACCAATTTCTGACCCACCCGGAAATCGGTCGGAAATTGGTATACAATTTCCGATTAATGTCCGAATAAATATTTTTTGTTTTTTCCGACTAATTTTGACTATTTTCTGATAATTTTCAAATTCGTCGGAAAATGGTTGGAAAGTAGTCTGAATATTTCTGACTACCATTATTAGTAGGAAATAGACATATTTTCTTGTAGTGGTTTGTTTTGATGACTAGGGTCTGGTTAAGATCGCTGCCAAAGTAGTTCATCTCCTCCTCTTGGCTTGCGCTCCGAGCTCTTGCTTCTCTGGTAGTTGCTCATGCCGCCTTGGTTATGTAGTCTTGGGTATGTTGTACTCTATTTTTTTGGTTTCTTCTTTGTGGAGTAAGATTAGTTTTTGTTTAATTTGTGTGTTGGTTTGTGGATTAGCTAACTTGGTAATTGGAGGACCTAGTAACACCTCTGGGATGTCAAGCGTTTTTTGTATTGTTGCATTTTGCTTTGTGCTAGTCGACCTCGGGGAAAGATTTTGATAGAGTGAGCGAGCGCCTTCGTTCCCTTTGCTGCGTGTGGTTCTGTTCTGAGAGAGCTCATGGGTTTTTCAAAGAGCCGCTCTCACTTGACAAGAGAGGAGTCGGTGATCGAGTGCCTTGTGTTCTAAGCCGTTGACGGCTCAGTTTACTCGGACTACTAGTGAAATATTTCCTTCTCAATCGCTAAAGTTATCTATGACTCGGCCATCGCCGTTTGACATCATGTTTCCTTCTCTCTTTGAGGTGTCATCTTTAAGAATCTTCATATCGTTTATCACTCCAAAAGCCTCACCGTTTTTGTGGATGTTGATGGACTAATTGTGCTTTGTTTCCATGTTTTTTTACCATTTTTGCCATGGGACCAATCTTTAGGATTTAATTTATTGTAACTCCTAACTACTTTTCATTTCCAATGAAATATTAATTATATTCTTATCAAAAAAAAAAATGAACGACGAAACTAGTTAACATTCTTTTCTTTTCTTTTTTGTGCAATAACTAGCTAGCATTCTATGAAGTATGAACAATTTTTCTAGTCTAAATCAGTAGCAGTAGCACTGTAGCAGAACAAACTTATTTAGCTTCTTAAGCACGACAGCTAAAACATGAAATGTGGATATAAAACATGCACGTCATTTCCCTATGCCCGTCACGGGTATATATGTATATTCGCTCACTTACTCACACTCTCTATAAGTGCTCCGATCGAGGATTTGTGAAGCCACAATATTTATACCCTCTTCCTAGAACCTTTTCTTATAATTTTTTTATCTAATATTGTTAGATACTTTTATTATTTATCTTTGGTCCATGGAGGGTTCGTCCAAAAAGTTGAGGAAAGGTGGATGGACTGTTGAAGAAGATGGTCTCTTGAGGCAATCCATTGATAAGTATGGAGAAGGCAAATGGAACCAAGTTCCTTTAAGAACTGGTATATGTTATATATAAACATATAGATGTAATTTAATTAGTCACTGATATTCTTATTGCTCCCTAATGAACTACCATGTTGAAAATAAAATAAAAGTTAATTAACAAATGGGTGCAAATCATTTTTCATGTTTTAAGGTTGGTCTAATGAAATATAAACTTTCTTGTCAACGTAAATGGTGAAGTTATACAACAAAGTGTATTTAACATTAAAGATAAATAAATATTGTTTTCATTTACATTGGTTGGTGAAAAATATCTTAGATTTAAAAATTCTGTAAACACTCTCCTTGGTTTGTCTTTTAGTAAAAGAGCTATAAGGTGAAAATATGTGTGTGCATGGTCGTCTCAAACTATTTAGAGGTCCGGGTCAAATTTTTTTTTTAAAGATGTTTGCTGACCTAAAATAGTTTTTGATTGGTTTTCTTTTATTCATTTTTATGTACATTTTAAAAGAATTTTAAATTATAAGCCCTAATATATGTGTATATTTTAAAAAAGCTTAAGAATATAGACCTTAATTTATATAATTAAAAGAGCTTTAAAGAATATTTTTTTGCATACCCTGTTCAACCGCTCCATTTGCTTGTGTTAAAAGAGGCCCTGACAAACCGCATAGTTGATATCCATTATATGGCTGCTCACATATTCTTCTAGATAAAAGTTCACATTATATACTTAATTAATTAATAGAGTTGATGTAAAAAATAATTGGTTATATGTAGGGTTGAACCGATGCGGGAAAAGTTGTAGACAAAGATGGTTGAATTACTTGGAGCCAAGTATCAAAAGAGGAAAATTTAGCTCTGACGAACTTGATCTTCTCCTTCGTCTTCATAAGCTTCTAGGAAACAGGTATACAGATTGGTCAGACACAAATCTAAATTATTCAAAAAATGTAATGAACAAATACTAAGTCATATAAATCTTTCAAATGCATGCTTAGGTGGTCATTGATTGCTGGTAGATTGCCTGGTCGAACCGCTAATGATGTCAAGAATTACTGGAACACCCGTTTCGATAAGCAGGAACAATCGTGTTGTAAGAGCAAAACGAGAAAGAGAGAAATTACTTGTTTAACTACATCACCGATCATGAAACTCAATGTTATAAAGCCTCGACCTCAAACATACCATGGTTGCAGATGGATCAACTGGGAGCCAGAAGTTGGCTTTGGCGAAGTAAGCAACAAAGATGAGGAGAAGTATGAGTCTGTGAACAATCTCAAGGCTTGTGGGATTTGTAATATGAAAGACAAATAAGTGAAATTTGCATTATCAAAATAAATATGAAAGAATGGAATACTATCCAACCTATTTCTCTAATTCTATTTCTTATCCATGAAACTATACTCTCTCTTTTCTAATCAATAAACCATCTGCCACCAATCATTAATCGTCCTTTTCCTAATTTTAGTTAAGAAACTTTTTTTTTTTAAGTACTGAAAAAGGATGAAGATACTAGCTTAGCAAATTAAGCAAGACAACTAAACAAATGAAATATGGATAACAAACATGATACGTGGATATCAAACATGCACGTCACTTCCCTATACTCGTCACATGTTATATCTTCGCTCATTCACTCACACTCTTTATAAATCCTCCAAGGATTTGTGAAGCCACAATATAGCCACTCTTCCTTGACAATTTTAAATATTATTACTAATAATTTGGTAGATACTTATAGAGCTTATCTTTGGTCCATGGCGGGTTCGTCCAATGGGTTGAGAAAAGGTGGATGGACTGCTGAAGAAGATAGTCTCTTGAGGCGATGCATTGATAAGTATGGAGAAGGCAAGTGGCACCAAGTTCCTTTAAGAGCTGGTACGTTATTTACGCACATACAGGTTATATACATAGAGATAGTTAATTAAACCCTATATTCTTCTTTCTCTCTATCTAATATTCGGCAAAAATTGATTAACAACCGGGTGCTTTAATCATTGTTTTCCTTTTTTGTTTTAATGAACAAATTATTGTTTCATGCTATCAAAGGTTGTTCTTAAAAATTTATTCATGCTGTTCATGATATTTATGTTGGACCTAAACGAAGAGTTTTACCTAACACTAAAGATTAGAAAACAAAATGATAATATATTTACGTTGCATATCACAAGCTTCTATAAAGTCGTTGAATTACTTTACTGATTTGTCTTCTTGTAAACGAACTCAGTGAAAAATTATGTACCAACATGTGTTCTTTCATTTTTTTTTTACATAAAACTGTTTTTTTATTACTCAAACATAAGGATGTATGGCAAACAAAACCAGAATAGCAAAACCAACAAAGAAAAAAGAATAGCATGGGTTCTTGCGAGACGAGACAGGTGGTCAGCCTTAGTGTTAGAATCCCGTGGATATGTGTGTGAATAGTACATTATTTCTATTGGTGTGCATAGATTTTTCATGATCTAAAATAATAGAGAAGTGGACAAAAAGAAAAACAGTCTTAGTAGGTATAAGTTATAACTAATGTCAATTATTGGGTTTGTAGGTCTAAATAGGTGCAGGAAAAGTTGTAGACTAAGATGGTTGAACTATTTGAAGCCAAGTATCAAGAGAGGAAAACTCAGCTATGATGAAGTTGATCTTCTTCTTCGCCTTCATAAGCTTCTAGGAAATAGGTAATGTTACTTGATACTATATATTTATTTCATGATCCATAAGTTTTAATACTAAAACTTAAATGTATATTAATTGTTTCACAATGCTTAGGTGGTCTTTGATTGCGGGCCGATTGCCTGGTAGGACAGCAAATGATGTCAAGAACTACTGGAACACCCATTTGAGTAAGAACCATGAACCATCTTGTAAGACTAAAATGAAAAAGAAAAACATTATTTCCCCTCCTACCACACCAGCCCAAAAAATTGAAGTTTTAAAACCTCGGCCTCGATCCTTCTCCATTAACAACGGCTGCAACCATCTCAATAGCCTGCACGAAGTTGACGTAATTCCTTTAAGCCTTGGACTCAACAACAATGATGTTTGTGAAAATCGTATCACATGTAACAAATATGAAGAGAAAGATGATCTTATGAATAATGTAATGGATGGATCCGAAGATAAGATGTGGTTGGAGAGTTTACTAAACGAGAGCCAAGAAGTAGATTCGCTAGTTCTAGAAGGGACCACAACAGAAAAGGGGAGCACCTTGACCTTTGACGTTGAGCAACTTTGGAGTTTGTTTGACCTTTGATGATTAATGTAATTAGTGTTTCTGACCGTTTGCAAGGTTATTAAATCGAAAAAGACTTATTAAATACTCCCACGTATTTTCCATTGCAAGCTTACTCACTTACATGTCTATTGCGAACGGATCAACCAAATTTCAATATATTCAATACATGGAATAACATAAAATGAGTAAATGAACTTCTGGCATACTTAACCAGTATTTGTATCCTAATTATATATGTCAATATCTATTGAAATTAAACTTGATTTTGGTTAAGCTTAATTATGGGTTCATAATCCAATTATCCATCATTGGACCAAACCCAAAATTAAGCCCAAGTTCTAGAATTTTTCTAGAAACATCTTAAAGATTATCACTTCCTATAAGTGTTCTAGAAAATTCTATTAGATAAAATATCTAGAGATTAGTGTGGAATAATCTAGATAATTGTAACATAAAAATCTAGATATTATGTTAGAGTGTTCTAGAGATTAGAAGAAGGTTTGTAAGATATTTTGTAGTTTTGGAGCCTATAAATAGCTCCCTCCTCTCCTATTTGTAATCAACTTGAGGAAGTGAAATAAAAAGCAAGTTTAAAGAAATAGTGTTCTTCATAAGTTCTCTAAGTCTCTCTAAAAATCTTTCAAGTATTCTCTAATTGTTCTTCCAAATTTTCTATCATACTTGGAGAGTTTCTCATCTTGGTTCTTTCGAGTTTCTCGGGGTATTACGGTCTTGGGTTAGTGCTAAGCACTATCGGTGTTTTCTTTACAATATCTTCACTGTCACACTATCAAGCTAAAATCAAATTTACTATAAAATATGTTGTTGACAAACAGAATTTGCGTCAGTCCCATAGATCACTAGATATTCTTTAATTAATGGTTAACCATTACTCAGTGGCTGAAGTTTGGGATTGGAGTACGGGCCGGGAGAAAATCTGTACCTCTCGGGTTCGATTCATTTTTGAAAACTTTACGCACATTTACTTAAATCTAAATGATTTACATGATAAAAGGTATCCAACGAACCACTTTATTCCAAAACTGTCTAGGCTGAGTTATAAAAAAAAAATTGGTAACCATTATATTGAAAGGGGTAGACAGATTTGAAAGAATTGGTCCATTTCGATCCTACCAAGTGCCAAGGTTAATTAAACTTGAACAAATTTATCGGATGTATCTACAAATTTGTAGAACCACAATACTCTTAGCTAAACGCCCCAAGTTTGATTTTGCGAAGAATTTGGAAGCAATAACTTTTTGAAAAATCAGTAAACATCAAACTTTACTCTTCTTGTTTTAGTTATCATTTCAAGAATTTCCTCTTTCTTAAACCTATAGCAGGAGTTATATGTTAATTAATTTGGCATGTAAGTAAGTTTAGTCAATAAAATACGCACTTGAAGCACTTTTACCCGAAGAGTAGAGGACAAGGTTCTAGCACAACCTACCATTCAACATTAGTTAGCTATAAAACTACCAGTCATATTGCATGTAAATTACATCTATATACATATTAGTTATTTGTTTTTTTATATTTTTTTTAATTAGCAGAATGTTCTGGATCGAAACTTATAATTTCTTTTCCCCCAGGCCCAAAATCACAGAATATAATATTAGTTTTGTCACAAGCGTCACTCAATCATGTGACCTCTAAACTTTACCTAAAATACTTTTCCAGTCGAACTAACGATACTTGGTACATAATTGTTATATATATATATATATATATCACATTTTTACGGGTCAGGGGCGGCTCAATAATAGAAATTTTGTTTTGCCATGTTCAATCTTTAAATATATGCCCTAATTACGTGTAATTTTTTTTATTATTTCGGGCCCTAAAATACACTAAATTTCAATTTATTTTGGACTAGGTGCAATTGCACCACTCGCACATGTCCAGAACCTCCCCTGTTACGGGTGATATGTTTTAAAAAAAAAAGGCACATTAGAGATGATTTTTCATTGCTTGCAAAACATATACAATTTTTTTGTTTTTTTTGATAAAATGTAAACAAATTTTTTTATTTCTCCACTAAATAGTGATTAGAATAACAATGGTGCATTCATTTAGTCAACTTTTTCTAAATAGAATCATAACTTGTTGTGAGTATGATTTATAATTCTTTAATCAAATCCTATACAACGCGAAACTTCTAACCTAATTAATTAAAAATGGATGGTGTTTTATAATTTCAGCTCAAGAAAGCCATGGTAGCATAAAAAAGTGTTATGTTTTTAATATTTTGCAGATATTAAAGAAATGTCTAAAAAATCTAATAAAATATGATAAATTTCTATTATTTTGAATGAAAACAAATTATTGTGGATACCTACATGGGATGGATCCAAAGCAAAAAAGTTGAAAGAAATGGAAAAGGACACAAACAAGGAACTGTTATATGAAGATGACCATGCACATTCCTTATAACTCTTCCCATAAAGCGAGCGCCACTCTGAATCCATGATCCATAAGGATCTAGCTCCGCCATTTTGAGTAGCACTTCTTTCTTTTTTGAATAACTTAGAGATTATGGATCTAATTCCATATATTCCTTCAGTCAAAAAAAAACAAAACACGTAACATAGTCTCTTCAAAAATGCAATCAATTATGCTATTCTATTTCACAAAAATCTTAAATATGTTTATTACATATTTGAAATGTTTTGTGTGTGGTTATCATTTAACATCGAAATACTAGATATGTTAATGTACACCAAAATTGAATATTAATTAATAAATAATTTAAAAGATATATTAAAAGCGAAAGTTTTATTTTTTATTTTACTAAAATATTTTTTATTAAAAGCAGAAGTTTTAAAGGATCTAGCTCCGCCATCGAAATACTAGATTTGAGTCTTTTTTTTATTTTTTGATAAACTGCGGAAGTTTTGGACTTGACCATAATCTCTCTCAGTACTCGGAGTCAGCTTTTAATACATTTCTATTTTAAAAAAATGCATTTTCATTCCAAAAACATGATTGAACGTTGCTGGTCTTGATTTCAGTCTTTTAAGTACAAATATGTTTAGCATATATAGTGTGCGATATTAAATTTTGTATGTATCATGTATGATTTTAAACTCTTATGTCTTCTTTTTTTGGTTAAAATTTGTTAAACTCTTACGTCGCAATAAATACACTGATAGAGCAAATATTTAAGCCGCATATTGTAGAATAGTGCTTCCAGCTTTAGAGCCTATAAACTCGTTATAGCTTCTGGTTCGATCTGACTGTGTGCCAATACTCGTTGGGACCTTCTTGTCACTTGGATTTCAGCCTGAACTATTTTGTCACTAGGGTTCGAAAACTTTTGTTCAAGAGATCTGGTCACCACTGGTGTTAGTGAGATGACGGTTCGGCGAAATCTAGAAACATGGTGCTAAATCCCCCAAGAATTATTTGTATTGTGTGCTATATTGATCTTAATTAGAGAATATGTAGAAATATAACAAATAAATTGGTATTTTGGTACGGTTTATATAGGTATAACTTAATGATTTGTCTTATAAACGCGAAAAATATATAGACAGTTTTAGTTGAGAAAAGAAAAGAGAAGAGAAGAAAATTTTGCTTAAAATGACGTGAAGTCGTCTTTTAATTTCTTTTTGAGAGTTATAGTAAACTAGGTAGTTTAAAAGTATAACTAGAACTCTAGAAGTAAGTAGTTTTAAAATTATAATTTTAGGAATATGTATTTTTGAGTCATGACATTTTTATCCTTTATATTATATTAGAAAATATGATATTGAGTTCACAAAAAAGTTTAAAAATTTAATCTAGATATACTCTAGAAAATATATATATATAAATTATTATTATTCTTTTTAGCTATTTTATTATTTTGTTCGTGAATTGTGGAGTCGCATATGTATCAAAAGTCATAAAATTTCGACTTTTTATGATAGAATCGAATTTTAAACAAAGGATATCCGTCCCATTAAACCGATTTGATATACACTAACTCACAAAAAGAACTAAGCTACGAGATTTTAGTAATTTGGAGGCGTGGGGGACGGGGAGAGTTTATCACACAGTAAACTTAAATATGTAAAAAATAAAATATGAAAGTAAACAAGTAAAGCATGCAAAAGTGCAAAACATTCTACTAAAGCAATTAACTAATACCCCCAATTTTAAAGATTGTATTGTAAAAAGAAAGCTTAAAAGAGGAAGTTTGATTATCTATATTTTCAAAGTACACATATATTTTGCAACTCATCATGCGAGAGAACACCACAATGAAACATGCTTGAACTTGAAAGAGTTTAGAATGGATGACACAGGAAAAAAAAAGAGCTGTGAGAATAAATAACAGAAAAATAATCCAATATTATTTTTGTTAAACTTTGGGAGTTCTGCACATTCGATCCATAATTTTCACCAATATATAAAGACAGACTTTACATATTCTGATTTTAAAAATAGTATTCCATATAAAAAAAGATTGAACCAAGGCACAAAAGAACCAACACTTTATACTAGTAAACCACCACATCTTTGGTAATAATCCAATAATTTATGGAAGTTGTAACTTTTTTTTTTTCTTTTTGGAAGTTGTAACTTGTTTTATTTATTTTAATTTATATGTGATAAGGCATACACACATAGAGCGTAGAGAGTGACACAGAAGTAAAAACAAAGCAAGGCAGAAAAGAGTCGACGATGTCGAGACAAAAATAATTAAAGAACTGTCTACATATCATTACCATATCCCCCAGGACCCCCACTCATGCTCTCACAATCCATTCTCTTGGACACAACACAAAACATCTCTGTCTCGCCCAGTCTCTCGTAGTGTCGTAGTCTCTCTTTTTTTTTTCTTTTTCTTTTTTTTTTTGTCAACAGTCCTCTTAGTCTCTCTCACTATTTCGCTTGTGCTATGGGATATGTTCCATTGTATTATCCCAAACAAAGACAAAATAAACTATTTGGGTTTAGTTACTGTGAAACTGGGCCTCTAATGAGCTTGTAAAGTAAGGGCCATCACTTGTCTTTTTTGGTTTTTAATCAATTTGTATACGTTCTTTTATTTAAACCAGGCCGAATTAGTAAACAGGCCAGGTCTATTGCATCCTTACTCTGACTCTTAGGGTCAACTATAGCAAGTCTATAGCGAGTGCATTGCTCCCGCCTCCCTTAGAAGAACCCCAAGTTTCCTAAGGGCAGGAATGAGTTATCTTAATTATCTGACTCGAGTCTTAATCATAGCTAGAAAATTGTTGTCACCTTACATGGTTTTGGGGGTATTAAGTAGAAAGTGGTATTATCACCAAGTTGTTTGGGTTTTTGTAGAATCGGGTGCAAACATGAAACATCTTTAAATCCAGTCCAAAAAGATTCACCTAAACTCAGGGACGGCTTAAACAATTTGTAGGCTCTGGGGAGAAATTAAAAAAGAATGAAAAATATGAAACTACTATTACTTTACTTTACTATTCAAAACATTAGACAATAGCAAATAAACACCTAGAATTAGGGATATAAATCTCAACTGCCATTGTAAACCTAAAAATTATACAGTACAATATAATAATTTAATAAAATTCTTTGTATGCAATTTTTTCCTAAATTTACCAAGTTTCATAATTGAAAGCGAAGAAACCAGTTAAAACTTAAAATAGACTATGAGTAAAACAATTATGCTGCAGATGTTAAAAAAAAAAAAATTTCTGCAGCCTAAAAAAACTAAATTACTTTAATGGACCTGAAGCTTTTTGTTAAAACAAAAAAAGGAAACAAAAAAATTGTTTAGTGTGGGTCCCTTTTGACCATGGGCACTGCCTAAACTTATTCTCTCCGTTTAGAGAATTTTTTCAAAATTTTATCTTTGTTTCACAAATAATATCACAAATTTTATCTTTGTTTAGTGTGGGTCCCTTTTGACCATGGGCACTGCCTAAACTTATTCTCTCCGTTTAGAGTATTTTTTCAAAATTTTATCTTTGTTTCACAAATAATATCATTTCTAGTGCAAAATTTTAAACTAACCTCAATTTTGGCTATATTGCTTCAACTTATTAATCAGAGATAAACATTTTAATGTATTATTAAACTGTAGAAAATGTTTTTGCATATATTTTTTTTTAATTTGTATGGAAAATATTAGAAATATAATTTTTTAAAATGGAGGGAGTATTCCGTATATATATATATATATATATTGCTAACTCTCTTATGTTTACCTTTAATGTACATATATTTTTTAAGTATTTTAAGAAAAATATTTTTTAGATGTAAACATCTTATCTTAATATATAAATCTTGGTTGCTCTTACGAAGATCTCGACACGTTTCAAAATTATAATTAACGAGATCATGATATCGATGAGATTTTAACACGTGTAAAAATATTATGTTTATTTTGCTTTTCTTACTACAAAAGGAAAACCAGCTAAATAAATTAAATAATAAAATAGATAACTTTTTCCTTTCTATTTTTTAAATATAGGTTAAATTTGATTATCTCAATAAAATTTGAAATTTCTTTTTTAAATTTATATTTTTATATTATTTAAGCTCTAATAAATTTTTTATCATACGTTTCTAATTATTTGAACTAAAAATTGATTTATCAGGATCACATAATAAAATAAATATTTAGACTAAAACCAAAGGAAAAAAATAAATAATAACATATATATTTAGACTTTAAAATTTAATAAAATTTAAATTTTCCTTCCCTTATTTATATTATTTAAGCTCCAATAAAAAAAAATTCTAACATAGTTCTAATTATTTGATCACGCACATGTCGGTTGATTGATAAGATTCTGACAGTAGAAAAAATTTATATTATTTTTGTTTTCCTTAATCGAAAAAGAAAACCAACAAAAACAATTAAATAATAAAATAGATATACTTCTTAATTTCTATTTTTCTAAAATATTTTAAATCTTATTACTTCAATAAAATTTAAACTTTCTTTTCAAATTTAGATATTTAGATTATTTAAACCTCAATAAATCTTTTTCACATGCTTCTAATTATTTGAACAAACAAAATTAACATTTTATAATCCAACCTAATTTACTATTCTAATTGGTTATGTGTTAAATAAATTCTAGTAAATTTTTATCTGATTTGTCAACAAAAATTACATATAATTGGCATAAAATAACAAATTGGTTAGAAAATTTATAATATTCTTGGTTTACGAAATGAAGAAACAACATCTCTATTAAACATGAAAATAGAAAAAAATATTCTCCATAGAAAAGAAATAATATGTAAATAATCTCTCGCAAAATAAAAAATTTCAGAATTGTTCTCTCCCAAAGTTTCATAGACTAATCTGGATCCAAAGGAGAAAGTAAGGTGGTAGGACTTCCGCTAGAGATTAAAGATGATGGTAGATGAGAATCTGATGACTGAAAATAAAGAAAACCGCGAAAACCAAACATTTTCAGGTATAAAGTCTGAGAAAGAAATAAAATCGAGAGATGGTGAGGGAAGAGTTGAGCTAAAGAATGTTGTTGGAAAACGTTAGGAGCTAAGGAATGGTGAAGGTTTTTGGCGAGTGAAGGTGCGAGAGGAAAATGATATTCTGTTGGAAACCGAGATAAGATCTAAACAAGAAAACATCAGAGAGACGACAAAAATCTTGCCAGAAGAACATCTCGCCTATATATAAGCGAGAGCATAGCCGGCGGTCATTGAATCTATTTTTCCAGATCTCACACTATAGCTGGGTGTTCGGATTTGGTTCACGTCTATCGGGTTTAGAAGCATATGATCCATTCGGGTATTTACAATTTTTGGTTCGCTTCGTTTTATCTGGGTTTGAGTCAGTTTTAAGTACATGAAATATCACTAAAATTAATTAAAAATTGGTTAAATTTGAATAAAGGTTGATTGAATTTTTATAAATATAACTAAGAACTTTCAAATATTGTGATTACTTTGGGTATTTTGGTTATTTCGGTCTAAAAATAATTGATATTTTGGGTATAGTTGTATTTCGAATATTTCGGGTATCCATTCAGTTCTTAGTTCATTTCTTCGAATATAGGAGTCTAGGACCCATTCAAATTTTTGTCGGATTGGATTTAGGTTTGGTATCCCTTTTCGGGTCAAATTCGGTTTGATTCTTTAGTCCCTGACATTTTTTCGAGACATATCTTACACGATAATAAAAAAAACAAACAACAAGATAGAACCAAAAGCTACTTGATGTGGTATAAAATTTTAATATATTAATAATAAAATTACAATATATAAGTTTAAATTAATTTATTTATGTAAAAAATAAAATTATGTAAATAACTCTTTTCTAAGTAAACGTGCTTTCTACTTCTTTTCCTAAAACAATTTAAGATATTTTATTAACAATAAATATTTAATTTATTGATTTTATCTAAACCTAATTTATTTTTAAAGTTAATAAAACCCGTCCATCGATTGGGTTATAATCTAGTGTTATATAACCCTTGATTGCTCTCATGAAAGCTCGACACGTGTCAAAATTATAATTAACAGGATCATGACACGTGTCAGTTTATTGATTAGATTCTGACCCGTGTAAATTTTTTATTTCCTTAATCAAAAAAGAAAATCAAAGAAAAAAAATTAAATAATGAAGTGGATAATTTTTAGTTTCTATTTTTCTAATATATGTTAAATCTTTTTATTTCAATAAAATTTTAATTTTTTCTAATTTAAATTTTTATATTATTATACTATTTAAGCTGCAATAACTTTTTACACGCTTCTATTTATTTGAATCAAAATTTTGATTGAATATAATCCAACTTAAATTATTATTCTAATTGGTTAAATGTTAAATAAATATTAGATTAAATTGATTGAATTAACCCATGAATATAGAAAATTTAATGGATCATTTTAACATAAATTTATTTAATTTCATAGATAAGATAGAATACATAAGATTTTTGGTAATAATTTTATTATCAGCAAATAATAAGCGTTAATTAATTGTATAAAATTTAATAAATTACATGATCATAATATTTACAGGAAATTATAAAAATTTAAATTTTATGAAAATATTTTGTCCTTAATGCAAGAACCGAACATCAAATAAGTTATAAATACAAAAAAAAACATAATAAATAAGTACAGAAATTTATGACATATTGTGAAAAAACAAAGAAATGAGAATTCAAAAACGTTGATTGCTGCATATTTGCAACTTATAAGAGAATAAAAGTTATGCATGGACACAAAGAGTATCATCAATGTCAACTCAATGAGCCAAAATAGTTAAATTGGTGACAGCAAAAGTGACAAGAGCTGATATCATATACGGAATGCTAGGCATATTGAAATAAGATTCAATACCGATTACTAAACAGTTTCATCTTATTCGTCGATAAAAGTTATATTTAAATGGCACAAGATAACAAAATAATTAGCAAATTGCATAATATTCTTGGTTTACAAATCAATGAAATAATACCTCCATTGAACAATGAAATTAAAGGAAACTGTTTTCTCCATAGAGGTGAAAGAATATGTAAATGATGTCTCCAAAAGAGAAGAAGTTGAAACAAGAGGCAGAGATCCACTCAGAGATAGTGTTTCCATCATAGTCATTCTCATACACAAATCAAGATTCGGAGGAGGAAAAAGGAAGGCGGCGGGGCGAAAAATTGAAGGTGATGGTGGATAAGAATCCAACGGCGAAAAAGACAAAAAAACCACAAAAACCAAATCTATTCAAGTACAGAGTCCGTGATAGGAACAAAAATTGACAGTTGGTGATGAAATAGTTGAGATAGAAGATATTGTCGGAAAACGCCTAGAGACAAAAAAAATAGCGAAAGATTTCGGCGAGTGAAGATGTGAAAGGAAAAATACATTCGGTTGGAAATGAAGATAAGATCTAAACCAGAAGAGAGCAGAGACAATGAATATATTGCCGAATGAATGTCACACGAAGATATGAGCGAGCGCATAGCTGCCGGTTACCATATCCGTTTTTCTAGATCTCGCACGATAGTCGGAACAAAAATGACAAAATACAACCAAAAATTACTAGACATGGTCTAGATTTTTAATATGCTGATAATGAAATTGTATAAATTTAAATTACAATTTATTAATTTATTTTAATTAATTTATTCATGTAGAAAAATAAATTTATAGAAATAACTTTAACGAACACATATTTCTACTTCTTTCTTTAAAATATACCATTAACAATAAAATTTAAATTTAAATTTAATTTATTTTAAATTTAAAAATTTATTCATCGGACGAGTCCTAATCTAGTAAATAATAAACATTGAATAAAAAATCTATTGACGTCACACACAAAATGGTGTTAATTTCAAAATCGCAACATTTATTAGTTTATTTTTTTTGGTAATGGGCATAATATATTCTTAAATGTCAGGTAAGATTTTTTGATTTGATAATATCTTTGAATTTGAGTATTTAAAATATCAAGTACACATTTTAGATTAGGCAAATATCTCTCCCTTTAATTCTTAGATTTGGCAAGTATCCCTATTAAATATGGAGATCTTTAAAATAGTCAAACACAATATGGTATCTTAAAATATCTTTGAATCTGGATGTCTAACTGAAATTGGAATCTTCGTTTCACGTTTAATATAGTTCATTAATTTGTGAATAATTTCTAATCTCATTAGAATTTAAATATTTGACAAACAAAAGATTAGTTTCTTTTGTATTTACTGATAAACATATAATCAAATCGTAATAATCTGTTGTTATTAATGCACCAGCGAGATCATATGGGATCGTTAACTGTAACCATCCACACACAAGATGCACATGATCAAACCATCTTTATAAACCAACAATTTAATAAATACTATCAATTATAAAAACCAATAATATCCTACAAGATAGTTAAAAAAAATAAAATTCGATTAATTAGTTCATCAACACTTCGTAACATTAGGTCAGATCCATGGAAAGAGCAACACAGAGATTCTTCTAAATTTAATCGATAAAATCTAGAAATTAAAAAAAAAAAAGAAAACAAATATCCTAAATCTTAAAAGATTAGTTAAAGAAATTAAAATTGCATATTTACAACAACCCAAAGAAACGATTCAAGATTCACCATTAATCATCATCTTCTTAAATTCTTCAAAATTAACACAACCATCACCATCAGAATCAACTTTACTAATCATCCTCTTACAATCTTGAATCGAACACTTCTCACCAAGATTCTTCATAACCGAGTGAAGCTCACTCGCCGAGATCTTACCGTTACGATCAAGATCATAGAGATCAAACGCTTCTTTTAAATCTCTCATGATATCATTATTGCTTTCGTCTCCGTTTCTTGAATCTCCGATTTGGAACAAAGCAACGAACTCATCCAAGTCTATGAATCCGTTACCGTCAAGATCAAACTCTTTCATCATCGAAGTTGTTTCTTCTTGCGACGCCGTGGGACTTAGTGCTCCGATCACGTCTTTAAGCTCTTCGATAGAGATTTTTCCGTCGCGGTTTTTATCGAAACGTTGAAATATTTTTTTAATGTCTTCCATTGAACCTAAGAAGTTTCTAGAACCGTTCTTTGACATGGTTTAGAGAAGACAAGAGAAGATTTATGAAGTTTGAGAAATTGTGAGAAGTGAATGTTGTTGTTGTTTATATACAGATAATGGTGGAGTGACGTTTCAACACGGTTTCAAAAACGCGTGAAAGATTGCGTGAGCAAAAGAGTTGAGAATTTATTCTGATTTTAATGTACTTTACTCCTATTTGTATATTTTTTTGATACTCGGCTTTTTGATTTTTGTAAAAATCAAGTTATTATCCATTCAAGATTACGATAAAAGTAAAAACAAATATATAAACTCTTTCACAAAATTTAAATGATAAATGTAGTTTTCAACTTTTAAATTTAACAAAAATATTTTTATGATAAATGTTATTAACATCGTGTCTCAACAACATAGTCAACATAAATTAACTATTTAATCATGAAGTCAACAAAAACTTATGCATTTAAATGACATTTTGAAAAGTTAAGGATTTAAACGTTCACAATTAAAAGTTAGGGGTGCTTTTAGTAAGAGAAAAACAACATCATTTTCACTAAACATAAACTGCTAGCCGAAGTTTTAACCTTGTAAACTTGCTCCGTCTTTTGATTTAACGTCATACTTCATATGACACAATTAACACAAGTTTCAACGCAAAACTTTGGCATTTAAATGACATTTTCTAAATTGGAGATTAAAACGTCCACAAAAATGCAAGTTCATATTTTTTGACATTTTTTCCGTTTTTATTTTGGTATTGGATTGCTCGATTCTAGTGGAAGACCGAGTGATATGTCCTTCTCTATGATTAAACGTCATTCCATGGTGAAGTAGTGAGACAAGATTGATCAATTCTTAAGAGAGATCGATTGACCCCTTCGTTTTTGCTCTCGTTCTTTAATTTTTTGCTCCTTTTGATCCAAAATGCATTTAAACCATAAATTCTGACCATTTTTTTAATATCAACTACTTCATTTCATTAAAACCGAAGTCCAAGGCCGATATCCCAATGGTAGGGTAAAGTTTAACAAGGTAGTCTTTGCCGAAGCATCAACAAGGCCATTAAAGTTTCTAGGGGTAAACGAAAAGATATTAGAAGTGAAGATCAGTTTATGATATAGTTCAAGAAAAAGTCGTTAGTTGCGATATCAGCAAGGATTCCGTATAGTTTTTTCGCTGAGATCCTGCTTTGATATCGTTTAGAAGCTGCTAATAATCCGTCTTTAACCAGATCCTTCTACATCTAAAGTTTTGAGTGTGAATACAGACCCGGTCTGGCGAGCTGGAGTCTATTTCGACTATATAACCTGGAACTCAAACACAACAAGAAAAGATAGCACATAACGAAACACTCAAAATTAATAGAAAAGGAACTAAAGATGCTAAACAACAATTATTGGCCATTTACAATTTGGTATATGGAACTTTCCATGATAAAAAGTGTTTGTAAAAATATTTGAATCAAACTTTAAATTTTCACAAATATACCTAAAAATTTTCAAATATTTGTGTTATTTTGAGTATTTCGGTTATTTTGGTCTAAAATAACTAATATTTTCGGATTTACAATTGTAATATTGGATAACTGAGTTATATCAAGTCTAAATATAATTCATATTTTTAGGTATATAATTGTATTTTAGATATTTCGGGTACCCATTATATTCTCAGTTGGATTCAAGTTCAGTTTTGGTTATTCGGATATAAGAATCTATAATTTGTTTGGGTAATTTGTTTGGATTAGTTCCAGTTGGCTTATTTAGTATTTTGTCCAAACCTATATTCACGTGTGGATGCATAAGTAAGTCCCTTTATATGTCAAAAATATACTCCTTATGTTCTTTATTAATCATAATTCTTGGAAAACAAATTATTTCAAAAAAAAATCAAAGTTTTAGGTTTTTTATGCATGTTTTATTAGTTATTAATAATAAATTATAAACTTTAAGAGAAATAATTAAATTCTATTTGTTTAGGATTATAAAAAATTATTAATCAAAATAAACTAGAAATTTATAATTAACCTTTTAATGTTTTTTTAATGTGTAAAAATTCTAAAAATATGATTAATAAGGAACATGATTATAAATCAGTCTCTTTCCACACTTTTAGGTGACGGTTTGATGACAAATTAGAAAACTTATTTATTTTGGAAAAAAAAGTCAACTAGGCAGATTACCCATATTATGAAAGTTAATTGGGTAAACGAATACAATTTCTTTTTTACATGCTAGTTTATTACATATTATTTTGTAAAAGAAAATGTTCCTATTTTATAATATAAACAAAACATGTTATTCAGCAAAATGATAAGTTTTGTGTTTTTTTTGCCAAAAAAAAGGGGAAAAAAGGTCACTCTCGTTAACCTAGTTTTTGATATGGTCCCCTAAAAAAAGGTGCAATTCCGAACTTGCACGGTTTTGATGACGCATTTGAAATTCATATAAAACCTTTGTATGAAATCTTATAATATATGAAAATTGTCTACTCATCTTCTATATGATATTTTTTATTGTTATTTCTGTTTGACAACTTTACTTTATTATAAAGAAAGGAAACGAAGTTCTGTCATCTTCGCAGACGTAGGTAGAGTTTGGGAGGGGCAGCTGCCCCCTATAAGTTTTTCAAATTCTGTGTATTTGCTTAAAGATTTTTAATCATGCCCCTGTTTATGTGTTATTATATGATCCATTATTTAATAGTTTTGAATTCTTCCCCGGGTTAAAATGATTTTTAGATCTGCCACCGTCACCTTCTTACAGAGTTACAGTTTGTCTCGAACACGCCAAACTTTAGTCCACGCCACTCTTTTACGTTAAGGAATGCAAATAGCAAAAAAAAACAAGTATTTATTCCGAACAAACCTAGAAAGTACCCAAACCGAACAAATTTTCTTTTATACTTAAAACGATTCATAAATGCAATATCCAAACTACTCAATAATCATCATAGGACCAAAAACATTTTTTTGGTATTTAAATGGTTCCTAAATGCAATATCCATACTTCCCAGTATTCATATAGTAGGATCCGAGACCCAATATTCAAATAGTAGGATCCGAAACCCGAACGTCCAGATGCGATTGTTAACCGTTTTTGTGACCACTCTAAATTACCAAAATCTAAAACATGCCAACAAGAAAAAAAAACACAAAATAAAAGATAAATTGTCACAAATTCAGTCTGTTAAAACCTTTGAAAAAACTACATAGGCTCAATCAAAACCCAAAACATTAGAGTTAAAGGGTCATTCACCACTTTTATTCTCATTTTTCTTCTTTTATCATCATCATTTAGCCATCATAATCTTGACAAACTCTTCATAGTTTATCTGACCATCTCCATCAACATCAGCTTCACGAATCATCTCTTCCACTTCTTCATCAGTTAGTTTCTCACCTAAGTTCGTCATCACATGGCGAAGCTCGGCAGCAGATATGAAACCGTTCTGGTCTTTGTCGAACACCCTGAATGCTTCTTTCAGCTCTTCCTCTGAGTCTGTGTCTTTCATCTTTTTAGCCATTAGGTTAAGAAACTCAGGGAAGTCAATGGTACCGTTTCCATCCGCGTCAACCTCGTTGATCATGTCTTGTAGCTCAGCTTCTGTTGGGTTTTGTCCTAGTGACCTCATCACTGTTCCTAGCTCCTTAGTGGTGATGCAACCTTTTCAATCAGTAAAAAGATCACATTAGAGAGAACATGAATAAAACCACCAGGTCTTGCGATAAACGATCGAAAAAGCCAACAAACAACCAAAGACATGACCATCAGTGGATGCTAGAATAATCACTAGAATCTGAGAATCTTTCATTATGACAAACAAAACCATGATAGGTACTTAAAACTAATCATTATTTGAGAACTTATACCTACATAAACTATGAACTAACGATGATTTGAGATGCAAATATGAACATATAAAGATGCAAAATTACACACAAAAGCCTATAAACAACCAAATACATGACCAGAAGAATCACTAGAATCTGAGAATCTTTCATTATGACAAAATCATGACAAATTGATATAGGAACTTATACATACTTAAACTACGAAGTAATAAAAATTTGAGACTTCTTGATTTAGAACAAGAAACTTGAATTTGTGCACACTGCTAGTAACACTGATGCAAATACTTTTCAATTTTGTATAACATGATGCAAATATGAACATATAAAGATGCAAAATTACACACAAAAAACACCCAAATTTGGTTACGCAAGCAATTGTTAAATTCACAATCTCTGACCTAATTTTCACGATTCTTCATCTGAAGTGAGAACCTAAAGAGTACTAAGAGATTGAACAACACAAACATCAAAAGAGACTATGAAACGATTCAATCAACAAGGAAACAATAACAATTAACAAACCACATAAATCAGAGATCGAATTCAGAAAAAACCACACGAATCGAACGGTTTCCCAATCTAAAGCATCGATCGTGAACGAAATCGGAAAAAAGAGAGATCCGAAAAGGTTTAAACTACGATTATAAAAGCGGAAGATGAGATGAGGTGAGACTAACCATCTCCATCTTTGTCGAAGAGGCTAAAAGCTTCCTTAAACTCAGAGATCTGTTCATCTGTTAGCTGATCCGCCATAGCTTTTTCTTCTTCTTCTTCTTCTTTTGGTTTTTCGCTTTAGAGACGAAATGATTTTTCTGTACTCGGAAGCTGTGAAAATATCTTAGTAACCGACAAAAACAATTCTACGACAAAGAGAAAAAAAAAGTTAAAAAGTTAAAAAGTTAAAAAGTTAAAACGAAAATTAAAAATAAATAAAAATTAGGAAATAGGTATACTTATTTTTATGAAAAAAAAAATTGTAAGCTGGATATAATTAATCATTAGTGAATGGTGGGGCTTGGAAGGAAGCCCAAAGGCCCTTGGTTGCCGAATATGGATTGGATGTGTCATTGACGGATTTTTTGGAAATATATAGAGCTTTATTTTCGAGTGTAGATGGATTTGTTTTTTTTTTTGGATAAAAAAGGATAGGTTTCTTACGGAAAAATATAGTCATGGGTATTCAAATTTCGGATCGAATTCAGTTTGAAATTTTTTAGATTTGGGTATTTCGGATAGGAGAGTTTATATCTGTTCGGATTTTATGATTATTCGGTTCGAATAGGTGTCAGGTTCATATCGGTTTTTGGTTTGATTCGGTTTGATTAATTCGGCTAGAAACATTTAGAATTCGTTTGGGTTTTATGACTATTCGGTTCGGTTTCAGATCCAGATTTTTAAGTTCGGTTCCGATTCAATTTTTGGATTTTGGATTTTATGTCAGGCCTAAGAAAATAGTGAAGAATCTCTTAATGTTGTGAAAAATGGCATTTGACATCTTAAATGAATAGCTAACGTTTTAATTAAAGAAACAATTTTCTATTGAGCACTAATTTGACTAATAATTAGCTAAAAGATGATGATTATAATTGCGTAATTAATAGACAAAAGAGTATTCGATATTTCAGAACATATATAGATTATATCATCTGCGCATGGAAAAAAATTCAGAAAAAGATAATGATATACATTAGATGAATAGCCACTAATGCCAACTACATCATCTTTTTCTTTTCCATCTTCATCTTCTTCTTCTTGTACTTCTTCTTATTCTTAATCTTATCCTCTCTTCTTCTTATTATTCTTATTCTTTTTCTCTTTCATATTATCTTCTTCTTTCATCTATGAATCTAGATCGATCTAAATCCGTCACACATCAGAACAAAAACCGATTCACTGAGCAAATAACATATAAGTTATTAATTTTTACCTCTATACTATTTACTCCCAACAATATAGTCGATTGATTTTAGTGCATGCACTGTTGTGTATCATTTTATCAAGGTAAATATTACAATAAATTAATAACATAACTTTAACATTGTTAATTGAACTTTTAGCATACTAAATATATAAATAAAGATTTATATTTTATTTATGTGCCCTAAACATATTACTATATTTATCTTCTAATAATATAGTTGTTGAGTTGAGAAGAGAGTTAGATGTATATTTTGATATTTATATGATATAAAAAATAGTTTAACATGTTACGAAAACATATAACTTGTTATGTATGTATTTATCTTTTTCTATAAAACTTTTGTGATATTTATGATTTTAGTCGTTCATATTTATACGTAAATTGTTAATTTATTGTGTGTATATCTATAACATTATAAAGACTGGGATTTACATTTTTTCGAGGATATATCTCACCAAATACATGTTTACACATATACTTTACATGTTATTTTCATGTATATGCAGATAAATAAATATTTAGTTGGTTAAAAATATTTTTATCAATTTAAGCATAAATTGAAAAATCCAATATATAAGAAGGTCCAGTCTATTTCTTATGATTCTCAATTATATACATACAAAAATGATCGTCCAATACCTGCTTAGTAGGATACGCTGATTCACCATAATCACAACGAGCACAACTCTCCATGAACTGCAAAGCCATTTTGCCTTCCAAGGAGTGACCAATGACTACATCAGACTAATTTCAACCATTTGCTTTCACCAAATTAGCTATATCTTTAGCGGAATTCATAAGATCATGAGGCGGATTAAGACCTTCCTTCTCTGTAGATGTCATGTGGTTCCTTATATAAAAAAAATATCATCTTTCAATCTATGTACATAAACTAACTTAAATCGATGTATCAAAAAAAGTTAAAGACACAAATTAGAGAGGGAGAGAGAGACAAACATACCATAAGCAGAGTAGACAGAGAAAGATGATGGAAGGAGAAGTAGTTGTGGTGGAGAAAAAAATGTTAGAGATGTAATTAAAGATTTGGGTTCCATCGATTTACTGAGATTGCGAGCAGTTTGAGGGTGATGCATGTGGGGGTAAAGTGGTCACGAGATGTCGCAAATTATAAGTATTGTTAGAGCATCTCTAATGTATTATACCATTTTTATTTCAAAATGGAGTTAAATTGTACTCCAACCCTACTCCAAAATAGAGTTGAAAATGTAGTAATAGGTAAGAAATGGAGTTGGAAATGGAGTAGAGTTGGGAGTACAATTTAACTCTATTTTGAAGTTACTCAATTTTAAAGTAAAAATAGTGTAATACATTGGAGATAATTAGCAATAATGATAATGGAGTTACCGAAAGTCAAACATAGAAGAACATCAACAAAAGTCGATGGGATTAGTTATTGTGACGATGTTAAACGGTGTTGTTTGTGGTAAATAATTACAACTATATGCAGCTGTTGTGAATGGAATAAGACACAAATGCTCAGCTGCGGGCATAAACTCCAAATTCTGAATAGATGTGAGAGCAGTGAGAGCACTCAGTGGTAGCTGGAAACACCTAGAATGCCATCGCGGTTATAGAATTGGTACTTATAACTTGGCTTTAGGATGAAACTTCGTTTGAGGTATTCTTTATCAAGATGGTTAAGCCGGTCCACACATTCCATGTTAGTGAGGTGAATATGATGAAACTTGAAAATTGGAGTCAAAAGACTCCTAACTGCTCTCATCTTTTGGTGTGTACCTTTAATTGGAGCATGAGTTACAAACCTTTGAGCTTGAGTTGAGTAAAGGACTTTGTTAGAGAGATTTGTTGTAATCTCCCCAACTCGGATATGAACCGCTCTGAGATAAAGCAAGAGAGCATAAACGTCAATTAGGGAAACAATCAATAGAGAAATGGGAAGGAGAAGGAGAAGAGAAAGAGAGAGAGAGCGAGAGAGAGAAGAAAAAGTTGCCAGAGATTGATAATAACCCTAAGAATCAGTAAGTGAATCTGCCGACAATCTTAGCGAGAGAGATAGATGAGATGACTAAATAAAGCTATTAACAAAGAAAGGGGAAGCAGAAGGAGAAAAAAAAACGAGAGAAAGGAGAAGTTATCAAAAAGTAAAGCTGTCGGAAACTGAATGCGGCAGAGGAGCCGATGATTTGGGAAAAACCAAGAAGATGGTTCGGCGAAGAGAGATAGTTCCGCGAAAAATAAAAAGTTTTTTTTCTCGATTTGGTTTAAATAAAAACATAGTTATGGTTTAAATAAATCTATTATTTTGTGGGTTTGTAATATATATATATATATATATATTACTTTTATAAAATTTTGTAACATATTAAAAAAATTAGAATTAAGGGTATAATGGAGTTTCTAATATTATAAAACATATTTCACCAAAAAACTTTTATATATATATATGTGATAAAATTGGATGAAAAAATCCTATATATAAAAAGTCCCCATAAAACTTCACAAAAAAAAAAAGAGTTACAGAGCAACAAGAATCAGTTTCGCTGCTGTGTCATTGTCCAAAGCATGAAAATTTTCAGATATGGCAGGAAAAAAAAAAGCGAGGTTTGGAAGTTTTGGTAGATTAGCTTTTCTTTTTCACCAGTAAGAAATAAGTTTTGTTTTTGCTAGTTGGATAAAAATAAATAGACAACAAAAAAAAAAGATTAATTACGCCATTTAACTAATTTAATTCAAAATTATGTTACAAGTTTATAACGACAGTTAAACTCTAATCCGTTTCTTCCATTTATAATGAAAAATGACCTTTCCGATTACCTTCGGTTCCTCCGCTCCTTCTCTCTGTCACTCTCATCACTCTTACTCTCAGTTTCTTCTCCTCATAAACATAAACAAAATTAGCCTTTCCAAAACGCGTCTTCGGATCTCTGCGTTTTCAATTCGCGTTTCCTAGCGATGGCTCTCCAAGCCACTACTACGTTTTGCTTCTCCGCTCCTACTCTCCGTTCAACTCATCAGTCACTCACTTCAAAACGTCGCATCTCCATCAAAGCTACTTCTACTTCTTCTTCAAGACTCTCGAATTCACGATCTAATCTCAAAGGTTTCAAAACTCGAATTATCTCAAAATCTCTCAATCACATTTTGTTTTTTTTTTCTTAAATTACTGAAATTACAGAATTGTTTTGATTTATGCATGCCTTTATCACTATGAATTGTTCTCAAATGGCTTATGAATCTTAAGTATCTGCTAATCATACTTAACATTTAACTCTGTCTGTAAAAAGCTCTGTAATTTAATTGTATGTATTTGTATCACATAGTATTTATCATTAATAAATCTTACATAACAAAGTTCAATTTTGCACATTTTCTGAGAAATAAACTTAGATTGAAATACATAATCCTCTAGAAATATCTTGCAAAATTATCTGATCGTTGTACTCTCTACTCTGTGTGTATAAAAGGCTCTGTAATTTAACTCTATGTATATATATATCATAGTATTTATAATTATTATTAACAAATCTAACATAACAAAGATCAATTTTGTAGATAATTACATTTTCTGAAAAATGAAGTATAGATTGAAATACATAATCCTGTAGAAATTGTATGTAGTTGCAGCTAAAGTTTGTGAGAAAGAGACTAACTGATACATTTTTTGGTTTAAAGGAAGAGCATTGTCTAGTAATGGCTCAACACAAGAGCCTCCTTCTGTAGTCTGTTTCGGGGAAATGTTAATCGATTTCGTACCAACGACTAGCGGACTTTCGTTAGCCGAAGCACCAGCTTTTAAAAAGGCTCCAGGTGGTGCACCTGCAAATGTAGCTGTAGGTATTGCTCGACTTGGCGGTTCTTCAGCTTTCATTGGGAAGGTAATGGCAAAAACATTTTGTTTCAGCTTGTAACATTTTAAAACTCTGATTAAAATTCTCGAAATGTGGCGAATGTTTTGTACAGGTTGGTGAAGATGAGTTTGGATATATGCTTGCTAATATTCTTAAGGATAATAATGTGAATAATGAAGGAATGCGATTTGATCCTGGAGCTAGAACTGCTTTAGCTTTTGTTACTTTGACAAGTGAAGGTGAAAGAGAGTTCATGTTTTATCGAAACCCGAGTGCCGATATGTTGTTAGAAGAATCTGAGCTTGATCTTGATTTGATCAAGAAGGTAATGAAGAAATTTGATACACTGCAAAAATATGATTGATTACTGGGTTGTGTTTAACCGGTTTCTGCGTCTTCTCTATCTTGTGGCAGGCTAAAATATTCCATTATGGTTCGATAAGTCTTATAACAGAACCGTGCAAGTCTGCGCACATTGCTGCAGCGAAAGCTGCTAAGGAAGCTGGTGCTATACTTTCGTATGATCCAAACCTTAGGCTTCCATTGTGGCCTTCTCCAGACAATGCAAGGGATGAAATTCTTAGCATTTGGGACATTGCTGATATTATAAAGGTGTTTTTTTCTATATAAAATGGATACATTTGAGTATATTATCTTTCTCTTTCGTTCTAGCTGAAATTTGTTGTTTCTGTATGATAATAAAAAAAAAGGTAAGCGAAGAGGAGATCGTCTTTCTAACAAAAGGAGAAGATCCATATGATGATAATGTAGTCCGCAAGTTGTTTCATCCTACGCTGAAACTACTCCTTGTTACCGAAGGCCCTGAAGGCTGTCGATACTACACTAAGGTGTGAAAAAGTCCCTCTCTTCCTTTTGGTTTTGGCACACTTTTCCAAAGCATACTTAGTGTTCATACTCAAGTTTAATGGCGGTTTTAAAAATAGATATATATATAGATACCGCAATGTGAGATCATACTGCTTAAAATCTTTTCCAATTTGCAGGATTTTAGTGGGAGAGTGCATGGATTGAAGGTTGATGTTGTGGATACAACAGGCGCTGGGGATGCATTTGTTGCGGGGATACTATCGCAGCTAGCCCGTGATCTCTCTTTGCTTCAGGTAACATGTAGCAAAGTTTTCATAAGGCTGTTTCTGCAGATTGTTTCATAGTTTCGTTCTTATCAAAGTTGTACAAAAAATTTATCTTCATGACTACAAAAACACATGGCTGAAATAATGGAGTTCTTTGACTTAGGACGAAGAACGACTGAGAGAGGCTCTTATGTTTGCTAATGCGTGCGGGGCCTTAACCGTTAAAGAAAGAGGCGCAATCCCGGCTCTTCCCACCAGAGAAGCTGTACTTGAGGCCTTACTTAAACCCGTTGTCTAATATGAGAAACACTTTGTATGCAGCAGATTCGGTTTTCACCAGTCTGTATTTTGTTGTTGTAAAATAGTTGTTCAATGTACCTGCCATTGTTTTTTACCCAACTAGCTGTAGAGATTTAAGTCTGTTATGTACTAAAACTTTTGCTAGACCCAATTTTTCTTCATTAAATTAAGAGTTATGTACCAAACCGGAAGTATCTGCTCTCTCAAGAGGCAAACCGGAAGAGTAAAACATTCAAACCGGATTTCTCAATAAACATTTACAATGATATGTACACTTATATTACCTTCTTCTTGTTTCGTTCTTACCAGTTCTTGCAACTATATTACCTTTTCTACAAGATCATCATCTTCAAACTCCGTTACTCCGAGCATCGCAAGCGCAAGATGACTCTTCATCTCAGATTTTGTCCGCTGCAACTGCGGATAACAGTCGATTAAACCCGAAAGATTTGATTTTTTCATGCTTGAAAATGTCCTTAGCTCTATCTCTTCATCGCCTTTAAGCATTAAAAGAATCTCCTTCATCTCAGGTCTCCATGACTCCTCATTGATCACACAGGCGGATGCTGCTTGGATCATACGATCCATCGAAGCCAAGTTTTTTCTTGTACATGTTAGTCTTGGATCAAGCAACTCTTCTATAGCTTCCATCCCTCTATACAACAACGGTTTCGCCTGCGAAAAATATAAAACCGAGCCATTGATGCAACCAGAAGTGAAGCCGAAATGGTTACTAAACAAATTAAATGCTTTAAAATGCACTTGACCATCCTTGTTTTGTTAGAATTACATATTGTATTCTGGTAACATAAGTCTAAACCATGTACGGTTTAAAGATGTTAATTCTCACTTGAACCAGAATTTGTAGCTTGACCTAAACCAGAATGTACCAGAATTCAAATGGGTTTATTATAAGAAGCGTCCATTTCTTGGTTAGAACTTAGGATTCACTTTCCATTTTCAGGAAATGAGGCTTGCTGAAATTAAAGTTGCTCCAACTACCAAAAGTCAATAAGTTGGTTTACTAGTAGTTACGTATCAAAGATAAGACTTACCCAAACTACCAAATTTTCTTCACCAGATGGTCTTATTGCTTCAATTGGCTTTCGACCAGTAATTAACTCAAGCAACACGACTCCAAACGCGTAAACATCGGTCTTGTCAGAAATCTTTCCGTGTTGGAAATATTCTGGAGCTAAATATCTGCAAGAAGTTTTCAAATTGTTGCACATTTTAGATCAATTGGAATGACTTCATGGTATCAAAAGAGGTTTTACGAGTTAGATACCCAAAAGTTCCTTTCACGGTCTTACAGAGGAAAGGAACCGAAGGCGCAGCAGTCCAAGACGCCAATCCAAAATCACACAACTGAAAGAAAAGAAAAGAAAAGAAATCGCGGTTATACAGAACATCCTTAAGCTGATATATTATAAAATGTGGTCTAAGTTTAATTTACCTTTGGATTTTTGTTTGAGGAAAGAAGAATGTTGGAGGGTTTAATGTCTCTATGCACAACACATTGATCTGTGCCATTATGTAAATAAGCTATAGCATCTGCAATGCCTAAGGCAACCTTGTACCTTGCTGACCAAGGCAGATACTTACCCTTCTTCTTTTTATCTAATTCGAAAACCGAGTTAATCTATGCAAAACTTACAATCCAATGATGAAGGAAAGAGAGGAGATAAAGAAATTACCGTGTAAGAAGCATTCAAGGCTACCACCGGAGACATACTTATACACCAAGAAAAGTCCTTGTTCTGGATCGATACAGAACCCTAAAAGAGGCACAATGTTAGGGTTGTGAAGAGAGCTTGCAATCATCAACTCTCTGCAAAACGACTTTGGTGATTCTTTATCTTCTTTATCAAGTCTTTTGATAGCCAATTCCTTACGCCAAATTCCGATTCTTCCCCTAAACACATAGCTACAAGCTCCTCTTCCCAATACTCTCCCTTAACCAATTTCAACAAAATCCTCAATTTTTTCCCAATTCAAGAATTGAACATATTAAATTAACAAAAAAAAAACAGAGTTTTCAGGGATTTAATTAGGGTTCACCTTTTGAGAAATTGCGAGTTGCGGTGACGATTTCGCTGTAACTGAATCGGACTAAAGTATTAGCTGCCGGAGAAATACTCTTCTCCAACGAAAGAGCCTTCGACCAATTCATTTCATCCGTTGATTCTACTGTCTCATTCTCAACATTCACTAGCAGAACCGTCTCCGATCCTTTAGCCACCGATAAATTCCAATAAGACGATAAAGGCTGTTCCTTTTTCATCTTCTCCAACTCCACCAACGAGCAAAGATTAAACCTAAATGAAGACTGCACTGAATGTGGCTCTGACTCCATAAGCTTTGGTCCTGGCTGCGCCAAAAGCCAAGCTTTGTTGTGCTCACGAGAGCTTCGAGGAGGAAAGAAACAAGCCAGACCCAAATCAAGAATCAATCTTTTCAAATGGGTTTTGATTACTGAATCGTTTTCATGTAGATTTGTATTTTGGTTTAGCTGATGAACATAAAAACCCATTCTTTCTTCTCTGACAAGAAAAAAAATCTCTTTTAATTTTTGAAATGTGAAAAATTGATTTTTTGGATTTATAAATCAAAAAACATGTTCAAGATCAAAAAGAAGAAGAAGAAAGATGAATTAAATCGTCAATGTATTGTTGGTGTGATGTTGAGCAAGAAAAAAAGAGAGGAAGGGGGAAAGATAAATGTGAGTTCAATTAAATTATTTTGAATAATTGTTAGGAGAACAGTTGGAGGATATAATTGGGTATAATTAATTATTTAGAGCTATTGATTCTTGTTTAAGAAGGAAAGATTAGTTGGTAAAAGCTGTTGTTAAATGCATAAAGAGGGACAAGACCAAAGAGCACGACCACAAAATAAGTTTCCTTTGTGTGAAAGAAAAAAGAGATGTTGATGTTTGTTTCCATTTGATGGGTTCCTTACTTCTAATATTCATGTGAGATGTATATGATTTTCACACCGTACTTCTGATTGGTTACTACTATCATTGTAAACTGAAAAAAAAAACGGTTAAAACTTTAATTAATGGATGTGACTTAAAAAAGTTGAAAACCATAAATTGTAGGTTTTAAAGGAGAACAAATCGTAAATGGTCAACGAGTTGTGTACTCGTGGTACTATACTAATACGTCCGTAACTTTTTCTCTCATATCCTTTCTCGAGGTTAACTGTTTTTGAGCTTCCAAGAAAGCAAGATGGCTCCGGCAGCACCGGTTTCGGCCTCCTTTTTCAGCTTTTGTTTTTTTCATTGCGGTTTTCTTCTCTGCCGGAACAGTTTGGTGATTGGATTTGGCTCCGGTTGTCGCGTTTGGTTAGGCGGTGGTCCGGTGGTGGGATTGCTTTGCAGATCCAGATCAGGGGAGAACGAGATCTGGTGAAGCGTTTCTCAGCAACCGAGGAGCCACCTAAAGACTTCAGGTAGCTCCTCGTTGGCTCTTGTCTTCAACTCCCGATTTGGGCTAGTTAGGCTTTCGCTAGTGTTGTGGTAGTGGAGATTTTCTGCGAAGCTGTGCTGAGGAGATTTGGGGTGACAGAAGCGCCAGTTGCTTTGCTAAGGAATCACACCTTGCACGAGGATGGCGGCGACGAATCTGCGGTGTAGCTGCGGTGGTGGTCAAAGTCGAACGAAGGCGAGGCGTGGTAGATCTCTCCTTCGACTCGCTAAGGTCATATGGATATCAACTTCGTTTCCTCTGTCTCTAATTCCGGTGCCCGTGTCTCTGTTTTCAGGGGGTCTTTTTACGCAACGTCTGGTGGATTCTTGGAGGCATGATTGGTCTCTTCTTCTACTCTGACGGTACGCGTGGTGGTCCATTTCTCTTCCTTGCTGGTGGTGGCTTTTGGGCTCTTAAGCTTGCGTTGTGAACGGAGTGGTTCTTGCCGCCGGCGGAGATCTCTTCTCGCTTCGCCGCACTTCGGTTCATAACCGGTTTTGTATCTTTTTCCTGGTTTAGATCTAACCGAGCCCATTTGGGTTACATACCTTTCATTTCTATACAATGTAATTCAAGGAAAGCCAAAAAGAAAAACTAATTTGAAATCCTTAAAAAATAGACTGTGAGAAAATTTAAAAGAAATTTCAGAACTGATAGGATACTAAAATGTTATTGGAGAAAATATGTCTTTTAAAACGTAAAAAAAAAATATCTTGACAGCTTGAATAGCCTAGAAACCGATTGTTTTAAAGTGGCGAAGTTGTAAAAAAAATTAAGAAAAATAGTAAAAAATTACCAAAACGGTGGTAGTCTAGAGGTAGCACAAGGGGTTGGTTCCCTTGTGCCTCGAGTTTGATTCTCTTTTAATACGAAAGGTTATTTCTTAAATTGTAATATCTAACCCCTACTTTCGGTGACTCGGGCCGATAGTTAGAGTCAGTGGTCTTGATTCAGTCGAATGGCATTTAACTTTAATCATTTTTCTTTTATTATATTATTAGAGATAATTTATTTAATTCGATTATGATTGATAATATGACTACCTAAATATCTTCTCCAAACTACGATCCATAGTATAAATTTTCTTCGACATGCAGTTCTGCATGTACGACATTTTTATTATGGAAAGACTCTCTCTACAATACACGAGATCACGATGGAATACTCTATTTGCAGCAATCTGAATCTCTGAAAAGCTTTGTATTCATTAATCTGCAAGAAATTGCGCTCTCTTTAAATCAAATTCCAAACTTGTTGTAAAAGTCTTTAAAACCCTAAATCAATGGATCAAATATGTTTCCACGATATGTTAATCCAATTGTTGGAAATATTCAAATATTCAAACTTAAGCATGTCTTAAGTGTCACATTTAATGCAGAAAACGAGTTAATTCTATATAGAAAATAAAACATATAACTATTGTTTTAATTTGAAATGTATGCTCGATTTTCTATTTTCTGCTAAATGTAATTTTCTACTAGTTTTCTTTGACCATCCTTACAAGTCTCTAAAAACATTAAATTTGCAGAAGATAAAGTCATTGTGGATAATGAAATATTTGCTCTATAAACTGTAGTCCAGCCTTGTGAACGAAACTAAATGTTAGCGGTCAACAATGATACCAAAGTTTTAGTTTCGAGTCTAGCTATAATTCCCATTTAAAATTTTATGTAAAATGAAACTAATTCCTACTGCAATAAGAAACAAACAAAAAAAAGTGGAGAACCAGGAATAGTATAGATTTCTATTTTATTTACCTTCAAATTAATTCTTCTTCAAATAAAAATATGAGTAAGTCAATTAATTCATTCAAAAATGAAATTGCTAGTATGTTATTGATGGAACACGTGAGAAGGAGAACACATCTTCTCTCTTTGCAACGAGTGTGATGCATGGATAGTATCGTCCAAGATTTTTTTTTTTTTTAAATGACAGATAGCTATATTCTTTTAAATAGAACTTTTTTTTGTCAATTTTGGTTATTGGGCTAATTCTCCCTTTATATCTCCTACTATTTTAATAAAGGTTTTGGTTTTTAATTGTGTTATTTTTTGTTGTTTTGGCAAGTTTTGAATTGTGTTTCGGGTTGTTTTTAATTAACTTTCACAATATATCATAGAATATTCTTCATCACAAACATAAAAAATCCAATGGTCGAATATTCAAAGTTAACTAAGTCTAATCTCATATTAAAGAAGTGTCACATATCATGTCATATTAAGGTTAAATTTCAAATGTATGCTTAATTTCACATGTAATGTCTTCGGTAGCTTCAATTTCCTATATATACAACATAAAATTTCCAAAGTGTAATAAAAGAGGAGCAATGGCAATGAAGAAAACACAAATAGCTTCTCTTCTTCTAAGTTTGCTTCTTATCCTTGTTATCGTACGCGGATATACGTTCGACCTCCTCCACCATGCGGAGATCATATTGTTCATAAGCATGTTGCCGGAGAAACAAAAGACTCTTGTAGAAACATTAAAAGACCACCTTCTGCATATCCTTGACTTCTTGTAAGAGTTAGCAAATTTGAAGAAGACAATTTAAATATCAATTTTCCGAAACATTAAATACTCTCTCTGTTTTAGAAAGATAAATTTTCTCGATTTTTCCTTATTTCTAAAAGATTGATGTTTTAGATTTTAAAATACATTTTATTAGTTAACGTTAGTAAATTGTAAACTTTAAAAAAAATATTAATGGAGAATGTTTGAATTGTTGAATTACTATTGGTTTATAGATATGAGAAAATGTTTGATGTAAAAAAGTAATGTATTTATTACTAAACTAGGTAAGAATCCATGCATCGTGTGATAAAATTTATTACTTAAGTGAGGGCTGATAAATATAATTAAACTGTTAAAAGTTAAATTTAGAGATTTAATTTTGATAATTGTACTCGTCGATTTGGAAATTTCTTTTGGAAAAAGCACGACAATGTCTCGGATTCGAATGTTACTAATATCGAAGATAAGACTGTTTACCATGTTTAGATCCTTAACCCAAATAAACTATGGGCCGAATGCCCAAGACTTTAAAAAACTTGATCTATAAAGATATTTTTTTTTTCTGAAAATTTATAATCTATAAAGATATTACGAAGACAAATTAAACTAAAACAAGTTAGACTAATTTACAATTATGTTTTGGAGTATATTACTCTTAAGTCGACGTGTCGGCTAGAGAAATGAAATTAAGAAGCAGCTTCATAAGAAAAATGAATCATCGAAACAAAATAAACAATAAAAATGAATCATCGAAACAATTGATATATAAAAATTGATCATATATATGGGAATCAAAAAGACGTGTAGATTAGCGGAAGATACGGCGATGCTTTTGCTTCTATGTTCTTTGGTTCTCTTAATTAATAAATATTTTGGAGTTATAAGTCTGAGTCCATTAATTTCACCTTACTGCCAGCTAACAATCCCGATGAGTTTACTCATAAATGTTGTAATACACACTTTAATTTACATTCATTCATTTTCTATATCACTCCAAAAGATAATGATGTATATATATGATATGAGATCCATATGTTTTCCCGACATTTAGATTTTTTCTATGCCAAATCTTAAATAATTCCTAAATAGTTAGGAGATGTATTGGACAAATAATTTGGAGAGATTTGAGTTTTAATGAGATTTGAGATGATTTGGTTGAATTTTGGTGAATTATGAATTTTATTATTAAATTCTCTGAATTCTCTGAAATCTCAACTAAAACTTTAAAATCCAATTCTTATGATGTTTTCAATAACAGTAGATTTAATTGTAAATTTTAAAATCATTAATCCAATAACACTGAATTTTAAAAGATATTTTAAAATTTATGTTTCAATAATATATGATTTGTCATTTTAACTCAATTTTTTCCAAATGTTCAGTTTCAATACACCCCTTTTAATGTTTGATCATGTGTATGACAGTGGTCATTCTTATTTGATGACAATTTTTTCATTACTTTTACTACCAAAACGCCAAATTAATGACTGAAACTAATTACAATAAGTTAAACTAGCGACTACAACTATTTACAATAACCTAACTTATTGTTATTTATGGTGCGGACACGATCCAATTGATTACTTCACAATTAAACAAATATTCTGTCCATTGTACACAATATTTACAATTAAAAAACACACTAAGTTATAGAGAATTTAACAACAACAACAAAATATAGACGTTTAATTCTTTAGTTTTGCCTCATGTGATTTAAAACAAAAAAATGAAAAGAAGCTAATGAAACTGAGTAGTTCTTAGTTCTTACTAAAACTTTTAAAACAAATTTAAAATTAAAATTAATTAATCTAAATGTTAATTTCATTACTTATTTTACAATATCAAATAAATATATTTATTATTTCAATTAATAGGAAAACTGAAAGTAAAATAAAACGGTGGTATAATGGTTAGGTAAAATTGAAGAAGATTTAATTTACAATACTATAGAAACACAATTTTTACTGATATATCTTGGTTAAGAACTTATGTATCAACTATAATTTTAAATGATTACAGTGGAAGAAGTCGGGCTATGAGAAAATAAGGGAATAAGATAAAAGTATAGAGCAAGTGCGGATAGTAGAAAATAGAAGAACCGGTGAAAAATAAATATATGTGAAATCATTACTTTAAAAGTTACATATTAACTACAATTTTAACTATCATTTTAATATAATCTAAAAGTATTATAAAAACATGTATATACATTAGAATGATCATCTTTTAGGAAAGTGATTGGCATTATATGCTAATGTCATAACCCAAAAAAAAAAATAACATGCATAAAAGAATATAGAAAATTTTGCAGTTTGTCAATTGACCAGATTTGCATCATTGGACAGGATCTCATTATATTGAAAGAACAGAGAAATGTGAAAATGTAAAGTTGTAAAAATGGAAAGAATCTGTCCATACGCATACAGTAACAATGTAATCGATAGATGGTGGTTTAGTGGTTGAAAGATTCAGCATGAGATTGGGAAACTAGGGTTTGAGTTTTTTTTTTTGCAAGCTCAACCACATGATTAATTATTGCATATGACTTTAATGTCAAAAATTATCTAGCACTTCACAGACTCTAAAAACATTATAGTGGTTGACACACTGACTCCAAAAATAACAAACAATTTTAGTAAGCCCAGTACTTATTTTTAAGGTAAGGAAAATGAACTTAAACTCTGTCTTAATGTCTAGCTAGAGTTATATGCATTTATGACTGGGAAGCTTCAAACCAGATTAAAAAAAATGACGATAAATATTGGGTTTGATCTCATGCCAGCTTCTTTTTCTAATCAGTTAATCAAACTCAATAAATTTTTAAAAAAATTAGAAAACAAAAATCAGCTTAAATAAAATATTAGACATAACCACTTATATAAACCTTTACCATAACATACCTACACAAAAAAACAGAACTACACAAAAATTTGTCTCTCTTTCCTTACCAATCGACAACCTTAAAGCCAGTTCTCATCAATAAGAAACACAAAACCCCTTAAAAAAACCACTCATCAAACTTAAATGGCACTCGTTAACAACCATCCCAATGAGCCTAATTACATTGAAAAACAAAACTCTTCCTCCTCCGAAGATCTCTCCTCACCAGGATTGGATCATCCTGAGGTAGCTTATGGTACTGGAGGAGGAGAAGGAGGAGAAGGAGGATCAGCTTCAAGCAGTAGCACAATGAATTCAGATCATCAACAAAATCAAGGATTTGTGTTTTACCCATCCGGTGAAGATCATCACAACTCTTTGATGGATTTCAACGGATCATCATTTCTTAACTTTGATCATCATGAGAGCTTTCCTCCTCCAGCCATAAGCTGCGGTGGTAGTAATGGCGGCTTCTCCTTCTTAGAGAGCAATAACATGAGCTACGGCTTCACAAATTGGAATCAAAATCATATGGAGATTATTAGCCCTAGACCTATCGAAACTCCCCAAGCCCATAAAGACTGGTTATATTCTGATTCAACTGTTGTAACAACCGGTTCAAGACACGAGTCTATGTCGCCAAAATCCGCGGGAAACAAACGTTCTCACACGGTAATTACAAACGTCAGAAACGTTTTTGTATATATTTTTCATATAAGAGATCAATGAAAAGATGATATATATGTTTTATTAATTTGAATTATGGATATATATATATATATAGGGAGAGGGCACTCAACCCTTGAAGAAACAAAGTAGCGGCGCGAACGGGAAGGCCAAGCCTAAGCCAACAACTTCACCTAAAGATCCACAGAGCCTAGCAGCCAAGGTTTGATTTCTTGATATTCCTAGTCGTGTTAAACTATTTGTTAGCCTTATACAAAACTTTTATCAATCGTATATTTGATGTATTACATTTTTTTATATGTATACTTTATAAGAAGTTTTGTCAAAAGAGTGTTCCAATTGCACATACTAGTAGACTGTCTTGTTTATATTTATCAAAGTCAAGAAAATCGATCTGTTAACTCAAACTTTGTACATGTTTTTTGGTATAGAATCGAAGAGAAAGGATAAGTGAACGTCTCAAGATATTGCAAGAACTTGTACCCAATGGCACCAAGGTACACATCATCAATATAATTTCTTTTACATTTTTATTAAACTATTAAATTAATTATTCTGGTAATTAATGATCAATGTGTGTTATATTTCGCAGGTTGATTTGGTGACAATGCTAGAGAAGGCTATTAGTTATGTTAAGTTTCTTCAAGTACAAGTGAAGGTATATTAATTATGACAAACATCCCTCAAATTTTCTTTACACAGTTGATTTATCCTATAATATGTATAAACATATATATGTTGTGAATTGTAAGTGAAATATATTTATATAATCTAATGTTTGTTAGGTACTTGCTACCGATGAGTTTTGGCCAGCCCAAGGAGGAAAAGCTCCAGACATATCTCAAGTTAAAGACGCCATTGATGCAATCCTCTCATCATCACAACGAGACAGGAATTCGAATCTGATCACCAATTAAGTAATGAAGAGTTTAATCATTACTTAATCAATCAACATTAATTACGTACGTTGTAATAATATCGGGGAAAACAATGATTCTCTCGATAAATTCCACGTAAAATTTTAAAATCCGATCCAAAGATTAAATGTAACTTAAATTATGTGAAAAAAATGAGAAGTTCTTAATTCGTCAATATAGAAGGCGAGACAGGAGACATTGTAATCAACGATGATCAGCCGATTTGGGTCCACACGAGGATGGAATCTTTAACTAGTCAATAAGTGGGGTAATATATAATATACATAAATATTTTATTGATTTTTGTATTTTATGTGTTAAGTCTACGGAACACAGATCTTGTAATGGAATTTAAACTCCAAGAAATAAAATTCAGTACTTTTGGATTTTTCTCGACGTCTACTTCCAAAGAATCTATCTGTTTTGTCACCTTTCTAGTTCTATTTGAACTTTGGCTTCGGTAGTTCTTTTGAGCGACATGATTATTTATTTATGATTATCCGAAGGTTTGTCATGTAACACCCACCATACATATGCAATACATTTCAAAGTCTCAGCATTAATTAGCAAAACATATGGTATATATATGTACAACACAAAAATCATATATCAATAGATGGAAATAGTTCTTATATATAATAGGAGTCTATAAAAGATAACTTAAGTCGAAAATATTTAATTGTTTTTCATATAATACAAATTTAAGTTTTATTGGGAAGCTAATTAAAAAGAAGAATAGCATATCTATAATCAATTTATAGTTCAATAAATCCCACACAAAATAATCAACGCAATCGGTTGTTGATCTCGGAATCAAAGAAGGATAGCCACATCAGCCATCTTCATTGTGGAAGAATTATTTTTCAAATTAATTAGTCTTAAAGAATATTTAATTAGTTGGACGACATACCTAAGATCTCGATTTAGCAGCCGATGTCAGCATGTGTCCTTTGGGAAAAGACTAGGGATACGTGTTTTTGTTCAATTAAATTATTTTCATTAGAGCTGATATTTAAATGTAAGTCCAACATTATCAAATGGAAAAAATTTCAAAAAAAAAAAAAAGCATTATCAAATTGGTAAACTACATGATTAGCCACATGGATAATCCCACTTTGAGCGCTGTACTTGTATTTATGTACTTCCGAGCTCCATCAAGTCAATAAGACAAACGAAGTTATTGGAAGTCTAATAATTTAATCAGTTACATGATTCCGTATTTATCTTACTAGAGTACTGGCATTGAACTGTATTGTAAACGAAATAAGTTCTAAGAAAACATATTTATATTCGGTTTATTTTGGTGGAGTTGTGTAAAATATAAGTTTTGGATTAATTTGAGAAAATGATAGTAGATAACGCTATATTTCTTATTTAAAAAATAGAAGAAATTTGTTTGTTCAAATGAATACGAGTGACTTTTTGGAACATTTTGGATGATTTGACCTTTATTTCGTTAATTGTTATAAGACGAGTGGTTTCTTCGGAACATCCAATTTAGTAAATAGTGTTGTTAACTAGTCTACTCAAATCCTCTATAAAAAACAAAACATCGTATTTATCTACATGTTGCAAAAAGCATTTTTTCTAAATATTTTATTAATGATCATTATCAATATCATAAATTACATACGGTAAAAAAAACCGAATTACAAAGTAAGTATGCCGAACTTGTGGATGATAAATTATTACATAAACAGATAAAAACACATTTTTCCTTTATCATATTATTCTCAATATATAATACTGAGTACCAAATGAAAATGTTTTGAAATGTAGATTTAAGCAAATAAGACATCATATTTTTATATTTCTTATACCCGTACAATATAAATATGGATTATTAAAAAGATATTCCTTCCGTATTAAAATAAATAATGTTTAGTTAAAAGCATGCCATTGAACAAATATTAATTTTTACATTTTAAAGTATAAAACATTATTTATAGAAAAAAAAATCAAAAAACTATTAATTTTATATGAGAGTATTGATTATTCTTTGTAAACGTTGTCTTATAATTGACAACGAAATTATTAAAGTTCTTTTAACTATATACTTTTACAATTAAGAGAATAAAAAATATCATCTATTTTGAAATGAGAGAACTAAAATATGTATTTTGATATTTCCCTTCAACTCTACAGTATATAAGGTTTTCTAAATCAAATTTAAAAGGCTTTGATTAGGATGTTTTTCTATTTCTTTCTGGAACTATATAAATTTTAGTTTTTTGGATTGATAACTCTTTTTTTTTTTGATAAAAGATATATAACTCATTTATTTTCCTAATCAAACTATAAAACTCAGTTTTGTATGTTCTTACTGGACATTGTTATCAGTTTTAAAACTGCAATCGCGTCACCTCAAACTATAGTCCATAATTTAGAAGATGAATTAACAAAGAGACTGCTAGACTTTAATTCTATATGCTATTTTTTTTTCAATAAAAAAAGAGAGAGTTTTATTCTAGAGCTTGAGCTTGTTGACTCCAGCCCTCATATCGATACTAAGTTAGTAAATTATACATAAAGAGCCGAATTATTAACAAATAATTTTTTAAGAATCTTACGTCATCAATTGATTAATTTTGGGGATATTCCTTTGAGGATTCTCCATATATAAAGGTTAATAATTTCATTTATTTATTGGTTGGATGTCTCCATAACACAGAACATGAAATTTCATATGCTATTTTCAAATATAGTCATAAATGCGATGCCACTTCAGCGTTCAGTTTAATTTCGATTGTCTACTTGATAATTATTAGGATCATGCATATATAACTACTTTTTGCGTAACTAATGATCCCTAATATTGTCTTATAGAAGTATGATGAAGTTTATCAAATAAGTATGTGATGTAATATGACAAGCTATGCTGTCATGACGTGCCATAAATAATTTCGTTAGCCATCGATACTGGTTGACTAGAGACTAGTATTCCATTTTTGTTCGAAATACCTAATTTTTGAAAGGGTCATAATTTGTTTTTTATCATTGATAAATTAACTGAAAGATAATTAGTCAGAAAATAATAACTTAAAGCAAATTAGGAAAATTGCAATGATAATATATAATAATTTTGGATAATTTCATCCTTTTAACTGTCAAGAGAGTCATAAAATGTTTTTCTATAATAAGATGTTTTCATGTGTATGTCTAGTTTATAAAAATAAAGTTATAAATAATGGAAATAGCAATATTTATAGTTAAACGACAACTTTAATATATATAAATATATAACATATTACAACTTGAGTTCGACTCTAGTAGATCATGTTTTTCTGCGAAATAGAGATTTGGTTATGGGTCGGGTCTTGTTGATTCGATTGATGTAAGAAAAAGAAAAGGTAAACGATAAAAAATAAAAATAATTAGACATCCACATAAAATAGCATATTAATAAATAAAGCTCCTGATTCATTATTTAACTATGCTAAAACTATTGCCTTCTCACTAATTAACTCTTAATTGAAGCTTTAACACATATATGTTTGGTATCGGTGGGTAATATAACAACAAAATTGGCCGTGTCGATTTTCTCAATGTATTTTGTATCGACGAGATTTTTGTTGATAGCAAAACATACCAATCATATTTTAATTGTGATACCATAACACTAATAATAAACAATTTCGTAAACATCAATAAATAATAAAATTGTTCATTCAGGGAAATTAAATAAAGATAAAATTGCACATGGTACATTTTAAAATCGGAGATTATATATGTATTATCATTATATGAAAGGAGTTGAAATCTGTACCTCCCCAAGTCGTATCCTACATATCGAATCACGTACAATGTGTCATGTCATTAAGAGAATGGCAGGCTGGATTTTATTACCATAAAGTATGTTTATTTTAGTTTTATAAAAAAAAATTATGTTTATTTATTGAAATTTATGATTAATATTAATAATACAGGAGGATCCACGTGCACACAGATTTGATTAATCCAACGTGAGGCTCGGATAAATAAAAGGATTGTTTTTTCCTTTTCTTATCGCAGTTCTTGTTTGTCATGATCTTCTTCTTTTTTTATTTTGCTTCCTAATTCGTTTATTTTAATGATCTGGGTCATGGATTATTTGAAAATGTAATACAAAGTTGAGAAAGTCCAATATAACAACTTTATCATATCAGCTTGGTATAAATTATATGTAATATTTTTTCATTAAAATTATTAGTTGTTTTAATGAGTACACTCTAGATCAACCATGTTACAAAATACTATAAATCCAAAACATAAAAGTTATTATAGGCCAGCATTGCTTTCTCTAAATAAAAACCAAGAGGGGACCATTATATGAATAATTGGTATCATCTCAAGTGTAGAGAATTTGATTCACATGGCTAATCACATACCAATCATGGTGTATGTTAATAGTCTCGATTAATGTGAATGGTCCAAATATTTGGATTTCTTTCTGTAGTTATTGCCATTAAGATCAATTATAGTTCCCACATCATTGCATCTTTTAAAATTGAAAATTTATTGTATGATTTGATTTCTAAAGCTAGAGTTATACTACTGTGCTTTGTACATAGAAATAAGTAAATAATTTTTAAATGAAAAAACTATGAAATTTTACAATGAATATAATGAAATAAATTTAATCGATGACCATATTAGAACTTTATTATTGTTAAAAAAATGATTATGTTGTATAATATTTTTTTGATCGTAATTTTGTTATATCTTTACTTTAAAATTTAATCTTTTCAAATGCCTAAAGATTTGGAAAATGAACTTGGGAAGGAATAACAAAAGTTAAGTTAGACTATATAATTTTATACATATGCGTTAATTATTATAATGAATGATTTAAAAACATAACATCAATCAAATAAGTTGTCTTTCAACAGATTCGATCCAGTGATCCAAAAAATAAGATATTTGTTCACTCCAATTCGATTGTTAAAAAATATTCACTAAATTTAATAATTAGATAGTTCAACTTGCATTCATCATTTTAGTCTTTAGACAACTAGCATTGGTTACTCAAGTTGACCTTTCACTCTTTCTAACAATAGAATACGTTGGAAATATGTACTTGGGTAAGTAGGTTTCCAGAATTAGTCTCTAACTGATTGAATCTTTATCGTACAAACTTGCACAGTTGCATGCACTTGGACATACATTTTCGATATGTTAAATTAATGTATCTTGATCATAAAATTATCGAAGCATTTTTTAATTACTACTACCCTATAACATAACACATTTTTAAAAACTACACTAATCATATATATTAGGTTCGTTTAATTACTTATATTTAAATACTAAATTATATATATATATATATACAGGGCAGCAAAAATTTGGACATTTGAATTTTCTCAAAATTTAATCTCACATACATAATAATTTCAATAATTTGGCACTATGATTTTTATCATATTGGCCATTCAAAATACTTGAAGTTGTAAGAATAATTGTCTTATTTTTTTTCTTTTTAAGTTTCTAGATACATATTAGTTTGGGTTAGGGATCTCCTAATTATAACAAAGGAAATACAGAGGCTATCTAAATTATGTAATCCATATTTCCATTCCATTAGTAAAAGGAAATGAAGAGTGGAATGCATAATATTTGTATATTAGGCAATATATCAAAGAATTGAACAAGATTGCCGAAGTTTAGGTAAGTATAAGAGAACGTGGCTACCAAAACTCTATGGGAAAAAATAAGAGACATGTGGTTTGTCCTTTTCTGGCTTAACACTTCAGCGTGGACCAACAAAATCTCTCTCAAACTTTATTTTCTTTACTAGTTAGGGCAGTTCAACAATAGCAGAAAAACAAATGATGGGCCTTGCTCAATAGTTGAATTATGTTTGACATGTTAAACGTTTTTTCTAACTATTTTGGAATAAAATACAACAGTTTCTTTTTTTGTTGGTGTATCAAAGGCCCTGTAAAAAAAAGTACATCTTCTATATATTTAGATACGCTTCTAGTTCAAATATAGTGAATTGAAATATTTTTTGAGCATGTGACAGATTAGTCAGCTAGCGATAAAAAATCTTATATGTATCAAAAATCTTTTTTATATATATATATAATAGATAGATAGTTACATTGAACAAATCTTATTAGGAAAAGATGTTAAATTGCAGCAGATTGTTAATTATCTTCAAACCGAAAAGTAAAGCTTTCTAAAAGGCAATTGGTTCCGTTCACTTTTGTTATTGAAATCATAACTTTCGCTATTAATAGAACTAGTGAAATTTTACATATTTTAGAAATCTTTTTGTTTTTACAAGAGTCTTTATATGCTTAAACAACCCTCGTGGACTCATAATAATTTTTGTAAGCGTGTATTTTTTTTTTTTTTTTTTTGAGATTTAGAGTCCAGCAAATATTCGATAATGCAACGTCGGTAGAGACTAGAGATCGAAGACACAGAAATATTTTTTTATACATTCCGTAAGTTCAATTCAATGTATATATTACAACCTACGTGATTCCCATGCATAGGTATACATCTTATATTATACAATGTATTCCTTCAAAGTGAGACATCGATATCAAAGGGAGAAAGATAAATACGTACAAATGTGCCAATAAAAGAGGCTACATATGTCAATTTGTGCACATGGACGATCCCATATAAACCGGACTTCATACTTTCTCCAACTTCCACAGTACTTTAAATGCATCTATCCAATACACATTAATATACCTTCATTATTTAATTAATTAAATGTATGAATAGATTTGAAATTTTGAAAAAAAACAAAAACAAATTTTTTTTTGAAAGTAACACACTAGAAGTAACTTAATTATATGTATTAAGTTCAGATGAATTTTAGGATTTTCGAAGATATATAAAATCATAAATGGGAATTGATAAGACCGAAAATGATCAAATCTCTTGGAAGAGATTTTAATACTTTTATTAGATGGCGTATTCATTTATTTGTGTATACAGATTTTTTTTTCTTCACAAATAACTAAACTGTAATGAGTTTCAAAATGATTTCCGACCTGAACAAGCATGATGATGTTTAGTATTTCAGTGTGAAATGGATTCAACATTCTAGAATAACATGAAATTGTAACTCAATATTTTGTTTCAAATGTTATCCATATAAACTCTCTTATCAAAAACATGCACTATGAAGATTTGAATATAGATGGTAATGCGCCATCGATCCTAATACAAATCACTGGATTATGTATTCCTATAGAAGTTTTATGGTATATCTCTGTTGGATTGAACCATCTCCAGAACTTCCATTCTTAATATATTTTCTTATTAAAAAGGTTATTAAATATATTGTTAGATTGAAATTATCTTGATAGAAGGTACTAACAAATAATTTATCAGAGAGAAACAAAGGGTAGAACTTTGACAAAAAAGAAACAAAAGGTAGACAATTAAAAGCAACATAGCAGTATGAAACATGCATGCACAATATCTTAGAAGAGATTTATTTGTTTACTTTGCCCTTTATTTGAAATCCATGCTTGTGTCTTAAGAATTTTAAGTACTTCGGATGCGTACTTTTCCTGTATTATTTATATTATCTGTACTGTAACATATATATTTTACTTCAAATTTTAGGTACATTGTTTAATATATGTTTCTATATATGTCTAACCTGTGTATAAGGGATTTGTAGTTTGATGCATTTAATTCCTAATTATAAATGCTACTATTATTTCTTAAAATGGATCTGCAATAACATTTTATTTTATTCCTAAAAATCTAGATGCTTGAATAACTATTTCTTTCAGATAATTATCAAAAACCAAAAAAGAAAAAACGATTTCTTTCATATGAATTTTTTTAGAACATATTTTTCAGCTAAATAGAAAATTTATCTAAGAAATACATGTTCAAATTCTACTAATATTATTTGGGAAGTGCATTTGAAAAAAAAATCCTAAATGTAACTTATTACATAATATGTCATTGCAGTCAAGAATAAACAAATTTTTTTTAAGGATAGAACTATACCCAAGATTTCTAATCTTAGACCTTTATATCCAAGCAAGTCCCAAAACAATTATTCTTCATGCAGCCAAACACAGTCATAGTGATTAATTTAACTCTAAAATATCAATTTAACTAATAAAAGTCATATTTTCTATATCTCACTAAACATGATTAATTTCAATTATTAAGAGTTGGATCATAACCTATACATAAGTAAGGTAACAACTTTATCGTTGAAAAAAATGATTGTCTTCGTTTAAAACTAATTGAGATTCTTAATGAATAAACTAATTATTCATGTTTCCCTTATAGATAGTAAGTAATAGTCTTGTTTCATTTTTGATGCGTGATTTCTAACATTGACATCATCCGGTAAACTATTGCGAGATGGCAAGTTGATTTCTGTAGATTATATATTTGGCCATTCAAAAAACAATTATTTAACAACTAACGGTTAAAATCTGAAATCCATGATTTGTATTTCGTGTAAAAATAAAATAAACAAAATCTGAAATTCATGTAAAGGATGTCGGTTTCAATACAAATCATAGAAAGAAAGAAAGTCCAGTACTATCCCTAACACTTTATTGGGCCTTTAATCCCAATATACCTCTCATTTTATTGGACCAAGTTTATAAATCTTAGCCCAAATTATTAAACAATAAAACAAAGCTTCTGGATATAAATCGCAAGCTTTCTTTAGTTGTTTGATATAAAGGATACTCGAGCCTACTAAGTTCATTGTCAACACGAATTACCGACTGACGTATATGTCAGATATCCATCGGAAATATGGCTACCGGAAGTTTGTTAGAAATCCATCGGAAATTTTGAAGGATTACAAATGTAGTTTTCATTTCTAACGTTCTAGAACAGATGGTGGTGTCCATCAGAAATCTGTCAGAATCAGTTTTTTTGTAGTGATATTATGTAGTAAAATATATAACTAATAAATATACTGCATATAATTTCATAATCTGGCTTTACCACAACATATATATATATATATATATATATATATGCTTCTTAGACCATTTTTAATAGAACGGCAAAACACCATTTTTGTATAATTTTTACACTAAAATCACTTCAATAAAACGTTAAAAATCATACTATTTTAGTGTTATGTTACATTATTACACCAAATTTGGAGTAATACTATTTACAACACCAAACACTATTTACTTATTTTATTAATAAAATAATAAATTTAGTGAAGTAAAAATAATTTGACAAATAGATATTAAAAAAAAGTAAATATTGTTAATATGATATGTTTTTAATGTAATATAATTATACAATAAAAATATTAATCATAACTATTAAATAACAAAAACAAATATTTATTTTAAAATATGATATTGTTGTGGTTGTAAAAAATAATATTTTTAGTGTTAAAATTACACTAATATATGGTAGTTTCAACACTAAAATGGGATCAAATGCTGGACTAACCTTCCAGCTTTTTCAATGTGCCAAAATAACCTCCAAAATTTAATATTTTTGTTTTGTTTTATTTTTAATGTTAAAAATATGTAAAAGACCATATAACCTTTAAAACTTATGGTTATTACAAAAAAACTACTCCCCTAACCTTCCCTCTCGCCCCACTCCCTCTCCTCTCATTCTCCTTCCCCACTCGCCCCACTCTCTCTCCGCATTTGATTCCGCCATTAATCTCTTCGAACTCAAACCCGAACTGCAAATCTCTGCTACTTAAGTTTCGAAATCCAGCGTTCTCTTCCCATTTCTTATTATTTTCGGTTTCCTCTTCCTCTCTCGATTTCTTCTTTCTTCCAAATCTTGTTCTTCGTCATCTGGTCCTGTCATCTTGGGGTTAGCTTCGGGTTAAACTGAAGGTAAACTAATATTTACTTGTTCAATTGAAAACTACTGAAACTTCAATTTTGGGTTTAGAGTCATATTTTTGTTAGGGGTTCATCGTGGAAGAGAAATTTATGAATTTAGGGTAATTGCGATTCTGGTCCTCGTTATCTTTGGGTTATCTTCGGGTTAAACTGTTTTTAAACTAATGTTTACTTGTTCAATTTCAAACTACTGAAACTTAAATGTTAGGTTTAGAGATTAGTCTTTGTTTTGTTAGGGGTTCGTGGAAGAGAAATTGATGAATTTAAGGTTTCGAATTGTGGTATCGATTTAGGGTCTTCAATTTAAGGATTAAGTATGAATTGTATTGGATGTTTTGCAGATTTGTGATAGGTATATAAATTGAAGACGATGAGGAAGAGAATTGGAAATGTGAAGGATCCTAAAGATCCAGCAGTTGGTGATAGTTCCCGTTCGATCCAAAAAAAGGAATTGAGGAGAAAAAGAAAGCATAGGGTATGATTTTTGAATTATTTGAGTACGATTAATAATTAAGAATTGGTTTAACATGTAATTAAAGTAGTTTAACATGTTTATATATCGTTTTTCTTGCAGCCTTCTCAAGAAGTAGGCGGATCGGGTACATATCTTTGGTGGTCTTTGAGGAAAAAATTGTAAGTATTAGAGTTAAACTAGATTTACACTTGCAGTCTTTGTGTTTGAAATGTTAAACTAGAGTTAAATTTTAGGTAAAACTAGAGTTAAACTAATACTAAACTAGTGTTAAACTAATGTTAAAATAGGGTTAAACTTGCAGTCTTAGTGGTTTACATGTTAAACTAGAGTTAAACTAGAGTTAAACTAGAGTTAAACTAGAGTTAAACTAGAGTTAAACTAGAGTTAAATTAGAGTTAAATTAGAGTTAAACTAGAGTTAAACTAGAGTTAAATTAGAGTTAAACTAGAGCTAAACTATTGTTAACATTACTTATTTTACTGTTTTGAATATAGGTACATGTACAGCCGTTGGGGTTCTTCTTTGAGCCTAGCCAATACTCAAAGATCACGAAGATTGGTACACGGTGTGATCCTAGTAAGTGTGTCCAATTCATAAGGGATCTCGGTGGACAAGAGCTTAGGTGGTTCCTCCGATGCATGGAGCTTCATCCAAAGGATGGCGAGGATAGAGAAGCCACAGCAAATGTGGTTCGTTGTAAATGGAGTTCCCCTAAGGTACGGTCTTAGGGAACATGGTCTTCTCTGTGGCTTATACTGGCACTATTACCCGGAGAACTATGAAAATCTCGGTGGGAACCAGCTGGTAACGAAGTATTTTGGAAAGGACGCTACGCCTTGGCCGGACCATGTTTTTAAGAAGCTGTCCTTGATGAAACCTTCAGATGATAGGTTGAAGATGATGATTTTGTGGTTTCTAGCCACAGTGATAAGAGGCAAAGCGAAGGTCGCAGGACCGATAGATCCCTTTATTAGGAGGATTGTGAATGATTTACCGAACTGTTTGACTTTCCCGTGGGGACGTCTTACATTTGAGGACTTAGTAAGTGAGATCCTCAAAATTTCGGAGTGGATGAAGGGAACTATCAGCCCTAGTACGGTAATTCCAGGATTTATCTTGCCATTTGAGGTAAAATTTAATTTGGTATATTAGTTAAAATATATATTAAATTATGTGTTAAAATATGTGTTAAAATATGTGTTAATCTCTGTGTCTTATATACAGTTATTCCCATTTAAAGCCATTCCCAATTTGAAGAAGCATTTTAGAGAGAAAATCTCATGTGAAGACCAATGCCCTAGGATGTGCAAGGGAAGGTTCAAGGAATTGAATACAAAGGGTTTCGGGTTGGGAGACATCTACACATCTCTTGGGAATTCTACGGTTAGTTAAGTTTAAAGTAGTTTAGCCAGTCCTTGGAGCTTCATTTTAACTTCAGTTTAACATTGTTTAACTTCTATTTAACGCAGTTTAACTTCGGTTTAACAAATAGTTTAACGCAGTTTAACTTCGATTTAACAAGTAGTTTAACGCAGTTTAACTTCAGTTTAGCAAGTAGTTTAACTAAGTTTATGTATATGTCACAGAAAATTGCAAGCATCTTGGAGGCTAAAGGTGAGGAGCGGGATATGATGGAGGAAATCATGGGTGAGGAGGATGATTTATAGTACGACATGATAGTTGATGGTTGGACCACCATTATATCGAATGGTGGGCTTATATTGTGGACGGATCTCTTGGAAAGAGATCTGGCTCATAGAAACCATCCTACTTGTGCTACTGGTGCTATTGATAGTGCTGTTGCTCCTGCTGCTCTTGCTTACTGCTGCTCGATCCACACCCGCGGTCCATGAATCAATTGCTGAAATGTCTAAGGCAATTATGGAGCAGTTCAAAACCCTTAATAGTAAGGTTAGTGATCTGACAAGTAGGATTGATCTCCTAGAGAAATCCAAGAGTGGTGAACCTGTTTTCGTGGACGAAGATTTTAACAACGACAGTCCTGGGAGATGTAAGTATATGTTTCTCAAATAATTCACATTATTTTTTTTAATAAAATGGACTAACTACTTCAACAATTTCTATAGGACCGCCCATGACCTCTCCTATTGCAAATGTATATGATAAAGCTGCTGGAAAAAGAGTGATTGAGACGTGTGGTTATACTGATGACGAGGACGATACTGATGATGAAGGGGATAAGGAGGAGGAGGAGAAGGTGTAGGAGGAGGAGGAGGATGAAGAGGATACGGAGGAGGAGGTGGAGGAGGAGAAGGAAGAGGCAGAGGAGGAGGCTGTGGAGAAGGAGGAGGAGGATGAAGAGGATACGGAGGAGGAGAAGGAAGAGGCAGAGGAGGAGGCTGTGGAGAAGGAGGAGGTGGAGAAGGAAGAGGCAGAGGAGGAGGCTGTGGAGAAGGAGGAGCAAGAGGAGGAGAAGGAGGCGGAGGCTGTGGAGAAAGAGGTGGAGAAGGATGAGGAGGAGAAAGAGGTAATAGATGTGGATGCCAAGGACGACAATGATGCTGAAGGTACTTAATTTAATCTTGTCATATCTTGTATTTAAATTTTACTTTAACTTGTTAAATAAATTTTTTATATATGTGCAGGTATAGATCCTCTAACTGCAATGGTTGTTTGGATTCCTCCTTATGAAGAGCCTACGGTCAATTTGGTTATAGATGTGGACAGTCCTCCCGAAAATGAGGATGAAGGGTTAGGCAAGAAGAGGAAACGTAAGCAGTCCAAACACCTTCTCCCACCTTATACTGGGGAGAAAAAAGGTCGAGGAGGTAAAAGTAGTAGAGGAGGAAGAGGAGGAGAGGAGAAGCAAAAAGACAAAAGGCATAAATGTTGGCAAAAGTGTTTCACTTTGGATTTGTGTTGTTGAACCTTTATATTGGCAAAAGTGGTTTCAGTTTGGATTTGTTTGTTGAACCTCTAGTTTGGCAAAAGTGTTTCAGTTTGAACTTGTTATTTTAGGATTTTATGTGAACTTAGTTTAGCTTCAGTTTACCTTCAATTTAACACAGTTTAACTTCAGTTTAACTTCCGTTTACCTTCAGTTTAACTCAGTTTTACGTCCGTCTAACTCAGTTTAACTTAAATTAAAAATAAATAAATTTAAATAAAAAATTAATAATTAAATAAAAACGGCGCCGTCATTCTTTTTAATTAAAAAACGGCGCCGTCATTCATTTTTGTTTCCATAGAGTTTAACCACCTAATTTAACCAAAAATCTAGTTTAACAAAGTTACACATAGTTTAACTTCCATCTTAAAAACGAAAAACATAGTTTAACCCTATTTAAAAAGATTTCACATAGTTTACCTTTCTGCAATTTCATTTTAACACACATATAACATCGTATTATGAATCAATATATATTAAAATGATCCGTATATTTCATTTTACAATTCAGATGATAGTAATAACTAAGTAACATACATTGTATATGGTTTTAACCGAGATTTCAAACTGAACATGCATTATATTTTAAAATTTTATTTTTAATAATTTTAACTATTAACTAAGATTAACCATATGCTGCAACTCTATTTTGTTTGACCGTTATGAATGTTGAAGAATTAAGTTTGTTGAGATGACCTATTTACCTTCGGTTTAACGGTAGTTTAACTTTGGTTTAACAGCGGTTTAACTTCGGTTTAACGGTAGTTTTACTTCCGTTTAACAATATTAGTTTAACAGTAGTTTAACAAAGGTTTAACTTTTAATATAAAAATTTGATATAGTTTAACTTGATTCTGGGAGTTATACCTGATATATCAAATATACATCCAGCAACAAAAAAGCAACCGCAAGTCTTAATTCAAGAAATTTAAATAAATAAATTAGGTCGACATATTAAAGTAACTTCCAAGACCTTGGGATCTCGTTCTTCCTCGATGTTCTCCAACTGACGGAAACCTAGCCTGTTTAGTTCTTCCCTTTTTTTTCGTGTCTGGAGGCAAAACGATCTACCAATATGAGCAGGAACTACCCATGCAGATGTATTCGATCTTGGATAGATGGTCTTACAAGATGGCCGTCACCCAATTCTCAGAAAAATAATAACATGAAGCAGACTCGTGTAGATCGACCTCGGCGTTTTTACGTGGAATATAGTTGCAGCAATCGCATGTTCACATGGATATTTGTCTATATCATAACGCCTACAACTACAACTTTTGCTTCTAAGATCAACCATGTAACGTTTTCCATCTTCTCCAAGCACCATGTATTCAAGCATAAAACTGTTTAGCTCAGATCTTGACTGTTTTGCAATCTCACATCTATTGTGCAATAACTTATAGACAAAAGGTACTAGTTTCTGAGTAGTTGGTACCTCCGCGGCAGCCTTCCTATGCTTGTTGGACCATTCACAAATCTTGGCATTAATCGAATCAAACAATGGTAGCAACGAGTAATTTCTTTGATTTTGAACACACCATTGATACATTCAACAGAATTGGTGGTGCATATGTTGTATCTTTCTCCTAGAAAATAGCATTTTGTCCACTTACAATCGTCAACACTTTCATCTAGATACTCACCACATTTAGGATGCCTTATCCTAAATTCTTGATAAAGACGAAGGAACTCAACCTCTGTGTAAGCCCGACCGCATTCTCTAAACTGGACTGCAACATCTTTTTTGTTAGCGCCATAAGCACGCGATTTCGCATTCTGAGACATATGCCACAAACAATATCCATGCTTAGCATTGGGATACACTTCCCCTACAGTTTTTATAATGCTTTTATTTCTGTCCGAAACGAACACAAGTCAGGATGATCTGGCACAACTGTTTTCAACGTTTGGAGAAACCACCTCCAACTTGCATCGTTTTCACTGTCTACTAACGCAAATGCAAGAAGATAATTGTGATGCTCTGGATCTTGAGTAGTTGCAACAATAAGAACTCCACCATATACAGTCTTCAGAAAAGTCTCATCCACGATGATAACTTTCCGCATTACTTTAAATCCTTCTATACTAGCACCCAATGCAAAGAATACATACTTAAACTTGTTTCCTTCACCATATTCCAGCCGTGTTAACGTACCTTGATTCATCTTCTCCAACATGTACAAATAAGAAGGCAACATTTTATAGCAATCTTCTAGGCTGCCGCGCAAGTCAGCTACCGCTAGTTTTTTTCCTCTCAAAGCGGTACTATATAAGACCTCACAACTTAGCCTTCTTTGCACTAAACCCATCAACATTTTTAGGGTTGGAGTTTCAAATTGATCCGGATAATCCTCATGCACAACTAATGCAACTAATCGCGGCGTTCTCTTTTTTTTAATGTTGCTTGTACTCGAAGTTAGCCGAGAGCATGTATGCATCTTGTTGTATGTTCTAACAGACCAACTATCTAAACCCTTTTCTGTCGCAACTCGTACTGACCATTTGCAACCAATACCTCGACATTTATATACTAACAACTTATGTGTCGACTTGATCATAGCGACCTCGAAGCAATGCTTGTGTACAGCTCTATCAATTAAATCTTGGACTTCGCGCTTACTATCAAATTCTTGTTTTACCCTCATATCAATACCATCATCCCATTCAACCTCTACAACATCCACAACCTCATCTGGTGTTACAACAGGTGAACCTTGATAGTTATCCACATCCGGATAAGCAATTGTGCCTCGATAGTCTCCGACATCCAAATCAACATGTATACCTTCACAATCATCGACACCCAATTCATTGTTTCCAATATCTGGATTACAAGGAACAATATCCCATCCAGCAATACTTTCTGATGATTCCCCAATTTCTGGTAACCAACCAACTCTATCAACATTATCTCCAGCATCATTCCTAACATCGTCACAAATTCCCATAACTCTACTTGATTTACCAGATGATATCTCATGTCTTGAAGCTTGTGAACTTTTCCGGGTTTGTTCAACACCTTCCACTACCTCGACGTGCAAAACAACTTGCTCTTTATTTTCACATAACCATATGTATCCCAAGACATCATTGTCATCGTAGATATATGATACTCTCTGCAATACTCCATGAATGTAACTTAATTTCAGCCTCGTTTCTTCGTCTACATTCACTTTTCTACGAATTTTCTCAAGCAACGATGAGTAAGTGAATTTCTCCGCACCACCATAAGTAAATATAGAATATATTTGAACTTCTCTTGGATTCCATTTAACAACATCTCCCCTATGTGAATAATATCCACCATAATCAAAATAAATGAGCGTCATTGTCCCCTGCTAACAAATAATAAAAAAACATCAGTCTATAGTGTGTACAGTTTAACTTAGTTTAACTTAGTTTAACTTCTGCAACATAGTTTAATTTATTTTAACTTAGTTTAACTCCTGCAACATAGTTTAACTTAGTTTAACTTAGTTTAACCCTGTAACATAGTTTAACTTCAGTTTAACTTTCGAACTTACTTTACCAACAGTAACTGCGATTCTACCCAGATCCCAGATCCGATCGATGAATTCCAAAACAAGATTTGAAAATGGCTCAAATCCAAACTCGAGTTTAAGCTATTACTCATATATAACACTTATATTGAAGAGATTAAAACTCATAAACAACATATTGAAGAGATTGAAAGCGGATCCACTCACCTCGTCGTTAATGGCGGAAGGAGTTTGAGGATTTCGGAGAAGAGGGAGGAAGGAGTTTCGGAGCTGTATGACCGGAGAAGAGGAAGTGAGATCGCCGGCGACGGAGGAGGCTCGTCTGAGGAAGCTCGCAGCAGCTTCGTGTCGTCGTCGTCGTCGTCGGAGATTCGTCGGGGTCAAATGACAAAGTCGTCGTCCTCGTCGTCGTCGGAGTCAAATGATGAAGTCGTCGTCGTCGTCGTCGGGGTCAAATGCTGGAGCTGACTTTTTTTTTTTTTTTAAATTAAATCAAGGTTAAAATGAAAATATTACATATGTTGGTTAAATGAAGATTATGTAGATTACATGGAGGTCATACAACTCTCTTTTCTTTCCATAAAGTTAGTCCAGCATTTGATCCACTAAAATGATGTATAAGGTTGGAGATGTCCTTTACCACAAAAAAAAAAGAAAAAAAAAACTAATATACAGCATATCACATCATAATCTGGCTAAATACGAGTAATGATGATGATAGGCTTTGCTTAGTCTAAATCTAGTGGGGAGAGTGGTGCACCTAAAGCACACATCTTTCCTTCTTTTTTTAATGGCGAAAGAGAAGGCTAACTTTTCCACTCAGAAAAAGGCTGATACACACAAATGATGATGTTATAGATAAAGGACGAAAATAATCTTCTTTTCCCCAAAAATGTTAGAAACCCTATATAATTTTTGGAATGTTTTGGTTGATGAAGTAAATATTATGAACATTACTCCAAAAGTATGCTATTTTGGTTATTTCTCGCATCTCTCCTACCTAATTTTACAAAAACCACTCAATATCATAAAAATGTAGTTAAATTAATTAGTTCTGGGGAAGTGTTGTTACTTGTTAGCCACATGCTTGGCTAAAGAGTTACAAATTTTACATTGATGCTCAGGTTCTTGAAAATATATTGTTAATATCGTGAATTTGATTCTACATAGATTTTTTGATAATGCATTATTGAATAGTTTGTTATGGTTTTTTACTTCTTTTTTTTTTTTTTTTTTTACGTCATGGTTCTTTACTTCGTACAGGTACAGTACAAGCCGAGCTGTTATTTTGAGTATTTGTGCACTTTTATCGTTAGTCTGATAAATCGTTTTGGAGAAATATATTGATAAATGTGGTTAAAACAAAATATATAGATAAATATGATGTATGCTTGAATGGTAATATTGTATCCTCACGGCCACTTTTATGTAACTTTTTAGTGTTGCAGTAAATAAATGACCGTAATGAAAAGTGTAATGGAGTTATAGGTACAGCGTAAATTTTGGTATCACCATCATTTTGTGGCAGTAAGAAGACGGTAAAAATATTCTTCAAATTAATTTCTTTATAGTTTATATTAAAGTGTAAATGGACAGATAGTTTTAAAATTCTATTCTTTTCTATTTTTTCTGTATAAAAGTTCAAAATATTATTTAATTTATTATATGTTAATTTATTATATTTAACATTTTATTGCTATTTTTTCTTTTATCAACAACTTGTATCTACAATAGGATGCCATATTGGGTAACCTACGGTCATCATTCATCTTGCGTCTACTGGAGTGTGGACTGTCCATAACTTTTTACTTTTTCTGAAATTGTTTCTAGTGATGATAAATATTATTTATAGTTTTTCTTCAGATTCTTTGAAATCCAATATAGTTTTGGGAAATGCTTATAATTCTAAGCAAAGTTGATTCACTAGTGATCGTTGATTATTTGGTAACTTGTGGGGTAGGCGGCAGATACCACCAAACCATCTCTATTAGCCACTATAAATTTGTTACATCTTACAGTATGAAATTAAGGACTAAATAACGACAAGGAAAACAAACAATTCTAAATCATCTCTATTTGCTAAATAAAGATAGATATATACAAGAGATATGAGTACTAGTCTACCACAATATAGTTATATTTATAAGGAAAAAAAAGAGAGTTCTAAAAAACAAAGAAAAAAGAGAATTTGTTGTCTAATTGATGATTATTTTCCACTTCTACTCCATAGAACAGGAAGCTCCCTTCCACCTTCTCCGGCGAAACTCACCTGCTTCTGCACATGTTTAATTAAATATTATTACTTCTTTGACTCTTAACCAATTTACAAATATATATATATATATATATAATATTAGCCAAACAAATCGAAAAATTATTTGGTGATCAAGAAGATCTTCATCATTGGTAATGAATATGATATTTCATCAATATTGTTTTCGATATTTCATACTTGTAAACCTTATGAAAAAAGTTGTCCCCTAAACTTAAAAAAAAAACGTAGTGAAAGCTTTTATTGGCAAGGATCGGTAAATATATTATGCATGATATTGCAAATTAATAAAATATATTTCATCTGATAATATGCAATTTTACATAATATCGCATTTAAAAAATATGCATGATTTTTAACCAAAAAAAAACATGCATGATAAAATGATAAAATGCCACCTTTTACTGAGGAACCAAAAAATATCACCACATTTTATAATAATACAACCCTTAGTTGTTTTCTTCCAATTATCACTCCATAGTAATCTAGCATAATCACATTAATAGATTTAAATTAATAATCATGTGTTTCTAAGCATATCCTTTCTTCTACACTCTAGTACTTTTTTTTTTTTTTTTACAATGTGGTAGTTGTATGACTATATGAGACAGACAATTTCAAGATATGTGAAACCAATTACGAGTCCTTTTGTCAATCTAACATTAAAGTCCATTCCTGCCCAATAAATGTTTGACTTAAATTCACTATTCATTCACATGCATCTATAGATACATATTTGAATGTGTGCGTACGTAAATCTTTTGTATATGTTACGTACAGTAGTGGCCAAGTGGTTTCAATAATAATATATTAATGTACTCTAGTCACTTCCAAAGTAATGCTTAAACATTAAAATTATGTTTCTTGTCTTGTACATTAATATAGAAACTCCACTCCAATAAACTAAAAATTAAAATATTTGCTTAATTCCCGGATATAAATATTTACTTACGCATACGTGATAGTTGACATTTTTATTACTATTCACATTTTTGTATCCAATAACTTTTGGACCAAATTTCATACATTTTCTTTGGATTAAGATCTACAACACAAAGAGTTACAAAAATTTTAATGGTGGAAAAGTGGTAAGTAATATTTTTCCGTTTACAAATAAGTGTTGTTTTAGGATTAATTTTTTGTTTTAGATTAAATATCGTTTAAAAATTTTAAATAGGTAAAATGACACTTATTTATAAACGAATGGAATACCTAAATAGTGAAAAACCATAAAGTTAATTATAAGAGATATTGGTATAAAAATTTTTAAAAATATCATTTTAATAACATTTTTAAAACTAATGATTGGTTGTAATAAAACTGGTATAAAGATAGTTTTTACCTTTAAACCGGTATAAAGATAGTTTTTACCCTTAAACCGGTATTTGAACTTAGAACGAGACCCAATGTTTCAAAAGTCTGATACCAAGTTCAACCGGTTTGAATTATCAGTTTTTTTTTTGTTAGTTGACACTATTTAACGGGTTTTTTTTGTCGTCAATCACTTCTAGATTCTATTACGTTGAAATTGTCTTAAATTTTCAGGTCAAAGAACAAAATTAACGCCGTGAAAATATTTTGACCAAAATTAAAAGTCAAAACAAGAATTACCTCACGCGCCTTAATTTCTCCGCTTCCAAGTTTCCGGCGTCTATCACCACCGCCTCTACCGCCGCCAATCTCACCGGAACGTTCCTTATAAATACCTAAAATCTTCTCTGCAATCTCCGAAGCATCATGACTCTCCTCCATAAGCTTTGTGATCTGAGATCGAGGCAACCTCAACCTCACACTCGTTTGACCAGGTCCAAGCACAGGCCCATCTCCGCCGTCAGATCTAACGGTCGTAACGTCGGAGACCGTTCTCCGAGACAACATCAACATTTCTAACCGCTCCTTCGCGCCAACGTGGATTCCTGACATCACTCTCCGGTACGGGAGCTTATTATCCGTCTCCGGTGTCTTCTCCGGTAGAACCTTGGGAAGCTCAACGAGAAAATAAGTCTTCTTTGGTTTCAAGATCTGGCTTGGCTCAAGCGGCTTGGCGCGAACTCCAAAATGTTTAACAGCTTCAGAATCTAATAGAACGTAACCAGGATAGTCCGCCGTGACTTCTCTTGCCGTCGTCGGAGTTTTTAACCGGAAAGTTTCGCCGTCGATTTTCATCACTTTTGCTCTCTTTCGCTTTATTGTTATGCTGTTTCCCATTTTGGCTGGCTTTTTTTTGTTTATTGATTGGATAATGTGAAATGTGTTATAAAGTTGGATGTATTTATATATGTTGGGGAGGTTCGGTTATAATATTATTTTTGAATTTTAGTGAGTGTGAAGCGGTGAAATTTTATAGAGATTCCTCTAATTTTAATTAAAGTCGTTAACGTTGAAAATTTTGATTCATAAATGTTTTAAATAATAAAGTTTAATATGTCGGTCTTCCATGGCAAATATGCAAAATACATTTATTTAAAATTTATTACAATTTCTTTTTTTCTTTCGAAAAGCAATGAATTAATTAAACTTCGATTTTTAAATCTTAAATGACTGTAATTACCGCCCGTTCGTGCTTCGTGGTAGGTATTTTTCCAAGTTTTATGTTTTGTTATTCGAATATAGACTCAATGTAACCATATTATGGTGTAAGAAATATAATCAAGACCTTGTCAAAATCAAGACAAACAAACCAAAGCATATATTAAGAAACAAAAAAAGTTTGTTTATTATAAACAGCACGAGTTCAAGAGTTTTTTTTATAAACAACGCGAGTTTCGGAGCTTTGGCCATAACTCTCCTCGAACCAATATTTAATCAATTCATATTTAAAAACTGTATCTCCATCTCAAAAGAGGATTGAATTCGAGACACAAGAAAACTAACCCCCTTATACTACCACTAGGTCACAATCTTTTTTATAACAAAAAAATGTTTCATCAAAGTGTTGTTCAATTTGATGGCAAATATTCTCTATTAAGGACTCAAGATTCAAGAACAATCGCAAATGAGGCAGAAACAAAATCTTAACTCCAAGAAGAAGAAATCAACAAAAAAAACATGTGAATGCGAGATCTTATGAGTTCATATCAATCGTTGTGATTGATTTTATGTTTTGGCCATATCAGGATCTGCAATTTACTATTCAGAAGTTCGTACACACGAGATCTCCACAAACAAGGAGTTTGTCGTATCAATAATTCCACTAGAACATTAACGTGAACAAATTTTTATTAAAACGAAGATAAAAAAGCAGAATTGGTTGTTTCAATTTTCATCCGCCTCCTAACACAAACTCACAACCTGAGCTAAACTAGCTCAAAATCAAGCAATGGTTCATTTCAAATCTCGGTTTAACCATGATTCAATCTTAGTTTCATCGAAAACCAACAATAATTTTTATATTACGTTCATTAGTCACTTATTTACAAAAAAATTATCATTTATGAATATGTAGATTTTTTCATATTATTCCCTGATCTATCCAATTATATTATGGCTTTAATAGATATGCTTTTCTTAAAATCGGTCATAAGTAAAGTAAAAAATCACATGCACATTTTTTTTGGTCTTCAAGGTTAATTACATGCACATGCAAGTTACTAAAAATGCTCTCAAATTTGACTTGAGATTATTGTTTTCCATATATCAAATTCAAAATCAACCTTAGAACCCCAAATTTGTACAAAAACAAACGAATTCAAGGTATTCACGTGTTTAGTGTTGAAATTGTTGAATAGGTACTACAAGAACATTAAAATGGAAAGTGGATATGGATGCTTAGAAAATGTAGGAAAGATGATATGCTCTCGTGATTAAGTAAAAACTAAAAAAGCGCAAAAGGCATACACGGTTCCGTGTTGGTATGTATGTTAACTTAATGGTCAAACAAAGCACCCGACATCTAAAATGACGAAACTAACCATCTCCTCAAGTAGAAATAAGAAGCTCCAAGTGAGGCTATATATGTAAGTTCACAACGTGTTTGGCATTTATAAAATTTTCACTAGATTTCCTTAAGGCCGCAAAACAAAACAAAACAAAACAAATGCAATTGGTGAGTGCTATATGTGTTTAAAAATCAGGCCGAGTAGGCATTTGCCTAGGCTGTTGAAACTTGAAAGTATGTCTAGGTGGCCCCAAATTTTGACCAAATCGGTTAAAAATTGATTAACTAGAAGGTCAATGATTTTAGTTTCTATACAGCCTAATTAATAAATTTCTAATTATTCTTTTCTTTTTTCAATAACCTTTTTACTAAAAAATGAAATACAAATACCTAAAAATTCTATAAAACCATTATTTGTATTAATCAAATATATAAAAAAAGTAACTACTAAAAATAGTTTCTTCATTTAATCTTTGGTTTATTGACTAGGTGTTAGGTTTTCTTTGAACGTTTGACTGTCACCTAACGAATTATTAAATAAAAAATGAATGCTAAGTTTTGATTAACGCCGCGATTTACGTTTTTTCTTGTTCAATTTTGGATTGTTACGAGGAATATAAGTTTTCTATAATGTATTCATTTTCTGAATTAAAGTGACCTTCGTTGAACTAGTCTAGTAAGCCTAGAAGAAAATGAAGCACCATTAAGTGGAACAATTATGCATGCTAATTTGTGTTGTGACTTGACCAACGAATAATGCCGCGATTTACGTTTCTTCCTGCTCAATTTCGGATAGTTACAATCTTAAGACGAATATAAGTTTTCTAGAATGTATTAATTTTCTGAATTAAAGTATATTCGTTGAACTAGTCTAGTAAGCCTCAATGAAAATGAAGCACCACTTATTAAACTTCTTTGGTGTGTCTCTAAACGAGAGATGGTTGAGATAAGCTATGATATGATTACATAGAATCTTTGATTTTAGTGTAATTCTAAATACATAAGGGGCACGTTACATATGATGTGAATCCAATCAAATCAGTACAAAATATTTTGCAGGTTCTTAAAAGAAAAAAACATTGTACAATAACCATGTGGTGGTGGTCACGTGTTTCCACTCGAGAAAGAATTGTTTTGTTGGTCTATGTCAGGGATCGATTCCCTTCAAATGCAGAATTATCTAAACGACTCTTATTTGGCTGGTCGAAGTGGTGTTCAGGTCCATTAAAAATTCTGGTGAGTGGGCTATTCGACGGCTACACTCATTCTAAAAAGATTAGTCGGATATTAAAAGTTCGGATTACCCCTGATTATCAAAAAAAAAAAAAAACAAAAAAATATATAGTAACATGTATGAATTGAATCTAGAGTTGGCTCTCATTATGACTTGAAAAAAAAAACATTATGTGCCCACTTTATCTATCAATTGGAGTCAATACTGGGGACCATTTATCTTTCTTATGGTGAGTTTACATTGCTGTATTGCAAAACCCTTTTTGCTTTCCTCTTAAACTTTATAATATTCCTCAATGTTTTAAATACTTTGTAAGTATTATTGGATCACAGATATATAGTGAGGCCCTACTTTGGTTGTGAATTTTTTTTTTTCCGGCAAAAAAACTGAGATAAGGATCACATTCTATGTTCATTTGACCTTATTTTAGATAGAGAAACAGTGCTAATTTTAGTTGCCCAAAAAAAAAAAAACTGTGCCAATTTTAGGCACTGCTTATATTAAATATTTAGTTTGTGATCCGGATTAGGCTTATTTAACTAACACAAATTGGTCTTTCAAAGGTTTGTTGCACCATTAAGCTTGCTAAATATCTTGACTACCAATTTTCGCCTAATTAACGAAAAAAAAAAAAATACTTCCTTAGAAATTTTACTTATAAAAATCCTTTATCAAAAAAAAAAAACTAAACTTATAAAATTTATAATTCATTTGTTTCACCATTGGTTACACTAAAGCTATCTTTAATACCCCAAGTTCTGGTGGACTAGTGGTTCCCGATTGATACATATAGTTTTTTTTGTGTGTGTTTAAGACAGAGATGACATGACTCCACATAACTAGTCTCGTTGGGGTACAAGTCTTGGTTGTATCCATACGAGTCCTCTTCATCTGAGCTAGAATACTCTATTGTCTCCATCGTTCTTCTTTCATACATTTAAAAAAAAAATTGTGCATCTTGTAATTTGGCCAATCGTAGATACTTTTAGTGGTAAGAAAATCCAGAATTCTATGGATCCGAGGATTAATCTGGGTTTCAGCCTAGGATTCCTTCGTTTAACCAGAAAAAAAACATCTTCCAAATCTTGAGAAGATTTGTTATTCTTATATAATTTCTTAACTTTGACGTTTGGGAAGTTTGTAATAATTAGCATAAGCATTAGGAGACAATCTCTTGCTTCTTCTTCAAAAAAAAAATCTATTGCATCTTCTGTTAAATAATGCATCTAACTGTAACAAGAGAAGAAACATAAAGGTAAATAGAGATAATAAGAGTAAAGAAGGAGATCAAAGTGAAGCATTTTATTGAAACTGAATGTTATTACAACTCGATTCATATCATATACATTAGTTAAAAACAGATGACTAAACACAGAGATATAAAAACCTTATGTTAAAATCAATCATCAGACTACAGCACTCGCAACCGATGGAACCGAAACAGACATTACTCTCGGCTTTATCGAATCCTTCGCGACTCGGGTTTCAGGCATACACTTAACATGAACTATAGGACCATTCTTGGTTAAGTAAACTGCATCTTTATACATCCAATCATCAGCTTCATGGCTAAAGAAATCTTCAAAACGCTCTTCACATAACGCACATAGCTTCTGATCTTCATCTGCAGGCACTAAACGCTCTTCTTGATGTTCCTCTTTCTGCGCTTCGCCGAAAGATGCTTTAGCTGCTTCTACTGTCCCTCCTGTTGCCGCACTTAGCCATAAAGGCGTGCTCGCAAACCAATCCCGTGATTTCTTCGGTTTCTGGCTCTGTTTTGTAGTGGCTTTCGATGATCTGTTCTTCCTTACATACCAATCCATATGGTTACTATGATCTTCTTGAGATTTGAATCTAACCCCACAAGACGAACATTGTCTTGGCATATCAGAATACAGAGACTTAATCACAGATTCATATCGAACTATAAGAGACGAAGGGTCATCAAAACTTAGCCCAGGCAATTTAACACTAATAAATGCTTCTGAAGTTTCCTTCTCTTTCTCATTGTTAAGAACGCTAAGTAAATCTGTTAACTCTTTGCCCAAAACAATTGGTTGTGGCATTGATTGTGACACAATTGAAACCATATTTGAATGATTCAAAGGTAACGAATTTGGAACATTCGTAAACGCAGAAACTTGAGGGTTTGTGTTTGGTGCAAAATTCGGATTTAGGGCTTGATTCGGAGCCCATTCAGGTAACGAATCGAAAGAGATATCAAGCTTACGATATGGTAATGGAATCGGAACAATTTGGGGATTAGGGTTTAGATAACGATGATGATTGGTGTTAGAATCATTGTTAGGTAAAATAAAACTGGAATTAGAAGTAATCACATCACCGTAATTGTTATATGATTGAGAAACCCTAGACATGTTATTACTAATACCATGATGATGATGATACAGAGGAAGATTCATGACAGATCTGAACTGTGTTTGCGGTTGCATTTGCGTTTGCGTTTGCGGTTGAGATCTGAGACGTTTCTGAGGCGGTGCGTAACGATTTCGCTCCTCTTGAAAACCTCCGATTCCGTTGAAACAGCGATTGTCGTTTCGTCTCTTCAACGTCGTTCCAGCGTTTGCGTTTCGGTGTTGTGAGTTTCTCTGAGAAGAGAAGAATCCGTTTGATGACATCTTCTCGATTTCAACAAGCGTATGAATGAATTTTCCTGATCGAACGATCGAACAATTGAGAAAAAACCCTAAAATTTGGATTTGGTTATTGCGTTGCGAGAGAGAAGAAGAATATTAGAAATTGAAACGATCTGGGAAAAAAAAATAGCGATCGTGAAGAAGCAGCAAAATATAGATTCCATATATATAAAGGTTAATGTCGGTTGAAAAAATTAAACCACATGAATAGCGCGTAAAAAGCCACATATTTGGGCCACGATGGAAAAGCCTAACTTACTTAATGGGCCTATTTAATGGGCCTTTCTGGAATCAACTCTATGATGTTCTTATTGATCGACGCTCCGAAGAAGAAGAAGAAGAAAGTGATGGATTCTGAAAAGGCACTAGAGCTTGTTAAGCATGGAGCTACGCTTCTCTTTCTCGATGTTCCTCAGCATACTCTTGTTGGAATCGATACTCAGGTTTTTTTGGTTACTTTTCTTTCAAGTTTAAAGCTTTGTAATTGTGATATTTCTGTATGATTTAGTAAGTTTATGAAGAAATTGAGGATGAAACTCTATTTTTCATTGGCATGTTTCTCTTGTAATTGTTTGAAATTCTGACTATCACTTTACATGGACTAAGATTTTCAAGAGACATTAAAAATGGAATCTTATTATATAGCATTGGTTATTACTGGATTCTTATTATGGTTTAATCAGATTCGTAGTGGAATTTGCATATTCTTAACAATGTTGTGAATTTTTGTTACAGATGTTCTCAGTGGGACCAGATTTTAAAGGGATTAAGATGATTCCTCCTGGAATTCACTTTGTATTCTATAGTTCATCTACAAGGTTTAAGTCTTTAAATGGTTTTTGTTTGTTTGTGCTTTTGTATTAAAATGGTTAACTCATTGGAAACGATGATAACTGAAGACATTCATTTTTTTCCTTTCTTCAGGGATGGTAAAGAGTTTTCACCTACCATTGGCTTCTTTGTTGATGTTGCTCCTTCCCAGGTTTGGAATCTTTCTAGCCTACTCATTTGTTATCTTTTCGTCTCAAATTCATGTTGACCTGAGATGGAGATTGCAGAATACTATTTTTAACATAGAAAACAAATTCTGAAGAAATCAATGCGTCATGTTCTTGTCCGTTTTTGATATTCTGTAAGTAGCACCATGGAACTGTGATCATGGATATATAATTCACTAGCTGTTTGACTATTCAAGGTTATTGTACGCAAATGGAATCAGCTAGAGGAGTGGTTAGCCAAAGTACCTGAAGAAGAGGTTTGTTCATTTGTTAGTGATTTACATCGTTGTTCCAGTTAAATTGATATATTAGTATAATGCCTTCTGGAAGAGGAATATAATCAAATCTGTTATGCGAAACTTGAACAAAAAAAAATCATGTTGCAGTAGCTACTAATCAGTAGGCTTGATAATTAGTTCTGGTTATTTGTTTTCATTCTTTCTCCCTTTGATGCCAGGAAGAGAGATATTCTCAAGCAGTCAGAAGTTTGGAGTTTGACAAACATCTTGGCCCATACAATTTAAGTCAGTATGAAGAATGGAAGCACTTATCTAACTACATTACAAAGGATGTTGTTGAAAAGTTTGGTATGTGAACCTTATTTGTGGTGGATTCTTTAACAACATTGTCAATGTTTTCTATCACTTGAGTAGTGAACACTGTAAACTTATGTTTGTTCTAAGTTATATGTTCAAATTTGCAGAGCCAGTTGGAGGAGAAATAACAGTCATATATGAATCTGCTATTCTAGAAGGTGGACCCAAAACGGAAATGGAAAAAGCACTTGATGAACAGATGAACAAAAGCAGGTCTAAGGCCTCATCTACTGAGCAACCAAAAGGGAATAGATTTTACTACACTACTATTCCTCGGATTATAAAGCACAAGGGAATGTCTGGGCAGGAGCTGACCTCAATGAATCATGACAAGGTAACTCCCCTTAACATATTCTTCCTCTTTTCTTTTTCAGTAGATGTTTAAATCTCCAGTTCCAGTCAAGCTTAGACTATGTCATTTCCTATTTTTTCTTTATATAGACTCAACTGCTAGAAAGCGTATTGTCAAAGGAGTACAAAGGCTCGGAAGACTTGCTTCTTGGGGAGTTACAGTTTTCGTTCGTAGCGTTTCTGGTATGCACTGCTTACTGTTGTATATGCTTATTAGAAGCTCATACACATATAGTGGATATACTTATAATTACAAATCGACATCCTTTACATATGTTCCAGTATCAGATAAAATTGTCACGTTATTGTGCAGATGGGCCAGTCTCTTGAATCTTTCATGCAGTGGAAGTCGTTAGTTAGTCTTTTACTGGGCTGCATTGACGCGGTATGTGATTTTGAAGCTCCATTATGTTATTATTATTTCCATACCAAAATTCCTTCTTCCTTTTGATATATTGATATTATGTACATCTGTGTTAATCATTTGATATGTCTTGTCTCATGCATCTGAGAAATTTATGATTTGTCTTACCCGAGTCTTTTCTGATGCAATGATGTATCTTTTTCTTTTGTTCTCATCCATTTTCTATGCTTCTCAGTTTTTTTTTTATAGCATAGGTACCTGCTTCTATATGTTATTGTATTCGAGAAAGTAATGTATATTCATGGTTCTTTGGTTTTTTTATATTAACATTCCTTTCTGATCTTTGGCAGCCCTTTCATACAAGGAGTCAACTATTTACAAAGGTGAGTTTTGTTAATTTTCATTTTAAATAGTATATCTGAGAATGCATCTTGATGATAAGTAAATCTATACTATGTATCTCGTCACTCTCTATCTTTATGTCCTAAATAGTATAGTATATGCACTATGCAGGCTTTACCAACTAACATTCTACCTTCTTAATTTGTTTTTACCTCAACAATGTACTGAAAAATAAACTCATTTTTTGCCTCTATCTGATGCATTTACTACAGTTCATCAAAGTCATCTACCATCAACTGAAATATGGACTACAGAAAGAAACTAGTGGTCCTGAGATGGGCATTCATGCACTTCTTGATGATTCTTGGCTAGCTTCCGATAGCTTTCTGCATTTGCTTTGTAAGGTAAATCTCTTGACTAGTGACATGCGTTCTCTGAGCAGAGTATACGTTTAGCATATTAAATAATCTGAAGGATCTTGTAAATTTGAGTCAAACTTTCATTGCTTTTGATAACAGGATTTTTTTGCATTAGTGGAAGAGGCGTCTGTAGTTGATGGAGATTTACTGTCATGGGTAAGTACAAATTGTACATAAACAGATCAGATCAGTATTTCACAACCCCTTGTAGTACATGTCTCATGAGGTTGCTATACATCAAATTCATTTTCACATCTGTCTTTTGCAGACACGGAAGTTCAAAGAGTTGCTTGAGAACAGATTAGGATGGGAGTTTCAGAAGAAGAGCGATAACTACGGGATTTTCTTTGAGGAAGATGACGAGGTAAATATATCCGTCCCCAGTTTTTTCTTAAGCTTCTTTTGCTCTTAGTTCTTTTTTTTCCACTCACAGACTCGCATTAATTTGACATGATTGCAGTATGCTCCTGTGGTTGAGATATTGGATGAAAGTTATGGAGAATATATGGCCACTTAGACATCGATTGATGCAGGTATTCTGATATTTTTGGGAGTTTTACTTGCACAGATGTTTGCCTTTGATGCTAATACTGATTTAGTTAACTATTCTCACGTCGTACATTTAGATATCGTAGCCAGTAGCATGGGACAGTGATTTAGTGTTAATTGCACCATGCACAGGTCCTTTTACACAGTTAATTGACATAGTATAGTGTTTCTGGTTGATGCCAAGGTATTGATTACATAAACTTAAACCTCTATACATTAAACTTCTTCCTCGGAAAACAAAATGAGAGAAGAATCATATTATGCCAAAGAATGTGAGGATATTTAGTCATAACTCGTAACAAAATAAATGAAACCAGAATTTAGAAGTGACTACACCAGATTTGACTAATTTGCTTGGTTTTAACTTCCTGACCAAAGCTTCTTATCTCTGTTTCAGTCTCTGTCTTCATAGCTTCTTCAGCTTTTGACCTCTCAAGCCATTCCAAAAAGCAGCTGCGTTGATGGCTTTCTTACGAGGAAGCTGGACTTCTAATACTTGAATCAGCAACACCAAATATTAGCTTTTTAAATGCTAGATCAATAACCACGTTATAAAATCTGCGTTTTGTATCAACTGTGAGTATGTTTCTTAATTGATTTAGTAATGGCAGTGATCTATTACCTCCAAATCTGAACCTTCTCCACAAGGAAAGACCAATGAACCTTTCTTGAAAGTTACATAATCTTCTTCACTATCATGGATTTTCAGATCTTGCGATATTCGAGTGGTGATGATTTTAAGCTCTAGCATGTTTTCTTGACCGCTTTTGTGATCGAGGAATATAAGTTTAGCTCGTCTTCCTGGCCATCCTGCGAATAAACGAACCTAGAAGGTGGTTTCACTTTTTAGGCCAGTGTTTATAGACTAGTTTTGAACGAAATGATCTAAGCACAAGACTATTACCACACAAGATATTAAAACTAGGAAACCAAATACTACAAAATAAAAAAAGAATAATAAGGGGCAAAAACTGATCACTATGAATAGTTTCATAATTTTTTAAGACATGGAAAACAATAAAAATATCGAAAGTTCTGAATTATCTAAAAATCAACAACCACATTCAAGTTGTTTCTTCTCTAATGTTCTGTTATGCTCATATAGTTTTGATGCCAAGTCTGTAAAATCTCCAAAAAAAGCGAGAATATTAAATAGAGGTGTAGACAAATAATGGTTTCATGTTTCCATATGCTTTAAATCACTATGGTATTTTTTTTTTTGGGTGTATTTGATGCTTTAAAGTCGCTCTTGTAGTCAAATGTAGCCGCATGGCTTGTTCTCTTCGTTTTTGATATTTTTAAATACAAAAACAGAGGAAACAACGAAAGAGGAGAACAGAGGAAGAAGTAGAATATATCATGAGCTCAACAAAGGGAGAAACTCGGTAACATCACTCCAAATATTTATGTCTTTTTTATTTTTTATTGACATGAAAGAAATTTACACTTGACACCGAAACAAAAAAAACAAATAGAAAAGCTTACATCGATCTTTAACTAGCAATTAATTTATGTTTTTAACAAAGATAGTACATGCATGCATCACTGTGTGGCTTTTTCCTTGTCAAAAGTTTCGAGAAACTCGTATATGGTTGTGACGGCAAGCAAGATTCCGGTCCCTGAGCCAATGGCTCCGGTGAGATCAGCAAGAATAGTGAGTGCACCGATGCACATTCCTCCAAAGGCGGCTACAGTTGGGATATAGCGGTTAAGCTCCTTTTGCAGATTGGAGTCTCTGTGTCCAGGCATCACCATGTGTTGCTCCTTGAGCTGATTAGCTACGTCTCTAGCAGAAGAACCCGAGACTTGAATTCCAAGTCTTTGAGAGAAACGCACAAGCAGAGAGCATGAAGACAATGTAGAAGAGTGCGTGGAAAGGATGAGCCGCCATATCCGCCAAGCTTGCTGGAGCTGTGATCAAGTAAGCTAGACCACCGACTGGTATGGACTCTCTCCATTGTCCCAAAAACTTAACCAAGAAGTTACCACTAAAATTGCGGTAGAGAAGCTGAGATATGAAGTAGAGATTTGAGACGAGAGCAGATTGGAGAATGATAGGCATGTTGGAGTGTAGAAGAGCTTGATAGGGTAATTAGAAATCTTTTGGCCTGCGCGCGAATTCTTTGACTTAATGGGCAAGAAAACGCGGAAACCTTGGAAGTAGACAACGATGAGGAAGACCAAGACAGTTGCGAGCAAGTTCGTAACGTTTGGAAGGTTTTGCCTAAAGAAGGCTTGTCGGATATTGGACTTGGTTATTAGGTTATGGAAGAGCGAGACGACAACACCTTCGAACTCAGGTCTAGAGTGTCCCATGTTGTTGATTATGACGGGACTAAACCAGGGGGGCAGACCCACTAAGAGATTAGGGGGTTCAACTGAACCCAGTTAAATAATTAAACACTCCATCAGCAAAGTTTGTAATTTCCTGTGTTGTGACACCTCAAATGACACTTTAAGTTTAGTTTTTCTTTTTCTCTGACAGCTTATATACTTCACTTCTAATCTATATTTATGTTTTGTTATTATTTTTCCAAGAATAACAGCAATTTTGTGACTTATTATACACTATTTTCTTATTTTCCTTGTCGGCTACACCATTTTCTTAATTAAAAGCAACATCATTTTTCATTTGTTTCAGGTTTTATGTAAGAAACTATTATCATATACAAAACTGAAAATCTTATAATACAATTTTAAAATTTGTATGACCCCGATAAAATTAATTTCTGGATCCGCCACTGGACTAAACGCTTTCCAGATAACGTTTTCGCAAAGGTTGGTCATTATGAAAAGGGAAATCGCAGAGCCAAGACCGTATCCCTTTTGTAGAAGCTCGTCTAGACAGATAACAATGAATCCAGCAAAGACAAGCTGGAGGATAATGAGTATTGCATTCCCGACACCGACCTGCGCAACAGGACCATACATTCCAAAGAGAACATAAGTCACGGCTTGACCAATGGAGATTAGAATGCCGAGAAGCTTCTGCGCAAAAGCACGATGCTCTTCGGGGATTTGAATGATCTTTGAGCCTGTCAAGAGCTGCATCACGAGCCCTGATGTAAGGATGGGACCGATACCGAGCTCCATGACGGTGCCACGTCTTGATGCAAGAATGGCACGCATCCAGTAGAACGGATCCGTACCGGTAGTTGAGTGGATGCCGTAGAGAGGAAGCTGACTACAAACGAGAAACAAGAATAGAGTGGTCAAAGTGTAGATGACCTTCTCCCTCAATGAAACTTTCTTCTCCATACCACTCTGCACTTCTGGCACAAAACCTAGGAACGGTTTCACAAAGTGATATACTCTTCCCATACTTTTGTTTATTTATCTAGGTTTTAGCTTTGCTTTGGTAAAGAAAAAATAATGTTTGTCTTGTGTTCGTGTGCAGCTCTGTTATAGTGGTTTCACTATCTCTAATCAAACTTGGATTAGGACTTTTCCTCACCAGTGGCGGTTTCCTTCTTCAACTCTGTTTCGTGTTTACGTTTCCCGTTTAGGCTATTACTTGAGGGGCACACTATTAAGGGACTAGGCCCATTAATATTGACCTTGGCCCAATAGTTAGCGTTAGTGCATTATAGACCAAATTCTTGTTTTTTTTTTCCCTAAAAAAATTGTATGATTAGTGGGAAAATATTACCCGTATTATACAGTAGATATATGATTTGTTGTGATGTCAATATGCCATTGTGCTAGTCCAAAAGTTTTTATGTAAGGAAAAATATATTTAATCATCTATGTTGTTATCTAATCCAGTTTTAGAATAAATAAATTAGAAAAAATTCCATAAAAATACATCAACTATTCATCGATTTCCATAAAAATATACGAACTTTAAGGATACCCAAAAAAATACATGAACTAATTATTTTTTCTATTATAATATACAAACTTTTAAATTGAATCCATTTAACATAATTTTTTAATTGTTTTAATAAAAGTAATATTTAAATAATAAATTATTTTATAAAACTCGAAAATAATTCCTAAATTTTTTCAAATCTTTAAAAAATATTTGAAGGAATTAAAATACTAAATTATCAAATGCAAAAAATCAAAATTTTTCGTTAAATTATTTTAAATAAGTCTAAAATCTAACATTTATATTATAGATACAAAATATTTTCATATAGTATACCTTTTGTGAAAATATTATTTCATTAAATATTCAAGTACTTAAAAATTTTGTATTACCATATATAAGGTAAACAACATATACCAAATTTTCAAAATCATATATTTATGTATATTACATTATTTACATCATAAATTACCCAAATCACAAATAAATGCAACCTATATTATTATTATTACACACAATTTCAAGATGTTATTTTCAAAAAATAATGGTAACTTTATTACTGAAATTTTATGAATTTAAAGAGATATATTTTAACTTTAATTTTTTTTAAGTATTAGAATTTAAAATTTTACAAGTTTAATTTTTATTTAAGACTTATTTTAGGTTTCTTACAATTTTTTAGAATTTTACTGAGTTTTTTCGGATTTTATAAAATAGTTTTTTATCATAATATTTTTTATTTTATTAAAAATAAACAGTTTTTACTTTTTGTAAAATCCTAAATGTTAAATGGATACAATTTAAAAGTTTGTGTATTATAATGGAAGAAAAAATAATTTATGTTTTTTTTTGGGTACCCACAAAATTTGTGTATTTTTATGGAAATTGATAAATAGTTGTTGTATTTTTGTAGAATTTTCCCAATAAATCATTAGTAGTAATCGGCATTTGATTGTCTTTATTCATGATATTAGTTTGTATTCACCAAATTTCAATCATATTTTGTTTTCTTGAATGTGAACTTAAATAGTTTCTATTTCACGGGTGTATCACGGATATATTGCCTTCATTTTGTTGAGATTCAACAAATTCGGATAATCGCAGTTATAAAAAGTAAAACAAACACTAACAAGTTAAATCTATTACAAACAAAATAAATCACAAATACTAAAACTTAAAATATACATATACTGATAAATATGAATATCTAAAGTATCTATACAAAATAAATTCCCGTATGTGTTAAACTGGTTCATGGCTATTTTGAGGACATGTCTCTCTGGACTTAGTGGAACGAAGTGGAGTGGTAAAGAGATGGTGGATGTAATTTTTATTGTAGGCTCAACAAGCAGGTGTTATGTCGCCTTTGATCTTTTAGCCAATGCTCTGTTGGTGGATTATGCTCTTGTTAGTGCATTTTTTATGGACAATCGATCACCAACTCCGAAGATCTGCTTCCACTTCTCAAGGCTAAGGATGTTTTTATCGCTAGTTTCTTAGGTGTTATGTATGGCTTTATTGGTGTCTTTTATGTACACCGGTTGACTATTGTAACATCAGTTTCTTTGGCTTTAGTAGCCTTGTTATCTCCCTAGTTGAATATCTCCTTCAATTTTGGAGTTTGAGTTTCTATCTATAAAATAGGTTTGACCAACAAAAAAAAAACATTTGTGAAATAGGTGTTTTTTCTAAATTAAGAAACACATTGAAATGAATATTAGATGAATATTAAAATTTTTAATGAAATACAATGGCTAATTTCAATTAAAATATTTTCAGATGTTTTAAATTATAATCTTTCTATGTTAGTAATTTTTAAAAAATAATAATAACAAAGTTTTTTTAATCACATATTTAATCCAAACAATAATATTTACAATTATAAAATCAAATCTAACGAGAAAAATCGCTCATCAGTAATACAGTAATAGTATCCATTGGGGGAATTTCTCCTTGGTTATCTAATTCTATTAATCCTCTATATAAGTATTAAACGAAAAGAAACGGGAAAAAGAAAGAAGAAAAAAGAAATCAGAAGAAAAGAAGAAGAAGAGAAAAATGTTTCTAATCTCCATCATTCTGATGATGTTGATATTGATACCAATCTTCAAAGTTTCGGCGTTGGTGCTCATAGCAATCTTCAAAATTTCCAGAACTTTATTGGGACAAATCGCCATTAACATTCTCATATTTTTCTTAATCTTTATGTAGTTTTGACTATATATATTTATATATTTATTATATTTACATATTCTATTTCTAAAACATCGCAGATTCCAACTAAATATTGGATTTGGGAGAGCGGTCGATTTCACTCCAATTCGCCATTGATTGATTCGCAAGGTAGGGTAAAACTCAATATGCTAGATTCACTTCTTTTTTTTTTTTTTTTTTTTGGGTATGAATGTAAAATTATATTCATCAAAAAACATTTGTTACATAGAATGCATCTTTAGTTTAAAGTATACTGAATCGAAACTTAACTTTTTTTTTTTTTTTGTATGAATGTAAAATTATATTCATCAAAAAACCTTTGTTACATAGAATGCATCTTTAGTTTAAAGTATACTGAATCGAAACTTAACTTTTTTTTTTTTTTTTGTATGAATGTAAAATTATATTCATCAAAAAACCTTTGTTACATAGAATGCATCTTTAGTTTAAAGTATACTGAATCGAAACTTAACTTGAACATCAATAGAGTTTAAGAGTGAAACCAAATAGGGCATCAACTTTTAGTAGCAAACCAAATTTGTAGACCTTCACTTAGTCGAGGTTGAAGTGAGGAGAGACGGTTACGAACCATGCGATCTATATTTTTCAATATAGTACTTGTAGGGACCATGATTTTCCCATGTCTTCTTCTATTTCTTTCTCTCCATATAGTGTGGATTGAAGCTTGAAAAACATATCTCAGCACAAACCTTAGTGTTGAGCTGAGAGTATGATCAGATAAGACAAGTAGAATGTCATTAAACCTTGTTGTATACCTTTGCCCGAATAGTTTCCGAGTTAGCCTGTTCCCAAACTTGCGACGAGTAACTACATAAGAAAAAAATATGATCACGCGTCTCCAATGGGGCCTGACAGAATATGCATCATGGATCAGCACCTGCATTCCAAGCCCTCATTTTCTCACCCGTTGTTAATCGGTTTTGCACCGCCAGCCATACAATAAACGAGTACCTCGGGGTTGCATGAGTAAACCACACTCCCTTGTACCAGTCGACAGGTTGAGCATCCTCTCTCACTTGATTCCATGTTTCCTTTGAAGAAAATTTCGGCTTAAACAGAAAATAGTTGTTTTCTTGCAAACCTACCTAACCAAAACTTCACGGTATCTTCAATGAATTGAGATTTATCTGAAACACACAGAAAATAGTTGTTTTCTTTAGTTTTGTTTTGATATAATTGACATGAACCGCATTAATCATTTGATTAGTATGTCTTGTCTTCTCTGATGCGATTATGTATCTTTCTTCGTCTGTAATTGATGGAGATTTACTATCGTGGGTATGTACAAATTCTACATAAACAGATCAAAATCAGTATTTCACAACCCTTTTTAGTACATGTCTCATGAGGTTGCCTCTAAATCAAATTTATTTTCATATCTGTCTTTTGCAGACAAGAAAGTTCAAAAGAGTTGCTTGAGAATAGATTAGGATGGGAGTTTCAGAAGAAGAGTTGCTATTGACGGGATTCACTTTGAGGAAGAAGACGAAAGTTATGGAGAATATATGGCCACTTAGACATTGATCGATAAAAGTATTAATTGATTTTATCCAACATTTTTGGGAATTTTACTTGTTTACTATGATGATAATACTGATATAGTAAATGAGGCTATTCTTGCATCTTACGTTTAGATATCGTTGCCACTAGCATGGGACAGTGATTTGTAGTTATTGCACTATATACAAGTCCTTTTTTTACACAGTTAATGAAACATCACTTGGGTTGTGGTGTCTCTGGTTAAAGCATCAGAACACTTGTGAGCATTACTTGTAACAATCACCATTTGATCAAAATCTCCAAAGTAATTTAACATTTAGCTGTGAAAGCGGCATGGCTTAATCAAAGATGAAAATGAAAGAAAAAATCATTTTATACCAAAGAATGTGAGTAAATTTAGAAAGAACAGAAACAAAAAAAAAATGAAACCAAAACTCGCTAGGTACATGTAAGAAACAATTTAGAAGTGGCTACATCAGATTTGACTAATTTACTTGGAAGCTTATTATATGTGTTTCAGTCTCTCTGTCTTCATGGCTTCTTCAGCTTTTGACCTCTCAAGCCATTCCAAAAAGCAGCCGCGTTGATGGCTTTCTTACCAGGAAGCTGGACTTCTAATACCTGAATTAGCAACACCAAATATTAGCTTTTTAAATGCTAGATCAATAACCACATTATAACATCTGCGTTTTGTATCAACTGTGAGTATGTTACTTAATTGATTTAGTAATGGCAGTGATTTATTACCTCCAAAGCAGTACCTTCTCCACAAGGAAAGACCAATGAACCTTTCTTAAAAGTTACATAATCTTCTTCACTATCATGGATTTTCAGATCTTGCGATATTCGAGTGGTGATGATTTTAAGCTCTAGCATGTTTTCCTGACCGCTTTTTTCATCGAGGACTACAACTTTCGCTCGTGTTCCTGGCCATCCTGCGAATGCACGAACCTAGAAAGCGGTTTTACTTGTTTACGTTTATGATTATAGACTAATAGAAGGAAATGAAGGTTTCTTCTACCTTGTTATGTAGAACAAAGGCTTCCTGGTCAAAAGAGAGCCAAGTCTCATCTGGAGCTATCTGTGCATCAATTGAATCATTTCAGTCCAATAGGAATCAGATTATGTAAGATTTCGTACAGAAAGCAATATAGCAGAAATGCCTTCTAAATCTCTAAGCCATATGCAACAAATACCTTTAGAGCTAAGGTAGCTTCAGAATCATCTTGAGGAACTGCTTTTGATTTTGCGGACCCATCAAATATCGAGGGAAGTTCACGGATAAGAAGCTTAGACCCTGCAAAGTATTTTTGCTTATTAGAAAATTCCGAAATCCCTAGTCACAAAATCCGATAATGTTCAAATGACTTTGAACTGATAAGCATCAGAACTAATATATTTACCTTCAGAAAATAGGAACGAGAGTAGTTCTGGTGCCTGCAAATGATTCATTTGAACAGAGACCATAAAGAACCAGAAAATATATACATACAAGATGATGAGGCTATGTCGGGAGATAAAGTTAATACCTTTATTTGATCATCTACTTGGAACCTCTTAGAGGCAATCACTGGCCCTGCATCTAACTTTCGCACCGTAAATGCTAATGATACTCCTGTTTCTGTGATACCATCCTAGTGCAGCAGCCACCAAGTGTTATTGACTTATTGTGCAATCTTGTGTTGTTACGAGTCTTAGCACGTAGCAAAGTTAAGCAATAACAAGATAATTGCACCTGTAATGCTCTTTGAACTGGAGCAGCACCACGATACAGAGGAAGCAAACTTGGGTGTATGTTCACTGTCCCTACAAACAGTAAACATTGACTTCAAACACACAAAACTCATTTGCTGTATAAAGAAACAATACTCTAGAATGTTCCATTATGTAGCAACTTCTACTAACCATGTACCGGAATATTAAGAAACTTAGTAGGTAAAATATTCCCATAAGCTGCTGTAATACAAAGCTCAGGTTGCAAATCTCTTAAAGTAGATAAGAATGCTTCCTACATAGAAGAAACACAAACACAAATTTATACGAAAGATCACATCTTTACAAAAACAAGAACTTGATAGTACTCAAACAAGAATCCTTACATCCCCTGCTTTATCAGGAGAGAAAATAAGATCAGAAGATAAGCCTTTGTCCATAGCGTATTGTGCTACCGGAGAAGGCAAAACTTTTCTACCCCTATCTCTTCTTGATGGTGGCTGAGTAACAATGCCTGCAACCTAGAACAAAGACGAATTAGCGGTTAAAAAAGCAGTTTAATTAGCGGTTAAAAAAGCGGTCTAGGTAGCAACAAAAGTTCTACAGATCTTCAACCACATTTCTCTTTATCTTGTTTCAAGAATCAACAAAATCTCAATCTCACAATGTCCATAAGCAAATTTGTTTCCCACTAAAAAGAATCAAAATTTGAGTTCTAATATTCAAAATGAATCCAATTCACACCAATGAAGAGACACAGAAACTCAAAAAATGGAGAAATTTCTAAACCAAGTTTCAGATTGAGACAATTTTATACCTCGAAGGAAGAGTTTGGTGAAGCAGATGCATTGAAAAGAGCTTCAAGCACTGTTACGGAAACCTAATTTCGCAGAAAGGAATTAAATTAGGATAAACCCTAAACCCATTTGAGAAGAAGATTTTAAATTTTCTTACCTGAGGAGAGCCTAAGAAGATGAGAGGCTTCTTCTTTGGAGATGGAGCCAAAGAAGAAACAGTTGAAGAAGCGTTGTAGCAGATGAAACGACGTAGTATCATTGTTTCTTCTCTTTTGCTGCTTCAATGGTTTCGAAGCTTCTTTCTTTGGATTTTGGAACAGAGACGAGACGGAGATGATGATGGTATAATGTCTTTACATTTGGATTCGAACCGTTCATAACCGAATTGGACCAGAAAATAAAACATGAAGTGAATTTTAATTGGTTAAACTATGAGTGTTACAATAGATCATGGATCTTATCAAATCCAACCTAATCCATAAATCTAATTGGTTGAAATTTTTGATTCTAATGGGTTTTGTTTTGTCAAACCCAAAAAATGCAAAGAAAAGCCAATCGAGAGAGAGGGAATTGCCCCTTTTCCTAAAGACGATTGCACTCACAGTGAACCAATTCTAAATATTAAACCACTAGCTCACCACACTCTGATAAGAGTAAGTATTGTCTTAATAGAAAATCAGCACTAAGATATGTTAATTACTATAATCGATTTGATGTTGCATGCATTACATTGTGTAGCCAGGTTTTCGAACATGAATGAGTTCGTAACATTGACTTCTGTCACATTGATTTTATGACTTCTTCATTTATGTTGACAGAAAATTTTGTGCACATATATAACAAAAAGATGTTCATTTACCTCATTGACATGAAGAACCCTACAAAAGAGAGACCCAAAATGGAGTTTAAATTCTCAACCAGAAATAGCAAAAAAAAAAATGATAAAAATGACTTGTATAATAGTCATCTTTGTAACATAACTCCAGGAGAAAGGTCATTAGTGGTTGACCTCCTTTGAGGATCAACACCACAATCCTAGGCCCATTGAAAAGTAAATCATTTTCTCAGCAAGTGGCTCTGAATTTAGGAAATTTGTACTTACCATCAACATATGCGAACTCTATCTCCTTATTTAGTTTACAGTGCGTTGTCTCAGAAATGTATTCTAGACTTTTAGGTGTGAGAAGAAAGGGAGAGTAACCAAGTGTCGTTAGCTCGACTAGAAAAATACCTTAGGTAAAGCTTAAAGGTCACATGATCGAGTGATGTTTGAAACGAAATAAATATTACATGATGTAGTTTCGGATCTGGCGGAATTACGGGTTTTGACACAGAACCTTCTAGTAAACCAAAAAAAAAAAAGAAAAAAAGAAAAGGAGGGTCGATAAACATACTATCCAAGCTTTAACATGGCGTGGGGGATACCAAGAAGTACCATAACACCAACTATGAAAAGCCCAATAGTAACTATTAGCATTCAGTTAGACTGTGATGGGAAGCCAATCTTTCAAATCATATGATTCGTTGTGTAAGTATCTCAACTTTTTTTGTTTCTAAATTTCCATTTATATAGTCATATTTTCATTATAAAAAACATAATTTGTGAAAAATGAATCTTTTGGAAGACCAAATTTTATAGAATCGTCTTACTATGTTCACCGTATCTCCACAAATTCTTGTGATTAATTATTGCAAAACACAGTGAATTAATTACTAATTTGTGGAAGTCTGTGTTTTTTTGGTGGTTTTAGAAGTTGTATGGAAGGAAGACAGAGATTGAGAACAAAGAAGGGAGTTTAGAGAGATGGAAACTAAAATTTGACTTCAATTTTTATATTGTTTGATTGGTTCACCTGCAACGACCCGCAAAGCTGCGTTTGTGAACATGGTTTTCTCATGTATTCAAAAATTGGATATCGACAACCATGAGATCTGTGTTTCTTTCTGTGCTTGCAATTTCAAATAAAATATCAAAAACTAATCATAGGTTTAAGATTTGGTTTTCCATGTCCACGTTGCTTCTGTATAGTATTAACCCTGTTCATATTAACTTTGATTTAGTTTTAACCCTATTCATAATATGTATTTTTGGTACTAATATTCAAACTAATGCAGACCATATAATTAGGTTTTTTTTTTTTGAATTTAACCTTCTCATTTTGGTGTATTTTTAAGGCAATCATCTGAGACAAGGAAAATTTCTTGAAGTCAATCAAATTAAATGTAATTTAGCATTTTGATATTAAATCAATTTCATCAATCTAGAGAATTTTCTCTAGTGTAAAGTTTGTATAGGACCTTATGTCAGTATCACTAACATAGATAAACCAAAAATCAAAAATAGAATTTCACCATATTGATATATTTGTTTCCTCATGGATTGTAGGAAAACATATTATCATCAAATATTAGAATTTAAATATCATCTTAGTCAATGACTTCTTTTTTTGTAATATATATTAAACTAAAATATTAAAAGCACAATAATATTCACTTTTATGGTTTGATCATCAAAGAGTACAATAAACACATATTCCACGCGATATTTTTAAAATCCAAAAATAAAACAACAAAATTCTAACACATTTTATTATTATTATAACTCATTTTGATTAAGAGATGCAAACAACACCCCCCCCCCCACCCCCTCGAAAACAAAAATAAATAAATATATTTATAATTTTTTATTCACTCACTTCACTCGAACACAGAGAAACAAAACATTTCATCTTCGAAACTCCAATACATATCAACCACCATGCCAACTGTAAGCCTCCTCCGTATCACAAATTCTTCGATCCAAGATTTACGCATGGTGAAACTATCTTCATGCGGAAATTTCAACAATACGACATTGTGAAATGTGTTTGTATCGAGATCTTTCACTTTTACTGGAAATTCACAAATCTTAAAATTTATGCGATATATGTCATGTCGTGAAATGTGTCTCAACACAGTATCATGGATTTGCTCAGGTGAAAATTCAAACTTGCCTTCATCCCATAGTTCGTTGATCGTTAGAGTTTTGAGGATTTCCCAAGGTAAAAGGGTTATGGGTCGGATCTCGATTTCTTGAGGCAACAATGGATAATTATGATCTGTTGGATCGGCATTTTGTTCTTGGTGTTTTGTTTGAAGGAAGGTGTAAAACAATGTTTTAATCATTTTGAAGTAGGTGGAAGAGAACGTTTATGATAACTTTGTTGATACAAATTGCTCTTGGATTGGAAGAAGTTGATGTGTTCTTATATAGGGGCAATAGTCAAAATTACATTTATTGATTTAGGTCTCACTATGCAAATTACCATAATTAATTTTGACTAGCGGCTAAGAAACTAGTATATTATTTTAAAAGTTAAAGCTAGATTTTTTTCGAGTATTTTTGTAAAATTTTATATAATTTGATTAAAAAAAATTATTTGTTATTAATTAATATTCAATTTTTAGTAATACTGTTTGTGACTAATTACTTAATTTATTTAAAAAAAAGAAAAAATAATAATTAATTAATTTACAAAATCTTGAATGAAGTTTATAAATAAAATTTGTGAAGATTTTGTTTCCATATAAAAAATAAATATACATTTCTCTTCAAAATAAAGAAATATATACATATAAAATATTTTTTTGGGCTTCTTCAATCTAATTTTTAAAATATTTTAATTATTTATACATAAAAGAAATTAAAAAAAAATTGGATCTCTATATTATTAAGATACGTAGAAACACGAGATTGGTCCGAACCATCTCCCCTCTTGTCCACCCCCATACCATCTAGTCTTCAAATAAAATTGACACATGTGATTTTGCCTAGCTTGAGCCGAAAAGTCTTTCATTAATTAATTACACATGATATTAAAATTCATTTTCAAAATTTGTGATATGTTCAAAATCCACGTATACACTCTACAATGTTCTGAAGTCTAAACCACATCTTCCTCTGTTATATAATCTTAAGGAAGAAGAAACCAAAATCATCTACAATGGAAGAAACTCAAACCCTAATTATCACATTCCTTATCTTATCTCTCTCTCTCACATTCCTCATCCGAAAATTCAAACGAAACCTCAATCTTCCTCCAACTCCACCATTCTCACTCCCAATCATTGGCCACCTCCGTCTTCTCAAACCACCGCTCCACCGCGTTTTCTTCGCCGTCTCTCAATCTTTAAACAACGCTCCTATCTTCTCACTTCGTCTTGGCAACAAACTCGTTTTTGTTGTTTCTTCACACTCAATCGCTGAGGAATGTTTCACCAAGAACGACGTCGTTCTTGCGAACCGACCAAACTCTATTGCTTCAAAACATTTCTCGTATGGTTACTCAACTATGGTCACAGCTCCGTATGGTGAACATTGGAGAAATCTCCGGCGTATTGGTGCCGTTGAGATTTTCTCGAATCATCGGCTTAATAGCTTTTACTCTATTCGCCGTGATGAGATCCGACGGCTTTTAGTTCGTCTTTCACGGAGGAGCTCTTCACTTGTCAGTGATCTCTTTGTTTCACATAATAAGAGTTTATATGAAAATAATTTTAGACCTTAATTACAAATTTTTGATATTTTTTTATACTATTCGAAAATATTTTTTCTGGAAGTGTGTCACTAATTGAACAAAAGAAATTAGATCTTAGCTATAAATTTAAAATGATAATTGGTGGTAAAATAATAGTAATCTCTAGTTCAGTCTCTGTTTATAAACAGAGTTTTATGATATATTTTTTCTTTTCATAAATTAAGTTATATGAATTGTGACATTGATTTTTTTTTTCTTATAAAGGTTTGAATTGTGTCATTGCTTTAATTTAGGGTATATTATTTAATTTATTTTGCAGGATTTTGCCAAGGTTGAGATGAAATCAATGTTTTCTGACTTAACATTCAACAACATCATTAGAATGGTGGCTGGAAAATGTTACTATGGAGACGGTGCAGAGGATGAACCGGAGGCCAAACGTGTGCGGCAGCTAATCGCAGAGGCTGACACTTTTTTTGGTGCCGGAAATGCTGCTGACTATTTGCCGGTTTTAAGTTGGATCACAGATTTCGAGAACCGGGTAAAGAAGCTCGCAGGTAGGCTTGATGAGTTTTTCCAAGGATTGGTCGACGAGAAAAGAGCAGCAAAAGAGAAGAAGGAGAACACGATGATCGATCACTTGCTTGCTTTGCAAGAATCACAACCCGAGTACTACACGGACCGTACCATCAAAGGAACCATACTTGTAAGTTATCAAGAAGAGCATTTTAAGTTCATGAGTTGATTTTTATCCAATGATCATTTTTTTGTGTGTATGTGTAGTCTCTTATAACAGCCGGGACAGATACAACGGCTGTAACATTGGAATGGTCATTGTCTAGCCTGTTGAATCATCCAGAGATATTTAAAAAGGCGAGAGATGAAATCGACAATAAAATTGGCTTAGATAGGCTTGTGGAAGAATCAGACATCTCAAATCTTCCTTATCTTCAAAACATTGTCTCTGAAACGTTACGCTTGTACCCCGCGGCTCCCTTGATGGTCCCTCATGTAGCATCAGAAGCCTGTAAAGTAGCGGGTTACGATATGCCACGTGGCACGATGTTATTGGTGAACGTGTGGGCTATACATAGAGATCCTAGGATATGGGATGATCCAGCGAGTTTCAAGCCAGAGAGGTTTGAGAAAGAAGGGGAGAGGCAGAAGCTAATGACGTTCGGGTTAGGAAGAAGGGCGTGTCCTGGCTCCGGATTGGCTCAACGGTTAGTAAGCTTGACTCTTGGGTCTTTGATTCAATGTTTTGAATGGGAAAGGGTCGGAGAAGAAGATTTGGATATGACTGAAGGTGGCGGAATCACAATGCCTAGAGCTAAACCGTTGGTAGCCATGTGTAGAGCACGTGCATTTGTTGGTAAAATCCTACAAGAGTCTGCTTGTTTGTAGATTTTTGTTAATGGTAATACATGTTACACTTCTTCCATCCTATCTCTGGTTTACTCCATCGATTCACACCTCTGGAATGATTTGTGATCATATTTGGAGATCTGGTTGTCGTAGTATATAAATCTGCATCCATCCACTCCTTTGCATCTGTCCTCGCATAAGAAACATTGTTCCTCCATGGGATACTTCTTTGTTGAAACAGAAGAATATTTCTACTCTTCCACAATCTCCATAAAGCCCACAAAGGTAAGTGTTTGAGATGAGACGTCCTTAACCACGTGTTGAATGAGAATATTGCCCTCATCTTATCCTCTATAGTAGCATTTGGACCACTGAAAATAGGATTTGGTATTCCAGAACCTCTCCAATGCGCTCTTGCATACTCACAGTCGAAAAATAAGTGAGGGATGGTTTTTTTCTTCTGTGCAACATCTACGACAAAGTGATTGTTGACTAATATGTCCAGTCTTCAATACTTCTCCCGTGGGTAATACATCTGAAATTAATCTCCAACAGAAGTGTTTAATTTCAGGTGCAGTTTGAATCTTCCATAACAATCTTTTGAGTTGAATATTTCCTGTTGGGGCCTGTGGATTTGGAATCTGAGGCAAATGAGTAGCAAACCAATATGCAGATTTAACCGAATAAACTCCATCCTTGGTATAATGCCATCCTAGAAGATCATTAACCACTGTTGAACACAACTTAATAGAAAGAATTACTTCTGCATCTTCATGTTCCACATATCTCGAACCTTTGAAACATTCCACCCGGTTTTAGTCTCATTAAACCAATCACGCACTTGATCATTATTCTCAACTCCTTCTAGTTTGTTGGTGGTCTCGGCGGATGAAGAGGTAGCCAAGGATCTAACCACACGTTGATTACAGAACCATCTCCAATCACAAATCTTAAGCCTTTCCGTAAAAGATCTCTTCCTTGAAGTAATGATTTCAGAATATAAGAGGAGCTTCTTCCCTGATTTGCATTGAGAATGTTTGTATCATTAATATATCTTGCTTTTAATACTCTTGCCATAAGGCAGTTCGGATTCTGCAGTATCCTCCAGACTTGCTTCCCCAACAAAGCTAGATTAAAATTCTCCAAATCACGAAAACCAAGTCCTCCTTCGCGCTTTGGTAAACTCAATCTATCCCAAGCAAACCAATGCATTCCTTTTTTATCTCCTCCACCACCCCACCAAAATCTAGCAAGAACTCCATTTATCTCCTCACAGATTTCTTTTGGAATCTTAAACAGATTCATTGAGTATATTGGCACAGCAAGAGCCACTGACTTAATTAGAATATCTTTTCCTCCTTGAGAAAGAAATTTCTTGCTCCATCCTTGAGTTTTCTCTTTAACTTTGTCGACAATATAAAACATTTCAGATTTCTTCTTATCAAACTGTTTTCAGGGAGCCCCAAATATTTTCCACCACCACCATAGTTATGAATACCAGGCATAGTACGGATTCGTCTCTTGACTTCATGATTCACCTTGATACCAAAAGTAATTGATGATTTGCGAAGATTAGTCGCTTGTCCAGAAACTTGCTCATATCTTGATAAATTATCCTTGATCGCTCTACAAGATCTTGGACTCACCGGAGTAAAAAACAGAGAATCGTCTGCAAACAAAAGATGTGTAAACAGGTGGTCCTCTTGAGCTTATTTTAATCCCCTGAATCTTCTTATTTTCCTGAGCTTTCTGCATCATGTGTGATAAAACTTCAGCGCATTAAATAAACAAAAATGGTGATAAAGGTCACCTTGTCTAATCCTGCGTTCTGGTCTTATCACACCTTGAGGAGAACCATTAATTTTAAAACCGAGTAACTCACTGTAGTTACACATTTCATTGTCCATTGAATCCATTTCTGATTAAACCCCATGTTCTTCATTGTTTCCTCCAAAATTTTCCACACTCGAAGCTTCAACGATGCAGCCAATAGAAAATTAGGTTTAAGGTGTTTGGGCCTGTCCCTTTACGGTCCACTAATTTTCTCCTACTGGCCTATTTACAGAAGTGATGGCCCATTACCCTCAATAATTAGGCCCAGGTCCGATTTTAATTTTCATTTGGTTAATCTGGTTTTTGGGCTGAGACGACACATCAATATATTTGGCCGAGGACTCTTTTTGTTGTTCGTGTCGCCTTCGGTCCAAGATTTGATCAACCATATCTCTATCGCCATCCACCATTTGGGTTCGGTTTAAGCTCTAACAAGATGATATCATCTCTCACGTGAGATTGTCCGACTCAATGAATTGTGCCCCAAAGCGAAGCAAATCTAACTTTGTGAGTCTCCCACCTCCTTTTCCCTCAAACTTTAAGAAATCATGTTTTGAATCATCCTCCTTAATGGAGATTCTATTGTTTCACCCTTCCTCCTATATAGAGAGAACCCTTGTCACACTTTTCGGTCACCGGTTTCCGCCCCTTTAAGCCGGGTAAGCCCCCAACCCTCCTTGCCGTGGTGCTACATTGTGTAGAGCGATTCGTACCAATGAGAACCAAAGGCTTGGAACCCTTTCCGACGTCACTATGTCAATCGACCGGGACTATCTTCTCATCTCATGTGGATAAACTATCGACTAACCATGAAATCGTTTGCGTCAAAATGCTTTCTAGTTTTTGTCTCCAAGCCTTTATGGATCAAATGTCAACTTATCGCTGTGTTCGAGTTGTAGCATTTGAAAATGCCTCTCTTTATTATGTACTAAACTTTGGAATCTTTGATTCCCTCCTACCCTTGTACTTTGATTTGTCTTGAATGAATGAATCAACTATTTGCACAAAAAAGTGATTAATTTAAATTATCCAGGATATCCGAATTACCCATTTGGACAGTAATATATATTTTAAACTTTTTAAATTATTTATATATTCTTTAATTTAGTTAAAGTTATTTGACATTAACATAATTATTGAAAAACAATTATTTATCCCCAAAATTTTCTATAAACTAATGATCCCAAAAATTTAAGAAAATCTTATTACCCATTTAGGTAATAATTTTAACTATGGAACTCAACCCTTACCTGATCCTTATCCAATATTACCCAACTTCTATTAACGGATTTATTTTCGATAGTAGTTTCCGAGACCCAAACTACCCGTATCCGATCTTTATCCGATGTTACCCAACTCTATACCTTTAATGTCTGCCTAGATTTTATTAGTTTTGTATTTATAGTAGATAGTATAATTATATATAAGATATTATTGATGTTTTCAATTTATCAGTTAAAAAAGTAAAACAATTTTTTTTATTGTTCCATATAAGATAAAAATATACATGTCTATGAATATTTTGAAAAACTTAATATCATTTCACTTCTTTTTTTTTTAGATTTTGAAAGTAATGTATATATATATATATATATATATTTTAATTTGATTTAGTTAGGTTTGTCCATTTCTTGTCCCGATTCGTACATGTAATTTAATATTTTTCATTTCATATCAATCCTATTTTAATTACTTGTTTAGAAGTGATTAATTTAGTTCAACACTAAGAGAACATATCATGTATGAGATTAGGTACCCGAATTTAAACCATTTTTTAATTACAAAATTTTCACAAAAAAAAATTTTAATTAAAATTTCTTAAAAATTACACAAAATACTAAAAACGGTTTTTGCCATTCATATATAATATCTAAAGATATTAACTTTATTGCAAGCCCTAAAGTCTCTCTTTTTCGACTTTAAAAAATCTTAAACCACATAATTTAGAATACTTAATCTAAACATACATCTCAGAAAATACATAGATTCAACGATCTATTTTTGTGTTAAAGTTAAGTAAATCTGAATGTCTATGTAGCCAATTGGAGTAAAAAAAAAGACATTATATGTATAAGTTGAATATATGATTATAACATACTGTAGAAGAACTACACTTGGTTTTTTTTTTCCCGGCCAAATCCATTAAACTGAAAAGTCCAAATGGACATAAAGCATGTGATGAAACCCAACATTGACAATACAAAGATCAATTACCCAACTAACTACAGAAAAAACATTATTGGGTTTACACGTGTCGAACACGTGACAAATGCAATCGGCAAAGATGGATCTGCTCTGACGCTGTCAGAATGCACCGTAATTCATCACTTCGCACTTCTTCTACAGCTTTCTCCGGTGATAATCGAAACAATATGTCCAATCCTCACCACGACCATTACAAACAATCCATGAAAGCCCCAAAGACCGTTCTCAAACTTTCCTCTTCCCATCTCAATCCAAGCGGCAAGCGTGATAGAGGGAATCTTCATCTTGGTCTGGCCAATTCGCAGGCTTGCTCAAAAGAGGATGAGCAAATAAGGACAAAGGTATAACTCCCAGAAGGATTAAGCTAGCATCCGGTATTTTATTAGTTTTGTATCTTATAATATAAAGTAAGATTTCATTTGCCAAAACTCTAAGACTCTAACATGTGTCACCTATAAACACATTTTTGTTCTTATCATCAGAAGCTCTGAGACACTGATATGAATCACTTACAAACCCATTTTTTATTTCTTTCGTAATTTCTTATTATTTCCTAACCAAAACCTCAAAAAATATCTCACAAAAAAAAAACTAAATTAACTAAAAGAAATCTCATTATCTTTTTCTAACTAAAACCAAAAAATAAACACGTATTTCTTAATTTCTTATTTTTTTTCTAACCAAAACTTAAAAAAATGAATTAAAGAAAAGAAATATTTTTCTCTTTTTCTAACTAAAACCAAAAAATAAATAAAATATTATAATATTTATATATTTTTTAATTTATTTTTATTATATTATAATTTTTTGTAAAAGACATGATTGGTTTGGTTTTGATATTTTATATATAGTTATTGAACTGCAATTGGCAATCCTAAGCTTCTGCAGATTTATTATTACAACAAAAAAACCTGCATAATTCATGAAGCAAAATCAAAACCTCGAAGAAAAGGCAAAATCATCATTATCTAAATTATTACACAAATTACCTTTTCACGTAAAAACCATCTTTACGTTACTATGCATCTTCAAATATCTCCTCATATAAATCTCCATTAATACCTCGAATAATGCATAATCTTCTTGCAAAATTTATAAAAATAAAGCATAATTAAAAAATATGAATATAAATTTGCACAAAACATAAATATAAAAAGAACAGAAATAAAGCAGATATTTAAAAAAATTAGAAAAGAGCCCATAAGTATCATATTTGAGGGTTCATTTTCGTTTTTCTTATTAAAAGTTAAAGAAAAATGGTATATTTTTATTAAAATATATATTGAGTAATCTTAACATTTTTTTTTGTCCTAGGACATTTAAATTTATTGGGCCAGGGCTGCTTGCAATTGCGCTTGATGGCCCTAAGTTCAAATTTTTTTGGTAAAACATATAATAGAACTATTAGTATGGTGATACATGATCTTCACTAGTATGCTCCTCAAAATTTAGAGGGATGTTTTTCAGTTAATGGGCTATGAGGTAAAAATGAATAAATGATGCATGCTCTCTACTAGTATAGCGATAGTCCCTCAGTCCCATATATTTGACATGTAGTCAGTCATATGTCTTATTGTCGTAGAAATACTAATAATATTATAAGGTGTGATATATATTTATATATATTATATGTGTGATATATATTTATGGTGATGAGTAGTAAAAAGACGTGAGAGAAGTAAATGTTTATTACTTAACTTTTTCTACCATCATTCATCTTTACATAACAATATATATTTATAAGCCTATTTAGTCGGTTGATTCACCGACATAATAATAAAAAAAGAATAATTATTTATTTGTAATATTCACTCTTGATTATCCATTATTATTGATGTATTATGTACTGTCTTGTTAAAAACCTTATCGTAGAAAACTTCAATGGGATAAAAACTATGACAAAAAAAAAGAGTACAGTAATGTAATCTCCTCCTGAAATGCTGGATGTAGATCCTCCTTCATAATTATAATTGAATGACGTAACATTCGCTTCTGGGAATGAAGCTGATCCAGTAGGACGAGTTTGATGGTTTAACATCACAAATTCATTATTTTGTTCTGCAACCAAAAGATCTTGCATCAACTCTGAATACTTCTGGTATCCATTTGCCCAGTATTGTTGCTGCAGGATTACGTTTCCATGATGAAAAGTTTGGAGAGTTTTCTCGATCATATCATAACCACTTATCTTCTCTCCACATAAAAGTATCCTGACAGTAATTCCAAACAAAGCGGAATTATATTCACTAACACTTTTGTAATCCTGAAACCGGAGATTCAACCACTCATGTTTAGCTTTCGGTAAGATCACATATTTCTGATGATCGAACCTATCTTTGAGTGATTACCAAAGATCTGCAAGATTTTCTTTTGTCATATATTCATCTTTTAAACCATCATGGATATTGTGGAATAAAAATATCATGGCGTTAGTTTTTTTCTCTTCTGGAGTTGGCTTTGATTTATCGATGGTATCAAGGAGTCATCTTCCTTTTAAATGCATCCTTGTTGCAACTGCTCACCTCATATAATTATTTCCAGATATATCAAGGGGAGCAATCTCGAGTTCTGCTAAATTTGACATGATAACTGTATAACAATTTATTAAGCATAAATTTAATTAAAATTCAACTTAAAAATTAAAATTAAATTTAAATGACATGATAAAATTTTTAAAATTTATAAGCAATAAAAACATAAATTAAAATAGCATGATAATAAATAAAAATGAAAAGAACAATAATTTAAAGTGTATGATTTTGTCTTCTAGACAAAATTCATTATGTCTTCTGGATATAGAGTTCTTCTGGAACTTTCATGTATGTCTTCTATATATAGAATTCTTCTGAAATTTTCATGTATGTCTTCTAAACATAGAGTTCTTCTGGAACTTTTTCAATAAATGTCTTCTGGACATTTAATTATAAATAAGGCTTTGATCTGAGCTGACATAGTCTACCATATGATCATAAGCCATTTAAGGTGGCAGAGCCTACCATATGATCTGAGGTAACATAGTCTACCATATGATCATCATGATCGTAAAAAGGCATAGCCTCCAATAACGATCGGTTCGGGGAAGACAGCGCTTATCATCTCGAAATAACATATAAACGGAGAAGGCAGATGCTATCTTTTCGTTATCAAAAAATAAATTAAACATAAATTAAATCTCACATTTTTGGTATTAGAGCCTCATGCTGATAACTTGTTGTAGAAATACTAATAATATTATAAGATAAGATATATATATATATATATATATATTTATATTTATATATATATTATCTGTGTGATATATATTTATGGTGATGAGTAGTAAAAAACGTGAGAGAAGTAAATGTTTATTACTTGAATTTTTCTACCATCATTCATCTTTACATAACAATCTATATTTATAAGCATACTTAGTCGGTTGGTTCACCGATCTAATAATAAAAAAAATATTAAAAATAGATAATCATTTATTTGTAACACTTATGAATTTGTATGGTAGGGATGGGCACGGATCGGATATCCAAAAATTTTAAAGGATCCGGATCCGTCGGATCCGCTTTTTTATTATCCGAATCCGGATCCATTCATCACAGATATTCGAAATTTGGGTATCCGAAAAAAATCAGGATATTCGCGGATATCCGGATCCGATCCGAAATATAATTATTGATTACATATGTAATTAAAAAATTGAAATAAATAATTCAATAACAAAAATGTCTAGAAATACTTAACTTATCAGTATTAAAAATACCATGAAATGATCAAACAAAAGTATCATAGAAAAAAATTAAATAAGTCTTTAAAATTGATGTTAAAACATCATAGCAAATAAAAAAACAAGTCCTCACCAACTCTCTTGACTTTTTTTGTTCCTGAAAAAAAAATATAATTATTTAGTAAATTGAAAATAAACATCTAACACACAATAATATAAAGTCACAAAATATTGTCACAATACTAGCAGTCTACCACTCATCCACATAATTACTAAGAAAAATTAATGGAAAGGAGATGACGAATGGTTTTAGCAATTGGCAAGTTAGTAACATTTTTCTCTGCTTCAGCTCCATAACTAATCTCATATGAAAAATGTAAAACAGATAACTAAAATGTCTATATTCAGCCATTTAAAAAAGTGAATCATTTGGTTCGATGACTTAATTTTTAACATAATGGAGACAAGCAAAAAAAAACCAAACATATATAAAACGAAGATGTAACAATTAGATTTAATCATATCTTAATCTGAAAAGGTAGTAAAGCGCAGTACCTTACAAACTCAATGTATATCTGAATTAGACTTCACCTCTACAAAAAACGGTAGTGTATTAGTATTAGTATATAAAAATGACTTCATTAAGTTAAAATAAAATAAGATATTGTACCTGATTCAATATTTTCAAGATCATACAAAGTTTCTTCCACTTTTAAATCTTCTTCATCATCACGATACTAATCTTGAGTACAAACTAAAGCTTCGATGATTCTCGACGTTAGAGAACTTCGAAAAAGATCTAAAAGCCGACCTCCGACACTAAAGGCAAATTCCGACGCTACAGTTGATACGGGTATAGCCAACAAATCCCTTGCCATCATTGATAAAATCTTGTACTTTGAACCCGTCGTCTTCCACCAAAACAAAATATCAAAAGCTAGATTTTTTCTATCTTCTCGGGCTTCATCCATATAGCATTCTAACTCTGATTTGACGGCAACAATATCTTCACTTTCTTCAGCTTCATCAAACATTGAATCCATCAATGACTGTGCTTTTTCTTTCTCACAAGAACTTGTCATTGAAGTTCTTTTATCTTGGATAGTTTTCTCCACATCTTTTGAGAGCAAAGACCCATAATACACAAATAATCTGTCCAAAGTGTCGTTGATCATTCCAAGTAGACACTCAGCATCTTCTTTCGGGTAAACTCCATTAATCACCCACTTTATCCATTTCATTTTGTAACGAGGATCAAGTACGGCAGCAACGTAAATCATCAAATTCATGTTATTGTAGTTTCCCCAATACTTGTTGAACTTTGCCTTCATTTTCTCAGCCATATCCTTCTTGGTTTTGTCACCCATTGTGTCCATCTTAATTATCATCAAGCCTACACCAAATATCTCCTTCATGTATGTGTTTCCCGTAACATATTTAGACCCAGAAATATTCAAAGTTGCATCGTAAAAGTATCTCAGGATTGGCAACAAAGCATTTGCGGTATCCCAATCTTTCTTACTTGGCGCACCTTTGCAAATTCTTGTAAGATCTTCATTATATTTATCATCTTCCAACTCGAGCACGTCAAAACCCATTTTTAGCTTCAAAGTATACTCTAACATCAAAAAGGTCGAGTTCCATCTCGTATCTACATCTAAACAAAGACCAGATTTTGTTTCAACCTTCTGAAGCTCCAAGTATTGCTTAAACTTTTGTTGCCTACTTGGTGAAGATCTGACATATCGAACAGTTGATCGAATCTTTAAAACTGAGGCATCTATATCTTTTAAACCTTCCTTCACAACCAAGCTTAAAATATGAGCACCACATCTCATATAAAGAAATTCCCCATCTAGTATCGTTGTTCCCCATGATGTAAGCTTTTTCTTCAAGTATTTTAGCCCTAAATCATTAGAGCTTGCATTATCCACTGCTATTGTGAAGACTTTACTGATTCCCCAAAAAACCAAACATTTCTCAACCATTCTTCCAATTGTTTCACTAGCATGATTATCAACTAAACAAAAATTGATAACTCATTTGTGCAACTTCCAATCCTCATCAATATAATGAGCGGTTAGACACATATAATTCAGATTTTGTATTGACATCCAAGTGTCCGTAGTTAGACAAACACTACCTTTGTAGTTCTTGAAAATTTTCCGAAGCTTGCACCTCTCTTCCTCAAAAATATTCAAGGCTTCTCTAGTCACTGTTCTTCGAGAAGGCATTTCAAATCTTGGTTGAGTAACACTCATGAAATATATAAAACCTTTACGCTCAACAAAACTAAATGGCAGCTCATCCATTATTATCATTTCCACTAATGCTTTTCGAGACACAATTGGATCATAAACCAAGTAAGAAGGTACCATACTCCCAAAACTACCATATTTTTTGCTTTGATGATGTAAAGTTGATTTTTTCAACCTTTTACCATCTCTTTCATCATCTGTCACCACTTCCCGATTTAAAACTCTACATACATTAATGTGTTTAAGCATCGCACTACTTGTGGAACCATCCTTAGTTTTGCAACTAATAGGTTGCGAACAATGGTGGCACTTCGCCTTTAGACCATCTTTTTGCTTAGTAAAATGTTCCCAAACGCGAGATTTTTGTACAGGTACCTTATCATTTGTTGAAGTCCCACTTTCTTCATTTGAATCTGAAACGTTAACCCTCTCCGAGCTTTCTGTTGTGCAGTTGGTGGTGATTTTTGTAGAATCGTTTGTAAATACTATCTAAAGTATATGAAAAACAGAAATATCTAATGTTAGATCTAATATTCTATCTAAAACAAGAGATCCACTGTAATTTGAAAGAAAACTTCCAAAAAAAGTTTAATATTAGCAGAGCAATACACTTTAAATCCAAATAACCCAAAATCCAAATATAAAAGTAAAAGTAAGAGATCATTCAACCCAAAATCCAAATACAAATTATCATTTTGAGCAAAATAGAAAGCCAAATTACTTACAGTAAAACAGATTTGGTGAAATAGCTTGGTGAAGATCTTTGAGAACTGAGAAGGAACGAAGTTGTAAGAGGGAAAGCAAAGAGACACTGAGACTCTTAAGGTTACAACAATACTGCTTTAAAATAATTTTCGTTTTAATTAACATTTTTTTTTGTTATCAAATAAAAAGAGTTTACAAGCAAAGGCTGGAAACGGTGCTAGTATTTCTTTTTGTTTTGTTATACAACAATAGTAGTTAATATTTTTTCCTAATACAGAAACAGTATTCAATTCCAACATACATTATTAATGCACGTTCAAAACAGTATCGGATCCGGATCCGCAGAACTATAAAAACAATTATCTAATGTTATAAGGCGGATCAGATCGGATATCCGGATAAGAACAAACTTATTATCCGGATCCGGATCCGCGGATCTAAAAATATTATTATCCGGATCTGAATCTGTCTGTGCCGGATATCCAAATTTTCAGGATGGATCAGAACGGATATCGGATCGGATCTCGAATTCCTGATATTTTGTCCATTCTTATTGTATGGTCGTGAATAATTATTGGGCACATGGATCATAATTTGTTTTTTAAAGGTATGAATAGTATTAAAACCAAATCAACAAAAGGAAGAAAATGAGTCAAACTGAAACTTTATTATTCAAACAATTTATGTAACAAACTATTAGAGATATAAGTTCTTACCTAAAATTTATAGATCAATTTGATTTAATGGGATTCGGGAAAAAAGAATAAGGAAGAAGTTGAAAAAGTAAACTGATAGAGAGTAATAAATTTTTTTGTTAAACAAAAAATAAGACAATTAGGTTTAACTCACTTTAATAGGCATATTTTTATTTTATATTAATTTATGAGAAAATGGTTGGCTAACATATTTATTGGGCTATACTTGAATATAAATTTAACTGTGCCGGCAAAAAAAAGAAATCTAACTGAGATCAATCTTTTTTTTTGGAAGGAAGTCAATTTAAAACATTTAAGAAAAATTAAAATATTTCCTAAAAACTTATGGGTGTCTATTGACCTCCTCTGAACTCTTTACCTCCATCCTTGGCCGCGAAAATAATCAGATTTGTCCGACAATCGAATAAGTAAAAATAAAAATTCTCACAGCTATCAGAGAATTATGAATGATCAAACAATGAAGTCATGTCGTTTAAATAAACATCAAAAAAATAAGTTTTGTGATATATATACACACGAGACGACATAATTTAATTAACGAAGAACACAATGCAAAATCAATAAATAATCATCAATTAAAATTACAAATCTAAATTTGATTGGATTTAAAGAAATTGAACGACATTGCTAGGTCAAATCAATTAGGACACGGCTATATACATACACTGATACACACATATCCATACAGTTTCGTTATGATGTATTGACATTGTCGTTACTTCCTCTGATCCACACTTTTAAATGCTATGACAAGTGACGACAAGTCAAATATTGGTGGCGATCTTAATGGGTCTAGTTTGATAAATTCATCATGATTAATATGGTCTAAAGTCCATTTTAATATGTTTTTATTAAATAAAAATAATTCTTCTATAGGAAAAAAATTGCAGATAAATTTCTCTCTCTTTCGTCAGCACATAAGAAAAATAGATGAAGTGACCTAATGTCGACAAGTGGAAAACTTGGTTTATAAGGAGGCTTATACGTTTTATATGATTCTATTAATTTTTTTTTTAAGATCTTCTAAGATGTATACATTAAAAATTAAACCTTAACACAAAGGTTGAAACCTAAGATATTATTGACAAAACAAATATGTACACATCATTTAAAAGAAAATTGAAATATATACTTACATGAATTTATGCAACTTGACATAATTATACGAAATAGAAAATGTATGTGCGGATTGAAGAAATAAAAATAGCAAGAATTCTCGATTTAAGTGAAAACCACTAAATAGCTTAATTTTCGTTAATTTGATAAACCATCATTTGGAAATTATTCAACCACTTTTGTAATTCACCACTTAGACTAAATAACTTGAATATCAATTTGGACCCGTTGATCTATCTTATTATATGAAGTTTAGATTTTTTCACCAGAATTTCACATGTATCAAGTTAAAGACTGGCTGGCTTTGTATCCTTTTCGTATCCTCTCTTCTACTTAAGTTTGCTCAATCTCTTCCTTCATAACTAGATATTCATTGAATAATGATTTTGCTTACTTCTTACAAATTGAACAATTACAACTATACCAATATGAAAAAGTCATAACAAATATATAAAGAAGACGTGTATAAAAGGAACTATAACCGAAGAATAAGAAACACAAAGAGACAAAGCACCAATAGAAAAAAAAAAACTTAGAAAGAGACCAATCTCTATCTCCTTCCTCGAAACTACCCTCTTGTCTCTACGAAAGTTGATGAATTTGGTCAGCTTTGAAGGTAAAGATAACACCAAAATCAACGGATCAGAACCAGTAAGCTCAGCCGAGCCGGTCCAGCCTTTGGACATCGAATGTGTGGAGAAGATCTTAAATTACAAGTTCAAAAACAAGAATTTGTTGGTGCAAGCGTTCACAGACCCTAGTTACGATGAAAAGTGTGTTTCGTATGAGCGCCTAGAATTTTTAGGAGATACAATCCTAAGTATGGTTATAACGAACGAGTTTTATAATTTCTATCCTAAAGAATCACCTGGTACGTTGACCAAACTCCGAGCCGCTAATGTTGACACCGAAAAATTGGCCAGAGTTGCTGTAAAACACAATCTCCATCGTTACCTCCGTCATAAAAAGCCCTTGTTCGATGAACAAGTAAGTTCCTTTCTTAAAACCATACTTATCATGATTTGTTTTTGTACTCATCATATTTTAAAAGCCCTACTAATTTAATCGTTTATCCACTTATTATTTTCTATTTTATTAGCTTTTGATATTTTCTTATCGATCGTAGCTAGGTTTATAACCGCGTAAACATACAGAGTTTTGTATCCATAATTTGTTTTTATTTTTTAAATCGATTTTACTAATTTTTAAAAATAAAAGAATAACTAATTAATTATTAAACTATAAAATACATACACAAAAACCAATTTAATCGTTTTTTACTTCGGTTTTGCTTATATTTTACTTTTTTCTTATTTGTTTTCAACTTTCATTTATTAATTAAAAATAGGTACTCATAGTCCAACAAATAAATCATCTAAGCTATCTTTTTAACCTACAATTATAACTGTTTTTTTTTTTGAAACATTTCATGCTGTTATATTTTTTTTTGGTTAAGTAGATAAACAAAACCATTTGATGAAGTCTCAAATTTGGATCTATAATTTCTATATATTATTAAGTTCTTAAATGTGCTTATATTGTGTTTTTGTTAACTTGTTTACTTTTTCTTATTTTTTATAATTATCAAAATATTGATAAGAGTTTTAGTAATTCTTTTGATCACTGAATGCTTAAAATACAGTTTAATGTTTTAGATAATATATGATATAGAATTAAAACTGAAAAATTAAGAACGACAAACAACTTTTAAATTTGCTTAGGATTTCTGCTATCTTTCAACAAGTCTTGTTTACAAAGAAGGAAATTAGTATTTGATTAATATATGTATAAATGTAAATGTGAATTAATGAAATGTGAAAAACTAATATATGCAGGTACTGGAATTTATGAAAGCGATCGAAAAAGATCCAACATTACCACATTCACATGGTCTTTTGACAGTTCCAAAATTTCTAGCAGACATCGTAGAGTCTACCATTGGAGCTCTCTTTATGGACTGCAATTCCACTGATACCGTATGGAAGGTAACTATATATATAATATCTTTCATAATGTGAGTTTAGGTTATTGACTAATCAAAGAATCTATGCGGTTGAAACTAAATATACAGGTAATAAAACCATTGTTGGAGCCAATAATACATTTAGACAAATTGGAGAAACATCCAATGACAGAACTCAATGAGATGTGTCAGAAGAAGAAACTAACATTGACAACCAAAGACACGTGGGAAGAAACTAAAACCTTTTTTTTTTTATTGAAGATAAAATGGTTGGACATGGACACCATCCTCTCAAGAAAGAAACTGCAAAATATCTCGCTGCAAAAAATGCTATCGACACTTTTTTCGGAGACCTTTAGTTATATATATATATATATATATTTGTCAAATTAATTGTACTTTTATTTGAATTACTTTAATAAAAATATTCTTATTTGCTCTTATCAGTTTAATCTTTTCATTTTTCTTATGAATGACCCTACGAATGTCAAAATGGAATAAGCACACCAAATACTTTTTAATTATATTTGGAACACTAATATTCTATATATTTGGAGTCTATAATCCATAGTATGTGTTCAGTAAATAAGCTTTTTGAGATAACTTTCCAAATCGACGATGTATATTTTTTTTTTGTCAACAATATATGGGTTAGAAATTTTTTAATGTGCATAGTAATCTTACCTATGTTGCATGAAAACGGAAACATATATGCGTAATCAAAATGTGTGAAAACGCAGAAAAGATTTTTTCATTTTTTAAAAGTAATATGTATGTTTTGGAGATGTGAATATATATAAAGCAAGCCGGACCTCCAATTGCTTAGTACAATCTGAGCCCCCTTTCTCTAGTCACCGATTTCACTATGTCCTTTGCTATCGAAGAAGAAACCATTAACATGAGTGGTTTCTATTTCTAAAATTAATAAGATTTTTATTAAGTTACCAAAATACTATATCCTTCCTTCGTTTCCAAATTATTAACTTACTAAGTTTGCAAATAAAGAAAAACATTCTATTACGTTTTCAAAATAGAAGCAGACGTTTCGTGTTTTCAACTTGAGATTTTTAGAAATTCCAATTCCAACAACGATATCTAATTTTGAAGAATAAATCTATCAAGCTTTAAATGTTCTCATGGTGGAGATTGATTGATTATTCACTAATTTCAGGTTAAAGTTTTGTAATTTAGATTCATATGCATCGCCTTTTTGCTTCAAAAATTACATTGTCTTTTTGTGTAAGAGAAAGTTTTGGCAGTAATTAATGTATTTTTGAATGTATTTCAAAGAAAGAAATAGAAAGAAAGGAATTAATATATATGACCAAATTATTTAAGAGAGGTTGTCATACCATTTTATGTTGAACAATTTGATTGCTCGAGAAATAGTTGGAAGAACTTTAGCTATGCCAATGTGTTTTATTCAAGCCTCCTCTTTCTTATTAGCAGAACTTGCATCTACTATGCGATTTACGTAAAGAATCAAGACCAAATGCTACAACTACCAACATATTGCAGTCAGATTCTAAACAAGCAAATATCCTAGTTTAAATCAATCATTATTTCTTGAACCTAGAGTATTATTTTCTTATTATAGTTTTGTTTGTTTGAACAATTAATTTGACATTTTTGCTTGGCAATTTTCCCTAATTGTAAATGTGTTATCTTGAATTGTAATGGATGTTTGAAACTTCAAAAACAAAAATAGTTTGAAATTTTGTTTGAATAGAATTATGATCATTTCTTTAAACTAATAGAGGAATGGATGTTTGGACTTCGAAGAAAAACTTAGAAAAGAAGCATCATATGATATAGTCTAAAATATCATATGATGTACTTCGTTCATCTTTAGTTTATTGTTACGATGAAACTCTTCTTATCTACTATTTATCCACAACATTTGCGTCTGGCATGTCACATTTCATTTCATAACTTGCCTTTTCATAGGGCCTTACACTTTTGGTTTATTTGATGGATTTATGATTTTCATATGTGTTTCTGCTCACGTCCATTTTAATATGTCCTAATTTTTAAAAATAGTTCTTCCTTAATGAAAAAAAGAAAAGAAGATGCTGTCTCTTTGGCAAGATGACGTAATTCAAATGACTCATTGTCTATAAATCGAAAAAGGAACATAAAATCCCCTAAGGAACATGAACTTTTTTTTTTTGTGAAAAGAGAAGTTTTCTTTTGTAACAGAAGAAAACCAAAAAAAAGTTTCCTTTGACATGTAGCCTAAACAAAGTGTACAAAAAAGTAATGCATAACTTAAACCAGGTTCCTTTTCATCTCCTCCATATTTTTACCTCCAAACGAGTAGAAGATATGATTGGAGAACTCTCCAACTCCTGGAGCAGAAGGAGCTATACAGTTCACAGTCATACACATTTCTTGTGGTTCCTTGAAACATTGAATCACAACCAATTGACCATCTGTATATTACCCAACAAAAATCTTAGGCCACACCTGAAACGATTATATGTGTTCTTGTGGTTAGCAATGTAGTGACTGTAGAGATCCTTGTACACGCCGCTGTAGTTACAGTTTGGTTCAGGAAAATAGCACAAAGAAAAACTGAATTTCTTCTCATGGGCTAATTTTTGCCATAAGAAAACTTCTGGGTGCAGCCATGTTTTGCATTCGGGCATGGGAAGATGATTGCTTTGCCGATTTTCTCAACACACGCATGTGTTCACCTCACTAGAACCATTTTGTCTTGGAGCCAAAGCCCTAAGCTCCTGAAGCCCAAAACAGCATCATGTCTTCACAAGAAATCGGGCCCTTTTTGAAACAATGTCCATGTAACTTCTCTTATGAGCTCGAAATCCACATGGTCCTTTTATCTCTCATTGGGTCTTTTCAATAAGACTCTACTGCCACATCATCACCTCAAACTTGTGACTTTCTTATTCCTCTTCAATTTAACTCCGTTGCTATCTCTCACAACTTTTGAGCCACATTTCTCGTGCTGCTATCTCTCGCAACTTTTTAGCCATATTTCTCGTGCCACACACACTTAATTAACGCATGTTCTTCCACTAAAGATAAAAATAATAATAATTGGAGGAAAAAGACAATAAATCCTTATCATCATCCCCTTTTGTACGGTTAATTCCTACATTTACTATATAAATATGCTATTGTAGAGAAAAAGCCCTAAGCTCCTGAAGTCCGCACTGTCTTCATGTCCTCACAAGAAATTGGGCCCTCTTTGTTGCAATGCACATGTAACATCTCTTATGAGCTTTAAGTCTGCATGGTCCCTTTTTCCTGTTCTTGGAATTTTCTCAATAAGATTCTAATGTTGTCACATCATCACCTCAAACATGTGACTTTCTTATTCTTTTTAAATATTCTATTGCTATCTCTCGCAACTTTTGAGCCACATTTCTCGTGTCAAACACAGTTCTCGTGTCACACACACCTAACCTAACGTACGCTCTTCTAGTAAAGGTACAAATAACAATAATTGGAGGAAGAAAACATTAAATCCTTATCATCATCCCCTTTCTTACGGTTAATGCCTACATTTACTATATAAATATGCATTAATCGCTAACAAAAATAGGAAACCGACGTTGACCGTGGCTCCAGAGATAACAATGAAGGCGGCGAGATTCTCAGCCTCCGACAAAGAAGTTTGGGAAAAAATATAGTGATCAACGACCAAGGTGCTAGCAACAACGTGGACGTCAATTCCAGACTCTCGAATACATAACTGTAGACTCTGGAAATGACGTCTACGTAGTTACTTGCACCTTGGTCGTTGATCACAATATTTTTTCTCCAAATTCTTTGCCGGAGACTGAGAATCTTGTTGCCATCGTTGTTGTCTCTGCCCCCACAGTTGACCTTGTTTCCTTATTTTTTGTTGGGGATGATGATAAGGATTTAATGTTTTCTTTCCTCCAATTATTATTATTTTTACTTTTAAGACAGTGAGAAGATCTAGCTCGAACAGTGTCCATGATCGTACCACAGTCTCACCTTCTTTTTCAAGAATGGAGAGACGGTGTTGCCTCTTTCCGCGGCTGCTCGATGCTTCTCCAGCGGCGTTAGTGTCGTTCACCATGTCTATCGGAATCTCGAAGGTGTTAAAGATTGTGATTCGCTGAGATTCTGTTTCTATTTGAAATGAAAAGTGTGTAAACCTTAATTCCCTTTTCTATTTCCCCACCGGAACATTTACAGAGTTTGGGTCAGATTTCAAACTCTGAAAGCTTGAAGCTTTAGAGAAAATAAAAATAAAAATAGGGAGCGTCTTTGGAGGAAGCTTCGTGGAAATGATCTTTTGAGGTGAATCCTATGTTTTTTAAGTGCAGATGAGAATGTTTTATGAAGAAAATTAAAGTTTGCTAAATGTAATTTTAAGTCTATTTCTGATTGTTCGAGCAATAGGTATATGCCAATGTGACCAGTTTACTACAGTCTCCTCCATCCTAAAAATGTTTGAAAATGCTAGAGAACTGTCTTACACACTGAATAGAAGCGATTAGAAAGAAATTAGAGATCTCAGCCATGAGTAAAATTTATTCTTCAAAAAGCCAGAAATTTGAAACCGAGTGTCTTTTATGAACCAAGATTTTGACGGCCCTGAACTGAAGATTCACAAATATAAGAACCAAACCACATAGAACATAACTAAGGCAAATAGGTCTTTTGGTCTAAATCCAAGATCATAATTTCCCCTAGTGAAATTAGAGTTTTGGTAACCATAAATTTGATGGACTATCCGATTTGTTTGTTGTCCTATATTCGAAATGAAGAGACGAATATAGGATTATCTTGTCTACAAGGCTGAAGAACAGCCTTAAACCTTAGAATATGATTGAACCATTCCCAAGCCTAGCCATGGTCTAAAATATAGACAAGGCTCAAAGAACAAACATACAGCTAAGTATAACGATGGTTGGAGGAAAATAAGCATCAAGTAAACTATGAACCATAAAAACATCTGTTTAGATATTACCTAACAGAAATGCATTAGAAGGTTACATGAGCAAAATGACTTACAACGGATTTAATATGATAATTAATCCTCTTAGTCTTCACCTTCTTCTTCTTCTTCTTCTTCTTCTTCTTCTTCTTCAGCTCAGCTTCTTCTTCAGCTTCAGCTTCTTCTTAAGCTTCTTAAGCTTTTCTATTCAGCGGACGCAAATACGTATACTCTTTGCCAAAGCCACACGAGACAGGAAATAGTCTGGAACTAACATGAAGTCCTTCTCAGGAGTTAGGAAGCTCACTTTCTGTATCCTATTCATCTCTTCCAATTCAAACGTCAAAGTTTTACCTCCAAACGAGTATGAGAGATGATACGACAACTCCCCAACTCCTGGAGCAGAAGGCGCTATGCAGTTCACTGTAACATACATTCCTTGTGGTTCCTTAAAACACTGAATCACAACCAATGTACCATCTGTATATTCCTGAAGGACACAAATCTTCGGCTCGATCAGGTGGGAATGGCCATACCTGAAACGATTATATGTGTTCTTGTGGTTATCAACGTAGTGACTGTAGAGATGGCCATACCTGAAACGATTATATGTGTTCTTGTGGTTATCAACATAGTGACTGTAGAGATCCTTGTACACACCGCTATAGTTGCAGTTTGGTGCAGGACAATAGCACAGAGCGAAACTGCATTTCTTCTCATGGATTAATTCTTTGCCATAAGAAAAATTCTCGGTGCAGCCATGTTTTGCGTTCGGGCACGGGACAATGATTGCTTTGATGATTTTCTCCATTATTCTGCTTCGGTAGTTACCAATGGGCAACGTGCAGGAAGGACATTTTTGCCTCATTTTAGTACAGCAAGAAGAACACGCTATATGTCCATTGTCACACTGAGGTGAAAAACCCAACACAAAGTTAGTTATTAATAATGACCAAAGTTACAACGAGTGCCTGGAGAAAAGAAAGATATCAAAAGCATTTTTTAACTACTCTAGTCGAACTTATCAAGTCACAGAAACTATAACCAAATATAAGCTTATACAAATCTACACTGGTAAAAATTCATAAGTTTTCTTCAACAAATATATTCACATGACTTGTTTGCTATTCGATCAAATGAAAAGAAATGTTCTATACAAGCCTATATGTCCATTGTTACACTGAGATTGACATAGAAATGTTTGGAGAAAAGAAACATAGCAATGTTTTTTTTAGCTACTCGAACATATCAACTCAATGTGGCAATCGAGATTGAATTAGAGAAATTGGATTAAATGAATCTAGAAGCAAATACAAGCAGCAAGCTTATCAAAATCTAAACTGGTTACTCATAAGTTTTCTGTGACTAATTTACACACATTTCAATGACTTTAATGACATTACCATCTTTAAGGCATGAATTTTAAGTTAAATCACTGTAACATATGAAATATCAGTGTAGATTTGTAATTTTCATTTCCTATAATCATCATCTTCTATTAAAAGACTAAAATTTTCATTTCCTATGAGAGTCCTTTTAGGATATGTTCTCCTTGTTTTGTGTGGTTAGACCATCCATGCAGCATCCACAAAACATCATAGGTTGTGTTGTCTTTCTTAAGAGCTTCTGGGAAAGTTTTGGCTGTCTTGGCTTATTGTGGTCTTCGATTGGCTTCTTCCTCTATTTGTACTTGTCTTCGTTTTCTGGATGTTGTGCATTTTCTGGAGCTTTATTTGAGTCAGTCAATACAGTTTAGTCCACGAGAGCTTTGTTCTCTAGTTTAATATTTGGGTATTCTCTAGTTTCCCATTTCTACTCAATTTCTCCCTGTAACATTTTAATGACCAAGCTAGATTGCTAGTGATGTGGTTAATGATGGCATGATTTTAATTTATTTTAAAATTTTCTCACATATTTCACATAACTTCTTTTTTTGTTTTTTGATCAAGATTTAATTGGGGAAATGACCATAATTATATCATATAACAAATGAAAACAAATTTATTTGACATATGTCAAAAATATAACACAAACAACAGCGGCGAAAATCTTACAACACAGACTAAGGACCACAGTTGAAGATATCACATCAATTGTACAGTGTTTCAATCACACATCGTTTCTTAACGCCCAAGGATCACAGACTGTGTCATCACATTGACAGTGATCAAATCTTTAGACATTGATTCTTCATCTTGAGGGTGAAATGCAAATGCGGGTTTTTTTGGAGATGAAAGATCTGATGTTGTGGTGAGCATAGACAGCAACTCAAGTGTGTTAGGTCTGTCTGAAGGTTGGTGTTGAACACAGAGCAGACCAATCTGAACACATCTCCCAACTTCGTCTTGATGAGAAGAATCAGCAAGAACCTGATCAAGAAGATCAACTCCTTTGGTTTCACACCAAGATTCCCATGCCTGTTGTTTAGTTTCAGATCTTAAGAATATCAGAGCTAGAAACCTCTGCAAATGAATGAAAAGTGAAAACCTTAATTTTAAACTTACGTATGCAAGTAGGGTTTTTCTGTCCTCGCCATATCTGAACCTTGAGATCTTCTCTCCGCTGATGATTTCTAACAGTAGAACTCCGAAGCTATAGATGTCAGATTTCTCAGAGAATGCTCCAGTCCATGCATACTCAGGAGCCATATAGCCTCTGTGCAAACGTCAATTAGTTTTCACCCATTTTAATATATGACTAATGAATCTTGTTAAGCACGTTATCAAAGAATGGTTCTTACAGAGTTCCTACAACCCTGCGAGTGTTGTCCTGACATTGGGTTCCTTGAAACATCCGAGCCAATCCAAAATCTGATATTTTTGGGTTCATTTTCTCGTCCAGAAGAATGTTGCTGACCTTCAGGTCTCGGTGAATTACCTTGAGGCGTGAGTCACGGTGGAGATAGAGAATTCCTCGAGCAATGCCTAGAATGATCTCAAATCTCTTTGGCCAATCAAGCTCGAGCTTCTTTCTGGAATCTAAGCAACAATATATAGTGTTAAAACTATCAGGTAAGAAATTCCATATATAGAGCAAAAGTTGCTAATAGAATAGGAAAGAGGCATCACCAAAGACAAAAGTATCGAGGCTTTTGTTCAACATAAACTCATAAATCAATAGCTTCTCTTCTCCTTCGATGCAGCATCCCAAAACCCTGACTAAGTTTCTGTGTTGGAGTTTTGAGATGAGTATTATTTCATTCATGAACTCCTCTCTGCCCTGTCTAGAGCTGCTAGAAAGCCGTTTTACTGCGATATCTTTCCCATCTTGCAGCTTTCCCTGAGACAGATTACTGAAGGTTAACTCAAGAAAATAGAGAAAAGAGAAGAGCAAAGAAGATAAAAAGTTTCTAACCTTGTAAACAGAACCAAATCCACCTTCTCCAAGTTTGTTTGATAAACTGAAACTATCGGTAGCAATTTGTATGGTATTCATTTCAAAAAATTCTAAACCTGAGACCTCCTTTGATTTTAGATCATTCTTCCAGGCATTCTTTGATATATTGGCTGAAATTTGAGTTAGAATTAGTGTGTTAGTTGCTTAGAATATTTAGATCTTTTGAAACAAGCCAGTGAGCCACAACCACGGTACCAAAAAGAACATATGCTGGTTTAAAAAAACATAACTTAGTGCATAGGTTTGACGTATTAATGTTTAACAAATGTAGCAAACCTTACTATCATTTAGTTGGCAAGCAATGAATAAACAAAGAACAAGAAACCTATAGAGACAGATAGTAAGATCATCAGTGTGTACCCTTATGTTTCACCCTGTATCTCCAGAAACAAAACGATGCAGAAGCCAATATCACAAAAAGAGAAAGGCTCACAGTAATAGCAGCAATGATCTTGTTGCGCTCACTTCCATCTGAGATATATATGACCAAAAATGTTAAACAATAAAATGTAGTTGACGAAGTAGCTCTTTCGTGTTATCTTTTAAGCCATACCTAGTTCAGAACGAGAAAGACGAATGGAAAGAACTTCTCCTTTTCCTTTTTCAGAAAATTGCACTGTGTCCATTAGATCTTGGTTCCACATTAAGCAACCTATTCCACTTATATAAGCAAAGGCTAAGCAAGAACAATTCTGGAGGCAACTCTGCTCGCATTCTTCAACATTCCCAGAACTCGAAAATTCGTAAAAGTCAGGAGGCTTTATGTTAGCAACAGGATGAAAGATATTTACATCCTTTCCAGTAGAATTTCCTTGACAAAGTAGTTGCGTACGCCTCACACAACCACCAGTCCAGTTTTCTCTTTTCCATTCCTCGCTGTATTTTGGCATAAACCCTTTGAAGCATTTGCATTTTGGAGGAAACGACGCCACACACAACCCAAAAGGTCCACATACACCATAATAATCACATGAGTGTAATGGAGCCGTAAAGACCTTTTTCCAATCGGTCCCATTACGCCAAGAAATCTTAAATGAACCCTCTGATGTTATTGTTATATATGAAACTCTTGTTTCAATATAAGTGAAGGCTCCTGACCCATTTGCATCTTGCTGAAGGTTGAATGGACTTGTAAATGTTTCATCCATTAGTGGTATCCCGGTGAACCTTGTTTTAGCCCATGGACCACTTCTCCAATAAGGCGTTGAGCCTTTCATAGTAAACGCTTGTGATGGAACTTGTGTTGTAATCTGAACTACAAAGTCACCAGGCGATGGATCAGTGTAACTTTTCCAAGAAGTGAACACATGTTTCTCACCGGTTGAGAGATTATTCATCAAGGTTGAGAAAGGAAGCATAGTATCACCAAGATGCTCAAAGCTTTGCCATAGAGTTCTTCTTGAAACATTGTCTATGACAATAAAGTTTCCAGTGTCTAAAAGCTCCGCACTCGACCCGTTTGATGAAAGAGTTTCTCCAGTACTGGTCCATACAACGCCACGTTTGCCATTAGATAACTGAAGACTTCCATTGTTGCTGATAGCGAGATTTGCGGTGGTGTCTGTTACAGGCTTTTCTCTATTGGCCACCCACACAACCACCCTTGGAATGATACCCTTGAACCAGATTCCAACATACTGATGACTTTGGGAGTTATTAGGACTAAAGAACCCTAATTCATAAACTCCGTTAGAGGAGCTGAGAGTTTGACCTATTAACAAAGGAGTTTTACTCGTTATCTCTGCATAACTAAAACTTAAAAAGCTTGTAAATAACAGCAAAGAAGAAAAGAACAAGATGCTCTTTTTCTCCATGTGTGTGTTGTGTCTTCAACAACTATCTTCTTCAGATTAGTTTTAAGAACTAAGAAGCGAACATATTTGATATAACAAGAGCAAGAAAGCCAAGAAATTAATTCTAAAAAAAACTAAGGGACTTAGAGAACTATTTTTCAAGTCAAACAATGTTTGAGCACACTGCACTTATGATAAAGTCAATGCTTTACGTAATTGTCACGAAGAAGTCCAAATTTTTATTCAACCAATTACGCGTCATTGTCATTTTCATGTCCTAATTAGCTTGTTGGGCCGAGGATAGCCACTTATATCCTGTGACCCAGCATCAATCAAAAGATGAGAAATTTCAAACTCTTATCTAAAGAATCCAAGATTTTTACCCTTGCATCAATCCAAAGACGTCAACTTGCTAAGATTAAACCGATTGGTAAGGACTTTTATAATAGACTGTTATTTTAGGTTTTTGACTGTAAGAATTTTTGCTGTAAAAACTGTTACTGTTGAGACTATGACTTTTACTTCGGACTGTTACTAAATTTTTCATATAATTTTATTTTTTTTGAAAAATACAATGTTTATTTTATTAACTTTAACTAACAAATAAAAATAACATTTGTTTTATAAATAAATAAACTTAAAATAATTTTTTTTGCATGAATAATTAGTAAATGTATGACAATAAATCACTAAATATATATTTTTAATTATTTTCAGTATTAAATATCGAAATACTGTAATTGTAAAATTTTCACATGCACTAGTACTAGTGAATACAGAAACACACACATATATATAATATATATATTACCTTTTTCATCCTATATATATAATACCTTTAAGCAATATATTTCAATTTGTTTTTTTTCATTAAACGTTGTCTAATATAAATTGGTCACTTATATTTTTTTTACTGTGTTGAATATTTCAATTTGAATATTTTAATTTGTTTTTTTTTTTTTGATATTTTATATAGTTATATACTTAAATAGTAAAAGAATTTTGTGGTAAAATTATACTGGAATATATATATATATATATATTTATTGTAAATTTATTTTATAACATGAAAATGATTTGTGTAGAGAGAGATTTTAAAAATACTTAATTAACCAACAAACAAATAATAATTTAAAGCCTTAAAAGCCTCATTTACGTGATTTTAAAAAAATTGAGAGCTCAAAGAGTAAAACAGATAAAGTGGACAGTTAAGACTTTAAAGGCTGTAGAGAAAAATAAGGAATTAAAAGTCTGATTGGTAAATATTTGGCTATAAAGAAAATAACAGCTTTTAAAGTCCTTTCCAATCACCCCTAAAGAGGTCGGCTTTAATCATTTTTAGTCTTTTGTCCATTTAGGTACGAGGCGAGAAATAGAGGAGTATGGATCAAAATTTTGTTTTCTATTTAATCTCTTATATTTTATTTAACTACAATAATTATTTATATTTTCTTATTTTATGTTAAATATTTATATTGCTAAATATTTCAATATTTTAAGAAATTTTGGAAAGTTTTGGGAAATATTGAATAATTTGTGATAATTTTCAATAAATTTTAAATAATTACACGGGTGATTTGTATATCTCATGGCATATCTGATCCATTCCTATGCTCATTAGAACAAGTTAAAACGGCCATTAAACATGTAATTATTTAAATGAGAAGGTATGAGCATTATTCTTGAAACAGTCTTGACCACAGCGCACATTTTCCAAAATTCTGCAATACTTTATTCACGATCAACTTAAACCTTGTTTTATAATACAGATTAAGTAAAATACAAAATTGAAAATGCTAATATTGTACCAGTTGGCTCCAAATAATTCCAACATTTTTACCTTTCAAACATGCAACGTTTGACCAATAAGAGATAGTCATTAACATTCTGAACCAATCAAAAGACGAGAATTGACCCCTTACCTTTCACAGTCTGAACCAAGAACTCCAATTACCCAATCAACCCACACTTAGTTGACTAGAATCAGTGAAAGATACGCATCTATACTCTAAATCAACTAAAAAGATGCAACTGGGATTCGTCATCGCTCGTGTAAGACCTTAATATTGGACCAAAGACCGCTGAAGAGTTTATTGGTTTGACCTATACAACCTTTTATATATGCAGCATCCTCTATTTTATCTGATCTGCAAATGATTCTTTCAGACTACTTTTTATCTCCTGGTGAAAAGAGCGTTGCTTTGATGCCTTACCCTTACATTTCATTCAGGCATTTCACCGAACACTTACTGTGCGTAATCCAAAAGTTCAAAAACACAAAGTTCAATGCTTTGCTAATGTCGCCAGAGTTAAAATCTCGATCGAGCAAAATAGTACGCGCGAAAGTATAGCCGACTAGTCCATTTCCCACCATCTGGTTTTTAACTGTGAACATTGGTGTGTCACAAGCGATAACATAACTGCTGCGACCATTAAGTTGCTAATTTCGAAAATCTTGGACTAAACAATTTATAATTTGTTACTTTTAATCTTTAATTGAAAAAAAAAAACACCAACTTTTTTTTCACTCATTTATTCCGTTCAAAGATTTTTAATAATTATTCCTCACTTTTTGTTTTTTCAACAACTTTTCAGCTAATTCCACCCATTTAAAGTTATTATTCATACTCTAAAAATGAAGAATGCATAAAATGTTGAAGTTGTAAACATTGAAAAGTGCATCCCTTTTTATGGATAAACATTTTCAATTCTACAATTTTCATCACAAATAGTTTCTTAATGCCCAAGGATCACATAATTTATTCGACAAATATAGTGAATCAATAGCTGAAATGCCATAAATTGAAAAAAAGTTTTCCCTAATGTCATCCTCATGTTTATTAATTTTTTTTAACATTTTTTTAAAATCAAAATTGATGGAAAAGTCTAAAAATCCATCATAAGTTCCTAAAATTACAAATCCAGCCATTAAAGAAAAAAATCCACTCTTCTTCTCTACCAATCTCGTCTCTTTCTCTGACCTTCATCTCCATTTCAACCAAGTTTCTCAAATTGTTTTCTCATCTCTCTCTCTTTTCTGTTTCTCTTTTACTTTCCAGAATCTCTTTCAAATCCACCATCGTCGCTAACCCTCTCTCCATCGTCTATTGTTTCTCAAATCACCTTCTCTTTTTCTTAACCAGTTCGTCACTCGTCGACCGGTTTCCTCACCGGTTAATTTCCTCCAGAAGTCTCATCCTTCCTTAGATGAATCATCATTTTGCAAACGAAGAATGGGTTTCCGCGTGCGAACCATTGTTCGCTCAGTCTTGGAGGGAGAAGAGTATGAAGATAGAGAAGGCTGAGCCTCCGGTGCAATTGATATCACTCAAGTGATCAATAAACAACACATATTCTCAAGTCGATAATGTCTCTTATGGCAAAGAAGTAGCCCATGAGAAGAAATGCGGTTTTGCTTGGTGCTACTGTCTTGCACCAAAATGTAACTACAAGTTTTAGTTACATTTTGGTGCAAGACAGTAGCACCAAACGGCTTGCACAAAGATCTCTATAATCACTACAAAGCGAACCACAAGAACACATTGAAACATAAATGTAAGCCATGGTTGAGAAATAAACTTTTCATTATGTTCTTGTGGTTAGCATTGGAGTGACTGTAGTGATCTTTGTACAAGCTGTTGTAGTTTCTGTTTGCTGCAGGACAGTAGCACATAGATGAAACCACATTTCTTCTTATGAGCTAGTTCTTCGCCATAAGGGAACTTCTCGGTGCAACCACGTTTGGCATTGAGCATGGGGACAGTTATTGTTTCGACAACTTTCTCCACTATTTTGCATCGGTGATTATCAATGGGCATCGTGCACTAGGATATTAGTTCCTCAGGTTAATACAACAAGAAGAACAAGCCATGTGTCTATTCTTACACTGAAACGAAAAACCGACATAGTTAGTTATTATTATCCACTTAATAATGAAACAAATGTATAAGCTTGATTTTTACGACATGACAAACTGATTAATTGTTATTGATAATGATAAAACAGAATAAAAACATAATAACCACAATCATTTTTTTTAGAAACGAAGAATGATTTGTGTGGAGATGATACGCTCTTTCTTTAAATTTTAATTGTCCGCAATGAGACAATGTTATACAATCAGAATCACAAGATATAATCGATCGACTGTTCCGCAGCATCGGAGAACAGAAGTTAACGAACTTAGAAAGATGTTGCGCTCTCATAGACAAAAGAAAACAAGAAGAGGAAGAAGATTTTTTGTTGTTGTGTGTTTGATGTCAAAACTGAGAAGCCAATGACCATGACTTTATAGCCTAAGCATTCAACGTTTGTTTGGAGCAATAGTGAGTAGAATCTCACGTTAATAACAAAATTTATGAGAATTAATTATTAAGTTTAATTGTCGTGAATTGAGATTTTGGTCGTTACAAATCTTAGGGGTAAATTGGATCATCGATTTGGTATAATTAAAAAAAAAAAAAATCTCTCTTTATTGGATTAGTAATTTTCTAAAATACATTAAAATCTTAACTTACTGGATCTAGCATTTTTTTTTAAACCCTCTTAATCTAATATTATTCCATTGAATGTTTGTAAAAATCTTATGAAGTCACGTATTATCGGAAATTTGAGATTTTGCAATAAAAAGTAATTATAGATGATTTGACTAACAATTTACAGTTAAAATGTGTGGGTAGAAAATCACTTTCATCTAATGATAATATTTCAGAGAATTTTGAAATTTAATATATTTTCCGTTTTACAAACACGTCTATTTGTTGACTCCAGTAGGTTCAATAAGAAAATTTGCAGTTCCTCAAGCAAGGTTCAGTGAAAGGAATTAATGTGTTGTTGTTGTTGGAAAAGCTTTCAAAGGAGGATTTATTTGATTTATTTATTATGTTATTTATACTTTAATTTTCATAATATTTACCATTCTTTAGTATAATAATTTTGGAAAGGATTTGAAAAGATATTTTCTTAGAAAATGATCTAAAAACTCTAATTTCATATTCTTAATCTTATTAGATTTAGTTATATAGTTTAGAAAAATGTTTACACTCAAATAAATAAATAACTATTATTCTAATTTATGAATGTATAATTGAACTTATGATAAAAAAAATGTTTTTATAGAGTTTTGTTTATAAATTATGATTAAATTTTGTATAAATAAAATCAAAACTATTATGAGATATATTAAAACAATCAATAAGGATTAGTTAAAAAATGTACATAAGTTTTAAAATACATTGCTTAATCTGATAGTTTTCAGTTTTATAATTACAAAAAAGAAAAACAAAACATGCATTTAGATGGTTAGAAATCAGTGTTCAATAAAAATACTCATTGAAGCTTCTAGAAACTTGAATGACAACTCCGAACTTTTAAAGGGCATATGAGAATGCATATTATGAGAGATAATATAAAAAACCCTAAAACATTAACATGTTCAAACTAATCTTTGAAAGAAAATTGAGTAAAGTCTTATAAAATTTTTACAACGTTCAAGTCAATGAGTAGACATCAAGAATAGAAAGAGAAAAGGAAAACAGGAGGAAGACAATACATGTTAAGTTTAAAATGGGCGAACAAGTTGTATGTGCTTTAGTCTCTTGCATCGATGAAAGAAATAGAGATAGTAGGAGTGAACTGAAAAGCATAAAAGGCGTTATGGAAGGTTATTAGAGAAGCTTCTAAGAACTGAGCAAAACAATGAGAAGACTCTTCAAATGTGAGTATATTTATTTTCCCTGCCTATGCAAATCTCCATCTTCCAATGCTGACAACAACTCAACATTTTCGGCGGAATCAACATATCAGCAGCTTCATGCTGCATTTGCTCTTTCACTTTCCGAATTTATCCACCCTCAATCCAACCCTCATCGTGCTAAACTCGCTAAGTTTAGCTAATGATACACAGAGTTTTAACCCAAATAAATTCTGCAAGTGCACAGACAATCGCAGTAGTATATAAGGGATCGAATCCACAGAGACCAAGGTTACACTATGAAATTATGAGATTTGTAAATAAAGCTAAGATAAAATATGTGATTGGTTTCGAAACAGAATTGCAAGTAAATAAAAGCGGTGTAAACTCAATAAAGAAAGGTACTAGGTCAGGGTAATTCGCAGGTGATTCAGAGATAAAAACTTTAGCAACTATTCAGGATCTAATTCAGCAAAGGTCCAGAACTCAAACATAAAAATAAGACCGACCCACTCTCGTGACGTCGATAAATTTATCTAACAACCTAAATACCTAAACTCTCGCTTGGACCTAGAGATGCAGATAAGCATTAACGAATGGGTTTAATATGTTCACACTCAGTCGCACCAACTCTCGTCACCTACGGTCTGATTGCTTACCAATGTCTTTTCTAGCAACGTAAAACACTCTCACGAATAGGTTTAACCTAAAATCATAAACTAAGTGATCAGTTTAGCCTAAGCATTAAATTCAATTAGAGGTGAAGACAATATGTATTTATGCATCCTATTTGTGCCAAGTTAAATCATCTCATGAATATCTTTGAAAAACCCTAATCTAGTTAATGGACTACTCAGACATGGAAGAAGAAAACACAACAATGAAATAAAAGGAATTCATGAATAAATACTGAAAAGTAACAAGGTTCAGAATTCTTCTCAAAATAAAGTATAGATGATTTCCAAGACTAAGCAATCAAAAACAAGGAAAATGGGAACAAAGAGCTAGGCGATGGCAAACAAGGAGGAGAAGGAGAGAATCTTCAAGCATCTTCTAATTTTTCTCCAAGGGAAGATATGTCCTCTTTTTAGAAAGGCTGCTGACCTATTTAATCACGCCAAAATTAGGTCAACTCGGGCTCTTTAATTTTCTCTGGCGGTGGAGCATGTGCTCCACTAGATGCTCCGTTGGGTGCTCGCGTATAAATTCGGCCCTTTTGCTCCAAATCCGCTTCTTTTTGCTCCAAAATTCCATTTAGCACCAGTCCATCCAATCTATGCTCCAAGACTTCATTCTGACCTGATAAGACTCAAAAACTACTCGAAAGACACTAAAAACGATTAGAAAACATTAGTAAATATGGGCCAAAATCATCATATATCAGCTAAACTACACGAAATATTTTGTATTCCCGGAGCCATAGGTGCAATACGATTCACAATCACATACACACCTTCTGATCCCTTGAAAGCTTGAACTACAATCAAATCACCCTCTTTCTCTTCTTGAAAAATCACCATATTCCTCCTACCAAGGTTCATGCCAAAGATTAAAGGAGTATCAAACACAAACGAGTGTAAAATACCCTCTTCCCAAGAATGTGCAGCACGAGTGTGGCTTTTAAAATCCACGTAAGGACCCATGTAGTAACACTTTGGTACAGGGCAAAAACATTGGGCAAAATTACAGAGTGTCTCGTGGCTTGATTGATCACCATATATCGTGGTTTCGTGACACCCGTATTTCGCATTTGGACATGGAACTATGATGCTTCAATGACCTTCTCCAGAGCTATATATCGTATATCACCAATAGGACATTTACAGAACGAACATTTCTTGTTCAATTTTTTGCAGCACGACGAACAAGCTAAATGTCCATTACTACACTGAAACACACAAAACAAACACCATAGAGTTAGCCAAATCAAAAACTCGACATTTATACAATTGATCTGTCACCTAAATGTTCTAATTCTGCAAATTCCATTAAGCTAATGAGCTATGCAAATCTACGAAACTTAAAACTCAGATTTATACAATTGATAAGACAGTGACCTAAATGTTCTAATTCTATAAATTCCATTAACCTAATAAGTCACACATCTATGAAACTTAAACTTAAAACTCAGAGATTTATACAATTGATGAAGCTGTAACCTAAATGTTCTAATTCTACAAATTTCATTAACCTAATAAGCTATGAATCTATGAAACTTACAACTTAAAACTCAGAGATTTATAGAATTGATGAGGCTGTGACCTAAATGTTCTGATTCTGCAAATTCCATAAAACTAACTAACCTATGAATCGACGAATTGAGGATAGTGAAACGAAAATTATGAATCAGAGAAGAAGAAGAAGAAGAAATGAGACCTGATAGATTGGTCGATTAAGTGACTCGCAACAAGTAGGATGATGTAGAATAAAATGCTAAGTCATGAAAGATTCTGGGAGAGAAGGAAGCTTCGGATATTATCACGCTGAGAAAGACTCTGGATGAGAAAGAGGTTTCAAGTACGATTTAAAAGATGGAAACAACAGGCAAGGAAGAGACATGTGGACGATGGAGATGTATTCTAGAAAAGTTGTTACGAATTTATAAAACAAACTCAGATAGTTTTATTTTCATCATCTCTTTAGATTTTTGAAGAATTCGGTTTCTTTATATCCGCCATTGAAGAGCTTGATCGAGTTTTTCATCGGTGAGACATGTACCTGTTTTTTTATGAACAGATGCTCGTGAATTCTTAATAAAGGAAGTTGTATTTCAAATTGATTTTGTTGTGATTCATTTTCTGAATTGTGATTTTCGTCATTAAAGGTATCAGAGCTAAGACGAACCTCAGAATTTACAAAAATGGTGGAAACGAGAGCTAATTCATCTCTGAGAGTTTCAAAGGTTCGCGATTTGGAAGAATCATTGAGTTTGAAGCTCGAGTTGAAGTTTGAAACGTTGATCGATAAGAAAAATCAAGAGCTGAAAGATGAATTGTTACAAGCGATTAAGGCGATGAGTACGATGCCGGTTTCTGGTAACGGAGATCCAAATCCAATTCGAAATTCACCAGCGACATCGAGAACTCAAGATTCTGCCTATAATCAAGAACAAGCAAGGAACGATCGAACGAACAATCAATCAAAATACTCAGATCTCACAAGATTGGGTAAAGTTGATTTTCCTCGTTTCAGCAGAGAAAAATACAAGGAATGGTTGTTTAAAGCTGAGAAATTTTATGTGATTGATAGAACACCGTATGATATGAGAATTCAGATTGCGGCACTACACTTTGATAGTCACGCATGAACATTTCATCAATCTTTAGTTCAATCAGCTTTTGGTGGGATGTTAGCTATGGATTGGGAAGCTTACAAAATCTTGTTGAAAGAAAGATTCGAAGATGTATTGGATGATCCAATTGCAGAACTAAAACAATTACAAGAAACGAATAGGGTTGTGGAGTATCATGAGAAATTTGAGGTGATCAAAACAAGATTGAATTTAAATGAGGATGTTTTAATGAGTGCATATTTGGCAGGTTTGAGGATGGATACACAGATGCATATTTGTATGTTTCAACCAAGATCAGTGAGACATTGTTTACTTCTTGGGAGATTATATGAAAAGGCACATCCGAAAAATTTGTCGAATTCAAATTGGATTGGTACAAAGAACAATAACAACATGCAACAATCCAGAAACTATGTACCATATAAAAAGGAAACAGATAACAAAGGAGGATGACAAACGGTGAAGTAAAAGATACATGCCATGATTCTGTGATAGAAGAATTGACGATGCAATTTGAAGATATTTTTGAAGAACCAACTGCATTACCTCCATTCAAAAAGAATCACAACCACAAGATTCCATTGATTGAAGGATCAAGTCCCATAAATCAAAGACCATACATGTATGCATTATATCAGAATAACAAAGTTGATAAAACGGTTAAGGAACTGCTAAATAATGGAACCATTCAAGCAATTTTTAGCCCCTATGCATCTCCTGTAGTCAAGCAAGATGGTACATGGCGACTTTGTGTGAATTACAAAGGTTTAAATGGCATGACTGTTAAAGATAGATTCCTCATTCCATTAATAGAAGACCTTATGGACGAATTGGGAGGTTCAAAGATTTATTCAAAGATTGATCTTAGAGCTGGTTATCATCAAGTAAGAATGGAAACAGAAGATATTCATAAAACGGCTTTTAAGACACACAGCTGCCATTATGAATATATTGTTATGCCGTTCGGTTTTACAAATGCTCCGATTACATTTCAGGGATTAATGAACTCGGTGTTCAGGGAATATTTGAGGAAGTTCGTGTTGGTGTTCTTTGATGATATATTGGTTTATAGTGAATCAAAAGAGATGCATGTTCACCATCTGCAAATAGTCTTCACTTTGATGAGGGAAAATAATCTGTATGTGAAGAGAAGTAAGTGTGCATTTGCTACAGAGAAAGTAGAGTATTTGAGACATTATATTCAAGTTGAAGGCATATCTACTGATCCAAACAAGATTAAGGCAGTGTCTGAGTGGACAGTACCACATAATTTGAAGCAGTTGAGAGAGTTTCTTGGATTGACAGAGTATTACAAAGGTTCGTCCGTAATTTTGGTGCCATAGCCAGACCCTTAACGGCATTAACGAAGAAAGATTCGTTTTTATGGAATGAAGAGGCTCATGAATCTTTTGACCAACTTAAACGAGCTCTTTGTCAAGCACCAGTACTGGCTTTACCTCTGTTTGATAAGATGTTTGTGGTTGAAACTGATGCGTGTGGTCAGGGAATCGGTGCAGTTTTGATGCAAGAAGGATATCCTTTGGCGTATATCAGCAGACACTTGAAAGGGAAACAAAGACATTTGTCCATTTATGAAAAAGAATTGTTAGCCGTGGTTTTTTCTGTTCAGAAATGGCGCCATTACCTACTTCTAGGGCATTTCATCATCAAAACGGATCAAATAAGCCTTAAGTACTTGTTGGAACAACGTTTAAATACACCAATTCAACAAGAATAGCTTCCCAAGTTGTTGGAATTCGATTATGAGATACAATACAGACAAGGAAAAGAAAATATAGCTACAGATGCGTTATCAAGGGTGGAAGGTGCAGAAGTTTTACATATGGCTATGTCTATGCTAGAATGTGATCTTCTTAAAAGCATACAAGACAGTTATGAAAATGATGCAGAGGTTAAAAATATTATTGAAGACTTAAAGAAGAAACCGGGGGCTAAAAGATTTTATTCATGGAGTTAGAATATTTTACGAAGAAAGAGTAAAATTGTAGTTCCATTGGTGTTGGAAATTTGAAATGCTATACTTCAATGGTTACATTGTTCTGGTAGTGGAGGTCATTCAGGTCGTGATGCTACTAATCAGAGGGTGAAAGGTGTGTTTTATTGGAAGGGTATGTCGAAGGATATACAAGCATTCATCCAAGGCTGTAGTGTTTGTCAAACATGTAAATATGACAATGCAGCATCACCGGGATTGTTGCATCCTTTACCAATTCCAGAAGCTAATTGGTGTGATTTGTCTACGGATTTTATTGATGGTCTGCCTTATTCTGAGGGAAAATTGGTAATCTTGGTGGTGGTGGATAGACTGAGTAAGGCAGCACATTTTAAAGCATTGCAACATCCTTATACTGCAGTTACAATGGCTCAAGCATTTTTGGACACTGTTTTCAAACTCCATGGATGTCCAAGGTCTATAGTAAGTGACCGAGATTCGATTTTTCTCAGTGAATTTTGGAGGGAATTGTTCTCATTACAAGGGGTTTCACTGCAATTTTCTAGTGCTTATCATCCTCAAAGTGATGGACAAACTGAAGTGGTTAATAGGTGTGTAGAGACCTATTTGCGATGTATGTGCAGCGACAGACCCTATTTGTGGAGTAAGTGGCTTCCCTTGGCAGAGTATTGGTACAATACAAAATTTCATACGTCCATACAATCGACACCATATGAAACTGTGTATGGACAAAGTCCTCCTATTCATTTACCATACTTGCCGGGAGAATCTAAAGTAGCAGTGGTTGCAAAAAGTTTGGAGAAAAGGGAGCAAATGTTTCTTATTTTGAAGTTTCATTTATTCAGGGCTCAACATCGTATGAAGCAGTTGGCGGATCAACATAGGACTGAAAGAGTACTTGACATTGGTGATTATGTGTATATCAAGTTATAACCGTATAGACAGCAGTCTGTTGTATTGAGATCAAACCAGAAGTTAGCACCAAAGTATCATGGACCTTACAAGGTGTTGGATAGATGCGGTTCAGTGGCTTATCGTTTGGAGCTACCTGCAGGATCTCAAATCCATCCGGTCTTCCATGTTTCACAACTGAAGGTTCTAGTAGGGAATGTCCACACTACTACTCAATTGCCTTCTATTTTGACAGATGTGATGGTGAAAGAAGCAGAAGCAATATTGGAAAGGAAGATGGTGAAACGTCAAAACAAACCAGTGACAATGGTGTGATCAAATGGTCAAACGAAACGATGGAAGAAGCTACGTGGGTACAATATATAATATGAAATTTCAGAAAACCATTTCAATATAAAAATTTTTAATTTTAGTTTGTCTCTTTCATATGAATTGAGAAACAATAAAGTATAATTTCAGTCAAATAAAATATAAAATTTAATGGGAAATTTGGAAAAAAGAAGACAATTTACCATCCAAACGAGGACAAGAAAAGCAAAAGCAAGAATTAGGTGTTGAAAGTTTTCCGATGATGTCTAATCAGTTTTCATTCTCCGGAATAAATTGGTTTTGAAAGTTTGAGTAATTTAGTGAGCATATTCATATTTTAACGCGATTTGTCTAGTTGTTTTATCTCCTAAAAGTTCGAGCTACTGTAATCGGTACTTGAAGGCTTAGTTTTGGGATTATCCTTCCTGGTTACCATTTCAAATATATATTATCAGATAGGCAACAAACAATATAAATTTAGTTTGATTTTTTGTAGCTCTTTTGTGAAAGCTGATCAATATAGCTGCAACATCTGTGCTACAACAATCTATTTTTGCCTTCAAATTACTCCAAAAATCTATCCGAGAAATGTGACGGATACATAAAACGCGACGTTATGGTTGCAGCTACCACATTAACATAAGCAAGAATTCATAAAAGAGACGAGTCTATTCGCTTCCGGCATAACCATTCTGTATCATCGACTGCTCAGATGGTAAGTTCTTATTAGCTTTCTTGGTTCCTTCAACTTTCCAAAGATCCCAGACTTTGGTTTTCGGTGGAGGAGTACCATCTCCAATTGGCGCGATTAGTCCTGGTTTCCCATCATCGATCACAGTGTCGATTAAGCCGTATTCTTTCGCCTCCCATGGATTCAAGAAATTATCACGGTCTGTGTCACCTTCAATCTGTGAAGGGATAGCAGCATAAGGTTGAAAGGAAAGAATCATGTAAAAGAACCGAAAAAAATAATAACTTGAAAATATATGCAAATACCTCGGATTCAGGCTTCCCGGTGATTCTAGAGAAGATTTTGTTTAGTTTAATCTTATGGTACATCATTTCTCTTATGCGTATGCTCATATCCGTAGCCTGAAAGTACACATTAAAGGTTTATGTTATCTAACACTTTTTCAGATCATTAGCGAAGCATATAAAACAGATCAAATACCGTACTTTGCCTCCGGCAGTACCAAGTGGCTGATGGATCATAACTTTAGAGTTAGGCATGCAATACCGTTTCCCTTTTGAACCAGAAGCAAGTAGAAACGCACCCATAGATGCAGCTAGCCCTAAGCAAACAGTCGATACATCCGCCTTGCATTGTTTCATTGCATCATATATTCCCATCCCTTATAAAAGGGTCAAAACATTTCAAATAACTGAAAACTCGAGATCCACACACAGTAGAAATGATAAGAATATGGCGGAAATGGGAATGAACATACCAGCAGTAATAGATCCACCAGGTGAATTGATAAACAATGTGATGTCTCTCTCTGAGTCTTCAGCATCTAGTAACAAGAGCTGACTTATAACCAAATCTGCTGTCATATCATCCACCTGAACAATACCAAATTCTAGAAAGCTGAGTCGCAGTAGAACATTATCGAATTGATCAAACAATTTATTGAGTTGATCAAATTCCCCATGTTAAGGAGTTGGTAGAAACAGCTTATCCTACATCAAATGCTCCATAACTCATTCTAATAAGCACAAACCAATCTTTTTCCTTCAAGAATACAAAAACTTGCACAAAACATCAAATTTAAGCAAGCTGAGTCGCGGTAGAACAAAATCTCAAAAACTCTACTCTCCAAGTCTCATCAAACAAGTTATCGAGTTGATCAAATTCACGTGCATTCTATACTATTCAAGTATGTTGAGGAAATGCTAAAAACAGCTTAAACTACATCAAATACTCCATTAATCATTTGATAAGCACAAAACATCAAATTCAAGCAAGCGAGGAAATGCTAAAAACAGCTTAAACTACATCAATTGCTCTAATAAGCACAAAACAATATTTTTTTCTTTAAGAATCAAGAATTCTGATACAAGTTGTTGTAAGAATCACAAAAGCAATACAACAACACTAAAAACAAAACTTTCATGAACAAGCTCAAGTTTACAAAATCCCAGAGCCAAAGAATATTTCAATCTCTCTGATTATACAAGACAGAAAATTCAATTTCATATTCCACACAGAGCAATTCTACCATATCCAGGAATTTTTTAAAAAGGGGAAATGTTTTTTGAGAAGTAACCTGAGAACCGAGAAAGACGATTCTTTGACGGAGCAACATGTTTGTGGTATCGAGTTCTTCAAAACTTGGAAGCCGTGAAGGAGATTGAGCAACGGAATCAACAGAGAAGCTAGACACATCCCAGTTACTAGATAGAGTTTGTCTGGGTTTAGATAAGTTCATTGAAGACCTAATACAAAAGGGCTTTGCATTTTTAGGGATTCTCTGGTGACGAATTGGGGAACTAAGTGTTTTTGATGGATTGAAAAGACAAATTGGGTTTGATGTTGAAGATGAAGCGAGACGTAAACTCATCTCCATTGTTTTTAAGTTCTAAGATTTCTAAAGAGGATGAAGCAACTGATGGGGCTGTTTGTTGCTGGAGTTAGACATAAAACACTGTCGTATCAAGGACCAAAATTGGTGTAGGTTTGTAAACGCTGTCGTGTCAAGGACCAAAATTGGTGTAGTTTTGTACTTGGGTTGCGTGTATGATTCTTCTACTCTCTTGTTGATTTAGAGGTTTCAATCTTAAACATCATACTCAAGTACTAACTTCCAATTCTAAACAATTTTGGAGACTTGGCTACTTTGGATTTTAGTTTTTTTATTTCCTTCAACTTGTTAAAGTGTCTATCTTATAATTAGTTATATGGATAAAAAGTGGAGTTAGTTTGATAGATATCCAAAAATTTGAAGTTTATTTGTAAAATGACATAGTGGCAAAATCGTAAACAAATGGCTCCGATTTCACTTCTGTTAATAAATATCATGTTAGTTTATTTGAGAACACATATTTTTAACGTTAAGTTTTATACCATTTTAAAGTTTGCAACAGCGGTTTTAAAAACAATAAAGAAACAGAAAAAACTGAAAACTACAAGTTGTACATAGGTAAAAAAAAAAGACAAAAGAACGAATAACACAGTTTTACATGATATTATGCTATAGGTAAAATAACACGTCCGAAATCAGTTTCCCAACTTTCGATTTTGTCACCGCATCATTCTGCATTATAAACTTCAAAATTTGGCAGCCTAGCAAAGAAGCTCACAAAGCAACTAGAATAAATCTCTTCTAGAATAGATGAGTTAAAATCAGTTTTGGTTTCAGAACATATTCTATTTTTCAAGAAATCTAATTAGTTTAACCAACGTTATTCTATTTCCATTTTCTAAGATTTTAGAACAAGTGAATCCACTTGATCTATATTTGATTTAGTTTAACAGTTAGTTTGATTAGGTTTCTGATTAAATCCCAAATGTTTACCTCTAGTATAATAGTAATAATCTATGACATAGTTCACAGATAAATGACCAAACCCATTAATATTTCAGAGACTAAAAGTTTCTAAAAAGAAATTTAAAGGTTATTAAGAGCTCCCATAAGCACATTAACAGTCTTGACACCAAAAAAAAAAGAAAAAGAAAAAGAAGAAGAAAAGATGAGATAAATGTCTGGGCAATATGTTATGCAAACACAAAGGTCCCCAACAGCATTTTGTTCTCACTTCCGCAGAAAAGCAACCGTTGCCACACGCGATCCTACAGAACCACCAAACATAAATGTCGGGTATGTCCTAACATGGCTGAGATACTCAAACGGAGGGCTTGATGCTTCAGAGTCAGAAGGAAGAACATTGGTCGCGTCATCTCCATCTCCTCTACATAAGTTTGATTTTCTGATGTTAAAATTCTCCACTTCTTCCACGAGTTCGTCCTTTGTGTGGTTACAAGATGTGATCACCTTTAATAGAAGCGGAAAAAAAAATTCAGATAAACACAGAGGCAGTTGTTTAAAGTGTTCAGCGGCAAAAGGATCAGGAAAGAAGAGTGTAAAACTTATTTGCATTAAAGATTTTGACTAAATATTATTTAGGAGTTGGAGATTGTTTTACCAATAGTCCACCAGGAGCAACCAGCTTGGACACTGAATCCCAATACATGACCCTGAAGCAGATAAATGGGAGTGTCGTTAGTAACCAAATCTATCCGAGGACCGAAATATGTGTGCTCCGTAATAGAAAGCAAGTGTGGTACCTTTTGACAGGGCCATCAGGATGCAAACCAATGGCATCTAAAGTTCCTTTGTCCATTACCAGCTTGAACTGCCTTTCCAATTTAGTATCAAGGATATCATCAACCTAAGAAAGCGAACCGTTAGTTCCACCACATAGAGCATCTTAGATCTATTTTTCCCAAATCTGTTTTAACATCTTGTGATGCTCATTACAGTAAGCACAGCTAACTAGTTTATAGTGAAGATTTAGTGTTCTATACTACTAGATGCTAATGTGTGTAACCAACATATCCCATTGCTTAGTCAAGGCCAGTTACCATTTCAAAGAAGAAGAAATGTACACAGGAAAAACTACGCTATTACTCTAATTATTGCATTTGGACTTTTATGGAGGAAGACTCCTTGTCATGGGTTCTGCAAACCTAATCAAGCTAAACAAAGTCATACCATGAAACAGATATTTGGAAAGCCATCACGTTGGGAGAGATGTTGAGCAAGTTCTACAGCCCCTTCACTATAATCAGTACCGGTTAAATCAGAGAACCTGAACCAGAAAAGTGCAAGGGTGATGAGATTAATAATTGTCAAGAAAAGAGTAGAGACTAAATATAAGATTCTGGTGGGACATGCGCTAGTGTGTAAATGTTCTGTTCAAGTAAAAATTATCAATGCTAACGCTTCACTATAATATAAAATCCAGGTTTTGGGTTTCCATAACATTAACGAAACAAGCTTGAGGGTAAAATGTCTTAAGCATACAGATATCGGTTCACCGCATAGGGAAACTTCAGCCTGCTACTTCTGATCACTATTCTCAATATACTTTTGAGTCTTCAAAGAAACAAAAGAAATCCAAAACAAATTGACAAAATTCCATAATTCATTCCAACACTATCTATCTTCTATAGAAATTTCCTTTATCTTGGCAATCGGCTAATGTAAAATGACGAATAACATAGTTGATAGTACCCATGGAAAAGGGCACAAAGAAAATATCACATACAGTAATGACACATAGTTAAGCATTTAAGGCCAGAGCATGAGGAAAATGTTTTAGAAACTCACCCTTCCTTAGCAAGTTGATGAAGAAGCAAACCATTTCCAGTACCAAGATCAAGAACATTCCAACTAGACAAATACTTATCAGCCTGATCATTCACCTCAGTTTCCACACCAGTTTCGGACATGTTCCGTTTCTCAATTTCAATGCACAAATCTTTTGTCCAAGAAGTAACAATCTCCATAACATCATCTCCAAACCTAAAATTACACCAACAAACCAAAATCAAAGAATTTCAAATCATCTTCTCTCTTAAATTCCATCATCAAAAACTATAAAGAGATCTAAAAATTTACCAAACTTCTCCAGCATGACCATGCTCTCTGAAATTAGTGAGCTCATCCGAATACGCAGCGTCCCAATAGCTTTGAAGACCAAGCATTGACTGACCACCTCCATCAGCATCTGGCTCTTCCTTATCAGAACTATACACACCATTTCAAAATCATCAATATATTCAACAGACTCGGCGTATTTTAGAACATTGTTAAAACCCTAAGATCTGTAATTCGACATTTCTAATCCAAAGATTTCAGCGGATTTTTTCACCATTTTTATTTTCGGAGAAACAACAATCAGAAACCGACATGAACCTATAATCTGAAGAGACGCGGAAATTAGCGGAGGAGAGAGCCTCGGCGGCGTCAGCGTGACGTTGATCGTCATCGAGAGTGCTTCCATACTCGCTTTTGATCGACCATGAATCTGCTGCAATAGATCGATCGTCGTCGGAAGCTAAACTATCGGTTGTCGTTGCCGCGGCGGCTCTGGCTTGTTGCTGAGGAGTCGTCTCAGGTTCTTCTGGTAACAATCTGATTCCCGCCATCACAGATTCAACGCTAAAGGAAAAGGGGAAAAAAAGTACAGTTCCTTTTTTTGACGGAGTCGATGATGAAATCCCTACTTTGCTCTTCTTCTTCTTTGGATATATGTATTCTGCTAAAAAATCTTAAAAAACTAACCTTTCTTTATTACTTTGGAAGATAAAATTTACATACAAAACCATCAAATAGGATAGTGTTTATGAGGGACAGTAATTTCCTATTTTGACGGAGTCGATGATAAAATCCCTACTTTGCTCTTCTTCTTCCTTGGATATATATATTCTTCTAAAAAATCTAAAAATCTAACCTTTCTTTAATACTTTGGAAGATAAAGTTTATATACAAAACTATTGCTTAGGATAGTGTTTATGAGGGACAATAATTTTTTTTTGGAAACAAAATTACAAAATGTGTTGTATCAAATCCTTTATTTTTCTTTTTAATATTTATCGATAATCTATTAGATGAAATTCGATTTTGTTTTTTAAATTTTGATGATTTTGGCTGTCCATTTGGCGCGAAATAAATTTTTAAAATGCAATATTTTCGTAAAATACACAGAAGTAATAATTTCACTTTTAATATTTATAGGCAAAATATTTAAGCTTAGCTTATATATTAGAATTAACTAATATTTCTTTTATTTTGCTAGAATTTATATTTTTTATTTTTATTTTGACAAACAAACCATTTCATTAATAAACAAATATATGTGTCATATATTAAAGACGATAATAACATAAAAATGAATTTGATGATGCTTTCCGAAATAAAAGCTTATTAACTAACAATAGATTACATCCATTATTTTTCTTCTCTGTCTTCGATCTTCTTTTAATGTAAATTGTGTGTTCGGCTAGCAACTCTTGGCTATACGATTGTAATAGTAATATTACTATTACAAAATTATTTTCTTTGATCAAGTTCATATTAAAAAAAATTCAACACCACAATTAAATAAAAAAATTATATAATTAGATGTCCAATCTAGAAAAACAAAGTTTATAATGTTAACTTCGATATAGTGTTAGAAAAGTGGGCTAAACAATATATCTTTCAATAATCTTTATTAGAAAAAACTTATGAAGTCTATCTAGGAACAGATCAAACTCATCATCTAAGATAATGGAGAAAGTTAGCTAAACCATATAGGAACTGTTTTGTTTTTCTGTTTTTTCTTGTTTTTTTGGATAAAAGACTTTCTATCTGTCAAAACCAAAAGTTCAACTATTGAACATAATATCCACAATATGAATTAAAAGATATCAAAGTAATTATACTATGAAATCCTTGGTTTCTTATCCAACCCATATTATCATTCCGTTTCTCATTTCTTACGACGTCTCATATAATCTAGAACAAAAAATGTGAAATTATAATTAAAAAGTAATGTTGCACCGATTGATTGGATGGTGAAGCGGTTCAAATCTGATTAGAATGCAATACGATCACTATTTTTATTATTCTTTTCTTGTGAATAAGAGGATGAAAATCATGAGAATTATTCTCTTTGAGAGTTTTTTTTTCTCTAGATTTCTCTAGGTCACTTACTCTATTTTTCAATAGATTATATTATTGATTGGCTATACTCTTTAGTAGAAGCTCTATATCTTTAAACATTAGAAAAAATTATAAGAGATACATATAAAAAATATTGTTAATTCTTCAAACAATAATAATAAATTAAGTTGTTATATATATATATATATATTATTGAAAATATTACATGATTTTCTACATAGTAACACAAAAAAAAATTAAAAATCTTTTTTTATAGTAGTAAAAAAGAAACACAATATAAACGAGGTCTCTTTAAATCTGATTTTATTATTTCATTTTTAAATTTTTATTTTTCTAAATACATACTAATAAAATAAAAATAAAATAAAATTGTTATATTTCTCTTGTAGTGTTATAAATGAAATACAGTAGAAAGAACAATAAAAGAAGTTGTTATCTTTCTCTTATAATGGTAGAAAAGAAACACAATATAAACGAAAATATTTGAGATATTATCATAAATTTTATTTTTCTCCACTTCCCATTTATCCCTAATTGATAATCTCACTAAATGATGTCTATATTTTATATTCCCATTAATATTTATGTTCTCATGAACTGATATATTCTCTCTTAAAATGTGTTTATATTTTATACTCTCATTGACATTCTCACTAAATTTATATTCCCACTAATATTTTATATAATAAATCATTTAAACTACACCTTAGTCACTTACTCTATTTACCAAGACTAAATCCGGAGAAAATATATACTGAGAAAACACAATAACCAGTATGGAGAAGAAGAGATGGAGCAACAACGAGCAGTAGAACAAGTCCCAGGCGCGCTGCAACAGGAAGAACAAAGCCGAAGAGGATAAGGGAAGATGATCGAGCTACGAATTTAAACACCATCCATAAGCTTTACAGAACCAACGACAGAACCCACAACCAATAGATCCTTTCGAACCGAAGAACCCGAGCTAGAGCTCACCAGAAATACGACAAAGAGTAGCAAATCCACGATGAGCTTCAAGGCCAAATCACGAACCCAAGCCCAACCCAATTAGAGAACTGTCCTCAAGCATCTAGGAAAGGGAGAGACTAGTGAGAACAACGAAACTCAGACATCAAGACAGCCAAACTCAAACCTCCAAGCGACCATGAGCTGCACTAAAACAAGATCTAGCTCCCCCACCTTGCAAACCCCAAGAACTAGTAGCCGATGGAGGATAACGAAGGGAAAGGAGTCCCTTCTCTGCCGGTGGAGAAAGCCATCGACACCAGAAAGGGAGATCGAACAGGCTTAACTTTGCGGTGGCTGCTAGGTTGAATGGGAAAGTCGCCGCTCAGTGGTCTAATCTTGAAAATTGTGATATTTGATATTAATTAGCTGGTATTTTAAGACATATCCATGGAGGCATCAAAACTTAGAACTATTCTCCTGTGGTCTATTTCAACAAATCTCAGTTGTAGAAGGCAACACTTCAGTAGTTCCTAATAATTAGGGTAATCTCTCTCTCTCTCTCTCTCTCTCTCTTTCTCTCTCTCTTGATCGTTTTTGAGAGATTTGTTTCAGTTAGAGCTCACTGATTTAAGAATTCCATATTGATCTCGTGAAAAGAATATTTTTTGGTAAATCACACACACCTATATATAATAGATGTCTAAAATTAAAAGATTTAAAGAAATATATATTTTTGTATGCTTATGTTTTTAATACACATATTAGATTTAATTCAACACAGATTTACAAAAACAAATAATGGACATATATACATTGTAAATATATATATATATATATATCTCGTAGTAATAATTTTGTTGGGTTTCTGAAAGCTCAAATCCATTTCTCATTTCCGCTTTGAGCCAAGTGGTCAAATCCGCACAGATTTGTTATTAATCCCAAAATAATTTATACTAATTGTTGACTGACTTGATTTTTATATTAGACAATTTCTAATCTTCCAATGCAGGATGTTGCTTTATATATCAAGAATCATCTCGTCAAACCAAGGATCACAAAACTTAATCTCCTCTTCGGCCAAAACCTTGGGACCCAGATACCAGCACCCCTTAACCGCGTGGTCATATTAAGAGCTCCTTCCACACTGAATATGCATAGCCCACATCACTTTCTTTGTCCACAATTTTGATAATCGCTTTGATATCATTTGTTGGGTTTCTGCAAGGCTAAGTTAACTTCACATTAGTATGATATTGTCTGTTTTGGACCAACCAAGTGGGCAAACTCACACTGATTTGTTATTGGGCTTCTTCCCAAAATTTCTCGTATATGATCCTCTTATCATCATTATTACTATCATCAGCATTAATTTTAAGGAAAATTGTGGATCCTTGCTTTTAGATAGATAATTACAGTATCTAGTATATGGTGAAAAATGTTTAAGAGGAAAAATCACAGATTCATTTTTTTTGCAGAAAAAATGTGGATTTCTAATCTTATAAAAATTACAAATTTGTAGTTTGCTGAGAAAACTACATAATCAACTTTTGGCGGTATAATTATTAATCCGTTTTTTGTGGAAAATTATGTATTTCTCATTTTGAAAAAAAAAATACGAATTTGCATTTTTGTGAAAAATAACTGAATCAATTTTTTTGCGGATGATTGCGAATTTCTCTTTTTTGGTAAAAATAATTATGATACAAGCATATAAATTGTGGTATCGCATTTTGGCGAGAAAATTGCATATCCGCATTTTTCTGAAAAATTACATATCCACATTTTTGGCATTTTGATCCACATTTCAATATTCTATCGGTTTACACATTTGATTTGGTTGAGTTTGATTAGATTCAAATTGATTAAGTTTGTTTGATTAAACATTTAAGAAAATGATGGGTTAGAGCGTTAAATGGGCAACTTATTAACCTATTACAATTCAACTCATTTAACCCACTTACCCATCAACCCAATTGACTCATCAATAAATTATGATCAAAATATTCAACTCATTAGGATATATGGCTTGGGTTGGGTTGAGTCAACATATACCAATAAACTTGGACCCATTTTGACATCCCTAAAAATAGTTGGAATACTATTGTTGAAGAATGTATTACACAATGAGGATTCTACTCATGATTTTCTCTCTTGAAAATGAAATAATGATTGAATGAGTAATAGCAAAACCTGATTCTTGATAAATATTTTTCTAATTTTAATAAAGTGTATTGCTTATTTATTTTAGATTTTTCTATTATCGTAAATAAATAAATAACATACACATCTTGAAAAATAATATAGTGAAATTTAATTATGTTTCAATCCTGAGATCACATACATAAAATTTAATGTATAAATTTGAGTTGAAGGGATGATGTTAAGACATAATTTTTGATAAGATAAATCTAAAATATATAACTATGTCTTTTTAAAAAGTGACATGTGTTCAAATTTGAAAAAACAAAATATCATTCAATGGATAAGAGTTCCTAGTTTTATGTTAATCCAGTAGTAAATAATATTCATGGATAAGAGAACTTACAAAATAACTCTCAAAATTGAGAAAACCTATATCAAGCAATGGATCAAATATATATTAGTTACTAGAATGATAGAAGAAAAAAAAAGGCAAAAAACCCAAAGAAACAGAACATTTTTAGGATGTCAAATTATTATTTAGAGTTAGATCTAGAGAAATGACTTTATAGGAGGGAACATTAAAGCTCAAAAAATTAGATAATATAATATTTTTATTATTAAAATAGGTGTGTCCAAGTGATACATGTCAAATGAAATTTTTTATGATACGTCTTACCATAAGTCATAGTCTCATAACCATAGAAAAGTTCACCATGCATGGTCTATATATATATATATACCCAAAAGAACAGCAGAAGAAATATATATATGATAACAAAATGAGATTATTAGTATATGTTATTCTTTTGTGTCATACATCGTTTTTAAATAAAAAAGTAACGTCATTAGATGATGATACTGATTTATTTAAACATCAAGCGGTAAACAATACCAACAGTATTATTGTAAAAACAATCATAGTAGACCAATTTTAAAACAGTTCAACAGGCTATTGATTATATTCCGTCGAACAATTTTAAAACAGAACAACAGGCTATTAGTTCAATATTTTTTCTAATTAAAAAATTAAAAATATAAATTAAGCAATGTATTTTAAAATTTATGTACATTTTTTTTGAACTAATCCTTATTAATAGTTTTAAATTATAGATCATAATATTTTTAAATTAATGTATACAAAATTTAATCTATTATTTATAGACACAAAATTCTTTAATTAAAGTTCATAAATTATAATAAAACTTATTAATACTTTGATTTTATTTTAAATAATACAAATAGAAGATGAAGTATTCGAAATTGAATAACGTGTCGAGAATAAATTGAATAAGTTATTGTCATGTGAGAGTTGATCTGTCCCGCTCAAAAATTTCGAATGGCGAGATCCAGTAACATGTCGGCACCTCTGATTCAAACGAGGTATTCTTTAAAATACGTAGTCGAGGTTGACAAGTGTTTTTGGTCTGTGTGAAATTCTTGAAACTTAAACTGAAATTAAAGTTAGCATTGTTATCCAAATCAACATATGGAATCACTTTTGTCGATCCAAATCATTCATCAACAACGCTTGTAATATTGTAAGAAATCATAAACCATTTATTCATTTGAATACAAAGACACAAAGATAGCATGCAAAACAACAACTACAACAAGACAACAAAGCACCATGAGACGAAAGAAAGAAATTAAGCATCATATAAAATGATATAATTGGATCATAAATTAGTTCTTACGAAGCACGATGAAGTACTGCATTCCAGGTTTGGCATTCTGGAGGTGAGAGATCTCTTGGCGTGCCTTGACCTCGACGAGCTCAAAGGCTTTCCTCATGGCTTCAGGTCCGAAATGTGCGGATAGGATAGCTCCAAAGGAAGCCCTAAAAGACACGGCCAAGATCTTGGGGTCTAACGGAAACTCCCCACTTGGGTGGATGATATCTTCTAAAGCTTCGATCGTAAACTTGCCGTTCTCCTCTATGATTTGCCTCATCTCGCATTCTTCTGCAATGTAGAATGGAATGCTGAAAGAGTCCACCTTGTCTTGCTCGATGACACCCCTTTTTATTAAACAAAAAAAGATCATGTTAGTAGTTATGTAATTGTAGGTAACTAGTTAAAGATCAAAATAATTAGTGAAAATGTACCTGTTGAGCAAGATCATTAAGAGAATCTCCGATGAAATCCATAACTATTCCTTTGGAGGTCTCAGACATCTTAACTCCATCTATTAGACATGATCCAAAAATCAACATTAATCCTCCGCGGACAAGCTCTTCAGCTCGAGCATCTAATAGATTCTTGGTGTCGATCGAGTACTGATCAAGATACGCTTTCTTGACCACTTAGTTGAACCCAGTGCAATGTATGTCCTTGTTCCATAGAGGAGAATCGCGGTATGTGATTCCTTTAGGGATTTTGGAGGTGAAATGGAATGCATAATTGATAACTCCTATGTGAAACTCTTCTTAGGAATTAAGAACACGGTCAAAGAAGGAACCTGGAACCCCGGCACTATAGTATTGTCTGCTCGGAGGAAGTGCCTGAAAGAGAGTGTTGAAATCGTTGTTCGCAAAGTCATTGAAGAGGACTTGCACTACAAGAAAACAGCGATTTAGCGACTACATCTGACGACTATATATTTAGTCGCTAAATTTTGCGACTAATTAGCCACTAAACAGCGACTATTTTGCGACTAAAAATATTTAGTCGTAAATCAGTCACTTTTATGCGACCAATGGTTGTAGTCGGTAAAATAATCGCTAAATTAGCGACTAATTTATGACTATAACGCAGATGGGAGACATTAGTCGCCAAATAGTCGTTAAGATTTCGACTATTTGGCGACTAATATTGATATTAGATTAAATTAAATATAAACCGTTGAGTAGTCGCCAAGTAGTCGCTAATTTAGCGACTAATTTGTGACTAAATTTGATATTAAATTAAATTAAATATAAATCATCGAGTAGTCACCAAGTAGTCGCCAATTTAGTGACTAATATGCGACTACATTTGATATCTTTATCTCTTGTTTTATCAGTCTCTCGACACTTAACCTATTCCCACTCATTCACCAATTCCTCCACTGGCAAGAGCTCGTTCAGACTATGATTACCTCATCAAACTCCTCCTCATCGGCGATAGCGGTAAGTTTTCACCTCTCTACCCTCTTTAGAAGTAAACGAGGCATGTCGGTTTCTATCTCTCTGCCAATCGATCAGCCATTCCAGCTTCTTCTTCTGTTTTCCCTCGCCATATCAGCTCCGAATCAGGTGATAAATCGTTGCTAGAGTTTTTTCATTTTCAGATCTTGGCTTGGGACTCTTATCCGCGGAGGATTTAGATTCAATTCATGGGATAGGGAAGGAGGCTGTATCGTCGCCGTCGATACATATTCATGGCTACACAAAGGCGCTTTATCTTGTAGCCGAGAGCTCTGCAAAGGATTACCCACCACAAGGTTCGTATCAAGTTACTTGATAAATCCAGATTTAGATTGATTCGTTTTTGTTTTTCCCCAAATTTAGAAATTGGGTTTCTTTGGCTCGAAGTGTTTGTGTCTCATTTCGTTAAATAAACCCTGAAAAATCAAAGCTTTACGATTTTAATTTCTCCAGTTACTGTAAGGGAATAAGATTTGACATTACTAATCTTTAAGCTATGTTGTCTTGTTTCTCCTGTTCTGATAATGGGTTTACTTATTGGTGACTAATCTTTCAGGCATATTCAATACTGTATGCATAGAGTGAATTTACTTCGACATCATGGAGTGAAGCCTATTATGGTCTTTGATGGAGGTCCGTTACCGATGAAACTAGACCAAGAGAATAAGTGTGCTAGGTATGCAAACATTGGCTAACTAGTATAGACACAATGTGCAAATCTGTGAGTTTATCATTGAACAAGTTTCAGACCAAGTCACTTCTTTTGTATAATAATCAAGTTCAGGTCTAGAAAGGAGAATCTTGCACGTGCATTGGAGCATGAAGCAAATGGAAATTCTTCGGCTGCTTATGAGTGCTTTTCAAAGGCTGTAGATATTTCACCTTCTATTGCACATGAGTTGATACAGGTAACACAAGATAATTAATGGATTTTGTCTTTAATTGTTTTGTTATCAATCACTTTGAACTATCTATTTTTTACCATGGAAGGTTCTAAGGCAGGAGAATGTTGATTACGTTGTTGCTCCTTACGAGGCTGATGCACAGATGGCATTTTTGGCTATTACTAAGCAAGTTGATGCGATTATCACTGAGGATTCTGATCTCATACCTTTTGGCTGCCCAAGAGTAAGCTTTTTCTGTTACAATTTGCACCAGTTCATCAGTATTTCCACTTCCCTTTACTGGTAGATATAATGTCAATTCCTTATCCATCCTAGTGTAGTATGATCTCTGCTTTCAACTATCAATTTCTTCTATGTTGCAGATCATTTTTAAAATGGACAAGTTTGGGCATGGTGTTGAGTTTCAAGCCTCCAAGCTACCAAAAAATAAAGTCCTTTGTCTTTCTGGATTTTCAAGCCAAATGATTCTCGAAATACACCACTTATTCCGTTTTTTAAGACAAGGAAGAAGAGTTAAAATCAAAAGAGTTAATTAAGCCAAGTTTTTTCTTGAAGATTGGTATCTACTTTTTTTTTTAATTATGTTTTTAGGAGGATGATGTATTTTTATTTTTAGTTATGTTTTTAATTTTATTTTGTAATACAGTTTTTTTAAATCATGGTTTCATAATAATAAATATCGTATTTTTAATTTTACTATCAATTCATTTCAAAAAATCATTATTCATAACTTAAATATATTTAAAAATTATTAATAAAATATAAATATTATTATATTCGTAGTCGCAAATTAGTCGTAGCGTAGTCACTAAATAGTCGCTAAATTTAGCGACTACGCTACGACTACTCTTACGACTACGAACATTAGTCGTAATGTAGTCGCTAAATAGCGACTAATCTTACGACTACTAATTTTAGCGACTAAGGATTAACGACTAAATGGTTTAGTCGTTATTTAATCGCTATCTGCGATTTAGCGACTATTTGGCGACTATTGCTGTAGTCGCCAAATTGCTGTTTTCTTGTAGTGTTGGAACTCGATGTTATCAGCCGGATTTTGTCCGGTTTCTCTAAGGTAATTGACTCCCACAGCATCTATTATGTTTTGGACTGCCACAAAAGTATTAGGTCCACTCGCACAACCGAAGTCTGCTACACTAAAGTGATCAGAAATCAACTCGAGGTTGAGTTTCGCATAGATTGCCTCGTTCATCTTGTCTTTAGCCGCTTCAAGCAGCGCTCTCTATAAAAACACAAATCAAAGAGGGGATTGTTAATACATTTTAGGAATTCTTAAAATGTTTTTTCTAGACAAGTTAAAGATGATTTAGATGTATATAAACCTGATACGAAGAATGCTGGTTGTAACTCTCGGGACCTCCTCCTCCAATCATGACCCATTTTGTAGTAGAAGACATGATCCAGTTTGATACTTAATTTGTGATGAGAACTGTGATAATATGTGGACGCCTCTATGCTTATTTATACTAATATTCATTGTGTTATCTCTTTCTTAAAAGAGCGAATTGGGATTTAATTATAAAACTAAACATGTGAAAATGGTTTCTCTAATACCCATGTAAATAATAATAACAGTCAACAACTCCGCACTGACTCGTATACAGTAGTATAATTTTAGTAGACTCCTTGTGTTTTTAACATTTCTGTAAAACCAAAATCGCATCATTTTTTAATTTCTTCCCCTCTACTCGGTAAAGGTGTCCATTTAATATATGAAAATTTGAAAATGGCTGGTTTCTCTATGTAAATTAATAGCCACCGATGTCACGCTGTACTCGTCTCTATAAAATGGCTTACTTCGTTGGCATTATTTAATCTCTTTTATTGGTCACTGTTGTCATTATTTGAATTGAACAAAAAATAGAGCCTAAAGAAATGTAATATATGATCTTTTACAAACATAATAAACGTGCGAGGAAACCAACTATAAACGAAACAGCCTGGTCAATACGTACATAGGAATTGACGACAAAAAAAACAAAAACAAAAACAAAATACGTACATAGGAATAGCCTTCATCTCTTTCTCACCCAAAAAAGACATTTATATATCTACTAAATCAAAGTCACTTTCTCAAAACTGTAACCTTCTCCTTTTGACAAGAGTATGTGAATCTATTAAGCATATGGGTGAAGCCGTGAAGTAGGTGGTGGTGGACTGCAGTAAAAAAATGCTTTTATTATATTTTGCTTTTAAGAAAATGAGATTGATTTTGTGAGATTAATTTAAAAAATAAAACAAAAAAGGAAATGAGATTAATTTTAAAATTTTGTGTACAAATGTTGTAATATGGAATGAAAGGTATATGTGTTAAGAAAGTTACAGTGTGAATTTTATAATATAACAAAATTAATTTTGTCCGAAATATAAAAATATGGCTTTTATAGAACAAAAACTATATATTTTTAGGCCATGGATGGTTGGTAGATTTTAAATGGTTTTTGGTTTTTATTTTTTGGTTTTTGGTTTTCAGTTTTTGAGTTTTTTTATTTTTGATTTTTGGTGTAAATTTTAATGGAGAAACAAGTTTATTGTGGTTTTTGGTTATTTTTTAAAAATTAGAGAAACCATCAAAAAACTAGTTTTCCTAACTTTTAGGGAATCTACTTTTGTAAAATCTTGAATAGATGAAAATTAAATTTTCAAAAATATAAAACCAAAAACTGTTTCAAAAACTACAAACAATCAACTTCTTAGTTAAACACAAACTAGAGTGTGAATGGTGAGAGAGCAAATAGGAAAATTTTCCTTCTTGAAAAAAGCTTTCTTTTTAATAACAAAACAAATTTCCCACTTTGTGGTAGGACCAGAGGGAAAATCATTACTCCAAATCAGTTTAAGGTTTGTAATGGTTTGGAGTTTGAAATTTATGGTTCACAATTTTGGGACTTAAATATGATTTAATTTACTTGTATAAGTTTTAAGAGTTTGAATTTAGGCTCGAGCTTAGAGTTTGAACTCAAGGTTGTGTGTTTATGGTCTATGCAAGACAATATATATTTAATCATATGTACTAAATGAAAAGGATTTTCTGCAAAAAAATCATACAAATCTGTCATTTATATAATTTTACCTTACAGTTTCCAAAAACGCAGATCAATTACACAAAATTAAAAATTATATGCAATATAATTTTTATATGTATTTTCAAAGAGTTTTTACAGTAATATACATTAAAAAAAACTTTATTCTATAATTAGATTTGGGCTCCTTGTCGCGAGGGATTCAATTTGATATATTATGTATCATAGTTTTACAAATTTGATGGTAGTAACGACATGTTCTTTGCATATTAATTTTTGACTTCGCAAAATTGATCCGTATATTTTTTGGTAAAGAGTAAAATTACCAAAAAAAAATAGTAACTTAAATTTATGCAGAAAACTCAAATTAAAAAGATAAAAGAAGTGTTTTTGACCAAACAATACAAGAAAATAAAATTTTAGAAACTATATATATATATATATATTCAATCATATATGCATACATCACCGTCCGAATATATATATATATATATATGCATACATCACCGTCCGAATATATATATATATATGCAATCATATATGCATACATCACCGTCCGAAACAGAGTCATCATTTGAGTGTAATCAGTCATATCAAGCGTGCATAAAAAGGTTAGCTTAGCGTTGTATACCTTTTGTACGGAGTGAACACTTCACGTTTGACTAATATCATATTTTTTTTACATTATTTAGATCGACAAGACCCAATACCTATAATCCAATTTCTATTATGTATGATAACACGATTTATTAGAATTAAATTTCGGTGAAAAGATTGTATAAACAGACCGTCAACCACTTAACTAAACACATTTTCATATTAAATATTAAATGTGTAAACAAAATTTCCCATATGAGAAAATTCGTAATTGTTTGGGACAAATTGAAAAAGTTGTCTACCTCTAATTGATTTAAATTAGTTTAAGCCCTTTCACCCAAAAAAAAAAACATTAATAATTTGTGCCAAGTAAAATAGTAAATGCATAGTTACGAAGCTGTATTTTAAAATATCTCATATAAAGTAGACGACGTATCGAAATTGACATGTGTCAACGCGTATTAATGCATTTGAGGCGTTGGATAGCGAGCGGACCCACGACATCTAGGTTTCTCTATTTCCGCCAACTACATTTATTGTAAGTTTTTCTACATTTGGAAATTGCACATCTACATTTTTCTTCTAATTTTTCCATGAAAACCAATATTTGCAAATTGCAACTGATATACTCAAGATAAAGGGTTAGTTAAAAATGTTGCACTAAGTTACAAGCACAAGACATGGAGCATATTTATACATATTAAAAAACGCTTGTACGTTTATTGTTTACGTTTGTGTCCTGGCACGTTTAGTTTGTTTGTAAAAAATCATCTATTACATTTTTAAAGATATATATATATATATATATGTTTTTGTCAAGATTAACTAATGCCAACAGTAACAGAAAAACAAATATAAATAAAGCTATTTTCACATGTCATGTATTATGACATTTTCACATATTTTGTTAATTAAATTGATCTTATTTCTCTTTTAATCACAAGGAAACTTAGTATAAATAAGTGTAGAAGTGTCCATAGATTCTCACAGTTCTCATCACAAAATAAAGTATCAAACAAAAAAAGAAGAGAGAGAGAGAGAGAGAGAGAGAGATTATGTCAACCACTCAAGCTTGGATAATGATTGGAGGAGAAGGTCCTGAGAGTTACAACCAGAATTCCTCTTATCAGGTTAGTATATATTATAAATAATTTTAAATTCCAAGCTTGTTAGGATCTGAAATCCTAAGATATGTATTAACAATCTCCTCTTTAATTTGTTCCTATCTATAGAGAGCGTTGCTTGAAGCAGCAAAGGACAAGATGAACGAGGCAATCTCAGCAAAACTCAACCTCGAGTTGATTTCTGATCGCTTCAGTGTAGCGGACTTTGGTTGTGCGAATGGACCTAACACTTTTGTGGCTGTCCAAAACATAATAGATGCTGTAGAAGACAAGTACCATAGAGAAACCGGACAAAACCTGGCTGACAACATTGAGTTCCAAGTCCTCTTCAATGACTTTGCCAACAATGATTTCAACACTCTCTTCCAAGCACTTCCTACAGGTAGAAGATACTATAGCGCCGGGGTTCCCGGTTCCTTCTTTGACCAAGTTTTTCCTAAGAACAGTTACCACATAGGAATCATCAATTATGCATTCCATTTTACCTCCAAAATCCCTAAAGGAATCACGGATCGCGACTCTCCCTTGTGGAACAAAGACATGCATTGCACCGGGTTCAACCAAGTGGTCAAGAAAGCGTATCTTGATCAGTACTCAATCGACACCAAAAATCTGTTATATGCTCGAGCTAAAGAACTCGTGCCCGGGGGATTGATGTTACTTTTGGGATCGTGTCTAAGAGACGGAGTCAAGATGTCCGAGACCTATAAAGGAATAGTGATGGATTTTATAGGAGCTTCTTTAAATGACCTTGCGCAACAGGTATATATATTTGATCTTTAACAAATGTACATATAATTAACATTATCCTCTTAAAACCCTTTTTTTTTTTTACTTCCAAAGGGTATCATCGAGCAAGAGAAGGTGGACTCTTTTAGCACCCCACTCTACATTGCAGAAGAAGGCGAGTTGAGAAAAATCTTAGAGGAGAATGGGAAGTTCACTATTGAGGCTTTTGAAGATATCATTCACCCAAATGGAGAGTTTCCACTTGACCCAAAGATCTTGGCCGTCTCCACTAGGGCCTCCTTTGGAGCTTTCCTCTCCGCACATTTTGGATCTGAAGCCACGAGAAAAGCTTTTGAGCTCGTCGAGGCCAAGGCCCACCAAGACTTGTCTCGGCTCCAGAATGCCAAACCCGGGATGCAATACCTAATCGTGCTTCGCAAGAACTGAGAGATGATCCAGATATATTGTGATTAATTATGTGTTTCCTCCATTGTTGCTTCTCTTCTTTCCTCTAGTGATTTTTTCGTCTTCGTGTTCTTCTTGCTGCTGTCTTAGCGTCTTTTTATTCTCCCCAATCCGACAAATGAATAAATTTCTGTTTATGGTATACGATAAAGCTTATACATACACGTGTGATGGTGATGTGAATGATATGGCTCGTTGAAGGTTGGTGATTCCGTATGTTAATTTTTAATTCAAACTATATAAAAATTTCAAGATTTCCACATTTACCAACAGTGCGTTGGGCTAGTGGTTTAGTGTCAGAGTTAGTTCCATGCGCCCCTAGTTCGATTCTTGTTGGGAGAGATGATTTACGCCGTGTTGTTTGGTATTATCGCAAGCTGGTCCTGGGCCAAAGGTGATTATGGACCAAAGACCCATAACACCTTCTAGTTAATAAAAAAAAAAAAAAATTCCACATTTAACTTTTTTGTATATTCTATACAAAACATAAGAATACTGATTTTATGGTGTTATAGTCAACGCTGTTATAATGTTGTTGTACATAGTTTATCAGAAAAATAAAAAATAAAACCATAGAAAATCTTTTTGCCTTTAAATTGTTCTGAACGTAAGTTGAAAAAGAAAGTGTAAAGACTTTTGGGCCTAAAGCCCAACACTGGTTAGTTAATATTTTTGTTCGTCAACGGTTATAAATGTTCGTTGGAGTATTTGTTAATTTTGTTTTTTTTCCTTCCAAATTTATATTTGAAGCATCTCAACACGTTTTTAATAGCATTAAATGTTGCAATCTTCCTTCACTGCTACAATTGACCGAATGACACAAAGGAAATTCAATGCTGATTCATTTTTGTAAAACGTTTTCTTAATCTAATGCTCGATTTATACATAAAGTATATCACCCTACAATAACATACTCTAGCTTGTAAAATTGTGCGAAATTATACACCAAGCGTGACTTTGTCATGACATGTATGCCACACACGCAATCGCAATGACATAGAGGTCATGTCATACTTCTGATGATGTGTATGCCACGTTACAACGTCAAGTTTTTTATAGAGAAAATTATCTAAAATTGATGAAAGTTGATCTTATCAGTGTGCATATGAATTCCTCCTAATATTATACAAATATAAAATGATCTTAACAATCAACGCAAATTACATATGATGACATTACAGAGGATGTTATTTAAAGAAACAATTTAATCATCCTATTAAAGGTAAACTTATCAACGAGTATATACCTTACTCACAAAAATAGATTTAATTCTTTTGTATGGAAACAAAAAATTTATAAAATATATTTTCTAATATAAAATGAAACGAAAACAAAATTAAAACATGATTTATTAATTATTATTATGTAACTAATAATCTCTAAAATGATAACAAAAGTAAAATGAGAGAAACTAAATAATTTTCTCTTAAATTATTTCATCTTAAATTCATCTTAAAATTATCATACATAAAATCAAATTCTATAAGTTAAATCAAATATTTGCGAAATTAGATATTAGATTAACTCGGATTCTTATACTTACAAATATAAGTACATATAATATCATACTACATTGATAACCATTTGTTTTTTATTAGTAAAATTTTATAATATTGTTTAACAAATTAATTGACTTTGCACCGTAGTGTGGGATAAAATCTAGTATTTTGTTATTTGCTTAAATATCTAGTTTTTGTTGTTGTTATAGATGGCCAATATTATTGGCATGTCTTTTCAACATATATGGAATAATTCTTAAGAAATAATAATTTATTTGCATCATTTTCTCTCTTTTAAAAAAAAACATTTTGCACTTTAAATTTTAAAGAGGAGATTTTAGTACTTAATTAGTGCTAAATTATATTCGTATGATATTTTTTATGTAGATTATGTAATTTCAGTTTAGATTTTTTCTTACATCATTTAGATCCATAGCCTAACATCTATTTTGTGTAGTAACGCAATTTAATGAAATTGAACTCCAGTGAAAAAGTCGCTAAAATATAGTGTTAACCACTTGATTAAAGACACAAAATTGGTGCAGTGTTGAAGATTATAATGAACTGTTCACCGCAATGTTGTATCATAGTTTTTTGTACATCCTTCAACCAACTCTTAACACAATTTTTAAGAGGATCAGATTAAGTTTACATATTCAATCTAATGTTACACTGTATATAGTAACTGAAAAATAGAATTATTGATATGGAGTCTAACCACCATACACAGAGTTGGTAATTGCCATATCTAGGGTTAGGTGTTAAAGATCACGAGGTTTGGACCCTTCCTCGTCTTTTATAAATTTGTTTTCTTTCTGCTCACTAATTAACATGCTCCTAAAATTATTTTCCTTGTGGTCTATGAATTTTTATGACTCATTCTTGTGATATATAAAAGATCTGAATATTCTTGCCACATATGAAATCTTGATATTAACATTAACAAAATATATTAAAATCGTAGTAGAGAAACTCAAATCATATTCCTCCAACTCCTAAGGTGAATGAATACCAAATTACTATTTTACTTTTTAGTTTGTGTAAATTCTAAAAATTTGAAAATCCCAACAATGGAAAAATGGGTGAATATGGTTAAAAAAAAACCTCTATATTGGAAAGTTCAAATAATTTGTGTTGTAAACGCTATAACCAAATTCAGTGATTAGTCAATGCATAGCATAACAAATCCAAATGTACCTCTTCTTATGGAAACATATTATTTCAGACGAAAACATATTACTTTCCTTTTTAAACTAAGAAACGGAAAATATAAATTTAAAGACATATATGTATATATAGTGTATACAGTGGAAGAAGAAAGACAAATAATTGTTAAAAATGGTGACATTTTTGTCATGAAAATCCTTTTCTCCGGTAAGATCCTGCATGTACATGTTTATATATATCTTGACAAACTATCCTCAGAACTATGTCTATACTTTTTTTTTAGACTAATTCCCATAATGGGAATATATATATAATTTGCCGTTATGGGAATTAGTCTTAATTTTGGTTCGGAATTTTCTGATTATCAAAAAATAGAAAGTATAAACATAGATCTAATAATAAGATGTCAAATATATATATAAACATGTGCATGCATGTTCTTACCCGAGAAAAAATATTTCATGCCAAAAGCCTCACCATCTTTCACTATTATTTGTCTCTTTTCTTCCACTATATACACTACATTGACATATATTTCTTCAAATTTATATTTTCAGTTTCACAGTTTAAAAATGAAAGAAATATGTTCTTGTCTGAAATAGTATTTTCTACAAGAAGAGGTATATTTGGATTTTTTAATTACAATGCATTAACTAATCATTAAATTTGGTTCTAGCTTCTCCAACAAAAATTATTTTAACTTTCCAATATAGAGGTCTTCAATCATATTCATCCATTTTTTCAATAGTTGGGATTTTCAATTTTTATAATATACAAAAACTAAAAAAGAAAAATAGTAATTTAGTATTCATTCACCTTAGGAGTTGGAGGAATATGATTTGTGTTTCTCTACTACAATTTTAAAATATTTTGTTAAAAAAAATATTTTACATGGAAAGAATATCCGGATTTTTTTACATATCACAAGGATCACCCTAAAAATTTATGGACCACAAGCAAAACAATTTTATGGGACTATATATATATATTAATTAGTGACAAGAAAGAAAAATATTTATAACGAATAAGAAAAAGGGTTCAAACCTCATGACCTTTAAGGCTTTAACACCCTAGATATGGAGTCTCACCACCATACACGGAGACGGCTAGGCTTCTAGTCATGGCCTCTTCAATATTGATTGGTTGCAAACGATGCATTGATTGGTTTAAATGCAACGGTTGCAGTTGCGGTGCGGGAGTTTGCGGAAGCGGGTAGTTGCGGTTATAAACGTTATCAAGTGACGCAGCGTACAAACCGGATAGATGAGCTCAACCAAGGATTTCTTAGAATCCTTACTCGGGACCTGCTTCTCGTGAGATGAAATTAATCAAATCTACACAAGGCTTCTTGTTTGATGAATTTAATCAAATCAATAAAAAGGATGAAGAGAAATCTCTCTTTTGTTAATATTCTTAAAAACTGTCCCTTTTAATGACTTGTGATAAAGCTTAAATAAGAAGATAAAAACTAAAAATCCTAGACTAATGAAGAAGACGAAAGCAATAATAGATACGTAAAGCCTAACACCAAAATAAATCCCAAAACCAACAAACATATGTTCCCTTTCTTGTCGTCCAAGTCACGATGCTGCTGATTTGTACGACTGGTTTAACAATTAAAAAATGGTGCGTTTTGCAGATAATTACTAACTGGTTGACAGCGGTTGCAGTTGCTGTTTAACATTATCAAATATATTTAAAATATATAATATCTAAAAGAAAAAAAATTGTATTAATATAATCAAAATTTAAAAATGAAGTTTTAAATAAATTTTAGAATAACTAATTAAATTATTTATTTTAAGAAGTTCCAAACATTTTTTATTTAAAAATAGTTTTTCTTATAAATAGATTTTAGTTTAGTTAATACATATATGAAGCATTTAAGAGTTTTTATAGTAATATTTGATTTTTTTAAAAATTATTTAAATTTTTTTTATTTTTTGTAAACTTTTATTAGTATTATAAATTTTAAAAATTTTAAATATATTTTTTTAACCAACCGCAACCGCCGACAGCCGCAAAAGTTAGCTTGAAAAAGCTTTTAAAAAATATTTTTTTATTTGGTTTGGGGGTTTTTTTTTTTTATTTTTATAATTGGTATTATATACTTGCAATCGCAATCGCCCGCAAACACATCGTTTTTGGGTGAACCATTCAAGTCCTAAGAGGATAGCACATGCATAATAATTATTTAAAAAAAAAATCAAAAAAATCAAAATTTAGTTATTTAAAATTAAAATATAATTTAACATTAATATTTAGAAAATAAAATGATTAAATAAAATTTATGTGCTTGTATATTTAAAAGTAAATGTTATTTGTTGATCTTATACATTATATTAACAAATTATTCAAAATAATAAGTATAAAATATAAACTATCAAATTAACATAAATCCACAGAGCATATAATTTATCTACAAAAAATGTATGGCAGGTTAAATAAATAAATATATTTAAATTACAAATAGGTAGCTTTAAAAAAAAAAATATAAGTATACATGTAAAACAATTGACAGATGGAGCTAGGCCTGGCATAAATAACCATACCTGAATATCCAACCCGAACCAACCCAAAAAATCAGCTATGGATCTTAAGAAATATCTGATTGGGTCTAATATTTGAGATACTTCGAGTTGGATTCGGGTATACCCAATACCCGAATTGATACCCAAAAAAATTGAAACATTACGCATAATACATAAGCTTAGGCTACTTCAGATAATTTTCAAGTTACATCAGATAATCTTTAGGTTACATTGAGTAACTTTTAAGTTATTTTAACTACTTTTTATGTTACTTTGGATATTTTTTTTATAGGTTACATCGAGTAACTTTTAAGTTATTTTGACTACTTTTTAGGTTATTTTGGATAGTTTTTTTTATTACTCTGGGTAATTGGTTATACCAAATACATTTTAGGTTATTTCATGTATTTTTGAGTAGGTAAAAACTACTCCATCTAAACTATAATTAATGGATATCTTGGTAATTACCGGCTTCAAAAAAAAACCTAAGAGCCGACCAAAACCCGAAAATATCTGAACCGAACCCAACCCAAGGGCATGTAAGGTATTTTTCTAAGTTGCATCAAATTGTCAATTTATTATTGAATTGGTTCTTTTATTTATTTAGGGATCCCTATTTATTAATGGCAGATATGAATAGAATCACTATGTGTTCTGTGAGCCGATAATGTCTTTCATCATAGTGAATTTTAACATACACACATGAGACTTAAACAGTATACCTCCTTATACCTTGCAAGCAGTACCTTCGTATAGACCATTGCTATCCTTATACATATTAATATTGAGCCAGAATTTTACGACAAATCAAACAATGGGATTTTAAAACGACATACAACTTACAGAACGACCAACAATTGGGCTCCCTTCAGTTTCTTCAGAAGCTGTTAGATTGTCCTTGTCTGCTGCAAATTTCATATGGGAAGAGGAAGTCAAAGAGCAGTTGCATTGCTTTCAATACATTATGAGATGGAGATCTATCAACCGTAAATTACAATAGATTTGCTGAGTGGAAAAGGATTTGATTCTCCTAAGATTTTTAAACAAAACATAAAATATCTGAGGAAAATATCTGACTGAGAAAAATTGTAGTATGATGACGAAAACACCATGTTTAAAATTTATATGTAGTTCATGGAGATTTTGGAGAAGAAGTGGAAAGGTGGAGATTGTGGGTAAGAAAAACCTAATGAATAAGTAGTGTTTTTTTTCTTCTAAATAAATTGTATAAAAGATTAACAATAAAATATAATATAAAAATTTATAGTATTGACACGTAATGAAAAAAATAATGTGCCAAAAGGAAAAGTTGCAGTTCTTGGGAAAGTGACTATAGATTTAGTAGATAGAGATATGTTACCTAATATTACAAATATCTATATACATATATATATAATATATAATTACTTTTTATATAAAATATACTATATATTAAAAAGATAACTTTTTTAGAATCAAATATTTTTTAAATAAAAAATCATGAAATTTTTAATACACATGGAACATGAAAAATGGAAAAATGACTAAAGTGACTATTAATAGAGATATGTTACCTAAAATTACAATATATATATATATATATATCTATACTATTAATAGGAAAACACAATTTGAAAGTAACCTTTAAGTGACTATTGATTACTCTAATATCGTTATTAAAAGAAATCAATCTGATATTTAAAAGGTCAGTTTATTTTTGGTATTGGAACAAAAAATAGTGCGTATGAAACGAGAACGGATAATTCGGATAACAAAAAAAATTACTCGAACGATGTTCAATAAAAACGGGATAAGAATTTTGGCAAATATGACGGGATTAGAACATTTGTGTAGGTAAATTGAATTATCAAATTATCACTAATATTGGTAAGAATTGACTACGAGACAGGTAAAAATCCATACATACGCGGTTTGATGCGGGTCAAAAATTTATATAACTCGCTATGGAGCGGATTCCAAGTTACAGGTTTGACCCGCTTGACAGGGCTAGGTGTTTAAAAAATTGTTTTTTTAAATTGGGAATTTATGTTTTTAATATTAAAATTTTATTAATAAATATTAATTTTACTAAAATTATAAAAAATATACTTTTTAATTATTATTTAAATATTTACGGATTACCCGTGGGTATCCGCAGATCTAAGCGGGACATGTGCGGATTAATTATTTTTATTTGACGGGTCGCAGGTTACGGTTTGAAGTAGATTAAAAATTCATATAATCCGCTGCGGGTGGGTCGCAAGTTGCGAGTTTGATCCGCTTGACAGGGCTATGAACAAGTAAGAGAAAAAACGGGTTGGAACACAACAGAATATGAATTATGTCTATCCGTACTAAGAATAAATCTAAATTCATTTTTTCCTAACACAAAAGTGCATGAAATTTGGTGAAGCTTAATCTTGTATATATAGTCACTCATAGTAACTTGAGTTTTGTGATTTACACTAATTGAGTTTCTTAATATATTAAAACTATATACTATACTCTTTCTGTTTCATATTATAAGATGTTATAGAGATTTTTTTCATTTTATAGGATGTTTTGGAAAATAATTAAGTTTCTAATAAAATGATAAAAGATACAATTACTCCAACTCTTTCTTAATGCGCTACTATCATTTCTTTTATCCAGCTTATTCAAAAGATAAAAGTTTAGAGAAACTATTTTAGTTCTCTTATATTATAGTAGATTCAAATCATTTCCACGCATCACGTCGGTCTTCTTCTAGGAAGTTTTGGATCAGTTTATCAAAACAATGATAGACAAAGGAGAAAACTTACTAGGTAAAAACCACATCTACATACAGTTTTGCATATGTTCCACAATTATCCTAAATTTTGTTTCAAGTTATCATTGCCCAGGTATCATGCATTTGCATGTCTAATAAGGTGGATGAAGCGAATTCTCCTCCTACGCAAACCTTCAATCTTATTTTTACATGTACTTTTGTGAAGTTATAAACTTTAGGCCGAATCAAAACCAATTAGTTTGAGCGTCTATTTTGGCAAAATGGACCCAATTGTATTCATTTATGTCTCCAAGATCTAACATGAATCCATTTGCTAATATAGAATTTTTGATAGATGATATACTGCATTTTGCATTTTGAGAATATAAAGTATAGACATATATTAATATACTATAATATCAGTTGAATTACGCTTCCAGGTTCCTATTTATTCTTATTTGATAAATCAATCAAATCTTCAGTATGATTATCAAATACAAATTTTCTACACGTTGGAACATGACCAACTTAAACGAACAATATAGTTTATCAACTCTTAAAAGCCAACAAAAAATATTTGAGAATATTTTAAAATTGAATAAATCTATCTACTTATAATATTTTAAGATTTTTTCTAATAGAATGTACTATATTAATTTCAAACCCACGCGTTCCTAGTAATCATATCTACTTTAATATGTATGGCATCTACTTTCTATATATGCTTTGTTATATGGTTATAATAACTTTGTTTCCACGCTAACATAACATAACATTGTTTACCAGACATGGATATATAGTTGCCTCACAGTTTTAGCTCAAAATAGTGTAAAAATGAAATTAGCTAACCGCTACAAGTTTGATTGGTGCCTTGTGAAGCTATATAAACTATCTTAGCTCCATCACAATGTTAAACATAATGTTAGCATGGTAACTCATAAAATTATACTCTTAAATGTGTTAAGGTGTCATAGGGTTATTGTTGACATTTCATCTCTCACTGATGTGGGAGAACTAATAAAAGAAAGAAACAGTGCTACTTTCCTAATTTTATGTCGTCTATGTATATTAAGCTAAATAATTGTTGTGAATTCGTAAGATATGATCAAACCCCTAAAGAAACAAAAAAGAAATAAGAATAAGAGTTTTTTTTTAAATAAATACATTTTGTCTCTAGGGTCTCTTTTATTAATCTGATGATTCAATTATAACCCCTTAGACTCCTTTATATAAATCTCAAAACCCAACTGAATCCTAATAGAAAGAAAAACTTCCTAAAACCTATTGCATCTCATCTATTTATTCTAATTTGGGCCGTAAAAATCCTATTCTAGTTTTAAGTCACTTTAGTTAACAATAACCCTAACATTATTTTGCTTGTAGTCCATGAATTTTTAAACCTGATTGTTGGGATATGTAAAAGATCCGGATATTCTTGCCACGCAAAATCGTTATATTAACCAAATATATTAAAATCGTCGTAGAAAAAAATCAAATCATAGTCTTCCAACTCCTAAGGTGAATGAATACCAAAATACTATTTTACTTTTTAATTTGTGTAAAGGGAAAATTCCACAAATTCCACAGATTTTAATACATCATGGGTGATGTCATCACCACATCCATATCTTCTTCGAAATTCTCAATCTTTATATATATCAAGAATGTTAGCAAATTATCTCTACCTCCCTCACTCTCTCACTTTTCTTTGGAAGAAAAAAAATGGAGATGTCAGTTGCGTTGGTAACAGTTTCAGTAGCTATAGTTGTTTTGTCATGGTGGATATGGAGAGCTTTAAATTGGGTTTGGTTTAAACTAAAGATGCTTGAAAGTTACCTAAGAAGACAAGGTCTTGTCGGAACTCCTTACACACTTCTTGTCGCGATTTGAAGAAGATGTCTAGCATGTTGAATGAGGCAAGATCTAAACCAATCAAACTAAACGATGATATCACTCCACGTGTCGTACCCTTATCCTTTGAAAATGCTAAAGACTTACGGTATGTTTTTTTTGGTTAGCCTCAATTTAGAACTTTTCCATATTTTCAGAGTCGTGTCTAGAATTTTTAAGACTTAAGGCAAACAAAAAAAATTTATATATATATTCTTGGTAAAATATTTTTTATAACTTTAATAAACACTATTTTAATCTATGAAAATAAATTTTGTAATATTTTCTTAAGCTATATATAATTTTATACTATTTTGTATTCTATTTTTAGCTAACTATTTTTAATCTATAAATACTAAAATTTAGAATAATTTTTGTAAAATATTAGATATGGTTAACACTATTTTTAATATATGAAATAGAAGTTTAAATTCAAAAAAACAAAACACTAATATATATATATATATTAGTAATATAACCGAATAAAAGTTTAAAAAATTGGAGGCCGTAAAAATTGCTTAATATTTTGGGGCATAAGGCGAATGCTTTTTTTTCCTAAGTGTAAATTTTAAATTTAAGTAGTATCATTTTTAACTAAACTATACCAAAATCCCACATTTAACAAAAAAAAAATTATATATTTTAGATGTATCATTTGCACCTTAATTACCATGTAGATCCGCCAGTGATTTATAAACCTTGTGTGGTTTGGAACAGGAAGGACATTTTTTACATGGTTTGGACCTATACCAACCATAACTATAATGGATCCCTAGCTAATCAAGGAAGTGTTTGACAAAGTTTATGATTTCCCAAAGCCAATACATTCCCTTTAGGGACATTGATAGCTGAAGGGGTCGTTAGTTATGATGGTGATAAATGGGGGAAACACCGCAGAATCATTAACCCGGCTTTTCATCTTGAGAAGATCAAGGTTTATAGTTGGAATCAAGTTAGATATTTTTTAATGTATGTATGTATGTTCATTAGGTTCTCTGGCTTAACTTATAGTGCCTTGTGCTTGTATGTATAGAATCTGGTACCTGTGTTTCACCAGAGCTGCAACGAGGTTGTTAGCGAATGGGATAAGTTAGTGTTGGATAAGGGTCGTCATGTGAGGTTGATGTGTGGCCTGGAATTGGTATGACTGCAGACGTGATCTCTCGTACTGCTTTTGGTAGTAGCTACAAAGAAGGGCAGAAGATATTTGAGCTCCAAGGAGAAGTAGCACAGCTCATCATGCAAAACATTATGAAAGCTTCCATCCCTGGATATATGTAATGGAAAAGCTCAACTTGTCTCTTGATTTTTTAGTGATGCAATCTAATAGTGTCAATATCTAATGTTGGTATAGTTATCTCCCAACAAAGGATAATAGAAGGATGAAAGCAAAAACTAGAGAAATTGAAGTTATACTGGGAGGGATCATTGACAAAAGGTTAAGGGCGAGAGAAGCTGGGGAAGCACCAAGTGAAGACTTGGTAGGTATACTTCTTGAATCAAATTCGCGAGAAGCTAAAGGAAATGGAATGAGCATTGAGGAAGTGATGGAGGAGTGCAAGTTATTCTATTTTGCCGGTCAAGAGACAACTGCTGTACTTTTGGTTTGGACAATGATTATGTTAAGCCAACACCAAGACTCGCAGGTTCGCGCACGAGAAGAAGTTAAGCAAGTCTTTGGCGATAAAGAACTTGAGACAGAAGGCTTAAACCAACTCAAAGTTGTAAGTAAAAGTTAATACAAAATCATTAAACCTTTTGGTGACTTGAGTACTTTTGGCTTTGTTTTGATGCTTTGTGATGAATGAATTTGATTCCTCGCAGATGACGATGATATTGTATGAAGTCCTTAAAAGAGCCAAGTCTCTTACTTTCCTTTTGCGTGGGGACCAAGGATCTGTATTGGTCAGAATTTTGCTTTGTTGGAGGCAAAAATGGCAATGGCTTTGATTCTACAGAGATTCTCATTTGAGCTCTCTCCTTCTTATGTTCATGCACCTCACACAGTCATCACCATTCAGCCACAGTTTGGTACTTATCTTATGCTAAACAAGCTATGAAACCATAACCTTACCAGTTAGTGCTCATGTGATGTTTTCAAATGAATTTGTTATATGTATGAAAGAAACAAGCCAATGTTATACACTACAATTGCAACTTTTGAGCAGTGATTCCCTCGGAGCCTTTAGTTGTTTTTAGATTTTGGCTTCAGAGCTTAGTGTTAAGGCATCTTTTTATTGTTTATGGTTTAAAATTTGAAGTTTAAGGTTTAAATATAAACTATCTTGGTAAAATTAAGGAATTATACTATCAGATTATCTCTCTCTATTGATTAAGCAATTAGCACATCCAATATATGATTGTCGCCACGACCCTTGATTTATGCACATTACCGTTTTCTCTTATCATAACCATTGGCATCGACATCTTCATCATGATTCTCAATTTGGTGAGTCTTTGATCAGATCAATAACATAAGCTAGTAGGCGTTTTCTTTGTCATTTACCAACCTTAAACTGTTGGGCTTAATTAACATTAGTCTTGGCTTTTGGTTGAATCAAAATTTCTTTTTTTGTTTCCAACCAAAGCCCGATTGTTTCACTGCGAAATTATATCAATTTGGGTGGAGTACTCTAGGGCTACAAAACCTTTATATACCCAAGATCTTAGGAACCTCTGACCTCTTCTTTTTCTTACTTTGATATGCACGTTTGTATTAGTCCCACTTTAAGGAAATATAAAACAAGAAAAATTAACAAAAGGAAAAGAAAGGAAAGTTTGCTACCATGCATAGTGTCAGCTTAAAGCTCACTCATCTCTTCAAGTCGCAGAATGTTGTAAGAGACCTTTTGAACCCCACTGATCTCACACTCAAAGGGTGCATTCCTATTTTTGCCACTTTAGTTATATTTTTTTACTGTTAAAAATACAAATATCCCTCTCACGTGGTTCCGCCCTTGTAAATGAAAGTCATCTAGAAGGCTAGCTAGCAAAAGTAAGATTATATAAGATTTGCACCTCTTCTCTTGCAATTGGCCTTAGTTCCTTTCTGAAAGAAACCCAAAAAGTTATGTACATCTTACTTCTCAACTAATATATATTCAATGATCCTTGCTTGGCTATTCTTTCATTTCAATACAACGAATAGTATCGGAAAGGTTAAAAGAATGGGACCTATTCTGGGACTTCATCGTCGAGAGGGAAATAGTCCGGATGAGCCTCACTCTTTTTATTGTAATGGGTTATAAGGTTTAAGTTCCAAAATATGTGTTTGGGCTTCAAAACGAATTTGGGTCATTATAAGACATCCTTGTATTTTTCATTCTCATGCTTTTAAATGGAAAACCTTTTTCAAAATAACGACAAAAAAACAATAAATAGTAAACACTATATGTACGTCGTACGTGCTCATTCCTTTATTGATGTTTCTCATTGTAGAGAAGACTGGTTCCAATAATCCCACGAATATATAGGAGGTATGCAGATTATTTGGTTAGGCAAGAATTGCAACAATACTAAAAATGAGATGATGAGATTAGTTTTGTTTTGGTTAGGGATTAAAGAAATGGGAGAGGTAACCCAAGAAAGAACGTGACTTGGGAGCAGAGTCGTGCCCAGCCTCACAGGGGCATAAGACTGGTAACCACTTTTCCTTTCAAATTAGGGATTCAGAGTCTTAGAATCAGACCTGTACTATCAAAATTAATCTAGATGATTTGTTCCTGTGAAGGAGATCAATTAAGGCCCTTATCACACACTGAATAACTGTTACATATCAAAAAAAAAAAAAAAGAGACAAAAAAACTGTGCTTGTTTATCAAGATTGAGAGGAATACAAATTTTCTAAATTATGATGCTGTAAGTAATATTTTCAAATATTTTGTAATCAACGCCGTAACATCCTCATTTCTAGGTAACTGTGTTTTGGTCAAGTAACTGCACTAGAAGAGAACTCGAATTTTGGGTCTTTCACATGTGAGTCAACAAAAAAACGTTTAAAATATTATTTTTCTTTTTTTTTTGTTAAAACGTTTAAAATATTGGATTTTTTTTTTTTAGTTTTTTTAAAATATTGGATATTACTAGTCAAGAAAGTTCGTATAATCATATTATGTATCCGTTGTTAATTTTGATGTCAATTTTTTGTTCTTTGGCAACAATTTTGATAACGTTTGTATTAAAATTTCATGGGTCTTTTACTTTTCTTTTTTTTTATCCAAGTTGTATGCGTTACAACTGTTATTTAACTTGCACAATCATACTATAAACAAATGTTCGAACAAAAATATGGAAATTTCGATAAAACCCTAAAATATTATTATTGAAAAGTAGATTCGATTAATACTACCAAAAAAATTATAATTTATAAGTATCATGGGAGGCAGTAGCGTGCGTGGAAAATTTAAAAACTTTTGAAGTTTCAACTCCACTAACGGTCAAAACTGGCTTACTGATATTTCCTAGTTTTTCTCACTGAAAGTTCCAATATATGTGGATATATAATAAGCACATCATTTTTTCAAATTAAGACCAAAATAACTTAGCAGAATCATCAACACTCGCAAGATATTAAAAAAGAGAGATGGCACCAACGTACACGATGGCCGGAGGCGAGGGTCCGAACAGCTACAGTCAGCACTCAACGTATCAGGTTGATTGTTTTTTTTTTAAATATGTAACATGTTCTACAATTATTATCTTCTTGAAAACATATTATAATCGTTATTGAGGATCGATGCTTACTCTTTCTTTATACGTTAAATTTTTTGGTACATAAATTTTCTTGATCCGGAATCTAACATTTTCTTTGTACGTGTATAATTTACATACCATGCATGGGATTAGTTTTGATGCTAATATCAGTTACTTTTGTTCAACTAATCTTGAAATATAAGGGGTTGGCATTAAACTAAAAATAATCGAGCTCTCATTTATAAAACTATATGTTTAAGTATTAAACCAAATTGGAAAAAAGCCTAATTAATTAACAGAACTATTTCTAATTATCATTTAGAATTATAACACACACAAAATTATGAGTAATTAAAAAATGATTACATAGGAAATTTGTAGCATATATTTTTTGAATTGACATACTAAAATTAAATACAAAGAATTTTAATATATCTTAAAATTAATTTATTTTGTCTAATCATATGGTGAAATTGGATTATTGCAGAGAGCGTTGCTAGAAGTCGCAAAGGCAAAAATCAATGGAGCCATCTCTACCAAACTTGACATCAACTTAGATTTGAATCGCTTTAACATAGCAGATTTTGGTTGTTCCACTGGACCTAACACGTTCCTTGCAGTACAAAACATAATAGATGCTGTGGAACAAAAGTATCCTAAAGAAACTCAGGATGAAAACATTGAGTTTCAAGTTCTCTTTAACGATCATTCAAACAATGATTTCAACACTCTTTTCAAAACACTCCCCTCAACGAAACAATACTTTGTTTCTGGAGTTCCTGGTTCTTTCTTTGGCCGTGTTCTCCCTCGTGATAGTCTCCATGTAGGACATTGTTCTTACTCGCTTCATTGGTTGTCTCAAGTTCCCAAAGGGATCGCAGATAAACACTCACCCGCGTGGAACAAGGACATTCACTGCACTGGATTCTCGAAGGAAGTCGTGGAAGCTTACCATAATCAGTTCATGATCGATATGGGAAGTTTTTTGAAAGCAAGAGGCGAAGAACTCGTCTCTGGAGGCTTGCTATTTCTTCTTGGATCATGTTTACCAGATGGAGTTAAAATGTCTGAAACAATGAAAGGGATGCTTCTTGATTTCATGGGAAAATGCCTCCATGATGTAGCTAAAGAGGTATAAATCTTTTCTTGACAAATCCATCACAAATCCATGAAAACATGTTACCTTTTAGATTTTATATGACACTTTTTCATTGATTTTTCTTAGGGATTAATCGACCAAGAAGAGCTGGACTCTTTCAATTTCCCAATCTATCCGGCACATGTGGCGGAATTCAAGAAAGTCATTGAGGAAAATGGGAATTTTACGATAGAAGCTTTTGAGAAGATTAGTCATGCTAACGAAGAGTTTCCTTTGGACCCAAATTTCTTGGCAACCTCACACAAAGTTTCATTTGGAGGAGTTCTTGAGTCGCGGTTTGGTAAAGAAGCAATGGAGAAGACAATGGAGCTTATTGAGGAGAAGTGTCCAAAGATACTTCCACAACTTGCGAGTGCCAAATCCGGAATGCAATTTTTCATAATGCTTCGAAGGAATTAATTCCTAGATGACGGAATAAAAAGATTGCGATGTCTATTCTAGTAAGAGATTCGTATTATTGTTTTATTTCCAAGAAAAAAATACATTATCGTCTTACTATGTTGTTAGATCAATGTTTCACATCGAAAACTCTTTGACTAATAAATTTATTTTCCTTTTTCTTTCCTAGTACCATTAATCGTCTATCTTATTGCATAAAACGTTTCCACACGTAAAAACTTGGTGTATCGTATGTTTTTTTTTTTTTTTTTGATGAAATTATGTATCGTATGTTTGGACTAATTAAGTTCTCTTATTTATTTTTTGCTTTGCCATTATTAATGCTAATTTTCTAAAAATAATAATAAATAAAGAAGTCTTGAAAATTTGCTAATGGTCTTTGTTCACTAAATAATATATATAGTTCAGATGTAAATTTAAGTATATTCTTAGATCGTTTATCCGATAAAAAATATGAAAGTCACACAAACAAAGTCAATTCGCAAGACGCACATGCATGCATGGACTAAACTTGACCATTTTTGTTTGGTAGGTAAGAAATTGTCCTGGCCTCTTAGGAAAAGATAGGTACGAGGCTAGTTAATTAAAACGTGTCATATATGTATAAAAGAACTTATATCAAATTTGTACTCGATATATTATACAGTAGTTGTTGGGAAAATTCGTCATCTCTTCGGATGACCTGAACACTAAGGAGCAAATGAAATTTATGCAAACTAGCTAACAAAAGGTTGAAAAGTTTTAATAGAGCATCAATGGTGATGTTTCTATTCGTTACATGCCGTTCCAACTATTAAATCAGTAGTTTAGAAAACGGTAACAAAACCAAAATAGTCGGAAAATTAAGAGGATATTGATGGTTAAGTTTTAAGCCAAATTAGGTGGTACACTTTCACTTATTCTGATATTTGATAAGGTTTTTTTAGTGGAGAACAGAAAACAGTTTGCTTATTATATTATTATTCGGATTTTTTTATCTATAGAATTGAATCCCTAAATCAAAGATAATGGGTTAGTGTTAATATTGTATATTTCACCCGGTTCAAATTTTGGGGCATCAGATCTAATTATGCGGCTCAAGCCTGACCGGCTTTGTCAAGCATGATCATCTCTTTAAATTAGCATGTGTCATAGTTGTGTGGAAGGATATCATTTCTTTTTCTTTTTCTTTACCTCATTTGGATCGACAAGATCCGATCCATAATCTAGTTTCTTATTTAATAGTTAACCACTTAACTAATAAAACTCTTTGTAGAAAGACATCAGTTTATACTGACGCATCTCTACTAAAATTAAACTCCAATAGAAAAACCATAGAAGTCGACCATTAATTAGTCAAAATAATTTTTCGTAGAATGTGGCATGAATTTTGGTTTAGCGAGTCATTAATGTTCCTTTCAGCACGCCTCGACATCATTTATTAATGCTAGTTCGAAGAATAAGGATCATTATGTTAACATGAATCAAACAATACAATAACGATGGTTGGTCAATGTATTGTTTGTTTGATATTCTTCATTTTTTCCTTAGTTGAATAGTTTTGTTTATGTCAGTTTTAGTCACACGCTCGGCTCATAAATAACATGGGCCATAATCTTTATAATGGGCCCAAGTTTAATAGATAACAAAAAAAATAATGTTTTCTAAAAATATGAGTCCTAAAACATGAAGCAATTTGTGTTTTTAAAAAATGTGGGCACTGTGCAAAAGGACCTGCCAAAAAAAAAATGAATCAAGTCAAAGGAGTTACAAGATTAGTCTCAAACAGTTTTTTTTTGTGGGTGGATTCGATTTTATTGGTGAAACATATCTCTCCATTTTCCCTACAATCCTATAAACACTTTAATCCTTCTTTTTTTTTTTTTTATGAAACACAAACACAATAATCTTGCAATTAAATTTTCATAAGTAAAATGAGATATACTAACACAGTCCATAAAGTGAATCACCAAGAAGGCATTCTTCATCAACATTTTACCTTTCATATACAATACGTGAAATCTTTTTTTTTTTTTTTTTTTTGATAAGAGGTGAAAAAGTGAAATCATTTATTTGTCTCAAATATATGAATATCCAAATTCTATGGTTTGGAGGATAGTGAATATAATATTATTAGTAAATCATCAAAAAAATTCTCTAAATTCACTAAAATTTTATCAAATAATTTAAAAACCAATCCAAAATATAGTCATCCAAAATATTTATACTTAAATTGAAAATACTATTACTACTTTTTTTTGTCGGCATACTATTACTACCTGATATAATTTCTTTTTATTTCATTAATAATTTTTTTTTTCTATTTTCTTTTGGCAGTTTCTGTAGCAATCCGAAGCCTTTGAAGTCTGAAACATTCCAATTACAGTTCTTTTGTTTTCTCAGAAACCAGACGAAAATCCAAACATAAAAACCCTAAAAACCGTCACATTTTGGCGCCAATTTCCATCTTCCTCATCATGGAATCCAATTCCACCGGAGCTACAATCTCCGGCAACTTCTCCGATCCCGAAAACACAGAAACCCTAAACCTCAACTCAACGAAACTCTACTCATCAGCAATTTCCTCTGTTCGTCCTCCACAATTTCCCCAACCAAAACCACAATTATCTCCTCTCTCAATTCCTCCTTCGAAACAAATCCCTAAAACTAACTTCATCGTCGATCTCTTCCGCTACCCACAATCCTCCACCACCTCCTCCGTTACTTTTTTCCTCTCACATTTCCACTCCGATCACTACTCCGGCCTCTCCTCTTCTTGGTCAAGAGGAGTTATCTTCTGCTCACATATAACCGCTCGTCTCGTTAAACAAATCCTTCAAGTTCCTTCACAATTCATCTTCTCGTTACCTATGAACGAAACTGTTATAATCGATGGCTCTGAAGTTGTGCTGATTGAAGCAAATCATTGTCCAGGAGCTGTACAGTTCTTGTTTAAAGTCGAATTGGAAAATGGTGGATTTGAGAGGTATGTTCATACTGGAGATTTCCGATTCTGTGATGAGATGCGATTTGATTCGTTTCTTAATAGTTTTGTTGGATGTGATGGTGTGTTTTTGGATACCACTTATTGTAATCCGAAGTTCGTGTTTCCGAATCAAGATGAGTCTGTTGATTATGTGGTTAGTGTGGTTGATAAGATTGGTGAAGAGTGTGTGGTTATGAAGAAGAAGGTTTTGTTTCTTGTTGCTACTTATGTTGTTGGTAAAGAGAAGATTTTAGTTGAGATTGCTAGGAGATGTAAGACGAAGATAGTTGTGGATACGAGGAAGATGTCGATTTTGTCAGTTTTGGGGTGCGGAGAGAGTGGAATGTTTACAGAAGATGAGAATGAGAGTGATGTTCATGTTGTGGGATGGAATGTATTGGGTGAGACTTGGCCTTATTTTCGGCCGAATTTTGTGAAGATGAATGAGATTATGGTTGAGAAAGGGTATGACAAAGTTGTAGGTTTTGTGCCTACAGGGTGGACTTATGAAGTGAAGCGGAATAAGTTTGCGGTTAAGGTTAAAGATTCTATGGAGATTCATCTTGTACCGTATAGCGAGCATTCAAACTATGATGAACTTAGGGAGTACATAAAGTTCTTGAAACCTAAAAGAGTTATTCCTACAGTTGGAGTTGATATCGAGAAGCTTGATAGCAAGGAAGTTAATAAGATGCAGAAACATTTTTCTGGATTAGTAGATGAAATGGCGAACAAGAAAGAGTTTTTATTGGGTTTTTATCGCCAGTCTTACCAGAAGAATGAGAAAAGTGATGTAGATCTTGGGTCACGTTTGGCTGAGGTTTGCGAAGCAGAAGATAAAAAGGCATGTGAAGACTGTGGAAATAATGTTCTATGCGACATATTAGATTCTTCAGTGACTGAAAGATTGCTGATAGAACTGCGTGATTCTTTGCCTGCTTGGGTCAGTGAAGAGCAGATGTTAGATCTGATTAACAAGCATGGTGGTAATCCCGTAGACATAGTAAGTAACTTTTATGAACACGAAGCAGAGCTTTACAAGCAATCTTCTTTTCCTACGCCTTCCTTGGAAAATCATGCTGTTTTGTTTAATGACGATGTAGCCAACTTGCAACCAAATCCTGTTAAGAGCACTTGTTCAGATTTTCAAGCAAGTCAAAAAGGTTTTGGCTTACCAAGCAAAACAGGTTTAACAAAGGATACTGTTTCTCCCAGGAAAAGAGGCAAAAGTATAGGTAGTAAGTCAAACAAGAAGGCCAAGAAAGATCCAAATTCGAAACCAGTTGGTCCAAGGCAGCCAATCATAACTAAGTTCTTTAATAAGGTCTTGGCTAGTGGAACTAATTCTGTTGGTGTTGGTTCAGAGACTGAAGAATGCAATACAGATGAAAAGATGGTCCAGAATGATGCTACTGATGCATACAAAGAAGTGACAGATCAGTTTATTGACATTGTTAATGGTTCTGAATCTTTAAGAGCTTATGCTGCTTCCATCATTGATGAGGCTAAAGGAGATATAAATAAGGCATTGAACATCTATTACAGTAGCCCCAGTGAAATACCTAGTGAGCATGCAGGCGAGGGAGGAATCTCTAGCAAATCAATTCAGTTTCCGCAATGTCCAGAAGCATGCTCCTCTCAGGAAGACAAAAAGGCGTCAGAAAAATCAGGACATGCAATCAACTTATGTCGGCAGACATCAGCAGAGGAAACTGTGGACAAAAATTATGTAACTCTACCTCCTGAAAAATATAAGCCTAATGAGCACGGTTGGTGTTTTTATAAGCACAATGTGCACAATCTTATAAATTTTATACCATATCTGTTATTTTTTTAGATTTGAGAGTTTGTTTTCAGTGTAGTAGAAATTTTTTGTCAACCTGCCGCAATTTTTCACACTCATGTGTTTTTTTCCTAAAATGCAGCTTGTTGGAGGGAGGGACAGCCTGCTCCATATATCCACCTTGTCCGAACATTTGCTTCCGTTGAAGGTGAAAAAGGCAAGATTAAAGCTATGTCTATGCTTTGCAATATGTTTAGAAGGTTGCCTACTGTCTTTGTTTCTCGTTCACTCTGTTGATTAAGCTGCAGCGATGATAATTGGCGCTTATATTTCTTAAAATTCTTATCCGTCAGCTTGTTGGCTCTCTCTCCAGAAGATGTTCTACCTGCTGTTTATCTTTGCACAAATAAGATTGCCGCTGACCATGAGAATATTGTCAGTTTTAGTCTCTTATAATTCCTTCCTTTTCTTGTTATTTACACAACCGTGAAGATTATTTTGATAGAACAACCGTGTATAATTTGAACAGGAGCTTAATATTGGTGGAAGTCTAATCTCTTCTGCATTGGAAGAAGCATGTGGAATAAGTCGGTCTACTGTGAGGGAGATGTATAATACCATGGGGGATCTTGGTAAAGACAAATATAGATGCCATCAGATTTAACTTATGGCTGTTATTCCTTCTGTGTACCTTGGCAAAACAGGGTTTAATTATCAAAATTTTCAGGGGATGTTGCTCAGCAATGTCGACAAACGCAAAAGCTACTGGTTCCTCCACCTCCGCTTCTAGTTAGAGATGTTTTTTCAACTCTACGAAAGATAAGGTAAGGAACTTAACTGGTTGTTGTTGCAGTATAATAGCTTGTTTATTTTTTGTTGAAACACCTATAGCGGACAAATGAGTTAAAGTACTCAATACATATATACCAAAATTTCTACTTCTGAAAATTCTGTGCTGGTTTGACAGCGGCATCCCTTCTATGGACAATTTTTTGTAATGCACTATCCAACCTATAAGCTTATTCAATTCTAAAGATCGATTTCCTGCTTCTGCAAATATGTGTATAATATATAGGATTGTGGATGACTAAGAGAATGATGTTTTGCTCTCATTTGCTAAAACAAGTTGAAATTTTAGTTTTAAGGTCCTAAGTATAATTGATTGAGGATTTTCTGTGGTCTACAAATAATTATCCAGGGTCTTGAAAAAAAGTGGGACAACTGTATTTAGACAGCAAGCTATCTGTAAATACTGATTGTTGTTGATAAATTTTCTACTTAAGTAGAACCTTATGTGCTTTCTGTGTGGTAATTGATTTGAGCCTTTTCCAACTAAACTACAATTTCCTTGCCAGTGAATCGTTATAATGATCTTTGTTGTCTAGCCACTATTTTTTTTTTTCTAACATGAAGTCATTCCAGAAAGCTCCTTATAGCTTTCCTCAGTGTGCAGACAGGTACTGGAAGTACTAGGCAAAAGAAAAACCTCATTGTGAAGCTAATGCGCTCTTGTAGAGAGAAAGAGATCAAATTTCTTGTTAGAACATTGGTAAGGTTTTCTCATAAATAATTTTTCCCCAAAATATTGTTTGTAACTTCTGTGTGTTTAAGTAGCGATATCCGTTTTCAGGCCCGTAATTTGAGGATTGGCGCTATGTTGAGAACTGTTCTGCCTGCACTTGGGCGAGCAATCGTTATGAATTCTTTCTGTAATGGCGTTAATAAAGAACCGTCAGAAAACTGTTTCAGAGAGAAACTCGAGGTTTGATTGTCACTTATCAATCAAGTCAACTGTGTTCAAAATTTTATATCTTATCGCTCATGTTGTTAAAAGGAAAGCTCAAAATTTCAGAGTATTTCTGCTGCAGTAGTTGAGGCTTACAATATCCTCCCTTCTCTGGTGAGCTTTAAATGTCAACCTTTGCCTTCCCTGACTCTATTCACTTTGTCATTTTCATGCGAAATGACTTTGTTTTTTTTTAACTTATTTCTTTGCATTACATTTTGTTTCATGCAATTAAGTATTTCAGAATGTGATTAATCAAGAATTAGTGAAAAAAAAATTCAAGAATCTGGTTTCTTTAATTAATTTATTTCTGCAAAAACAGATTGAATTCCACCTTTTTACCGCCTTCAAACGGGTTTGTGCTTTTTCCAAACAGGACGTGGTTGTTCCTTCTCTCATGGATAAAGACATTGAGTTTTCAACCTCAACTCTGTCAATGGTTCCAGGGATACCTATCAAACCCATGCTTGCAAAGTAATTGTACAGATCCTCGCAAGATCTTTGTTTCCAAGATAACGACTTTAACTTCTGATCTCATGCCTCTATTAATTGTTGTGTTTGTCAATTCAGAATTGCGAATGGGATTCAAGAATTTTTCAAGCTCTTTCAAGACAAGGCTTTTACTTGTGAATACAAGTTAGTTTGTCTCTAGAACTTCTCTTAAAGTACTTGAAACTGATAAATTCTTTATGATTAATGGAATATCTGTCTCTTTTAAATCACAACTCTTAAACCTTCTTTGCATTCTGTTGATACTCCATTAATCTTCTGTGGTTCCTGAATCACCTTGGTATTATGTCTATATATGACTTTCAGATACGATGGCCAGCGCGCCCAGATCCATCAGTTAGTTGATGGTACTGTGCGTATCTTCTCTCGGAATGGGGACGAAACAACTTCCAGATTTCCGGATCTGGTTGATGTTATAAAACAGTTTTCTTGCCCTGCCGCTAAGACATTCATGTTGGATGCAGAGGTAGGAGAAATTTTCATATAATTTACTGTACGCATCTTCATTTCTCCATACTCCTCTAGCCATGCGCAGTAAAACGAGGCAAGGGACCTTTTTCGGTTTTCAAAATCAAACATGGTGTATTGGTTCCTTTATGGGTTCAGGTGGTTGCAACTGATAGAAAGAATGGAAACAAACTCATGTCATTTCAAGAGTTATCAACAAGGGAACGAGGGAGCAAAGATGCTTTGATAACTACAGAAAGTATCAAGGTATTGAACACTATATCCGTACAAAATGAGTCAAGAATTCCACCATTTTTCTTCATAGATTTGTTATATAAATTATGTTATGGCCCCCCTTGTTCTTTGTTGTAGTCATGTTTGTAAACTTGTCATCTGTTTTATCTCATGTTTCTTTAAATTGCTTGGACATGGGGATGGGTTACTTATGTTTTGGACGTTACAGTACATTCCCAATTGAATGCATGTTAAATTTCTGGTAATCTAGTTCTCAACAAATCCGGGTAAAAAGGAGTTTTTTATTGGTCTTTGTTCAGTATGATTGGCGATTTCCTCATGTACTCTTTGAAGATAAAAAATCTTTTCCTTTTGTCATTTTTAATTTTCAAAGATGTTCTTCTTGACGTATTTCTTTTTTTCTTATGGCTTTCTGCAGGTTGAAGTCTGCGTCTTTGTGTTTGATATTATGTTCATCGATGGAGAACAGTAAGAGTCTTTCACTCAATGTTTATATCTTCATTTGCTTTTCTCCTAATAACTTATAAATTGAGTCGTAATTGACTTTTCATAACAATGCAGGCTGTTGGCTCTTCCCCTCCGTGAGAGACGAAGACGTAATCCTCACCTCTCTCTTTTTTCCTTAACTCGATACATTCATTTTCTCTATCAAGTTCATACATACACTTTCATCTTACTTGGATATTTTCAAACTTTCAGGTCTAAAGGAGGTCTTCCCTGAGACTAGGCCAGGTTATCTTGAGTTTACTAAGGAAATTACTGTAAGTGCTCATCAAGTTATAGGCTAGATTAGAACATCGTTTTAACTAAGTGCTTTGGTATTTTCATTGAACTGATCATTGTTTAATAGGTGGGAGCAGAAGAAGCGTCTTTGAATAACGAAGACACTTTGAGTAGAGTAAATGCTTTTCTAGGAGAAGCATTTCAGTCATCTTGTGAAGGAATCATGGTTAAATCTTTAGATGTTGATGCTGGATACTGCCCCACAAAGCGTACCGATTCATGGCTCAAGGTCTCATGCTGTAAATTATCTTACAAAATATAGTGCGGAAGAGGGATTAAATGGTGCTAAATTTTTCTGGTTCAGGTTAAGCGAGATTATGTAGATGGAATGGGCGACTCATTGGATTTAGTTCCTATAGGTGCTTGGCATGGCAACGGGAGAAAAGCAGGATGGTAGTAAAAACATAATTTCCAACTTTCTCTTTTTCGGGAAAGCAAAATATTTTAATTCGCCTTGTACTTTGAAGCTCAGTTGTAATCATAACTTCATTTCTCAAATGCATCCTGATGAATCTGGAATTTTCATTTTTGTATGTGTAGGTATAGTCCATTCCTTGTGGCCTGCTTCAACCCTGAGACTGAGGAATTCCAGAGTGTCTGCCGTGTCATGTCTGGGTTTTCTGATGCCTTTTACATCGAGGTAATGGAAAGCTCAACTACTCTTTCGCACTTCTCTATTTATCTGTCTTTGATGATGAAAAATATGAATTTGAACATTGTGACTAAGGTGGAAATTCTGGTTTATGGTTTGGTATTTTTTGGTTTTAGTTTTGTTAGTTTTATAGAAGCTGATACGAGTAACAACCATTGTAATTCGGTTCTGTTCTGTTCGGTTCATTTGATGCGATTTGGGTTTGGTTTCGGGTTTTTTAGTTTTTTGTTCAAAATGATGAAACATATCGGGTAATAATCACATTTTGGATCGGATTTGGTTTATATATCGACTTCTAATTGTGTCTGGAGAACCATTTCAAGCGTGTTTCTAGTTTCTAGGATCAGATTTATATTTTGCTTATCTTGCAGATGAAAGAATTCTACACCGGGGAAAAGATCCTTGCGAAAAAGCCGCCTTACTACAGAACAGGGGAGACACCTGACATGTGGTTTTCCGCAGAGGTTGTTTGGGAAATCAGAGGTGCGGATTTAACTATCTCACCTGTTCACAATGCCGCTTTAGGTCTCGTCCATCCATCCCGAGGCATCTCTGTTAGGTTTCCGAGGTTTATCGGTAAAGTGACGGATAGAAACCCCGAGGAATGCAGCACGGCCGAAGATATCACAGAGATGTTTCATGCTCAAACCAGAAAAATGAACATTACGTCTCAACACTAACATATGGTCCTCTATGATCATTTTACCTTTTGGCTCATTTATGCGTTTTGGCTATTGGTGTTTAAATAGGAACCTAACCCAAACCCAATACTTTGAGTAGTTTGCTTTTATGGTTTTTTTAGTTCACTTTGTAAACTTATGTGTAAGTAATTCTATCTAACACCATGTAAATATTTAGCCAATCTGTATACATTATTATTTTTCTCTCTAATAGATATTAGTTAGATCGAACAGCTCGGAAATCCAAACCGAAAAAATAGTGTTTATACATAGTATCATTCGACTCAATATTGCAGATATAATGGGTCTGATTGGTTGGGGTTGTCATTCTAGGGTTTTAATTTAAATTTAAAAAGGGTTTAATTTAATAGAATTCATAAATCATCCATAAATAATAGGAAAATTGCAACATATAGCAACAAATAATTAAAAATTAAAAATATGGTAATAATTTTTCATTAATTAATTATCTCTCTTCTTATAAATTTTTGCACTTAAATGTCCCTATCACAGTTAACGGTTAACTATTATTTTAACGATCAAATATTTTGGAGAGATAAGCTCTATTTTATACGATTAATTATTTTGTTAACATGACATATATCATTTTATTAACGGTTAAATATTATTGTTAGTAAATTGTTTATCTCATTAATATTTTATTTATGTCATTATTAAAATTTATGTTGTGAGTAAATAAACAATATGTCAATCACTTTCATTGTGATGGTATAGTAAAAAAAAGTTAAACAATATGTGTGTTTTAATCACTTTCATTGTGATGGTATAGTAAAAAAAAGTTAAACAATATGTATCTTTTATGTAGTGTAAGAATTTATTTAAAATAATACAAAACGACTTATCGTATTGTGGTAATATTATCGATATTAATAATATATAGCATGTTAATAAAATAAATAACCACCTAAAACTGCAACCGCTTCTTGATGAATTATCGTCCGAGTAACCGCTGAAGCCCATATCACGTTAACAAAATAATTAACTGTCTAAAACCAGAGTTTACCTTCCTAAATATTTTATTGTTAAAAAATTATTTAACCATTAAAATTGCATAGGGATATTTTAGTCAAAATATTTATAAGATGAAAGAGAACTTATAAATAAAAAATCACCTACCACTTTCTTAAATTTTAACTTATCTATGTATTTTAAACTAAATCGCCCATAATAATATAGATAAAAAATAATAATACTTTGAATACATACATAATTTTATTAAAGCGATCAACCCATAATTCAAAATCTTAAATAAAATAAAGATATGGTATTTTGATAGATGTATGGCTGGACAAAAAAATCTTAATTAAAATAATAATATCACTTGTACGTATATTATGATATAGTTGTATCATGTATAATATAATAATATATTTTGAAAATAAAACTATCTTCCTTTATTAGATTTAATATATATACATATATATAATTATAAATTATCATATAAAGTTAATCAAAGAAATGAAAAAGTGACAAAAAAAAAAAAGAGAAGGAGAGAAGAAGTTCAAGAAAAGGAAAAAGAAAACTCAACATTATTTTGCATGCTATGAAAATTTGATTTTCTAAACTCAAAACAAAGAGATTTATGTCAGATTCTATAGATGCTATTAATTAAATCATGATTCTTAGGCTTGTTATTCAATCATACTTGCTTGAAGCATATGTCAGGATGATTTTTTGTGATGCATTAGTCGAGAGATGTCAGAAGTTGGTCAAAACACCATTGGGAATTTAGCTATAACTCCGATCTTTCAATTATCGAGACTACAGAAACCGTCGCAACCTTGATGAGAGAGTCTCATTAGTAAATAAAAGACTTTTCAAATCATCAAGAATAAAGAAAAAAAAAGAGTGGAAAACAAAAAAATGCAAATGGAGATAAGTGAAACGTAGATTTTGAGATATAATTCTGTTTTATTCGTTCTCTCATAGTTGTTATATAAGTTCAACGAGCACTAGGCATCGATAGATCTTACAAAATGATTTCAAAGATGGATTTGATGACAAGGAAAATCAGAATTGTATAAAACCATCAAAGTACGTTAAAGGGAGTAGAGGGTTTATACTATACATCTACTTTTTCGAAATTCCTAACCATTCTACGATATGGTAGATAATTTTTTATTATTATTGTGCAACACTTATACTCTTGTTGTTTATTCTAAATATGATACAATAGTGGAATGACTCCAAAATTTGGTAGGATTTTACCAGTAATATTTTAATAGGAAAATGACATTTGTTATTAATTTAAATTATGATTTTGCAAGATTAATGGAGAATATAATTATGCATTTCATCCTACCAAACTTTATTGTGTAGGATTCCACAATTCTACAGCTTTTTATGATTCCACAGCTCATAAAAGGAGATTGATTTGTTTTCAGATTTATGCTAGTATTGTACATTGAATTTACTAAGATGATGTTGGTGACTTTTTTACGAATTAAACTGGGTTTGTAAATATTATATATAATCTAACCGATTGGTTTCTCTTTATAACGTATCTAATGGTTATAGCGAGGATTATAAATAGCTATTTCTCCCTCTATTTTCTATTCCACATATTTGAATGTCAAACATGTTGTTTGACGTGTAGTGAGCTCATGTCCATGAGTTTTTTTTATAATTTGTTTTTCAGTTTGAATTTATAAAGCACTTTAATAAATTCTATTTAGTTGAGGGAAAAATATATTAACCAAGAAATTTTGATATGTGACATAAGTTCTTAACTTTTAATTTTAAGAAATTATTCAGCCAGTGAAAATGTAGAACCAACTACGTTTATAATATCTATTTTAAGTCATTTATTCCTATGAAATTATTTTCTTCTATCATTTGACTGTCTACCAATTAGAAGTCAGAACCAAAACCAAAAATTTAAGGTAATGACTTCATATTGAAATCTATAGTAATCACTTCTTTCATTTGTGTTTGACATAAATTTTTCATTTTTTTTTTAGCATTTTCCCTCTTCCATTTCGTGGAGTTAATTACTCCTCCCGCCAATTCATCAAACCGGCTATCACCGGTCACATTCCCTACGGCAACCGGTTATAAGAAGCCTCCCCCAAAATTGAAACATTTCCCTCAATTCATCTTAAACTCGGATCGCTTCGCTTCCCTCACCGCCGATTAATTAATCTCTCTCTCTCTCTTTATTGAATCTTCTCTCGTTAATTCTCATTTCCTGGGAAAATTTTCAAAACCCTAGCTTTTTACTTTCTCCTTTCTTCTCTTCTTCTGGAATAAAAAAAAAAGAGGAACTTGTTGATAAGGGTCGTTTGAATGAAGTTTCTAGAATCTAGGTTTCTTCTCCGAATTTGAAGCTGAGTTGTTGTTTTTAATTAGATAATGAGTGCTATCAACATCACCAACGTCGCTGTTTTGGATAATCCTGCTCCTTTTGTTAGCCCTTTTCAGTTCGAGATTTCGTATGAGTGTTTGAATTCTCTCAAAGACGGTAATAATCTTCACTTTCTCCTTCCCAGAATTGTATGATGATTTGCTCTGTTTATTGAGGGTTTCGTCTTTCTTGATTCTTATTGATTTTATTTGAATATTTTGAATTCCTTGGGCTTGATCTTGTTTCAGACTTTTGTGATTTCTTGACACCAAGATAATTGTAGTTGGAACATGTTTCTTACCCATTATTATATCAGAGTCATGTTTTATATGAATTGATGTCAATTAAGTAACGATTGAAGTAAATTTGAGTTTTGCTTATGTAGTATGGTGCTACAAAATTTAACTTTGGGGTTTTAGGTTTCTTGGATTTTGGTATTCAAAGTTGAATCTTCATTGCTAATTAATCTTCTTGTTTTATCTAGTTGTCCTTGCCGTGTATGATCTTTCACAAAGTTTGATTTTCTGTAGCTATAAACATGGTAGATCTTGAGTCCTGTTGTCTAGTTAGTTGGATTCATCTATGTACAAGTTCTTGATTAACATAGTTAATTACGCGAGGCTTTGCTCTATGTCAAAAGTTCTCTTTTTCCCAGTAAGTTTGCAGGGTTATATGTTTTGCCTTGATTGGTGTTTTGGTATGGTTATTAGCAATGGCTCTGTACACTATAATACAAATAGTGGATAGATTAAGTTTTCAGCATTTGTGGTTCTTGGATTGATAAGATTATGTTTCTGTTACTTATCGTTCTGCAATAGAGTCATAGAAGCTGGCCATCTAGCTACATAAATTGGTTGTTTACTTATTAATCTAAAGTCTCGGAGATTGAGCTTCTTTCAACTTAGAGCCCAGCTTTGGTTTTGTTACAGATTTGGAATGGAAACTTATCTACGTAGGCTCAGCAGAAGATGAGACGTATGATCAACTTCTTGAGAGTGTGCTTGTAGGGCCTGTTAATGTTGGGAACTACCGGTTTGTATTACAGGTAACATAATGCATTGTGTTACACTCCCTTAGCTGCAGTTGTGATCTAGCAATAGAGTCTTGGTCTTACTCTACATTACTGTGTGTTTTACAGGCTGATCCTCCAGATCCATCAAGGATTCGAGAGGAAGACATCATTGGTGTCACTGTACTATTGTTGACATGTTCTTACATGGGTCAAGAATTTTTAAGAGTTGGATATTACGTGAACAATGACTATGATGATGAGCAACTCAGGGAAGAGCCTCCAACTAAGGTTTTGATCGATAAAGTCCAGAGGAATATACTCTCTGACAAACCTAGAGTTACTAAATTCCCTATAAATTTTCATCCAGAAGACGAGCAGACTGCCACAGCGGCTCCTCCTCCTGAACCATCTGATGAACAACTACAACTTGATGTCAATGGTGAATCGAAGGCTTTGCCTGATCAGCCACCAAAACCAGAGGAATCATGATACTTCCTTAAGCTAAGTCTAGTTGAAAAAAAAACTAGATGGATATTATCATCTTCTTGTCTCTAAAAATGTTGCATTTTGCTTTGCTCTATTTCTAAGCATTATCTGCAGTTTGTTGTGCTTTGTTTGTAGAGGCTTTAGGGAAGTAATCCTTGACATGCTTTAATGGTTTTGTTTTTGGGCAAAGATTTAATCAAAGCAAAGCCTTCATTTTCAAAACAAGATATAATGTTCTGTGTAAGAATATCACAATCTGCTTGTTAGATTGTTGATGTTAGACTGTTAGTCTTCGTCCAGGTTTGATCTCAAATATTAAGTTTATTCAGTTTAACAAGGTAGAAGCCAATCTCTGTCCAAGAGTGTTAGCTATGCCTACTTGAAGAAAGCGTGAGCTCGCTGAGATTCATGGAGTTTAACTTTGAGATTGAAGAGAAAACATGTAGGACGGAGATCTTAGAGATGATGCATGGAGTCTCTATAAAAGTAATGGAAGGGAGCGAATCCGCAACCTAGCTTACGAAAAACACTTGTTGTATTCTTCTTTGCTCATCATTTTGTACTCTTGAACTCATTCAATCAATCAATACAATTTACATCATTCTTCATTCTATTTATTGTTCAACTAAACGAAGACTTAAGTTCCCATTTCATTACTAATCAATCTATACTAAAATATAGTGTGAGCTTGGACTTGCACAATCTACAACAAGAATTTTAGACCTTTTCAAGTTTCTCATATAATGTAGGGTCGTTTCTGATAATTCAGAAATATGAGGTTCATAACATAAAATACTTAAAAAGTAAGGGTTAAATTAAGACCTAAGAATCTAATTCCCTAAAATGCTTAACTAGCCCACGTCTTCGGTGAAGTATTAACAGTAACTGAAGACGATGTCAAAAGCCGGCGAAAACCAACCAGTTGATCGATACCTTCGCCGGCAAGTACTCGGAGAAGGAACATACGGTGTCGTTTACAAAGCAACAGACACAAAGGTAAAAACAAAATCAAACCTTTCCCAATCACAATTTCATCAGATTCAAATCCAAATCCAAAATTTTAACTTATCTTCAATTTTCGTTTTGTGTTAGACTGGGAAAACTGTAGCAGTGAAGAAGATTAGATTAGGAAACCAAAAGGAAGGAGTAAATTTCACAGCTTTGAGAGAGATTAAGCTATTGAAAGAGCTAAATCATCCACACATCGTTGAACTGATTGATGCGTTTCCTCATAATGGAAGTTTACATCTTGTTTTTGAGTATATGCAAACGGATTTAGAAGCTGTGATTCGTGATCGTAATATCTTTTTATCTCCTGCTGATATTAAGTCTTATATGTTGATGACTTTGAAGGGTTTAGCTTACTGTCATAAGAAATGGGTTCTTCACAGGTATGAGAAGTTAAAGAAGTTATGTTTTAGGTTTAAAGGTTTGATCTTTTGATATGTGATGGTTTGTTTTTTGGTTCTTTGTTTAGGGATATGAAGCCTAATAATTTGTTGATTGGAGAGAATGGTTTGTTGAAGTTAGCTGATTTTGGTCTTGCAAGGTTGTTTGGGAGTCCGAATCGGAGGTTTACTCATCAGGTATATATCGAGTTATCGATAAAATTTGGTATTTTTGGTTGTGTTGGCAGTTAGATATATTGGATCTCTTTGCTGAGTTGATATAAAGTATCGAGAAGACGTCATATGTTTTTTATTCTAATGTTTTCGGTTTTGGTAAAGGTGAAGCTTTGTGGTTACTAGTCGCTAGATACCATTTTGTTTCTTACAGTCATTAACATTATGACTCTAGAGTCTAGAAGATTCTGACGTTGATTGGTCTGTAGAATTCTCTTTTGGTGGAAATGAAGAATTGATACAGAACATTGAGAAGCATCATATGTTTGTAACTCCAATTAGTATGGATTTGTAGCTAGATTAGTGGTTGAGTTGACGCTAGATTAGTGTAGCATATATTGTAATATCTTTGGCACCTCTTTGATGATCTATTGGAATTTTCTGCTGGGAATAAAGAATTGATTCAGAGCATTGAGAAGACAGCTTGTGTTTTTAATTTCAATTCTTGCTTGCTTATGTTTTTCGGTGTTGGTGAGGTGAAAGATTGGTGTTTTGAAGTCAATACATACCATTTTATTGCTTACGTTCGGTATTGACGATTTTTTACTCTAGAAGATTCTGAGATTGATTGGTTGTGTAGATATCTTGTTGGTTAGATATTTGTATCTCCGTGACTCATAAAGTTTAATTCGGATCTAAAAATACTTATTCACACAGGTATTTGCTACATGGTACAGAGCGCCTGAGTTACTGTTTGGAAGTCGACAATATGGAGCAGGAGTTGATGTTTGGGCTGCAGGCTGTATCTTTGCCGAGCTCTTACTTCGTAGACCATTTCTACCGGTAAAGTTCTATACTTGTTGTACTTCATATTTCAAAAAGATCTCTGTTTTTCAAAAACATCTCCTGTACTTCAATATTTTCTTGATATTCGTAGTTGTCAACGTTCATTAAACAAAGGTCTCTGCGTTTATTTCTTCAGGGTTCTACTGAGATTGATCAACTCGGAAAGATCTTTCAAGCTTTTGGAACTCCAGTACCATCACAATGGTCTGATATGATCTATCTCCCAGACTACATGGAGTTCTCTTATACACCCGCTCCACCACTACGTACCATTTTCCCTATGGCAAGCGATGACGCATTGGATCTTTTAGCAAAAATGTTCATCTACGACCCACGACAAAGGATCACGATACAGCAAGCTTTGGACCACAGGTTAGTTTTGAAAACACAACTTAGGGCGCAAAATAATCTGTTTCATCTCTCTGATTATCATTTTCTTTTATCAGGTATTTCTCGTCTCCTCCATCACCAACTGAGCCAGGGAAGCTTCAGATTCCGGCTTCAAAAGGAGATGCTCTCGAACCAAAAGCCTCGGAGCAAAACCCACATGGAAGTAGCCCGGCTGTGCTATCACCTCCTGGAAAAATGAGAAGAGTGATGGGTCCTGAGGGATTAACCTGAGAAGATTATGTTCATTTCGTTTTTTCCATACAGCATTAACACTGGTGGAGGTATATACAATGAGTGGTTTTAATTAGATTTTTTTCAAGATATATGACGTCAAAAAAAGATTTTTTAAAGATCTATAATGATCTAATTAATGTTACATTTTATCTAGTATGATAAGATCTATTTTAAAAATATATAATTGTCTACAGAAAAGGGAAGTAGAAATATAAAATGTTTTAGTAAATTTTGATTTTTCTGGTTTGATTTAGTTTAATTACATTAAAAATGGTTTATATTTCAATTATTTGAGCTCTAAAATAATAAATTCCAATCGGTTTATAAAAAAAGTTTTGAGTTCATTGCATCCGCAAATCTGCCATTTGGCTAACGCGGTTCCAATGGAAACATACGGAATAACTGTAGAAAACGTATGGTGTGGTTCTAATAATAGCAAAATTATTAAACGTTTTGTTATTATTGAAACAGCACTACCATGTTTAAGAAGTTTAGTCTTTGTTTTCTCTTTTTGATGAAAATCGAAGTTTAGTCTTCCTCTTGTTACTGTTACTGTTCCTTTTTTAAAATTTATCTTTCATAAAAATGTGTGCCGTTTTCGATTACCCAATGTATTGTACGATGATTTTACCGTTTTCTGGCAAACAAATAATTGATTTTCAGTTGACATTTAAAAAAAAAATGATCAAGTTGATGAAAAATTTTCGACTGTTTTGATATTTACGCGAATTCAATGTTCTCCGACAGTTTGTTGAAAGTTTAACTCGACGACAGTGCATTAAAGACAAAGGTTGGCTCAAGTATCTATTTATTAATCGGAAAATGGCAAAAGTTTTAAGCGAACATGTCAAAACAACTACACTGGATTTATCAAAACTAAGAGTTAATTTGTTGTATAATCAAATTATGAAATACTACTATATATCTCTCTCTTAATTTACTCTATTATTAATAGTACTTTTTCTCAACAACTTCTGCTTCTTGATTTAGTTTTGAAAAATCCGACAAGGATAAGTAAGCAAATAGAGTAATAGACAATTTTGTTACGGAAGGTCGGTTTCTTTCGATATGGTGAAGGAAGTTATCAAGAAATAAACTTCTTGATATTGAAAATCATAAGTATGTATTTATTTGCTAACATATAAACAAAACATAACTATATTTTAATTTATTGTTTGTTTTAATTACACATAAATTTTTAAGATAATAATAACTCTAGACTAAACCATTGTTTCCAGGCATGTACGAGAAGTGATTTATATATTTAAGAACTCGAATTAATTTATTTTACATACATGGGCTAAACTATACTTGAACTTATATAATAAAAATATGTTGTTGGTAAATGTATCGCAAAGAATCATCCGTATTTCTTTAAAAACCCAACTTTTTTTTCCTTTTGGACAAACAAACAACCTAAACTGTGATTCTTGTAAGATTCGTTCGGTTCTTGAAAAGGTATAAAGAAAAATATGCGTCAGAGAAGAAAAATATAAGAAATAGGAAAAGAGAATATGTTATCTGATACTTTCATCTTCATTTAACAGGAGAACTATATCTTCATTCATGAGCATGGTTCAGGTCTTTGATTTGAATCTTCCCCACACACAAAAAAATAAAAAATAAATCAAAGGGGAGTACATAAAGTACACCCGCAAATTAATATTTAACATCGAGATTTGGATTAGGGTAGATCTCTAAGTATTGAAACGTGTGTCTAATTGGTTTATTTGCCCTCTCAGCTCGCTCCATTTGTATAATAAATTATAGTATAAGCAAGTTGGAGTCTGTTCTAAATGTTGATATATATATACTATATTATAATGTTGATATATTTATATTTTTTTTGATAAGATGTTGTATTTTATTTTTCGCACGTATTAATAAACCAGTTAAAAGTAAAACATCTAGACGTATCAACTTGATCATATTTCGGAATTTTCCCCCAAATGATCGATTAATATAAATAAATTATTTTCTTAGTAAAAATATAAATAGTTCAACTTTTTAATAAATCTATTTCAAAAATATATATATAACTGGTTGCAGCAAGGAGATGTATGTACTTTTCAACGTAGTGACATATAGACTGAATAATTTAAATAAATGACATGAGACCTTATTTATGAAAAATAAATGATCTTGTGCTTTATTCTTAAATGATGCTAAAGCCGGAAACGATGGTTTTACATAGAAAACAATTTTTTTTTTTTTTAAATTGTTAAAATTCCGAACTTTTGACCCATAAATTTTTTTGGTATTCGGAATCAGTTTTTAATTCATTTCTATTTAAAAAATATTTTTTCATTTCAAAAGAAGATTGAACCCGGAGCATAAAGCAACCAATTCTTTGTGCTACCACTAAATCACCACTAATTTATTCGCTAGGTGTTAAAATTTTTCGGGTTTCCAAACTAAGCTTATATATTCTTAGAGCTTCAATCTCAATGAGCATGGCAATGATCCACGTATTATAATTATTGTCTTCAAGAAATAAACGATTGTTGTACATCTACTGAATTGTAGTTGTCTCTTTAATGAGTGAGACGATAAGAGTCGAAACCGATTTTGCTTTTTTATGGAACCGGATTTATTTGCAACGTGTCTATATTGTCCGCTTCGCGTGTCCTTTTCCAAAATAATACATTTATATAAACTCTAAAGAAAATAAATTCCGACACAACTTCCCATATTCTCAAACCAAGAGGAAGATGAAGATTAACGAAGCTCCATTATTGGTGAAGCCCAAACTATCAGAAGAAGAAGAGAAGGAGAAGATAAGATGGGAGAAGATGAAGAAGGTTGCTTCGATGGCTGCTCCAATGGTCGCTGTGAATATGTCTCAGTTCCTTCTTCAAGCAACTTCCACGATGATCGTTGGTCACCGGAGTGAACTCTCTCTCGCTGGAATCGCCCTTGGCAGCTCCTTTGCTAACGTCACCGGCTTTGGTGTCCTTGTAAGCAAACTCATGGGATTTAAATAATTTTTTGTGATTTTCTAATCATTTGTTTTTTTTTTGAAAAATCTGTTTTGCCTTTAATGTTTAGAAATGTTATAGAGTTTTTGCTTTTAGTTTAGGGGTTTTAGATTGGCCTTGAATGTTTTGGAAGTGTTATAGAGTTTTTGTTTTTAGTTGTTGGATTTTTAGATTTAACTTTTAGTTTTGGACCATTCATGACTTTTGTATACAATAGTTTGGACTTTCAGGTGCATTGGAAACACTATGTGGCCAAGCTTATGGAGCAAAACAGTATCACAAGCTTGGATCTTACACTTTCACTTCCATGGTTTTTCTCTTGATTATCTCTTTTCCGATTTCTATTCTTTGGATGTTCATGAACCAGATCTTGATTTTGCTTCACCAAGACCCTCAAATAGCAGAGTTAGCCGGTGTGTACTGTCTCTGGCTTATACCGGCTTTATTCGGCTACTCGGTTCTCGAGTCGTTGGTTAGATACTTTCAGTCACAAAGCTTGATATTTCCAATGGTCTTGAGCTCTCTAGCCGCTCTTTCTCTCCATGTTCCTCTCTGTTGGCTAATGGTTCACAAATTTGAGTTTGGAGTCAAAGGAGCGGCTGCGTCTATTGGTATCTCCTATTGGCTCACTGCTGTTTTCCTTTGGGTTTACATGAGACGCTCTCGTCGGTGCATCGAAACGCGGATTTATATGTCCAAGGATGTGTTTCTTCACACAAAAATCTTCTTTCAATTTGCGGTTCCTTCTGCAATGATGTGTTGGTATGTATGTAAAGCTTTATAGAAAATTTCAATAGAGTAACCAAGTGATGGTAGTATAGTAGAAATCGTCTTAAGAATAGGCCAAATATCAATTTTCGGTAGGTCTGGAAGATTAGTCTGGATTTCGGTTTAATTTTTTTTTAAGTTCTAATTGATCTCTCTTTTTTTTTCACTAACCATTTAAACTTTTTCTTGTTATTGTTCTTCGTTGAATAGCCTTGAGTGGTTAGCTTTCGAGGTAATTACTTTGCTGTCTGGTCTTCTACCCAACTCAAAGCTTGAAACTTCGGTTATTTCGATTTGGTAATGTATCAAACCATTAAAAATATATATTCACTTTTATACATACCTTTTCTTTCATTTTCTAAGCCTTGATTTTTGGGATTGAGCAGCCTCACGACTTCCTCATTGCACTACAATCTTGTAAATGGAATTGGTGATGCAGCAAGGTTTGCTTTTACTCTAATACTCTTAGATCAAAATTTCGTACAGTTTCTTTTTCAAAGAGTTTATGTTTCATTTTTTCAATGTTGGTTAGTACCAATGTGGCGAATGAGCTAGGAGCGGGTAATCCGCGAGGGGCTCGTGATTCTGCTTCAGCTGCAATTATAATCGCAGCTGTTGAGTCAGTTGTTGTGAGCTCGACTCTCTTCTTGTCTCGGAATGTGTGGCCTTATGCTTATAGCAATGTGGATGAAGTAATGCATTATGTGACTGATATCACTCCCATTCTTTGCATCTCAATTCTCATGGACAGCTTCATTACCGTCCTCTCCGGTTAGCCTTTCTTAACCATCCTATCTGGATTAAGTACCGTGTTCTTTTTATTTTTGTGATCATGAACTGAATATTTTGTTGTGTTTAGGGATTGTGAGAGGAACAGGGTGGCAGAAAATAGGAGCTTATGTGAACATTACTTCTTACTATCTCATTGGCATTCCTATAGGACTTCTGTTGTGTTTTCATCTTCACTTTAATGGGAAAGGACTATGGGTTGGTATAGTCTCAGGATCAACTCTACAAACCTTAATCCTATGTCTTGTTATTGGATTCACCAATTGGAAAAAAGAGGTGATTGTAACTGCGTAAATCGCTTTGTTTTTGTTTCTAATACTTTTTCGATTTTCGAGATCAACTTAATATTTGTTTCGACTTATTTGGGAAAATTTTCAGGCAATCAAGGCTAGGGAGAGGATACTTGATGAGAAAGTTTGGAGAGATGAGTCATTGGTTAACTAAAGAAGCAAAATACAAACTAAGGGTGATTTTGATTGCTTTATTTTGCCGAGTTTTGTAACAGAAACATCAACGATTTAGATTTTTCTGCTCCATTCATTCCTTAAATCAAGAATTTGTATTAGGAATGCAAATTTTAAAATGTATGTGACCTAAACAATTTTTAACGAGTTATGCATTTGATTGTAATTGATTTTGAGAAACAATTCTAGTTTTGTATGATATCAGAGTCAGGCTAAGTTTAAACGTATTAACCTTGTCAAAAAAAGTGTTGTTTGTTGCACATAGGTTGATGCTTACATTACCAAAAAGTATTTTCAAGTGCTAAATTCTTTTGTTAAATATCTTTCGCAATGGACATTTAACAAAGCAGAAAACCTTAGAAGAATATTGATAATCTCTTGTCAGTACTCATAATATGTTTGAGAGAAGAAAGCCTTAAGGAAACATATATATGGGTAATTGACCACCCTGAAGCAAATTATTGGCTGTAAAATAAGATATTTTTCATAGCATTAATTCAGCATTCTTCAAATAGGTTGAAACTTTGACCAATGAGCCAACTATATATAACCAAATATTTTTAAAAGTTTCATTTTACCAGTGAGAGTGTAATAATAAATTGTGAATTCGAAAAAGACCATGAGGAACGCCAAGGATTAATGAGGTAGATGTCCGATATATTTTCTCATTTCTTGGTTTATCATTCCCTCTTATCAACTAAAGCCATTCCCTATTAGAGAAATTAAGGGATACTTAATATTCGGCAATTTAATGTTTTCGATTTCTGAGACAAAAACATTATTTAGATAAAATAAGGATGAAAGTAAATCAAACCATTAACTTCAGCCTTTTTGTTGTAGCTTTAGTTGCGTAAATGATACTATGGCACTGGATCTACAAAATCAACTTCAAATGACAATATCATTAGTAAAAACACCATAACAAATTAATTATGACAATATCATTAGTAAAAACACCATAACAAATTAATTATGACAATATCATTAGTAAAAATACCATAACAAATTAACTATGGTTGAGAGAGAGCCACAGTTAATTATTCACCATGTCTACAGTACCTCACAAATTAATAATCATCAAAGCAATTAAAGCATCTACATTTATAAGAATTAATAAAAACCTCAAACACTATGAACATTGGCTTCTTCCTTCAACGGAAAATGTTGTTTCAAGGAGAAGATGAGATAGACCAATGGAAATTTGCACAAAATAAAGACCTTCCAACATGGATAAACACATATTTATATGGCATACCAAACATGCATTATCTACCTACTCTGAATTGACAAAAATAAATGATCACCATACGTTCAAAGTAAATGAAGTCGTTCTCATACTAAGATGCATCTTTTGCATACAACTTGCCCCCACCTCTCAGTTTTCAATATATGTTCTTCCAGTCGTGGATCCGCGTCACCCGAGCCTAGTATCACTATCTCTATGATATCACCTGCAATTAGGAGTTATGACCAGAAAATAGCTCAACTACTTGTGCTCTTCACAAGTTGACACCAATCAATAGGGTTTCATTGATCGTGACATCCTCTCTATATATTGTCTGCATTGTTCTCCGTAGAGATAGGAATGAAGAGCCCAATTGAAGCTTTGAGAAAAGAGGTCGGAGAGGTATGAGATCGCAGTAGAGATTTTGCCTTATTGGCAAAAGGAACATTGCTAGGGGAAGTGGACAAAATTGGTTAAGAATGAGACCGATTAAGGATTTAACCTAGTGGAAGTTAAAGCAGAGCATAACGGTAGATGGTGGAGAGAAAACGTTTGATTCCCCTTGACTTAAATAAAAAAGGAAAATCCCATTAAAAACTTCCAAGGTGACAAGCACTTCTACTTTAAACCTTTAAAATTTTTGACTTCTACTTTAAACCTCCAAGGTGAAACTTTTGTTAATTTAAACATCCAAAGTGGTATTTCGGTTTACATCGACACTTCAGATCACAGAAAAAATAACTCCAGATTGTCTTCGTTGTCATCTAGCGCATATATGACATGCTTACATAGTATACATCTTAAATGTTTTGTCAACGGAGTTAACTTTTCTGCCAACGGAGTTAACTTTTCTGTGATCTAAAGTGTCGATATGAACTGAAATGCCACTTTGGGGGTCTAAATTAACAAAAGTTTTACCTTAAGATTTCAGTTAATATGAACTGAAATGCCACTTTGGGAGTCAAAAATCTTTAAGATTTAAAGTAGAAATGATTGTCATCTTGAAAGTATTTAATGAGATCTTCCCTAAATAAAAAGGTTGTGCATTCGTGTCTACGCTGGATCTTTTTTTATTGGTTCTTAGAAAAAGACATTACCACATATTCACCTTTTATACGCTGAATCTATCGACCTATGGAGGGAGTCCTCCATCTTATACAGAGCTTATTCAAAAAAAATCACAAATTGTTAAGGATCTTTTAGATTTTGCCACTCTACTGTTTTGGATATGGATTTTGATGAAATTAGTACTGTTCATGACAGTTTTACTTTTAGTGGCTAAAGAAAAATTTTGGTATATGGAAACACAAACATTTTATCTCTGGAAATTTTGTTTACCCTTATAAAATGCATAGTTATATTTTAACAAAAATCAAAATACAACCCTAAATAAGAGAAAATGTTCATTTAATTCCTCAAGTATTTGAAATTGGCAGATTTATTTCCCAACTATTGTATGTGCAGAATAAATCCTCAATTCTAGTTTGACTTTACAAAATTAGACCTCATTAATGTCAACGGTAACAATAACTAGAGATTGTTAATTCTAATTTTCAGACTCAAAACTTAAAACTCTAAATAATAGATTTTAACCAAAGTCAAAACTTAACTCTAAATTATAATTATAAATAGAGAATCCAAAATAATGTTTTAGCTATCCAAACATAAAACTAAACCCAAAACTATAAATATAGAATTTAAAAAGAATGTCTTAACTTTCTAAACATGATCGTCTCGTGAACAAAACATATTAGATGATTTTGTTTACGAAAACACATTGACAAAAAATAGACGACATTAAAACCAAAAAAAAGAAGTGTATTTCTCTAAGGTTGGAGTGGCAGAATCTGAAGTTTCACAGTATTGTGGCAAATTCTGATTGCCATTATTATAGTAGTGGCAAATTTTAACTAACTCTATTATATATACTACTAGAAAATGAGCATATAGCCACTAAAAGACCGATTTTGGTATACTACGGCGACCCGGTTCACTCTTTGGTTTGATATCCTGATTGAGTTTTAAAACATTGCAAACAAAAGAAGGTAGATCATAAAGAAAAGGGGGAGGGGTAAAAGACAGTTTTCCCTATGACATTTAAGTTAATGTTTTATTTAATTGGTAGATATTTGCCTATTTCACAAATTTTGTACCTAGAGTCCTAGAAAGGTTATTTAGGAAGCCACTACTTTATGCACGTGATGAGTAAGAAACTAATTTATTTACAAATTACAACGTGTCTATTTATTTCTAGTTGCATGTTTTTTTCGCAAAGTTATACATTTGAAAGTAAATAAATTCTACACTTTCCCATATTTTGTAATCAGAAGTAAGATGAAGAATAACGAAGCTCCATTACTAGTCAAGAACAAGAAATCATATGAAGAAGAAGTAGTAGAGAAGGAGAAGATAAGATGGGAAAATATGAAGAACGTTGCTTCAATGGCTGCTCCAATGGCTGCTCCAATGGTAGTCGTAAACATGTCTCAGTTCCTTCTTCAAGCAACTTCAACGATGATCGTTGGTCACCGGAGCGAACTCTCTCTAGCCGGAATCGGCCTTGGCAGCTCCTTTGCTAACGTCACTGGCTTCGGAGTCCTCGTAAGCAAACTTTTGAAATTTAAATTATATTTTGTGATTTTCTAACGAAGTTTTTTTTTTTTTTTGAAAAATTACTTTGGCCTTGAATGTTTTAGAAATGTTGTAGAGTTTTTGGTTTTTGGGTGTATAGATTTTATTTTTTATTTTTTGACCAGAAATATAGTGAAATAGTTTAAAACATTTCTTCTTAAGCACACGCAAGAGAAAATTTTGGTTTCTTAAGTTCTAGAAAAGCTAATTTCTCAAAATTTTGATTGGATGACAAAAATTAGTTTTTGAGAAAAACTCATTTAAAAATTACTACGATTCATGACCTTTGTATACAATAGTTTGGACTTTCAGGTGCATTGGAAACACTATGTGGCCAGTCTATGGGGCAAAGCAATATAACAAACTCGGATCCTACACTTTCACTTCCATGGTTTTCCTCTTGATTATATCGTTTCCGATTTTGATTCTTTGGATGTTCATGAACCAGATCTGGATTCTGTTTTAGCAAGACCCATTGGATATAAATTGGTTTTTTGTTCAGAAAAGAAATGAGAAAAATGAGGTAACAAGATTCAAAATCCGACTTGTTGCCCAAAGATTTTCTCAAAGGCCGAAAATTGATTATGAAAAAACATATTCTCCAGTTATGGATGCAATTACTTTCAGATTTTTAGATTTTTGATGAGCTTAGCAGCATCAAAAATCTAGAAATGCATCTAATGGATGTTGTGATTGCATATCTATATGGATCACTTGATTCCATATGAAAGATCTTGGGCAGATAAAATTTTGGGCAGACAAAATTAAGAGTTCGAAATGAAAGATCTTGGGCAGACAAAATTTTGTCTTATACTCCAAATCGAGCATCATCAAGATGGAATTTTTATACATCAATCAAATTATACGAAAATGATCTTAAAATGTTTTTATATGGATAAAACGACTCCTTTGAGTACTCCAATGGTCAATAGGTCATTTAATGTTGATAAAGATCTATTTCGACTTTGTGAGGATAATGAAGAAGTATTAGGTCCTGAAGTACCTTATATGGGCACTATTGGTAGACTTATGTATCTTGCAAATTGTATCTGACAAGATATAACATTTGCTATAAATTTACTTGCAAGATATAGGTTATCTTCCACGCGCAGACATTGAAATGGAATAAAACATATTTTTTGTTATCTTTAGAGAACAGTTGACTTGGGATTGTTTTATTCTAGAAACTCCACTTTTGTTTTAGCTGATTTTGCAGATGCAAGCTATCTATCAGATCCACATAAAGCCCGATCGCAAACAGGATATGTTTTCACAGTGGGAGGTACTGCAATCTCTTGGCGTTCCCAAAACCAGACTTTGCTCGCTATTTTATCAAATTATGCAGAGACAATTGCGTTTTATGAGGCATGTAGAGAATGTGTTTGGCTCAAATCCATGACTAATCATATACAACAGTCAAGCGGAATAGTCACTGACAAACAACCAACAAAATTATTCGAAGATAATACTGCATGTGTTGCCTAACTCAAAGAAGGCTATATCAAGAGTGACCGAACAAAGCATATGCCCCGAAGATTTTCATATATACGAGAATTCGAGAAGAATCAAGAAGTAGATATTCAATATATCCGCTCAACGGACAATGCAACTGATCTGTTTATGAAGGCGCTTCCAACTACAACATTCAGAAACACATGTTTGTAGTATCGGGATGCGTCACTTATGTGATCTATAAAGAAGAAATTTAGCCATCATTTTAAAGGGAGATTACGTCACTATACTTTTTTTTTCTTGTCATAGTTTTTTATCCTATTGAATTTTTTCATAATAAAGTTTTTAGCGAAATAATACGTAATATATCAATAGTGATAGATAATTAAAGAAAAGTGTTACGAATTTATAATTATCTATTTTAATATTTTATTATTTTATTTTTCTACTACCTTTAATTTTACCGACTTACAATATGTATAAATATCAAATGTATGTTTATGTAAATGAGAATAATAGAAAGTCAAACTTTACTATTCCATCTTTCTTTATACACGTTTCTTTGCTCTCACCATCATATACATATAATATATATATATATAAACATATATCTTATTTTATATTATATTAATAGTTTTATAACACAATATACATTATGCGCTTTAACTAGTGGATTTTGTTTTCCTCGACCACACTACTAAATTTATAAGGTTTTATTCTACCTGCCCTTGAAAACCCATACCTGAACCGAAATGAACTTTCGTGTATGTCGACATAAGAAAAAAAAAAAAAAGAACTTTCGTGTATTAGAATAAAACCAGATTCATTGTTTTTTTTTTTCTTTTTTTTAATCTATTTAACAACTAGTCAACGCTTTTTTTTTAATCTATTTAATGTACTCTTATTTTATGGAGACCATGTCTCTCGTTTTTGTTTAATTGGTTTCGCATGACACATGGCCAAAACTATTTATCTTCCCCAAATTTTTCATTTGGATCCAACCATTTTCATTGATTGTAACGATTCTCTGATTTTTTTTTTTTTTAATCAAACGATGGAAAAGGGTTTCTCGTTGGTGCCGGAAGAAGAGAAAAAAGAAGGAGAAGATCAGAAGAGTTATTATTTTTCAACAGAGATGATGAAGAAGGTGAGCTTCATGGCTGCTCCAATGGTGGCTGTGGCAATATCTCAATACCTCCTTCAAGTTATCTCCATGGTTATGGCTGGTCACTTGGACGAGCTCTCTCTCTCCGCCGTCGCCATCGCCACTTCTCTTACCAATGTCACCGGCTTCAGTCTTCTCGTAAACCCCCTCTCTCTCTTTGTCTATGAAATTATACTTCAATTTGATCTATGAATGATGACATGCACAAGTGCGGTCCGGTCCGTGCGGAACAATACAGTCCGTTTCAAGCGGTGTTGTTCAATTTCTTTTGTTAGGTCATGTTTTTATGAACCCTACACCAACCTCTAGGGTGGTTCAAGTTGGGTTCACATTTTATTTTTTTTGTTGAAACTTTATCAAATTTTTTGATAAATTCATAAAAATTAACTTGGACAATTTGGAGCATTAGAGAAATATTAGTCAAAGTTTACTTACATGCACAACATTTATTAATTTTTATTCAACTTCGGTTCTATTTATTATGCACCACTTGTTCCGCATTGTCTTAGTCTTATCCGCTGTTACCACTGACTTTGATTGTTAGGTTGGATTGGCAGGTGCATTAGAGACACTATGTGGTCAAGCTTTTGGAGCAGAGCAATTTAGAAAAATCGGTGCATATACTTACAGCTCAATGCTATGTCTTCTCTTCCTTTGTTTCCCAATCTCATTATTGTGGGTTTTCATGGACAAACTCTTGGAGCTTTTCCATCAAGATCCGCTCATCTCTCATTTAGCTTGTAGATACTCTATTTGGCTCATACCGGCTTTATTCGGATGCGCTGTTCTACAATCTATGACTCGCTATTTTCAGTCACAAGGATTGGTTCTTCCTCTCTTCTTGAGCTCCCTTGGAGCTCTCTGTTTCCACATTCCCTTTTGTTGGCTTCTTGTCTATAAATTGAGATTCGGTATCGTTGGCGCCGCTTTGTCCATTGGGGTTTCGTATTGGTTCAATGTAGGTTTGCTTTGGGTTTTCATGAGATACACTGCTCTGTATCGCGAAACCAAGAATCTTCAGGTGCATGAAATCTTCTTGAGCATGAAGCAGTTCATCGCCCTTGCTATTCCCTCTGCAATGATGACTTGGTAAGAAAAATCTCTGAAACTTGAAAAATTCTTGCTTTTGATCTTCTATGGATCCTTAACTCTAGAGCTTCTTGATCATTGATCTTGAATGAATACATGTAAAGCTTTGAGTGGTGGTCGTTTGAGATTGTTATACTATTGTCTGGACTCTTACCGAACTCAAAGCTCGAAACAGCGGTTGTATCCATTTGGTACGCTTGTATATCAGTCTCTACAAATTCTAACATAAAACCCTTTTTCCAAGCAACCTTTTTGATCTTTCAATCTTTATTCTTTGAGCAGCCTAACAATGTCGTCTCTGCACTTCGTTTTGGTGAATGCAATAGGAGCATCCGCAAGGTTTTTAAGATTTTCCAATGGTTCATAATTAAGAATCTTTTTTTTTTCTTCAAAATTCCTTTCAACCTTTGGTTTTTCTTGTAATAGCACATATGTTTCAAACGATTTTCTTTTATCGATGCAATCATAGTAAGCATCACTCTTTACTGCTACCGAGGAAATTGGGGTTACATATTCAGCAACGAGAGTGAAGTGGCTCACTATGCAACTGAAATCACACCTTTTCTCTGCCTATCTATTGGTGTTGACAGCTTGCTCGCCGTACTCTCAGGTAAAGAATTCATATCAGTTTAAAAGACTATATACATTAAAACGTATAGACAAAATCATATCCGACTGAGAAACAGTTAGAGAGATGACTGCAGTTTTACTTGACGCCCAAGAAAGTTTATCTGTTCTAAGAAACTCGATAATTCTTGCATCTTCAGGGATCGCTAGAGGAGCAGGGTGGCAACATATAGGAGCTTATTCAAACGTAGGATCATATTATTTGGTCGGGATTCCGGTGGGTTCGATCTTGTGTTTCCTTGTGAAATTGAGAGGGAAAGGACTTTGGATCGGTGTATTGATAGGCTCTACTCTACAATCGATTGTTATTGCTCTTGTCACTTTCTTCACCAATTGGGAACAAGAGGTATTCATTTTATTTTCTTATTAGTCATCTTGTTGCTCTTTTTGGTATTGCTAGGGTTTTGAATCTTGTTTTGATTTGGGTTTTAGGCAGCGAAGGCTAGGGACAGAGTAATCGAGATGAATCCACAAGGCAACCAAGTAACAGAAAGCACATTAAAAGAAGATAGACAAGTTTTATTAAATGGCATTTCAGAAAATGTGTAAAATCACTTAAACTCTTGTGATGATCCGATTAGTTTTTCAGGATGTTGTTCCTTTTGTCAACTTTTGTTAGGACACTGAAACTTTCGGTACTGTAGTTGAAAATTTGACAAATTTAAGCACATTTGTGTCAGCGGTTGTTATCATGTACTTTCATATTTTCATTTTGATATCCATCAGTACTACTTTATTTAATATGGTCCTGAGAGTGCCGTCAAAAAAAAAAAAATGGTTCTGAGAGTGAAAAGGGAATCTGAGTTTTATGAATAAATCATAGAAACTGCATAGAATTGTAAAGAAAATTAACGTTTTTAATTAGTCTGGCAAAGTATATACGTCCATTGAACCACTAATATATGTACAAAAGATTACGTGTATATTCACATATTCTTACGTGCATAATTAACGAGATGTCAAAGTTTAAGACGGCTACAACGTCTTTAGCGGATACGACCATGTTGTGGTGGCAAAAGCCACATATAGACGTTGAGCAAAGAAAGTGCTAGGTGGCCAGTTGAAACAGGTTTAAGAGAGACCTTAAGAAACAATTCTATACTGAGAATGTTGTTTATGGGACGCGGTGGAAGTTAACCGGGAGTTCCAACAAAAAGGTACGATCCACGACTATGTTAAGAATTTTACTATCCTTACACATCAAATTCCCAATCAATTTTCTAGTGTTGAGATTTTATTCATTGTTGATGGTATTCAAAATTGCACCTGAACAATACCATAATGTTTAAATCCAACAAAATCTACTCCACAGCCAAGACAATCTCAGATTCCTTAGAGCAAGATCACTAGATCATGTGGGCCAAGTTGGTCCCTCATCATCTTTTTCATCAGCAAGAACTTGGACATCGTTACATTCTCTCAGAAATCATATCATTTGGAATATTTCGGTATTCGGTTTTAGTTCACATCCCTAAACATGTTCATATGTCATGGGTGATAGCTAGGAAAAGATTGCATACAGAGGATAGTTTTTGATTGCGCATTTGGGGTCTTGATCTTCCTGCCACTTGCCTATTCTGTAAACATTGAGAACAAATCACATCAGTAATCTTATTTTCTTCCGAAATCAAACTCTGAAATTTAGGACTTCTTCAGGAGAAAATCAAATCCCGTAACCTCCCTCACGCTTAATGATATCTGCTTTTGGATCTAGGACATCTCTCCAAATAAAAGCGTTGCACTCGTCATGAAGATTGCTCTCCAAGCCTGCTTCTACTCGGTTTGGAGGGAGAAAAACTTGAGGCTATATAGTCTTCTTCTTGATCGATCAACATTTATTCTCGCGGAAATCTTTTAAGATTAAGCAAGCTCGACTTGATCTTTCTAACCTCTTGAACGCTTCTATCTTTTGTTTTTGATGTTTTCAACTTTAAATTCTATGTTTTTCATATTGATCTTAAACTACATTTTTCAACTGAGAATCTAAGTTTATTTATGAAAAAAAAGCAACAATGCCATTATCCTAAAGCCAATAATCCAATAGCTCATGAGAACAACATGATTTGGACTTAATCTACAATGCAGAACTGTCTGTTGGTTTTACTGATTGAATAGCTCTACCTAAACTATTTGTAAGGTGGAAGATTAAGATCCTAGATCCTAAGTTCAAGACACGAAAACAAAAGAAAAGTAAAAGTTAAGTTCCTATTTGTAAGGTGGAAGATTAAGATCCTAAATCTGATCCTGATTCGGAAAAACTTTGGTCTTAACGGACAGAAGTACTCCGATAACAAAAGAAAAGTAAAAGTTAAGTTCGATTGGTTTCAGAGTCGGCCCTCTTAATACAAAATACACATAGACAATTGTATGTGGTCTCTAAGAGGCGCCACATAAAAAAATCAATATAACTAAATATTGATAGTAAAACTATATATATACTTCCCGATATGAAGAGAAAAAACAAACAAACTCAGAAGAAAGAGAGATAGACTATGCATATCTCGTACGTAGTAGACCTTTATAATAATTAAAAAATAGTAACTATAGATTTTTGAGAAGATAACCATATTATATAAATATAAGAAAAATGAACGATTAAGCAAATAAAAAGTGATGACAGAAGGCTAGAGAGCACAAAGGAGTAAGATGCAAAAGACTGCTCCAAGTTGTATCTCATCATCTGTGCTCTCTATCTTCTGTCAACACTATCAATTCCTCTTAAACCATTAAAAATCGATTTTCGATTTACGATCGAAGAAGAATATGTAATATTAAAAGAACCTGATGCTTAACCTCTTATGGACATCAAGAACTTGATTAAAACAGAACAAACAAACAAACAAAAAGTTGATGGCCCTTGTAGTCATTGAGCTATATGATACATATATATACAGATATATGTATATATGGGTATATATATATATAGAAGTACCAAAAGGGTTGTGATGAGATGATGAGGAGGAGATTTCTTGAAGCCACTATTTATAGACGCATAGAGAGAATCGATATGATTTCTTTGCTCCAATTGCATGGACATTTTTGTTTCAACAAGTTTAGAATAAAGCTGTAAATGCTTGGTTACTTTGGTATATACGGCTTTAAAATTCTATTCTTGAGTGGGAAAAAAAATATTCGTGTTGAAAAAGGTTATTATTCATGGTCAGTGTTCAAGCTCAAATATATTCTGGAGCCACCTACCTATATTGCAAGATAGCTTTATAATTTTATTTTTTTGTGGGGTAAAAAGTAGCTCTACTTCTTTGGATCTGAACAACATATCCTTTTTTCTTTTGGGGCTCACTGAAAAATATATCTTTTAATTATATATTCTCTTTTTTGTTGAAATTAGTTTTTCTGATACATGTTGGCGCAGTGATTCATACACTAATTAATCAAACACAAGATTTTTTAATAACTAACATGATGTTATATTAGTTTTTGTGCTCAAGTTTAACGATATATTATGATCCAGAAAAGATTGTTTTAGAAAAGAAAGGAAAACAAATGTAATTATTCTTCTAATTATGACGATCATAACTAAAATCTCCAAGCAACGACTAACATGCATATTGAATCGAACTCCGAAACATTATAAGCCTTAATCAAGAAGGCTTAAATAACACTATACTATTTCTTAGGAGGAAAACTAGAAAATTAGTCCAAAACTTGGTCGAGGAACCTAAGAACCTTCACAGCTTGTTACCGCATCGATGTATCGCCATCCGAAAGTAGTATATGAATAAGACTTTGACAATGTAAAAGAAGAATCCACGCTCTAGAGAAGTCGTTAGTTTTATTTGTAATTTAAATTATGAGTAGACAAATCCTTGAACTAATTTAAATTATGAATAGACAAATCCTTGAACTAAGTTGTATCTGTAATACATATTTTAAGACCGGGCGGACAATTCCTGCTGAAGTAGATTAGAAAAATCCATAACTCTAATAAACAATCAAAAAGTAAAACATCAATACTTTATTTGAAGCAATATCATTAGACAATGAATAGTGTTATTATACTGACATGAATAAAGTGAACAAGTTTTGGTTTAATGTCTCTTCGGATTTTTGAAATGAAAGTTACACAAGATTAAGAAAGAGTGTTACAACAATCATCCTCCCAGGGAATTGTAGCCTGATCAAATGATAACATGTATGTATATATGTTAAAAGAAGAAGAAAAAAACATTTATATATATGCATAAGCAAAGATGTAACCAAACTGACATAGAGTCCGTTAACTGCTAATCATTCTATCGGTTGTCCTAAAAGCACAAGCCGGATTTGTCAGAAAATTTGTTATCGATCTCTGCCATGACGACATTTATATTTCATTTTGTCTGTGAGACTAAGGTTTCGATATAGTTACAGTCTGGCCGTCGGACTTCAAAAGTCAAGCCGAGTTGGCAACGGAAAAAAAGATAAAAGATGATTGAGAATTGAGTTAATTCATATTTTAATTAGAAGTTTAGAGAAGAACAAGGCGAGACCGAATTAAATCTTATCATTAGCGTAAATCTAATGATTTTAAACGATCGTTGATGGAACAGCATCTAGGTTTTAAATATGGGTATTATTTTGGACATATTATTTCTAAGTTCTCTGGCGCTATTATTCAATGCCAAATAGTTTACTTTTGAAATTTAAAATTAGCTAATATATAAAAGAAAACTTAGTTTTTATATAAAAATAACTCTCTTATTATGTTTAGAAATATTGCTCAAAAATTAAACACCAAAAGCTCTCATAATATCATTGTCACAACCCAACAATTGATATATATAGTGTTAGCACATTTTTGCTATTCTTATTTTTATTAGAATTAGATAACTCCTAATTCTATTAGATAAACCTATTTTATCCTAACTAATTTTGTTAGAGATATCTTAGGACTGCAAGTTATGTTTGAAGCTTATCCAATAATATATAGTAAATGCTTAATTTTGATATTCCAACAAATAACGGTGGTACTCGATTCTTCTCAAATTATTGGTAATCCACATAGAAGTTTTGTTATCATTAAATGCATTTTCTTATACTGCAACAGTTTCTATACTAGGTAGCTATATCTATACTTTAAAATTTAATCGAGATTTTGGTTTGAAGTATTATTTTTGCATACTCATAGAAAGTATGGTTCGATCTTCGTTATATATATATAGTGCTCTATTTTGTAAGATAAGCTGTAAATAATAGTATTAGATAAGCTGTAAATAATAGTATCTTTGTACACGTTTTGCAGTATTTCTACAAAAACTTTTCTCTAGTCAAACTTTTTGGCTATAAAAACTTTTCTCATAGTCAAACTTTTTGGCTATAGTTGGGTCTAACTCAAACTCAGAGTCCTACAGTCATATTTTTCTGTTTATTTTGTATATTTTAATGTAAATTTATCTTCAAAAGCAAATTTAAGAGAGACAAAATAACACTCTATAAACTAATATACCGAATTAATGGACAGCTACGTTCCCAACCATTCAGACAATATTTCTGTAAACTTTTTTCGTTACCAATACATAATTAACAATTTTTTTTTTCTTTTGTAGAAAAAAATGGTTTGACTGACTCTCTTGTCTTTTCATCTGCGTGAAGTAACGGGTTGACTGTTTTGTCGGGGGGTTCTCTGCCACCTTGTTTATTTTGGATGATACTTATTAGAATACATTAAACCTATTATATTCATCAAATACTTAATGTCATAATATATCCAGCAGAAGTAATATCATAGACAAACCAATTATATTTATCTATAAAAAAATGACATAATAAAACCTAAGATTCAACATATAGATAATTGTAAAATATTTTGATTTTGTGAACAGATGAGTGTATTATTTATAAATAATATAGATTCATCAAATATTATCAATTATCGAAAAAAGAGAAAAAAGTTTCTGGATAAGAAAAAAAAAAAAGGAGAATCCAGAAACTTTTGTAATTTTTTCTTTTTTCTTTTTTTTTTCCTTACCCAGAAACTTTTTTCTCTTTTTTCCACAATTGGTAATATTTGCGAACCTACGTTTGTAATAGGGGTGTCATATGACACCTGATAAATTAATATAAATTCAATATGTAAGGTTAATTATTTACATAACTTAGGCTAAAATGGTAAGACGTTACTCCAATGACCCTCCCTTTTATAAGCTTAGAGAACCATGATGACCCGTTAGTACTGTTTTAGTATTTTTTAAAATGTTTTATTCTCTTTATATTTTTCTTATTTATCTATAAAAGTTTCCTTCTTTTTTCATTTGTTTCCTACCAGAGTTCAAGAAAATATATTGATTCATTAGAGACATTGATTTGAACTCTTTATCTTATTTTTTCACTCGATTTTGGAAAACAAAATGACTGTATTTTATCAATACAAAAATATTGTGACTAACAAATGCATTTTTTTATAAGATGAGATTATTGTAAAAATGAGATTATTGTGTTTGTTGTCTATAATTTTATTTTCTTAATATAAAATTATGTTTAGTTTCATTTTATTTTAAAAATTTTAAAACTAATACCAAAAAACTTTAAATTATATCTAGTATTATGACCCCAATAAAAATATTTTCTGGATCCGCCATTGTATTGAGTAGTAATAAAAATAAACCCACATATACATGTAACTACAAGACTCCAATCCAACCACCTTATTGGTTAGAATTTCGTCAGAACTGGCATATTTTGATAAAATTTTGACAAAACAAAATTGGTCCGTATATTACGGCCAAAAATTTTAAATCTTTAGAAATTTGTCAGATTTTTTTTGATGGGATTGTTAGTCAGAAAATTCATCGGAAAAAACTTGTAGGAAATTAGTCATAAATATTCCAACCAAGTTCTGACGACAACAAAACTTTAAACATTTAGTCAAAAATTAATCGGGAATCTCCGATAATATATCGTGATAAAAAGATAATTAAAACCAAATTAGTAAGAAATTCATCGAAATTTTTTTATCACTTTTCGAGAAATGTTTTTTTACATATTGTAAGAAATTGGTCAAATTTTTTTTTAAAGTAATTTAAATTAATTTATTATATCGTCATCGAGATTTGAAGTTCCCTATTTATTTTGGGGTCTTCAAGATCGCGGAATGAGGATGGGAAAAAAAGCTGTTGCATCATCCGAGTCCAGTAGAGAATATCTTGTTGAGTTGGTTGCAATGCGCAATATTCCTATTCGCTGCGCTGAGGTCTCTCATTTAGTTTGAGTTTCCTTCTCTTTTGTGGCTTGTAACTCCCATTTCAAGTTCCCAATGGTGGATGAGCTTTGTCTCACATCATCATTGTATGGAATAGATCCATATCCGTATAGTTGCCTCTTATTCTTGAGAATTTCCTAGAAAAATATTTTTATAAAATGTTTGATAATAATGATATAACATTTTTCTCGCACCGATGAAAAATGACATAAATATTACTGAGAGAAAAATGTCATTTTCTTGATCAGTGTGAGAAATATGTCTTCCAGAGTATCTAAATTTTGTGTCATTTAAGTCAGTCTCTCTTACTCCCCACCCTCTACATTTCCATGGTAGTTACTATTTTGGGAGTTGGCATCGGTCCAACTTGCATTTTTCTCTTTCTTCCACAAAGCAAAGAGACTTTGCCAAACCGAATTCGTAACCCAACAAGGCATATCTTTCTTTTTTATGCACTTTTTCTTCAGCTCGTGGACGCTATCATTCCAACGTATTCCCGCAAAGGTCTCAAATTCGATGCTCGGACACATATATTTCTGGCACCTCCGTATCCATGGTTGATTTGGAGGTTGTGTACTGCTAGAACCTCTGGCGCCATCTTTTGCAGTATGTTTGGCACGGTCCTCCTTTCATTTCATGTAACTTTCCCAAGTTTTTTCATCAGCCATATACCTTGCAACATTTTAAAAATTAATCAATAAATAAACATTTTAAAATTATAGAAACAGATATATTGAGTTTGGAAATACAAAATGATAATAATTGAAACACATGTGTTTTGAACCAAATATTTGGAAAATGGAGTTTTCATGGGTTATTAAATGATTTTAATGATTTGGGGAACTGTTATGATTTGTTATTAAAATATTTTACAATCTTGTGTAAACCAATTAGATTTCTATCTTTCTATTTTCAATTAAAACCCCAATAAAACACTTTGAATTCACTAAAAATCAACTACTTCAAATATTGTTAATAACAATGAATTTGAATGTATATATTTAAACCACTAATACAGTAACACTATATCGTAGAAGATTTTTTAAAATCATGTTTGAATAGCATATAATTTTTAATTTTAATACAAAATATTCCAAATTTTTGATTGAATACGCTCATTAAAGATAAATTAAATTTAAAGAAAAATATTCAAAAACTTGTATATTGTTCAAAAAATTGAAGAGAGAGTCCCTAAAGAAAGAAATCCCTGGCCCCAAGTCTATGTTTTTGTAGTGGGAAAGGAACTAATCCCCAAAAATATCTAAGCTTATCTAAGTTTTTTGAAGAAGCTATATAGAACTATAGAAATTTTTTATATCCGGCATATAATTGATGTTTTATGAAGATATTTTCTGAAAATAGGGTTTCAAAATATATATGTTTAACAAAAACTAAATTAAAGGGTTTTCTACAAATTTTCATACTAAAAGACAGCTCTCTGGTCCTTAGTGTCAAAAACCTTATTTAGAGTAAAAGGGTTTTCTTGTTATTCAAGTTGTCAAGGCTTTGTCATATATACAAAACATTAAACCTAGGTATACATATGCAATTATCCAACTATACAAGAGTAATTAACTAATTACACAATAAGACTATAAGCCGGTCAATACTTAATAAGAAATAAAACATATGACCTAAATATTTAGAATTATTTAGTGATAAAAAAGAGAATATTAGGGTTAGTGCAGTTTTTTTGGTATTTTTGTGTGTATAGTGAGATCATGGATGATAGATGCAACGAGAATCAAAGAAATGAAAAAGGATGAAGAGTGAGGGGACAAAGAATCCGAGAGAAACAGTCTTATCCTCATATCTTTATTTCTCTTTGGGGAAAGCATTTTCTTACTTGTCGCTTCCCTATAGCTTCTTTCTTATTCTCTTTTACTTTCTCAACCCTATCTCCATTCCTTTTTCTTCATTCCACTATTCCCCACTCACTCCATTTCTTTTGTGATATATGTGTACAGACATATTCACAAATACATATATTCCTATATTAATTTTTGTCGTTTCATCCTCCCGTTGTTTCAAAATAATCCAAGTTTTAAAAAATAAAATCAAAAAGTTTTCTATTCTCTATTTTTATGCATAATTAGTTTTATATATCCTATTATGTCTTTATTTTTATTTTTTTAATTTAATATAATTATTTAAAAAAATTATTTCAAAAAACTCCTTAATATATATGAAAACTCTAAAACTTGGATTAATTAGAAACAAAAGAGTATAATTCTATTACATAACTATACTTATATATATATACATATATATACATATATATACACATATATATACATATATATATACACTTAATATTAATATGTGCGGCCATGTACAGATCTCGACCATAATTTTTTTTTTCAAGAATAGATTGAATATATTTACTTGTATTTCTTTTTGATATTTTCTGGGTTAGGTCTAGTACATTCTTAAACTGGATTTTGATGGGGGTTAACGGTTTTTGACTAATAAAAGAATGGATATAATGTTTATCTCTAGTACAAGCGGCCTTACAAAAGAAACGAAGAAACAATAAAAACCTTATTAGAAGAAATTGAAAGTAGTAGGAACTAGGAAGAGTCCTAATTAATCGTGATGCCGTGTTGTGTTGTGGAGAACGCACTAGGCAGCCATCTCTACCTTCTCAACTATTACAGACGGAAATATTTTAAGTTGACATTATTGTGTTGTTCATGCGCTCTGAAAAATATTATTGGTGGATACTCACAAATTCGTGGTGATGTAAAGGATACTTGTTGAAATTATCAAAAAAATTTGAAAGATTTTAGAAGTTTTTAAAACTTCATGAAAACAATGACAAGTTTTAAAATATTTTAACAAGTTTTCTAGAATTTTCACAAGTTTCAAAAAAAATTTGAGAGTTGTTGTTGTAACTTATTTTTTTTTCTAAACCCTAAATCACAAAATTTAAACCCTAACTCCAAAATTTTAAACCCCGATACAAAAATCTAGTTTCAAAATCCTAACACTACTTAGCTTCTTAAATTCACGAAAATAGCAAAACAAAAGTGCACGGTGAAGACTTATATATACATAAAACTGAAAAGAAAAAGAGGGAAAGAAAACGTAAAAAGAAAAGAAGAACTCTTTTATATAAGAGTAAAGTAGTCCAAAACATTTTCAAACTCTATGCTAAAATAAAATCTGGGAGGTGGTTACTGCGACAATTAAATTATTTAAAAGAGTTGTCTAACTAGTTGCACAACAAAAAAAACCAATTTCTTTTTTTTTTAATAAAAATATTGAAAATATTTATCTTAATTTTATTTCTTATAAATAGCGTGATGACTAGTTTCCTTAAAAACAATTACGTGAAAATACGTGTTAACATAAAGATAATGTAAACAGTAAAAACATGTACTTAGATCATAAGATTCTGGCATTCAACTATATAACATCACTTTTAGTTACGGTATTAAAGATGAATGTGTAGATAGTTATCGATAGACTTGTGGTCTTTGTCAAGCCACCAATATTTATAGCGCACATGCGATCTTATCATCTTTACAACAATCTAGACAAGCTTCTGCCTGAGTGAAGAATATATATATAAAGGAACTGATAAAAGTTATATTATCATGCAGTGCATTATCCTTGATTGGACATGGCTGTGACAGTATGCCACATTTGTACCCAAATTCATTGTCTTTTGTTCCAAATATAATTAATAATGTGATTGGATAGAAGAGAGCAATTCCATTTCTTTATTTTTATTATTTTTATTATTATTATTATTATTATTATTATTATTATTATTATTTTAATTATTAGGGTTTCTTTGAACTTCTTTTGTTGCTGTAGCACAGAGGTTAATATCATCTTGATTCTATCAAACAAAGTAACAACTAAAAAACTGAAAATATGTGGTGTATTCTTTTGCTGAGTGATTTAATCAACTACCGTAATATTTTATGTTTACCGTAATATATATGATGCGTGAAAAGTTAACGTAATCAATAAACTAATTTATGTATGATTTTTCCATCCATCATTTTTGACCATTATTACTCAAAATTAATAATGCAACTCACTCACATAGGTTTTGGGCTGTTTGTTACAGACTTAAAGAGACTATAGATCTGTAGTGGAAATATACTTATTTATAAATTCTAACATATTGATTTTACGGAAGCATTATATCTTAGGGCCTTTCAACTGACGTATAGTCATTAGGTGAGAACGACTGTTCCATGGAATATATAGAGTTGGTTTCCAACATCCACGGAATCTCAACTTATCAAAGTGACCAGACTTATAATATGCTTACTTCAACTTTCACTTAAAACCATGTCTTTTGCATAAAACTACATGAATCTGGTTCTCTTATGTATCATTTAAACTTTAAAGTTATGTAGGTCAATTTGGCCACTGGAATTAGAAATATTTGCTCTTTTTTCGTTTTTTAACATGCACTTACGGAGCGAGCAACTAGTGACCAAAATCTTATTTGTTTTGTAATCGTTGGTTCAACGATATGTTTGGATGATAATTAACACCAAGTTTTAATCTTAAAAATGCATGTTTTGATACTCCCTCCTTTCAATTTTTTACAAAGATGAATGTTTTCAATTTGCTATGCAAAATTAATGTCTTGTTTCCTAATTTACCCATATTAATTAAATATAATATATTTCATCTGTTCCTAAATAGTTGTTTTTTTAGCTTTTCTTCTTGTTCCACAAAACTTGATATTTTTAGATTTTCTACACTTTTTATTAAATTTTACATTTCAAAAAACACTTATTGAAAATAAATAAATTAATTTATTTAAATACTATTGATTCATAGATATTGGAAATTGTTTAGGGTTGAAAAATAATGAAGGTATAACTAAACATTTATTATTTCTTAATATTTGTGAAAATCCTAGAAAATCATTTTGTTTAGTTATAGAGGAAGTAATACAAATCTTAGTTATATAAATAAATTTAGTCCCCTTAATAAAGTGAACTTATATTAATTTGTTATTGTAAATAATTTCTTTAAGTGTGTGACAAATCCGAAAAATACATTTTTATGAAATTGAGGGAGTAATATCATTACAGTATATAAATATACTAATAATTGGATTCTTAAACATGATGTAGTCGAATCTTATGCAAATCACACTGTAGTTTTGGTGGCTTTAGATTATTTGAGAAATTATGAGCCAACCAAATTACTTTGGAATGGTATTTGGAATTAAACTAGAGATGAACGATGGGATTGGGACTTTCTCAATGTGGAATGTGACAAAAAGATAATTGAGACTTTCTCAATGTGGAATGTCTCGAGAAGCGTCCAAACCAGCTAGTATAATTCCTCTTTATGTATAAGTTCATTTTAATAAAATTAATTTGCAGCTACGTTCCAAATATATGTCATACACGTAGAGAAGCCTTAAATAATGCCAAATACTACCCCAAAACCACAAAGACTATGAACAAAGTGGTACTATATAATGTAATGTTGGGTCGTGTTGGATCAATAATTTTTCTTTTCTCACTGTTGCGTCATCAGTGTTAAGTGATCAATATGGATTAGTGCCATTGTATGAACATAAGTCTCTAACTCCCACAGTTACTACGTTAGAGACAGTGGCTGAATGTGATAAATCTCTCAAAGCAATTTAAAGATTTTAGGAATTAAATGAATTAATGAATCGATTCTTCATATCCTTAATTAATACATTATGTTATATCTATTTCTACTTCCAAAATGTGATTTTTAACAAATAAACCTTTAATAAAAAAAGAAAATAAATAAATTAAACCACCAAAATAAATAATAGACAATGAAATGGTGAAACATAGAACCGATCCAAAAACTGTGAAAATTGAATTTTTCTTGTAAAGATCAGATCGCATCCCATATGGTTTGTGATTTAGTGTAGGTTTAGGATGAATATGTGTTATACGGTTATTATCGTTTTAGTAGGTTTGCCATTTTAATTGGAATTAAGGTTTTCTAGGATCTTTTGGGTTTTAAAGTTTTCTTATTGTTGAGAATACTTATAAATAATCTACATATGTTTAGGTTTTATATTGTTTGATTAATGACAAAGAGGTTTTGTTGTCTTTCTTTCACTTTTTTTCAGTAGATCTTTGAGATCTCAACAAATCTATTATTTTTTATTTTATGTAGAGATTCTCATACCAAACGAATAACTTTGCAAGTTACTCTAGTTTTTTGGTACTTTAAAAACAAATAGATCACTAATCTATCTCTAGAAGCTTGCGTGACGTCAATTTGTCCCTATAAAATGATAAATCATGTGTCAGGATTATATTTGTATTTAAAGTTAATTAGATGATCTTACCCAAATGGAACTTCTGTATTGGTAAAAGACAAAAAAAGTATCTCGAATATATTGTCAATTGATTGATGGTTTCATAGGGATATGACAAAACAAAGAATTTGAGAAACTTGTTGACAAAAAGAGTATCGAAGAATTAAAAAATATGAGTGATTGGGCTTCATGTCTTTATTCCATTTTGGGTGGGTATCTTTAAATAAAGATTTGATCATTTTCTTTTCGTTTTCTCTATATTCTGTTTTCTTGTGTTTCTTGGCATTACAAAGACCCTAGCCGCATAATTATACCATCTTCTCTTTTGAATACTTTTAATCATCTTTATTCTTATTTCGAAATTTTCAAAGTTGGCACTTCAAAACATCTACTCGTGAGAAAAATCAAATAGTTCAATTTATATGTAAAGAAAACCCAATATATCGTTGGCCCTCTTTGTGTTTCGTGGATATGAAATATTTGATCACCCCTTTTGTCTTCTCTGCAAGACTACAACTCTTTTGTTGAAACGTACAAACATCTCTTTTTTCCAATCGGCTTCCATTTACAAATGAAGAATGTGTTTCAATTTTTTCTTAATAATTTAATACTCATAGAAGCTACCACCTATGTGACAGTACAAAATATCTCAAGTAAGAGACAAAGATAAAACTCAAAATTCTTTTTGTACACATCATTTAGTTGTTCAAGACATCACGTTCATTCATCAGCGAATATATCCAATGATATATTTTTATAAAACTATAAAAGCAGTGTCTCTATATGTAATATTATTTTTGGTCCGTTTTCTCTCCGTGTAACACTGTTCCGGTCCCTCTTTCCGGGACTGATAAATAAAAGTGAATTTATTAAAATAAAAATCATTTTAGGGTAAAAAAAGTTAAAGATAAATTTTGGTTGATACAACTTCTACTATTTAATTTTAACTAATACGTCGTATATCTCTATTCTTCTTAAAACATAACTTACACATTAGTTGTCTTAATATTAATCAATTTGGAAAAAGAATTTGGCTACTAACTTACGCATTAGTTACCAATTTCTTTTTCCAAATTGATTAATATTAAGACCATCGACAATATTTTGTATGTTTAGTTGGTTCTATAGATCGTCGAAATGACTATCCCACCTAGCTATAGTTCTATAGAAAAAAATTATATATGGCCGAAGGAAAGCGTCTAGAAACTTGTATGTTTTGATTATTTTTATATTAGTAATATATAGTTTGGTTTAGATTAGTATAATTTGGCTTCAGAGAATTGTGTTACTTATCATTTCTTGTTGTGAATTATATAGGCTATTATTCTTTGTCAACTAATAAGGCTATTAATTTTTGGGAGTTCGGTTCTTAATACATGTTAGTCGTTTTGGTGAAAATTGTGTTATGACCGTTCTTAGAAAGGATATATTCCTTTCTTTTCTTTCTTTCTTCCTTTTTATTTTATTTTATTTTGATGATGAAATCATATCCTATGTTTTTCTATTTCCTTGACCGTTCTGTTTGATATGCTTTTCCATCAATGTATAATGCGAATATGCGATTGTGAATTCACACTTAAATTAAAGATATATTGTATACATTATCTATTTACATGAAGTTCTGACTTTTTTTTAATCCCAAAGAGGTAAATTAATAATCTCTCAAAATAGGTTGATAGCTCAAAAAAAAAAAACAAAAACTAACGACAAAGAATTATTCTTTTTGATAACAAGAATAAATTCCAAAGGTACCCAATTAATTACAATATTTTCCAAACTTGCTGAAACAAAAAGATCAATGCAATTGGAGCGGACGAATCATCTGGCTGCTCTCTGTACGTCTATAAATAGTGGCTTCAAGAATTAATCTCATCATCATCATATCATCGAGACATCGACCTCCCTTTTGGTACTTCTCTACACCCATATATATATATATATATATACACGTCTATATCATATAGTTCTCCTATATATATGCCGAACAAAAAATCTTGAGTAATAACTACAATGATCATCAAACTTGATAGTTTTATTAACATCTTGATCTCCATTACAGTTTATTTTTCGTTTTTTTAGTATCCAATATACTTTTCAATAGAAGATAAAAAATTGATCTTTAATGGATTGAAGGGCATGGACAGTGTTGACAGAAGATAGAGAGCACAGATGATGAGATGCAATATTTCAGAGCATCTTCTTTGCATCTTACTCCTTTGTGCTCTCTAGCCTTCTGTCATCACTAGTTATTTTTCTTGGCCCATTTTCATTAAAAAATTATTTATACTTATTTCTTCTATGGCTTAATTTTTAATTGCAATTATAAAGAATGCATATATTAGCCATAAACATGTTTTCGCCAAAAGAAATTTATCTTTCATGTTATTATAGATCATATATTCTTAGTTGAACTTATATATTATCTAAGTTTCTATATAGAGTTGTCAACTCTTCAAAAATATGGTTTGAGTTTTAAGGTACTATAATTAGGCTTTACCCTTTTCCATACCTATAAATCTGGAAACTGAATATGATATAAAAGCTCGATAAGTTCAAATATTTTAAAAGTCGATATTAATTAGGTTTTGGAATTGTTGTGGTTATAATCAAGTGCTTGAGAAAAGTATGTAATATGTTAGATCAGAGTTACAATTTCTATAGTATAGTACGTATCTTAATTTGTATCTTTGGGAAAAACTAATGAAACAATTTCAATCGTTTCAACTATCTCAAAGAGCCCTTGAATGGATCTTCAAACATAGTTTGTTTCATTGCGGAAATGAAGGTAAAAAGTCTTTGATCTAGCTTAGCCGACTTAATAGTTTATATCTTTTTCCTAACTCTCTCGGCTAATCTCTCACTTCATGAGGTTCTCCATTTGGCAAAACTTTCTCATATGGCTTCAAAGACAGTCTCAAAGCAGCACCTCCACCCTCCTACGACTCACAGCGCCACAAACAATCATATACGCGATATGCTGATAGAGAAATGACCGGATCTTCGATAACCGCTGCATCCCAGCAGAAAATCTCTTCAAAATTCTTGATCAAGAAATCAAAAACACTTGTCTTGCGAGTTGCGAGGCGCGAACTTCTACAATTCATGGATACTATGGTGCAGCGGAACTCCGAGCTTATAGTTGTTGACTTGTCAATTCTCCTATTTGTTAAAGGTCATAAAACTCTGAAGCCCGATGTTGCTTTGACAACCCTTTCTATTATTTCAATGTAATTTTCTCGTTAAAGAGTAAAAAATATAGAAAAAAAATTCTTGGGCATGGATAAAAACCAAGCGAGTTACCTTTCGGAAAGACTGATCGAAATGTTGGAACTCAATTTTGACAAAAATGCCATAAGCCAAATTTTCGGCGATTTTTCCGGTGAAATCAATTACCGGAATAACCGGATTTTGGGATCTTTGAAATCTTTATAATGACCACTATAAGATAGTATATTTACATGTCAAAATCGAAGTTAATTTTGAATGAGAAATGAGAGTTTAAAGTGGTTAGTTTGAAGAGCTTATAATACTTGTAATTTTGACTAAGTATCAAAATGAGTAAATGTCCCACATTGGATAGAGAGTGAGAGATGAATGACCATTATGAAAAACCACACACACTCGCCGCTGCTATGTTGGACTTAGTTTTGGGTCTTGGTGAATGTGGGCTTTTGACCCATAAGAGCATCTCCATTGCACCCAAAAATATGTCTTAAAATTTTAAAATAACAAAAGAAAGAAAAAAAAAGTGGAGGAGTGTCATTCAACAGTAGACAAAGTGTCTCTACATAGACACTTTGAAGACTTTTAAGATATGGTGTCTTAAAATTAAATATTTATTTATATTAAAGACACTTCTTATTTTTAGTGCAATAAAGATGCTCTAAGGGCTTATTTTTTCGAGACAAATTTATATTGATAATTTAGTTAATTTTCTCTTAAGATTTTTTTACATAATTCTGGATAAATTTAGAAGATTTTAGATTGAGTCCAAAATATTTTTGTAATATTTTTGAATCCTTATCATTGCGAAACAAGGCGGAATATTCTCAGAATATTTTATTCTTGCGGATAAAGCAAATCTCGAAAAGGTTATCTCATCTTTGGGGATCAAGCTACTCCTCCATATAAATAAAGTCTCACCTCATTCTCTGAAATCATAGACTTGAATCAGATCCTATAACAAAAATAAAAGTTTCCAGCAATTTCTTTCTTCTCTTTTCTTAAAAGTAAGTCTCGAGAGTATATCGTAAATCTAGTTCGCAAATTCTATAATCGAGTGTCAGAATTATAGTCTCAATGCAGTTGTATCCTGAGATTCAGAATCTCATTCAACCACCACACTGTGAAAGATTTATTGAATTAAAGAAAGAGATCATATCTCACCTCTGCGTTTTCATCTTTTATTAATCAGATTATGTTCGTAATTTTTCAATTCAGAATTTCGCAGTCCTACATAAAACTTGTAAACTGATAAACTGACCCTATCAGTGACCCCATGCCTTCTTTCGGCCTTTAGGTTCACTTTCATACAGTAGTCGTTTAGCTATTTATCCTCACTTGCACAGTATTGAATTTTTTTTTACTATGTTACATATTTTGAAATTGCTGCAGCTCAACGACACTTAAATGTCAAAATTTTCAAGATATGTAATAAAAAATAAGATACCTAGTCAAATCAATTATTCTAAGTCTCTTCACATGCACAAACACCCCTAGATATCCAAAACTCGAGTATTACATTTGTTTTATATATAAAAACTATGTTCATAAATGTTTAGCCTCTAGCATTGCATGTTAATTTTCCATTGGTCTTTGTGTGTCTTATTCCATTGATCAACTTGTTAACAAAATAATTGTTCCTCAAGAACAATATCGCAGTCGACTATATATGGATAATAAAATAACTCCGATCACAAAATGTTACTCTCTCTGTTTTAAAAAAAATATCATTATGACATTTTTCACATATATTAAGAAAATTAAAAAAAAAATTTTATACACTTTATTAATACACTAAAAAAATTTATCTTTCTAATTATTTAATAAGTTAAAAAAATAATAGAAACAACAATAAGATTTACTTTAAAAAATCTGCATTAATTACATAAAATGATATTTTTGTGAAACAAAAGTAAAACAGTAAAACGACAATTTTTAAGAAACGGAGAGATTATAACATAAAGATTTAACTAACTCACGACATTAAAGATCTTCTCTTCAGCAGTCAATTCGTATTTTTTTTTTTTTTTCTGCAAATGACTCATGAGTAATTCATTTCATTATGTAGGTAATACAAACCAAATAGTAATGATATTTTATTATTTTGTTTCTAATATTAATTATCGTAGAATCTTGGTAAACCATCATTAATGATGATGCTTTTAGGGCTATATCCTGGAATTGGTTCTACGGTTTGTGGTGGTCAGAGAATAAAGGAATTCTATCAAAAACCCTCTAGAAGATGATGAAAACAAGCGTCTTCTTTTTTATATGAACATTGTGGAGTTTCTAAGCCAAAAATATATGTTAATGGAAAATGTGGTAGACTTGCTTAGGTTTGTTGGTGGCGATATTGCGCGGATGTGTATTACCAATAAACCTAAGTATGTCTACCACATTCTCCATTAACATATACTTTGGCTTTAGAAACTTCACAATGTCCATATAAACAAGAAGCTGCTTGTTTTTATCATTCTCTAGATGGTTCTCTGTACTCATGTAGGTTGTAGCTATTGAGACCGCTAATGGAGCTAGATTGTTCTTAATGGATTTTTGATAGAATTCCTCTACTTTCTTCAAATAAGTGAGTATTAATCTAGATTGAATTTCATATTAATTTTACATCATTATCGTTTTCTCACAGTTGGTAATGATCCAAATCTTCTTCATCCTAAAGGTTTTCCAATCATGAATGAAAATCTTCCTTCAGAATCGTCGCAATATTAACAGGAATAAGAGATTTTGATATCGCATGAACCCTATTCTATTGATCCATTGTCTATTTTCATTTGATTTGAGCTATATTTATCCATCCCTAAACATGTGGATGAGTAATTTTTGCGTCTTAAATGTGAGACATGCGAAATCACGTGGTAGAGACGTTAGGTCTATTAAATTTTTTAGTTATGGGCTTTAGAAACGGAGGTTAAATAAGCCTAATAACGTCTCCAACTTTATGGGTTTTTGTTTGGTGAGAAAGCTGCATCGAAACTCACAGTCCCCTTTTGATTTGCCAAAGTCTCATGTCCATTAGGAAAACCAACTTTGCAATCCAAGATCGAGCTTTATTCAGTAAGAAAATCAGATCTACCAGTCATATAGTTCGATGCAACCGTGTCAAGAACCCAATGTCAGACTTACCATTCAGACAAGTAGATGTTGTCTCATAGTTCAACATCTGAATCAACACCTTCCACTGGTCGTTCTTCACCCTAATGAACCTTTTCGTCGCAGCTTCATTGCTCTGTCCTTCTAGACCACTTGCAAAGACAGTATTATCTCGTGCAACACTACAGAAAGCTTGTGTATTCTCCGGAGCTAACACCACAGGACACTGAGTTCGCATGACTTGGTGTGTAGTCAGGCACAGTTAAGCTCCAAAGAATCGCAAGCACACACACATCAGGAGTGATTGAAACATATCTCATTCATGCAAAACTAACAACTACCTAAAGAAGGACAGAACTTCTCTTTTGAAATCAGATTCTAAGTCTAAAACAAAGCTATAACTCATGAAAGCCACACATTTCAAAGAAGAACATGATAACTAAGAGCGAATAGTACTATAATGGGAAATGATGATTCATCTCTGCGTAATGGAGCCACTGGGAATCTTTAGCAAAATCTTCTAAATGTAGTAATGTAGGATTAACCAACTAGTAAACGCATAAAGTAAATGATAAGTCATTATTATATTTCCAAACTTCTAAAAGTGATAAAATCCTGAATAACGTCAAAGACTCAAAACATAACATGGAAGTTACCAAGACAAGATTAGAAAAGGTCACAATGTCAATGCATAAAGGTATAATATGCTGAATAGAATTTCTCATTTCGGGACATTATCATTGTTTGCGTCCTTTACTAGAGCAGCAAAATGCACACAAGGTTCTTCTATTTGTTTTAACTTTTGTTCGAACTTACAGGAAAAGTCTACCATCTGCTAAAAACTGTTCTAACCTGAGACACTGGTAGAAACACAATCCCTCTGTTAGACAAAACACTTTCTAAAATCAGCGATGGTCCAAACATTAATGTATTTGACTGTTAAGAGCATAGGTTTTAAGGCAGAATACTTGTTTTCTTGTATTAAAAGAGTATATTGATTTCAAAAACAGTCTAATATGGTAAAAAGGATAAACAGTATCTTTGTAATGTTACCAGTTAGATGTAAAGCCACTCTAATCATCAAATTTAAACTGAGATCAACAATGGAGGATTCATCATCTAAATGAAAGGCAAAGCTAATCTGACTAGAGACATTCTACAAACTTTCAGTAATCTTGTAAACTGAAAATTTTTCTTACAAAACCAATATTGTTTGTATAATAAAAACAAGTCATTATCTCAGCACGACATTCAAATGTTCCTGAAACGCAAATTGATATAACTGTTCAAACTAGGTCAGATCGACCAGGAAACTCATGTCTAGCTAAACAGAACAACTCAACATATATAAAAATATAATCTGACACAATTACTGCATTCTCAATGTGATTTCACTGGGTAACACCAAAAGTAAGCTAACTGAGAGAGGACAAGACAGTGAATTCCAAGAGGAGCCATATCAATGAGAAAATACTAAGAATTGAAAACAAAAGCCTTCTGCTGTTGTTCGCAAAAGCTTGTGAATTCTCAGGAGCTAATACTCCATGCTTGGATGCAGGACTCTGTACATTCAGGCACAAAGTTTAGCTCCAAAGAACTCATAAGCACAAACACATCATGAGTCATGGAAACATATTTCATCCATCTATATATCTCATTCATACTTCAGTTCTTTGATGTTGTCAGAAACTGGTGATTTGTTCATTTCATATACCAACAACAAATGGCACATCCCATAAACAACTTGCAAAACCAACGACTTCACCAAATTTGATAGATAATTAATATCATAGAGTGGTTTATCAGGAACAATTTTGAGTACAGAAACTCAAAAAGCCGGGTAACAGAAATGTGGAAAAGATGAGGAAACAGTTGCATTAATTTTCATACATTGACTTCAGTATGATTTATCATTGTATATGAAAATTACTAAAATTAAAAAACATCACCAGCACAGTTAAAATAAAACACCGTAAGTTCAGAAGACCAGATTAGAAAAGGGTATAACGCCAACGTAAAAAGTATAACATGCTGACCGAAGTTACTCACATAGGTACACTACACATAATTATTTGAATCCTTCACTAGAGCTGGAACATCAAAATGTACACAAGATTCTTCTTTTGCTCGATTCTACAGGGAGATTCAATCCTCAGCCAAAGACACATCTAAACACAATCCTTCTTATGCAAAACTCTAAGTAAAATCAAAGATGTTCATGCCATTTTTTTTTAGGTTTTAAGGTACATCATTAACTTTCTTGTATCAAAATAGCATACCAATTTCAAAAACAGTCTAATATAGTAAAAATAAAATACCAGACCTAGGAAATGTTACCAATTAGTACTAACCGTAATCGCCTAATTCAACCAATCGACAAAGCATCTTCCATATGAACAGCAAGACTAAGAAGATTCATAATGCATCTTCCAGCTAGTAAGTAGCCCTATGACATTCTACAAACTTCATCAATCTTGCAAGTTGAAACTTTTTTTGCAAAGGTTATGGTAAGACCAGCATAACACAGTTCTAGATAAACTAACGCATGCACATCCTATGATTTACAATGTTTGTTAGCGTACAGCAGAAACTAACTAGTGACAACTTTTAATCACAAACTCATCAAGACATAGTTTTCTAAAGAGAAACTCAATTAACTTGAGTAGCGGTTTCCAGAGGTAACACTTCGCGCATAAATACACAAACCAGGATCACCAGAACACAAACACATATATTCACAACCAACCAAATCAATCCTTTCCCATGAATGTATTACTTCCACTGCAGCGTTTAACAAAAAGAAAGAAACTATAACATCACAATAGTTTATGATGTGTACTTTTGCACTACGACTAATACTATCAAACAGAACATACAACATTGAAAGAGTCATTTGAAAGAAATTTGAAAAGTTTAGCACAAAGTAAAAAACTTTCATCAATATAAATTTTCACATTGTTTGTTGATTCTATAATCCTTTTCATGTCTCTCCTTTATCCGAGAAATACAAAAACAACATATCCAAAGAATTAACACTTCAAAGTAGAAAAGAGAAAGCACACATTTTTTCATTCTCCTTTCATCTCCATTCCTAATTACTATATTCCTATAATCGTATCAACATTTATTTAACATCTTTTGCCTCCTCATTCCTATGGAAATATGTTTCTTCTCCATTCATTACCCAGAAGAAAAATTACGATATTTATAAGGTATCAAATCTGTACACAACCACTAATTATTACCCTTTTGTTGACCTTTCTTCTTCTCAGAGATCAGCGAGTGAGCATCATTATCCTCTCTTCATCGGTAAGTGAGTGACGGAAATGGCAACGGTGACCGTAAGGACACATAGCTCCGGTGACAATCATTCTGCAAACCTCAGTTTTGTAACGTGGATGCCTAATTACAGGACGGAGCTCGTCAATTCCATGAGCAAATTGGCAATTATCGCCGTAAGGACAAGCTCCAGTCTCTTGCCATTTGTTACAGAGCTCCGTCTTCATCATCCCTTGACGATAAACCTCAAGTTCCAAAGCTTCTTTTTCTCCTTCAGTTGGCACACGCACCTTTTGAGATACCTTAAGAAATTTATGACGTCATTATTATAATAAATTAATCAAAATATAAATTGGAAAAAAGAAAAAAAGAATTACCGAGTCGGAGCTGAGTTGACTCGTTTGGCGATTTGCAGTTTCACATCCATGGCTTCTTCCTTGATTTATCTTGAGATATCCCGGAGATCGGACGGAGATGCTTTTAGGCAACGAGTTTCTCTCCGGATTGTTTCTCCTGACGGGACGAGAATGCTTAGAAACCGCAATTTGGTTACTGAAATCGGAGAACTGTTGACGGTGTTGACGGTTATGGAGAGGCGGTGGAGAGACTGAGGAAGAAGCTCTGAGTTTGAGTAGATCTGAGTTTTCATGACGGAGAGCATCGTTTTCGTGGCGAAGCGAGTCGAGTTCCGTCATTAGAGATTGAAGACGGTTAAGGCATAGCTCGTAATGCTCGCTGAGTTCGTCATACTCGAGGATGAGTCGTGCTTGACGAAGACGATGCTCTGTTGTAGTGTCGATGCGAAGTGGTGGAGAGGAGGAAGATGGAGGAGAAGGAGATAGGGATAACGAGATCGGGAATTGAGATTCCGGCGAGAAGATTGAATTGTATAGCGATGCGAAGCTTGCGGCGAACTCTTCCTGATGTTTACTGTTGTGGTTGCTTTTTTCAGAGATCGGTGATAATGGAGGCGGCGGCGAGTTTAACGCTGTCACGCATGCTAGATCTGTAACAGTAGACGCCGCAACTTTCTCCATTTCTGCGATTATCTCAAAAGCTTCCTGAAGAAGATTGATAAAAAAATTGCTAAATCAATCCAAAAATTCTCACCAAAAGAGAGCATCGAAGCAATTGAAGCGTTGTAAAATTCGAATTCAAGATGATAATTCACGATTGAGACACAGATATGTATCCAAATTTGTGAATTAACAACGATGAATTCGATAAATCTATCAAAATCTCCCGAAATCAAAGTCCTAACCTAAAATTTCTTCACGAACGCGATGATTCTCGATGACTCTAACTGTAATTAAGCTTTGGTTTGATCGGAGAAGACAATAACAAAATCGAGCCAGAGAGAGAAGAGAGTACCTAAACAGCGTTGAACTTAAGCGAAGAGAAAGAGCGGTGAAAGATGAACAATGCTCTGTATACATGTATATATACACAGACTGTCAAACACAGAACGAGAGAGGTGAGGAAGAAGAAGAGTTTAAAATCACATGTGTAAGAGACTACGGTAAGCTTATTGCTCTACTCAACCGTGACCATACGATGAGATGATCTAAGGATCTGGATGTATTAAATTGGTTAGATAATCGCTTCCTCATGGTTAAGTAAAGCACAGAAGAGTATTCTACCTACTTCGCTTTCCCGCCTACTTCAGAACCGTTAGAGATGTGTAACAGAATAATATTATTGATTTATTTAGATAACTTCAATAACAAAACTACTGTTTCAAGTGAGAAAATTATTAATATATTCATTTTTGTGCATAAATTTAAACGTAAGATTATATCAATATTCACCATAAAAAAAATGTTTTTTTTTGTTAAAGTCACCATAAAAACGTTTATCCACTTGTATCAATCTATAATTAGCAATAAAATGATTTAACTTTTTGGTCACTACAGGAAGTAGTTGTTCCGATATTAGGCTCGATTATACACAAAAATAGCTAAAAACATTATTAATTTTCTATTAGCAACCATGAATATATCAACGTCAAACAAAACTCTAATTAAATTGATTTTAAAAATTTTAGATGGAAACAAAAAGTTACTTAGGGGAGACATTTTGCTTGTAATTTGGAGAATAAGGTATTAGTATTGATGTGTTTGAACAAAAAGGAATAATACTAGGAAATTCATTTTTGAAGTTTGGTTGGCACAATCATGAATAAGAATAGTTAATTAGCAGATGATGAAATGATTATTAAACTAGAGATTTATATATGTTAGTTTAGTTTCATGTTGCAAACGAGTGTAGTAAGGTAAGGAATAAATGTGGGTTTTGCTTCAAGAGCACAACTTTTAACTAACTAAGATGGTCCCTCTTCCTATGTGTATAATCTTCAATCAAAATCTTTCGTTGTAGCTAACTAACTAAGGGATGTTTCCTTCCTTCTAACCCAACAACCCTACCGAATTTACTTTCTTACCCTTTCCATGTAATATAATCAATTAATCATCATCTCCTATATATTATTTGAGAGAAGGAAAATGTTATTAATTTAGAGAATATTTTTTTTATCTATCATCATCTCGTATAATACTTAAGAATATCGGTTATTGTAAAAAACGTGATATTGCCAAATGTAGGTAGTTTTACTAGGTTTTTAGGGTTGATTTGCGAAACAACCCAAATTTTGTTGGGAAATGACTATGCAGCAATTTTTTTAAGTAACTAACGTAATTTTGGAGAAGAAATGTCTTTAAGGTCTTTATTGCATGTGCTGAATTCTTCTTCCAAACAGGTAGAGTAGATGAAAGGGGACCAAATCTATGTATGTTGCCAGAAGACAAGTGAAGGAGAAATGGATGAGTAATTAAAATAAATAGCAAACATCATGTTAAAATATCATGATATAAAAATAGATTAATTGAATATAAAAAATTTAGCATGACAAAACAAAATAATATGAAATTTTGAATAAAACCAAACAAACTTTTTAGAAAAAGAAAAACAAATTCGAGAATTATGCAAAAATAACATGGCATATACAAATAATGGTATTTTATTTAAAAAAGTAACGTGTGTTTTTAAACAATAACGCAAAGATAACATGTTTTTTGTGAACATATCATGAAACGGAGATGAATCACATGTGATAAGGCGAAGGACTACGGTATGATTTTCACAGGCCCTCTTACACTGTCATGTTCATCGAATTCTATTTATTAAATCGATCATCAATCTGAGATCATTTTTTTGCTATTGCCTTTTTTTTTAACTGATATCCAATTTTGTTTTCCAGAAATTAAAATTCGAGCAAACAAGAAATTTTGGCTATGTATGGGTTTGGTAATTAATACAAAATGAAAAGTATCCTGTAGAGACTTAAATGGGCCAGTAAAATGGCTTTAAAGCCCAATTCATACATAAATAAGTGTCCACAGGTATCATGTATGTAATATGCGTATAATCTGATCTTGGTTTTCAACCTCATAAATTCACAATCACAAAACCATGAAATCAGATACTCTTTGGAGCAAGAAACCAGACACCAAAACCGGAAACCGATCTGAGTTTCCGGTTATCAGATTCCTCCGGAGGCAAATTGAGAACATCAAGAACACATCCGCAGGTCCAGGAATCGGCGGCGGTTTAGGCTGCGGCGCTGGAATCGGCTTTGGACTCACCGGTGGGCTCGGCTTAACCGCCTCTGAAAGGTTTAACCATACTAATGTGGTGCTTGGAGTCGGTATGGGTTGCGGTATTGGATTCGGGTTTGGGTACGGGTTTGGTGTTGGCGGCGGGTACAGTTTCGATGACATTGGAGATTATTTGACCTATGAGAAAAGCTCCGCTTCAAAATCCGGGTCGGGTAAACCATTTTCAGTTGATTTTTAAGACATTTCTGTTAATTATGATTAACATTTTTGTTAATTGTTTATTTTCAATGAAAATACCCTTCCTTTTGTCTTTTTTTTTCCATTAATTATTAGCTCTTACATAGTTCACTGTAGTATCACAATAATGAAGTAAAAATATAAAATAATAACACGATTATTACATGAAAAATTACCATAATTAATTAATTAAAATTGAAGAAACGAGTTTCTCGAAGCTCTCGAGGACATTCCTCATGACTGGTCTTTTATCTGGGTTCTTCTGTACACAATCCAAACCGATCTTGATGGCTTGAACCATACTATCCTCCAAATCTCCATCTCGAGCCAAAACCGGGTCAAGAACATACCAAACCGGTTTATTTCTATCACAAGCCGATTCAACCCACATAACCAAATCCATCTCTAAACTAACCGGAGATTTTCCGGTTACCATTTCAAGTACCACTAAACCGAACGAATACACATCCCATTTCTGAGACGGTTTAGTCATCTTTGTAGAAGCTTCAGGAGCTTGGTAATATGGTTCTTTAGAGACGATTGATGAACTTGTTACCATCGGAGAGATTTGGTCTGATCTGATATCTGAAGATGTGTCCACGATACGCCCTAAACCGAAACCTGAGATTTTCGGTTCAAGATTCGGTCCAAGAAGTATGTTGCTTGAGTTTATATGTCCATGAACGTATCTTTTGGGACTAAACTCGTGAATGTAAGTCAATCCTTTTGCGATTCCTCTCAATATTCTTAACCGAACCGGCCAAGTTAGTTGCTTGCAGGACACGCTACCAGGTCTACCTGTCATGAAAACGAATAGACTTGAATCTAAAGCTCTTAACTTATAATATGGTTATAGAATTACGCGATTTTGATTATAAACTTACCTTGAATTGCAGACCCAAGGTCACCATTTGGTATATAATCATAGATTAAGAGTTTCTCTTCTGGAGACCAGCAACAAGCCTTGAGATTCAAGACATTCAGGTGTTTAATTTTCGCCATTGCTTCGACATCTGCTAGAAACTCTTTGAGCCTTAACCAACCTTTATCTTCCAATCGTCTAACTGCTAAAATTAACCCGTTTTCAAGAACAACCTTATACACAAGCCCGATCCTGCTCTTCCCTAGAAGAAAAGCTGAGGCTTTTAGAAGCTGGTCGAGGTCGAATTCGATTTCTGGATCCATTGGCATGAAAACTTGTTGAGTTTTGTTCTCATCTACCGCTTCAAATTCTGAATTTCCAGTCTTGAAACAAAAAAACTCTTGCTTTACTGTCTTCTTCAGTTTCTCCTCTAAATGGCATGCTCGGTTGTTCTGATCTTGCTTTGCGCGAGCCGATGATTTTCGGAGATAGTAGATGAATAATGAGGCAAGAAAAATGATTCCGACGATTGTAGCTGTAAGGATGATGCTAAGTCTTGAATGATGGTTGGCTCTTCTTGTATATAGTTGAGAAGGAACTACGTATGTGTTTCTTGTGGTGCAAGAAACCTTTAAGGGTATTCCACAGAGGAAAGGGTTCCCTTGGAAAGCATTTGGACCAGCGTTCAACAAAACGTTGGACTTTGGTATCGGACCGCTAAGATTATTGTAAGAAAGATCGACATAGAGAATCTCCGAGAGATCTCCAAGACTTGTTGGAATCATACCTAAGAAGATGTTGTGAGAAAGATCAAGAGTACCTTTCAGATTCTTCAGACTTCCTATATCTTCAGGAATCGTTCCAGTGAAACGATTGAAAGAAAGATTCAGCGTCCGAAGATGAACCAAGTTAGAACCAAACCCTTTTGGAAGATCTCCAGAGAAACTGTTCTTGCTAAGAACTAACGTTTTCAGCTTCTCGCATCGAATAACCGACAAAGGAATTGAGCCGTTGAACGAATTCCTCGAAAGATCCAAAGTCATTAGACTCTTTACACTCCCAATCTCTTCTGGAACCAACCCAGAAAACGAATTCCCAGAAAGAACCAAGCTTTGAAGATCTTTTAGTTCAAAGATTTCCACAGGTAACTTCCCTTGAAACTCATTGTCTCTGAGGTTAATATGACGAAGAGACAAGAGGGTTCCAATGGATGGATGAAGAGAACCCGAAAGGCGTTTATTAGGAAGACGAATCGAGATAACTCTTAGATCAGCATTACAAGTAATACCTTGCCAAGAACAAGGGTTTGAATCTGAAGAGTTCCAATTGGTAAAAACAGAGTCATTCTGGTTTAGTAGGGTTTGCTTAAAGGAAAGAAGAGCAAGACCTTGATCGTTTAGAGAAGTAGCGATGGCAAAGAAATGGGTTAGAATAAAACAGAGAATGAGAAATGATTGAGCCATCTCTAAAGAGTAAAGAGAAACAATTCTGAATTGAGTAAAGTTTAGCTCTTAAATATCTAAAGAAAAGCTGTAAGCAATAGACAATAATAGTGTTTCCTACACCTTTGGCCTGGCCTAGTTTCAAAGACAACAGTTGTGATTTTTTTATTCGACTCTAAAAATTTGGAAGATTATTTTGTTTTTCTTTGTAAAAAGTTTATGCACCAACCAAAAATATAATAAAGAGTATTTTAAATTATATTTATGTATATATAATATATTATGATTTGTATTTGAATGGAATTAGCGGTGATTGAGGCGATAATTGGAACAGTAGAGGCACGTTAATGTAATGAGAAACAGCTTTGTAGTTTCTAGTTGATTGTTAGTGGTGGGGATATGTATTGACAAGTTTACTTCCACATTTTAAAGTCAAATGTTCCAATTGATGTGGGAAAAAAAAAAAGTCAAATGTTCCACCAGAATAATGGTTGTGGCGGTCAATTCGGTTCGATATTGGTTTACTCCATTTCTTATAAATTTTTATTTATGTATTTGGAGGCTGGAGCAACTCGGACTAGTTTGGGGAATAAAAGTTAACACTTACCATGAATAGGAAAAATTCAATCATATACATGAAAAATATACTTGAAGTGAACGTTTCTAACTACTATGAGTATTACATAATTCTTTAAGTTTTCTTCTTACATAAAATATAAGATTTTTAGGTGTTTCTAACTACTATGAGTATTTACATAATTCTAAATACAATTACGAAACTAAGAAACAAAACACCCAAGAAGACAAAACCAAATGCTCAAATAAAAAGAAAACCGAGTCATCTATATACCGCTAGACACTCAAGAAGACCAAACATTTATGTTGTTTAATTTTATAACATATGCTACAAATGAATAACTAAATTATTACAGTAGAACCTCTATAAATTAACACTATAAATTAATAAAATTTTTTGTTCCCAAGTTGGACCAATGTAATATTTAACATAATTTGATAAAATAATAAGATAATAATTTTTTTGAAAAGTCTATGTAATTATATGGTCCCATCAATATCATAAATTAATAATTATATAAAACTAAAAAATATAACTAAGATAATTTAATGAAATATGACTCTAATGTTATTTGTTTATTCATAAATTTGTATTTTTGTATAACTCTTCTATAAATTTGTCATACTACATAAAAAACATATGGTATTATCTTTTTAAATTACATCAAAAAATTATTAAAAATTGCATCTATGATAATTGTTTCCTAACATGTAACTGCCACTAAAAATATTTAAATTTGATTTTCAATTTCTTACTTTAAATATTTATTTTAAAATTATGAAAATCTCTCTATAAATTAACAATTATTAATTTATCGATAAATCAATATCCTCTCTAAATTAATAAAATATTTTGGTCCAACATTATTAATTTATAGAGGTTTTACTATATTGTGAATGTTATATTGAAAATTAATTACGATAAAATTTATTTTAAAAATAATTAATAATCCTTTATAAGTTAGGTAACATGGAAACAGAAACACTTGAGAAAACAAAAGGTGTGAAAATGTAGAAACAATTTTTTTTTTTAATTAGGAAATAGTGAGTGTTGGAAACATGGATATATATATATATATATATATATGTAGTGAAACATCAAAAGCTTATTTAAAATATATATATATAGATATATATATATTTGAAACAACACAAATCCAACACATAAGTATTAAGTAGTTTAATTAAAGATAAAAGACCTTAACCATCAAAGTCAAAGATTTGAATCAGCATATTCAATCGCATTTTTAAGATATTTAGATATTCTTATTTTAGTAACTATGAGCTATTATATATATATATATATATATTTAAAATTAAGTAGGATTTTTTTGAAGTTAAAAAAAATTATATTTTTTAACATGTTCGTGTTTTCAAATGTTTACTTATTAAGTTTCTAAACAAAATCATGTTTCAAAATTGTAAGTTTTAGAAAATGCATTCAAAAGGTTATGTTTCCAAAACGTTTCTGAATATGAAACAGATTTTGGACGGAGTTTCTATGCTACCTAGTTTTTATAAGTAAGTTTGGTTTTTATGAACAAAAAAAAAAAGCTCGGTTTTAGTATGATTTATCAGTTCGACCCAAAACGTTCAAGTTAACAATATATTAAAAAAAAAAATTACTCGGCTATTACAAAATGCAACATTTTATCATCATTAATATACACCTAAGTAATACATAATACATTGAGATACGAAACAAATAAACCACTTAAGAAAAGTTACAACCAAATGAAACTTAAAATGCAAGCTAAAAGTTTCCATTCACTACAACTAAACTTCTCATTGTTCTCAAGAATGCCTTATCTTCTACTTTCTCCGGCTCAAAAATTTAACCAAATTTGGAATTTTCTTCTTCTTCTTGATAACAAAGTAACTCGGAGTCCCTTGGTTCCCTGATGAGTATCTTCTAGACTTCCCTCCCTGAACCGGTGTGAATTTCCCACTCAACCTAACCGATCTTCTTACCGGTCTAGGTGAGTTGATCAACCCTTTGTCTTCTGAGTTCTTCTTGAGCTTCTGAATCTCATCTTGGACTAGTCTCTTTATCGATAACGACCTCTGCATTCTAAACGATTCCCTCTCTGCTTCCACCATTGTTTTCCCACTTTCTCTCTTTAAAGTTTCAGTCTTTATCAAAATCGCTTTAGTGCTAGCCTTTAATGCTTCGACCCACGCCATTGCTGCTTCCACTTTCTTCTCTGCTGTTTCTTCCGCGTGACTAGCTTGTCCACTCAAATACTCGTACTCGAATCTTGAGATTGTAATGGTTGAATTTCGCCGAGAATTCATTTCCCGAGTTTCGACCCACGCCATTGCTGCTTCCACTTTCTTCTCTGCTGTTTCTTCCGCGTGACTAGCTTGTCCACTCAAATACTCGTACTCGAATCTTGAGATTGTAATGGTTGAATTTCGCCGAGAATTCATTTCCCGAGTTTCCATTGTTTCCTCTACCGTTGATTCTAGCTTCTCGAGAGCTAAACTCTCTGCGTGCTTTGCTTTCTCAAGCTCAACTAACTTGGAAAGCAACTCTTTTTCTTTTCCACCAAATCCTATTTCGGTTTTCTGTATTTCATCTTTGATGATTCTTGCTTCTTCTTTGAGACTAAGCTCCTCTTTTTTTGCAGCTTCTCTATCATTCTTTAGTTTCGCAAACGAAGTTGTTAAATTGTCGGCAAGAGAGCTGATTCTTCCTTCAGCTATAGATACCGCTTCTAATTTATCTTTCGCCATAAGCAGCTTTGTATTGAGTCTCTCAATCTTAACATCATCCTTCTGTATCATCTTATCAAACAGAGCTGTTTCTTGTTTGGCTCTGTCAAGTTCTTGCCTCAACGTATCCATTGTATTGACAAGGCAAAAAAGCTCCGCGTTAATAGAAGCAAGTTCCTCCTTCTTCGCTTCTGTTGCTTCGGTAACTTCTTTCAAAATCAACAAAGTGTCTTTTCCTCTTTCAAAAGTACGGTTTTTCGATCTCGACATACTATCATCCCTCTGAACTCTCCTCTCCATTTCCTTAACAAGCTTTAACTGAGTTTCTAACATCTCAATATCCAATAAAGTCGCAGCTAACTCATTCTCATAACCCTTTGATCTCTCAACCTCTTTCATCTTCTCCCTTATTTTCTTTTTCCGTTTATCCAATGACTCAAACACTTCCTTCTTCTCTCTATCTCTTTGCTCTTCGACCTCTTTACGTTCCTTCAAAGCCTCAATCTTCGCCAATTCAACCAAAACATGTTCTTCATTTGCAGCATCAACCTCTAACTTAAGACTCTCCAACAACTTCAAATTCTCCTCCATTCTGATCTCTAACTCCATTACTTCCTTCTCTGCCATAGCTTTCTCTCTCGAAACATACGCTATATCAAGCTTCAACTTACTCAACTCTTGCTTCACATCCTCTAATTCTCTTACAATTTGAGCATACCTCTCATTTCCATCTATCCTTGACTCCTTCATAACAGCTTCAATATCGAATTTTCGCAACTTTATCCTCTGATTTGACTCCTCAATCAGTAAAGTAAGCTCCTTTACTATTTTCTTCGCCTTGCTTAGTTCCGCTTCTGCTTTCGCCATTGCAGTTTCAGAAGCTCTTCTACTGTCTTTGTACAATTCAAGTTCTCTCCCTGACTTATGCAAATCCTCCACAACTGAAGACGACTGTAACCAAATAACAGAACAAAGAATCATCATTAGTGTATACAAAAATGGCCCATGAATATAAAAATCAACACTTTAGCAATCTAAAAGCATTCTTAGCACAAGTATGTAACAAATTTCACATTTTTTATCTGAAAGTATTGATATTTGGTTTCACCTTAATGATTGGCAAATCAAGCTGAGAAGAGACGTTTCTTGTAGCTTTTTTTCCGTACTTGTTAATGGCGGCTTTCACTGATCCGATTCCACCTAAATTTCTTTCACCCATTGATCTGTTCCTCCTAAGTTTCTACTAAAACATACACAAAATCTCACATTAACCCTAACAGTTAGAATTAGCAATCCTAAAAATTCAATCTTTTTCTTAGAAATTACAGAAACAGGGTGAGTACACAAGACCCAGAAATTTTTAAGCTGAAAAATTAAAATCTTTGAGAACTTACAGGTGAGTGAGATGTTGGAGGAAGAGAAAGGTTGTTGCTTTGTGTAGCAGAGAATAAACGGAAGAGAAGAAGGTGATTGGCTCACATCGAGCCTGAGTTTTCCTTATCATTTTTTGTTTGTTCTCTCTGGAAAAATTAGAGGATTTATGAAACTTTTTGTTTCTTCTGAACATTGATATGAGGCTAAGGATACCCACAAGTATCACAGACATATATGACACTTTGACATGTGAGAGTATCCAATATAATATTCCAAAAATAGAGAAATTTTTGAAAATTTCTTGTGAATCTAAACATTATTTTTTTTTGGTAAGATATGACCTCTAATATTATTGAAAACCGAATCATTATCCACTTAGACAGATATTTAGCAATTTGCTGATCAATTTTTTTTTCTTTTTGATAAAAATTTGCTAATCAATGTTGTTTGTAACTGGAATTTTATTATTCTCACAGTATTGTGTGGATCTAAAGAGGCATACATATCTGCTGTCAATCAGTATAGCAACTGCATCTGTTGTGTTTTTAAACCAGTTGAGCTCTAAACAACAATTAGGAAAAAAATTAGGGGATATATGCAATCAATCATTTTGAATGATTTATATTAAAATAAAAATATTATGTTATTTAATCATGAATTTTAAAGAAATCATTTAAAATTCAATGTTATTAAATAATAAGATTTGTAAATATCTACTAAAACTCAATGTTATTGAACTAATGATTTGCAAAATACCTTCAAATCCACTATTTATTTTAAGCATTGGGTATTTAATGACTTTAGGATATTTTTTAGAGAATTTTTTTTGTTAAACATGTACAGATCCAAATCTTATGTGAGACTGTATAAGAAGATAACAAATCACATTAATTTTTTTTAATTCAATAAAAATCATTAAATCATATAAAATCTTAGTGAAACTCAAATCATTCAGATCTTAGTTGAATACACCTTCTTTAATTTTGGTTTATTTTTTCAAGGATTATGTTAGCATTAATCACATGTACATCCTAGCTCAGGTGTAAAGATATTAATTAGTGGTTCTCGCCCTTCAGCCTAGCTCAGGTTACTTTCACGGTTCTTAATGCTTAATGAGGCAAGACACATACATTTTACGTAATACAAGCACTTCACGAAACTATTCAATAAATATCCAACAAATCTAAATGTTCAGAAGAAGAAAATTTGTAATCCACACAATTTGCTTGCTATAGATAGAGGTAAACAACTAATTAAACATGAGGATTGTACCATCGGTGCTCATCGCCTTTGTGATATTCTTGGTACTATATTCAGCTCCGATCAAAGCCGCCGATGTGGCTTATTCGGCAAAAGCAGCATGCTCTGAGAAGGCGCTTGAATATTGTCGATGGTTCATTAATGAGGGTGCACCACCGGAGTATCAATCTTGAGACTAGGTGAGCAAAAACGTTGTTTGTGTCAATTCATGGCCAAACCTGCGTTTAGAAGGTTTATTAGTTCGCTCGCGAAAATCTTAGACACTTGTGGTATACCTTTCCCGAAATGTTGAAGCTTTAGGGGCTTTTAATCATAAATAGAAGAAATTATATTTCATATATTAAACGGATGAAAACAATGTACTGGTTTGTGTTAGTGTTGTAGTGATTTCCGTATATATCACTTTTGTTTTGTTTTCTAATTAAGAAAAATAAAGAGATTTTATGGATCTTTGTTTCTTTTGGACATTAATAACTAGGCCAAGGTTGCTACAATTAATTAACTATATACAGTAAAACTTCTATAAATTAATATTCGATAAATTAATACCTCGGTAAATTAATAATTTTCTTAAATCTTAAATTGATATTTTAGTTCAAATATCACTTCTATAAATTATTAAACACGATAAATTAATAAAATATTATAAAATATATTGGTCACAATGTTATTAATTTATAGAGGTTTTACTATATATAGAATTACACATTACAAAATAAGAGGTTTGTAACATAATAGTGGGCTTGTGGAACCACATATGAGGTTTTACAAATTAACTATATAATTACACATTACAAAATGTCATAATTAAAGGTGTTCCACACACTTGTTTGGTTTGGCTTTGATACCACTTGACGACTCCTGATTGTCTTTGTATGTGGTTCCACACACCCACTATTATGATTGATAAGTTTTTGTCGAATCTAGCTAATGACTTATTCTCTGCAAACAGACCTAAACAGACCAGTATAAACCCAACGAATTTTAATGGACAAAATACAAAATTTAAACAGGTTTAAACGGGTTGGTTATAAAATGGCCAAGACCTTAACAGGAAGGGTCTAAACAGGTTGGATTCTTTCTAACATCTCTTTAGGATCAGTTCTCGTAGCCGTCAAATGAGGAAATTTGATCTAAGAAGTGCGTACTGAAACATAAACGGGCTTAAACGGATTGGTCTTTAATTGGCCAAAACCTTAACATGGCATGGTCTAAACGGGTTGGATCCTTTTCAACATCACTACTCTTTAGGATCAGGTCTCGTAGCCCTCAAATGAAGTATTTTCTTGTAGCACGTATTAAGTTAGCCCTAATTTAATACGTGTGTCACTATTACTTGTTTTCAACTTTTTATATTTTTCAAGTTCTTTTTGCATGACGGCTAGTTACGTTCACGTTATTTAACGATGCAAGACACATGCATTTTGCACTATATGCAATGCAATGCGAAACCCATACCCAATAAATACCAAAACAAGACCTCAAAATGTTCCTAACAAAAATATAAAACACAACCAAAACCCAAAAATTCGACATGAAGATCATAACATCGATACTCATCATCTTCGTCATTATTTCGATATTGTTTCCAGCTCCCATCAAAGCTGCGGACACGGGAAATACAGGAAATAGTACTGGAGATACAGGAAATGTGGGAGTGACATGTGATGCAAGGCAGCTTCAGCCTTGCCTTGCCGCAATTACGGGAGGAGGAGCACCGTCGGTTCCATGTTGTGCAAAGCTGAAAGAGCAACAATCATGTCTCTGTGGTTTTGCTAAGAATCCTGCGTTTGCCCAACACATTAGCTCTCCTAACTCTCGCAAAGTCCTTGCTGCTTGTGGTGTTGCTTATCCCACTTGTTGAAAACTCTAGAGATTTTATAAATAAATAAATAAAAGGAAATAAATAACCTTGTATCAAACGTTTTATGAAAAATACCGTTTGTGTTAATGTAATGGCTTTATAGTTTATATGGTTTAATAAAGTTTATTTTTTTCTTTGTGTTTATTCTTATATCTTTCTTGGGGAAACAGATAACCAAATACTGCAAATAATGAACGTGAGACTAATAAAAGCTTTAGCCTAACTAGTCTTTTAAACTTAAACTAGAGTCGGACCCACACTACAGCTTGGGTAGTTGTTTTAATTTATTTTTTGTTGAGAAAAATAATGAGATTTTTTATATAGTTTTGTAAAATATGTTGTTCGTTTAAAGTATTTAGAATTAATTGATGAGATTAGTGTTAAATATGATAATGATAATTATTTTAATATTGTATTTATTTTTAGTTGTTTAAGTAGTTATAATAGTTTTATTTATTAAAATAAATTATGATATGGTTAATTGTATTTAAAATTTATTTTTGAGATTGGTGTTGCATATTATATGTTAATCATGTTAATATTGAATTTATTTTAATTTGGGTAAGTAGTTTTACTTTGAGTAATTTATTTAAATTATATATATATATATATATATATATTAATCAAGATATATGGTATTGTAACTTATAAATAAAATTATTTGTTGTACTGAATAATTTATAATTTGTTTTTATATGAAATAGTATAGCCCAATTAAAGCCATTAACTAAAACAAATCAAACATGTAATGGACTCAACTAAATCTAACAAATATCAGAAACCCTTGTTAAAGTTCAATAAATTCCATAAAATATTGAAGAAAAAAAAGACAAAAATGAAATAAAATCAATTAAAAAGAATTTTAAAATCAAATAATCGATCAGAAGTAGAATCATCTTTTTTGTAAAGTTGATCAGACTAATATTATGTATTATTATAACAAATGATATACTCAAGCAAAATAATAACCCATAACTATTAAAATAACCCGTGATTAAAATAATATCTTTATTAATGTCAACTAATAAAACATCTATATTAAGCTAGTTTTTATATCAGGATATGATTTAGGAAACACTAAAATCAGCAATAAATAATTGGAATACTCATATACTCGATTATGTTATATATATACATATATTTCGGTAAGATTACAATCTTCAAAATATTTATGATAAACGAAAATAACCAAAATATTTTTCAGATTGAGAGCTTAATTTTTTTTTTTTTTTACTTTTTTCTCAGATTGAGAACATAACTACATACAAAATATGAAACGAAAATAGCCATGTATACACGTCGAAATTAAGATGATAACTCCGGAGATCATAAGACCATCTTCAACCATTAGAACTCTTCATATTATTTTTTAATAATAAATTTAAGAAACTCTGTTAAGAACTGATTTTAAAACCTCTTAAATAAGATCTGATTCTTAAGAAAAGTTTATTAACGCGCGTTTACCGATACAATTTATAATTTTTTAATGTTAAAAACTCTTCTCTAAGAACTTCTCCCTCCCACCATTGAGGTGCTCTAACAACGCTAAATGTTTGAGTTACTTTTATGATCTGGTTTGAGTTACTATGTTTTGATGTTTATTTTCAATTTTCTAAATACTGATATATATATATATATATATTATATATATATAGAGAGGGAGAGTGAGAGTTGGATTTCATGATGTGCTAGCATTGATTTTAAAGATTTATTTTGAATACTATGTGTTAGATTCGGAGGAAATCTCAGAAGTATAATAGTTTCTCTCATCTTTATTCATTAGCCAATAAATTTATTTATATAAAATAGTAACTTGTCTAATAAATTATTTACATATTTGATAGTAGAAAATCTACTTATTTAATAATAAGAGATATACACAATAATATTCAAAGAATATATTGTAGGTGATCTCGTAAAGATCTCCTAACACTATGATGCTTTTTTTTTTTTTTTTTATCATTTTATGGTGCTTTTGATACTGATAAGTCAATTATTGAAATATTTTCTAGATTTGTTTTGACAAAATAGTTATTGAATTACTGGTGAATATTTTTTAAGTATGTAATCAAAGTTTGAATCGGATTTATCCTGATTTTTTTCGGATATTCAAATTTTGGATGATAAAAACCGGATCTAGTTATCCTTAAATTTTAGAATATTCGATCCACACCCACCTCGTTTATATAAGCTACTAGTTGTTATTATACAAAAAAATATTTTAACTAAAATATGACATAGATGTAGCCTTTATTTTGTTTCTTCTTGTAAAACATGTCCATGGAATATTTGATATGATATTCAAATAGTATTACATATATAAAAAATTTTCATTGTTGGGCATACCATGTTATAGGTATTGTTACATATATGTAATACTAATTTTCAAAAATTGACACTGTTTCACTTCACCATTTCTTAGCTAAAACATTGAAACATCAAAAGTTTCACTAAAACTTGACATAACTTCCATTACATTAACGCATTAAATTTTTTTAAATTGGTGGATATAGTTTTCAAGGTTTTTATAGAATTTTGGCACTTATGTTGATATAAATGAACATGTGCTTGAAAACTTGATAAAATGAGAGAAAACAAATTTGTTGAATATAATGGAAAATTCATTAGCTTGAAAACTTGATGAAATGAGAGAAAACAATTTTGTTGAATATAATGGAAAATTCATTAACCTATAAGTATTTAACTTGAGTAAAGTTTGAACAAAGGATTTTCACTTTGGAATTACAAAATCGTGCACGATGATTGGAACAAATGATTGATTGCACGATTTTGTAATTCCAAAGTGAAAACGATGAGAGATTTATTATTGTGGAGTTTGAAACAGGAAGGTGTGGGATCACAAGGACATATTACATATAGTAGGAAGAAAATAAATATCAATGGTGAAAACATTTTGGGTTTTTTTTTTTTTTTTTTTTTTTTTTGGGTGAAAACATTGTGGTGCTTTCTTGTAATTGATTATTCAAATATTATTCAAGAGTCAAATATTGGATTATATATATAATAGTAAGCATTTGTTGTCTTTTATTTCTTTGGATATATATATATAATGATCCTCACAATATTATTTATTTCTATAAAATTATTTAGTTTTAAGAAAGAAATCTAAAAGTGATAGAAGAAGTAAGATTTTTTTTGGGTTCATTAAAATAAAAAGAATGCAAGTAAATTTAATTTTCAAGATTTGACTGAACATTTGTTTAGCTAAATATACCCTTTAAATATATTAAAAATGAGTTTATCATCTGATATCCAAATATTGAAATAAAATAAATAATCAAAAATAGTAAATAGTACTATATAAAATGTGTATATATATATATAAAATAAATAACCTTACTGTTGATTTCTTCTATGAATTTCAATAAGGAATTGATAAAAGGGAATGAAATATTTTATCTAGGATACTGAACTGCAACTTGTACACTAAAGTCTAGTTTAAAATTTTAATTAACCCCTCCTTCCTTTATATTTACTGTAGATTAAATAATATAAATTTGAACTACAATTAAAAAACAAAAAAAAATTAGTTAAAAAGAAACAGCAATAGAAAATTAGTTTGACTCAAACTAATTATGTAAGAAATAAATAAAACTATAATATTAACAGGATTTTAAATAATTATTTAAATACTGTATTAATAGTAATAAACATATTAACAGGATCTTATGTTTATCACTTGACAACCACGATTGTGATGTTATGTATTCATTTCAGTTATAATGCTAACGATAACTAAACTCAATCTTCTTGGTGATTTACAAGTCCCATTTTCTGTAATCGATTTATGTCAAAATTCTTTGTCAAATTCCAATGTAGTTGTTTATTGGGTTGTTTTAATTTTGTTTATATGATTAATTTAATATCTATTTCGGTAGTATTTATTTTAAATTGTTTCAATGAAAATAAAAAAACACGATTGATTTGGCGTAGGTTTAAATCAAACAAGTGAAATTTGCTATTGTTACATGGAAAACACTACAATTTGATGCTGAAACCATGGTAAATATATTATAAACCGTAAAAAAAAACAAAACAAACTACAAATATATATTAAACGTACAAAATAAAAATATTTCTATACAGTAAATAAATAAAAAATAGTAAGTTAAAATTACGCGAAATTACAAATATTTATAAAAAGTAAAGAAATAAAAAAAACTATAATTTTATTTTAAAACACAGCGGGTTCAAATCTAGTATATAATTGAAACTTCAACCAAATATTTTATATTTTAAGATTGACCATATTTAAAATTTAGATTTTTTTGCAAGTTTTAGAATGTAAATAGATTTTAATCAATATAATAAAAAATATTAAATTTATTAATAGTATAAATGATAGTAAATACAATAATATGAGACGTTTGATAGTTAATGATTATAATAATAAGTTAAATATTAGTAAATCGAAGAATATGATAGATTTGATTGTTAATGATAAAATAACAAGATCATTAACGATTTTTCTATGTTATTTATCCACCATTCTGAAAGCAAGATCCATTACTATTTATCATTAGGAAAGCCAGATTATATTATATACTCGGAGTCGCACAAGGAGCATTCTATTATAATTTTAAATATATTCACAACGTGGAAAAATAGATATAACTATTTTACTGATCAGTGCCGAAAGCAAGATGTTATTAAATTTTACATATTTTATATTTTCAATAGAATAGTATGCTACGTTAGTATATAGAACAGCATAACATTTTATTCTCTGATTTTAAATAGATTGACATGTTATAACTTACAAACATATATTAATTTTGTATATTCGATTGATTTGTTTCCAAAATCTAAAAATTATGAATTCAATACTACCCTTCTTTTATTATGTAGACTAGACCGTCGCATATCTCACTCCCCTTCCCCTAATGACCCGACTCTCAACTTTGAAGGTTAGCTAGGAAGCATCTCCTTTAATTAAGTAAAACAACTATAATCATTAAATACCTTGAAATGCCTTGAAAATGTTCATTTAAAGGTGTAGGACCTTTAAACCATTGTATGTTTTTTGACCTTGAAAAAAACGTGAGATGAGTTTAATATATCAAAAATATTTTGATAACCATTCAATCAACATCAACATAAATAATAAACTATGCAAGGTGAAGAGAGCCCGAGCCTAACTGTCCCTCCTTGTCCGCTATAAATTCACCTTGTGTTTTTTTTCCCTCTCTCAACTCAAAACCATACTCAAGCTACATATAGAAGATGGAGAATGTTAGTGTGAATGATCTCTCTCAGATCCTCCCTCGCGTTCTTGTCGTCTCTAGACGCACACTTCGCAAAAACAAATTCGTCGATTTCGTTGGTACTAGTTCTTTAGATGATTTTTGAGTATTCTACCTTCTTACATTTTTTCTCCCTATATTTTTCTTTGTTTTATGTTGAATGTTTTCTTTCTTTTGTTTAGGTGAGTACCATCTTGATCTTATAATCGAGTATGGTGCTGTTCCGGTGATTGTACCACGAGTGGCTGGCGTTCACAAGTTACTAGAGAGCTTCAAACCCATCCATGGAGTTCTCCTATGTGAAGGAGAAGACATCGACCCTTCTTTATACGAGTCTGAAATATCATCCCTTTCACCTCAAGAACTCGACGAGATCAGGAAAGCACATGCGAGTGATACAGCTTTTGATAAGGAGAAAGACTCTATTGAGTTTGCTCTTGCAAAACTATGCCTCGAACAAAACATTCCTTACTTGGGGATTTGTAGAGGATCACAGGTAAAGTATCCTCGACTAAGATCTAAAACAAAAACCAAAAAAAAATTATCTATCCATTGAAAATAGAATATAATATTTTATTTTTTTAAATAGATTAAAAAAACTGGGTTTTCTTGTCACTTAAAGCATCTACGGTGTCTAGATAAAGTCGTAGTGGATAGGACTCAATTTTGACCAAGACGGCAAGTCTTTAAATCACTAGACCACCATAGTTGAGTAACGGTTCTAATTAATAAACCATGTAGGTTTTGAATGTTGCTTGTGGTGGGAGTTTGTATCAAGATTTGGAGAAAGAAGTCACAAATAAGCTCCCCGAGGAAAGTAGAACAAAGCACATTGATTATGATAACTATGATGGTTATAGACATGAGGTGAAGATAGTAGAGAACAGTCCTTTGCATAAATGGTTCAAAGATTCCTTAAATGGAGAAAATATGGAGATCCTAGTCAATAGTTATCACCACCAAGGGGTTAAGAGATTGGCACAAAGGTTTGTGCCAATGGCTTTTGCTCCTGATGGGTTGATTGAAGGGTTTTATGATCCTGAAATGTATAATCCTATAGAGGGCAAGTTCTTAATGGGTTTACAGTTTCATCCAGAGAGGATGAGAAAGAACGGTCTCGAAGAATTCGATTTCCCTGGTTGTCCTGTTGCTTATCAGGTTTGTGAAGGTTTTGATGTAAGAGCTTTACTTTTATTGGTTGAGTTAATGTTCTTATGTGTTGGTTGATTATTTATATATAGGAATTTGCAAAGGCAGTGATTGCATATCAAAAGAAGCTGAATAGCTCATTGTCTGTTCCTAAAAAGTTGGAACTAAATCCAGAAATGGAGAACAAACGAAAGGTACTTGTGAGGAGCTTCTCGCTTGCGAGGTCTATGTACACCAGATCTTATTCGTTGAAGAACCCATCCAGAGAATCAGAACTTGAAGTTGGAGCTGATTTTCTTGAGGTACATATTACATAACACCAAACCGTTCTATTATTGCAAAGGCCAAAATGGTTAGGAGTCATATTTTGGCCTTTGGCATCTTCAAGGGTTAAAAATTTAGTGGACATTATATATATTTTAGTTTTTTTTTTCTTTGGTTCACTTTTAGATTAAAATATCAAGAAATAGAGATACATATTAAAAAAAATTGATGTTATTTTGTATATATAAAAAACTATTTTAGTATAAAACTATTTTTAATTAAAGATATAGTTTTTAATGAATTTTGGTCTATTCGGTTAGGATGTGCTAAATTTGGCTGGTTCAATGAAAATATAATGTGCAGTAGTTATATCTTTTAGAAATACTCAGATAGATTTCAGATAAATTTGGCTGGTTCAATGAACCCAACGTTGGGTTCAGATTTTTATGTTTAGTCCTTGTTAACGTAAAAGTGTGAAAGACTGTAATTCTAAACCATGACTTCCAAAGTCAATGAAAATGCGACTTGATGACCATGGCTTATCATATGTTTGTGTTTTCTTGATGTGGCTGAAGTCAAATACGGCTCTAAGTGTGGAGCAAGAAATGAGGCTGAATGAGATGGGAGCAACGATGAGGAACAGTGAATCATATTCGCAAAAGCTGAAGCTTGATGAGGAGAAGCAGAGGAAGGCAATGAACATAATGAAAAGGATGAACGTTGAGCGGCTCTCTGAGCTCATGGCTTTCTATCACTTGATGGGGAAGATCTCTAGTGAGGTGTTGGAGAGAAAGCTTCATGGCTCACTCAATGACCTCAATCTCACTTCTCAATGACGTTAGCCAAAACGATGATTGTTAAAAATTGGTTTTCTAAATAGTTTTGGTGTTCAAAGTTAATTTGTGCTTTGGAAATGTGTTGCATGAATTATTTCAATAGGCATATACGCCTTGCCATGAAAGAGTGGTTAATGATTGTTTGTTTGCATTATCTTTGTATGTTTAGTGTAGAGATTTTCTTTAAATGAACTTGTAAATTTTGGTGATTAATGTGAACCAGAAAATAAAAATGATAAGTGTAAACATAAACTCCAAACACGAACGAATTTATTGTAAAATAAAATTCGCATGTAAAAGCAAATAGGAATGTAAAAGTTAGATTTGAAACAATGGTTAGTTAAGTGTAACCGTGGGGACCAAAGGAAGGTGGCTGTTATGTAATGTGATAAAGTGGAATGGAAAACGCATGATAATGTTCTACAAAACGTCCAAAAAACGTTCTGACTAAAATAATGTTCCACAAAAACTTTAGAACTCATCTATTACGTGTAAAAAATGTTTGATCTTCAAGAAACGCGTCCAACTTTTACCCAAAATATGATATTCAAATGATAATATTTGAATACTTTTACCTATTTTTCTTTCTTGAGATTTGTTTAAATCCATTAATCTGACTACTACGTTCCAGAAAAATAAGATTTGACTACTCGGTCCAATGTTTCTTCACGTCTCAGACATAACCGATTCCGTTATTTTGACTGTTTGAGTAATATATCATATATTTCTAATAAAATCACGCAATAGATAACATCTAATTTAGTTTTTTTTTTATATATATAAATCGTGGAAATTCTGAATTTTCGGCCTTTAATCTCCCTAAATCTTTAGAGTCAAGTTTTAAATATTCTGATTTGAAGAATAACTTAGGTAAAGCTTAGAGATCGCCGGTTCGAGTGATGCTTGAGATGAAACTAATATTAACTACTATAGTTTCGGTCCTAGAGATGTACGGGTTTCGGCCTACAATCTCCTAATATTAAAAATAAAAATAAAAATAACCTACCGTACCAAAGAGGAGTTAAATGTGAAGCACAAAGAAACTAACGTCTTTGTATTACCACTAAACCACCATCTCTTTAGTAACATCTAATTTAGTTTCTTTCTCTATATATATACATAGAGCTAAGTTAAGGGCAATGGACTTCGGAGACAGTTTTCGTTATCCTAATAGAAAGATGTGATGACAACGAATAGGAAAGAAGAGACTTTTGCTCTGATCATAATTTTTATATAATTAGGAGGTGATCCGGATTTTTTTTCACCCAATTAATTCAAGTAAAGTGAATGTAATCATGAAGTAGTTTATTCACCAGATTTTCTAATATACTTAAAACATGACATTTCTTTTTACTGGCAAAATAGTAGTGTTTAGATCATTTCAAATCTAAAAAATGTTGATCCCTAGCTTAGATCTATAGGATAACTCTTGTTCAAGTGGAACCACTAGTCCATTGCCAACATTTTATTTTCTGTGTTAGTTATTTTACTTTTTTTTTTTGTTCGATTTTGGTAGAGGCCCAACTGCTCATTCCAACTCTTTTGAAAATTTCTGCTTGTCTCAGAGTTCTCTCTTCCTTATTCTCTGTTTTTTAAACTCTCTGACTTCCTAAGAGTCTTCTCTTCCTTGGATGTAGTCGAGTCTTGATGTTCTGTTCTTTGACTGGACTGCACTTGTCTAATGTCTTGTAGTGAACATTTTCGTAGTAAGAAAAGCTAAGAGGGAAATTTCGGATGTCTCATGACGTAAATCCAAAGATCAAATACAAAGAAAGAGAGGAGAAAATACTAAAAGAATAATGCTTGTTTGCAATGATAAGTTTTTGGATCTATTCATTGTTGAAAATGAGGAGATATATTCTAGATTTTACCTTATCGTACAAGTTCATATACCGTGTTTCCGGATTCATGATATGTATTTTCTAGGTTGGTGATACTTGACAGCGAGAACTACTTGGTACATGTGCTTGTAAATTGAATTTGATGGCGACATGTCTAACTTTGGCAACTAACTATATGCTATGGGGCCGTTCTAATCGTGAGAGTCTGCCAAGAAACTGCAGGTGCGTGCTTCTGTACTAGTTCATTTAATGTGATCTAGTTTTGTTCATAGCTACTACCATTAAATAGTTTCTGGTCTTGAAGAAAAAACAAAACCCTCTATTGTTTCTAGAAAACTCGTCATTTGTTTATTCCTACGAAGATAATATTATTCCTAATGATTTTTAAAAGTAATTTTATATTTTATACTTCTTCCAGTTTAGTTTAACTGATGTTTAAAGTTTTTGCACGAAAATTATTAATTTATTTTGTTTTTTTTTTCTTTCTAAAATTGAATATAATTTATTGTCTATCTAAAATCAATTCAATCAAGGAGAACACAATCTCAATACAAATAGTCCAAAAAAAAGATAATTAATTTTGAATTGAAAGCAAGGTTTTGAAAACCCGACCGGACCGGCCGGTCGGACCGGTCTGACCGAGAACCAGTACGTAAGCCGAGTTCGGATAGGATCAAAAACTGGAAGTGAGCAAAACCGGAAAAATCGCCCAAAATCCGGCAAAACCGTTGATCTGGATTAACATTAAAATCCGGTTTACTTAATTTTAAACAAAATTTTGAATTTTTTTTAGAGATTTACGTTTTAGTTTTAGACTAAAACTTTTAGTTAAACCTAGCAGCCTACTATATATATTAATTTTATATTTTAATTATGTTGTCTATTATATATATATTATATATTATATATATATATATTATAAATAAAAAAAAATATTAATAACTCGGTCTAACGGTTGAACCAGTCCGACCAGTCATCCAGTGGCAATGACGAATTGATGTCCAGTCTAATTTTAAAAACCTTGATTGAAAGTAGAAAATATCAAATCAAATGTAACAGATTTATTTTCCTACAACATCAATTAAATTTAATATAAAACAGAGAATATATTACACAGTTTCTAAGAGTCTGATATCGTCCATCAATTCAAATGACTGAATAAGATTCATGTACTAAATAGAGTTCCCATAATCATCGGTAGTTCGACGAACCTAGCCACTTTACAAGATGCCAACACTTCATACAAAGTTCTCATAATTACCTTAAATAGAGAATTTTCGCAATGGAAAGACAGAAGAATTTCAATTTTTTAGCTTAGAGAAAAAAAAACAAAGAACAAAAAGTCTTTCAAAGTAAATTAACACTGACATTCCAAGTCTTCGCTTCTGTCACTATTCTCATTTATTCTCATTATCTCTCTATTTGTTTAATTCACTTCCTCTGCTCTTCTCAACACGAACAAACCCAGAAGACACTCTGTTCATAGATCTCAAAAAATCATGTACTATCTCCCCACTTCTTGTTTGGTCTTTTTCTTCATCTTCTCCTTATTTCATTCTCTACCTTGTGCTTCAAGTAAAAAAGAACATGGTAAATGCGAAGCTCAGTTTCAGTGTGGGAACATCACCGCTGGTTTTCCCTTCTGGGGAGAGAAACGTTACCATCATTGCGGTCATCCAAAGCTGGAGCTTCAATGCTTTGAAAACATCACCTCCTTAACCATCTCAGACCATTTATACAATGTTATCGATATAGATCAATCATCTAACACTCTTAAACTTGTCAGAACAGACGTTTTAGAATCCGTTTGCTTCTCTACATTCACCAACGCAACCTTGCCTTCAGAAATTTTTGAGCTTTCACCAACCTACAAGAGCGTTACATTCTACATCTGCCTCTTTGATCCTCCTTACCATCCGAGTTATCCATGTCAAATCAAAGAGTATAAAATCCATGAATATCCTGAGAGCTACCATAACAGTTTCACTGTGAACGTTCCTGAGAGCTTCGTTCTAGAAAAGAAAGAGTTGAATTATATCAATTTGGAAAGTGTTTTAAAAAAAGGATTTGAGGTGAAGGTGAAGATCGATGTGAAAGCATGTGAAGAATGTTTATCCACTCATAAATTCTGTGGCTTCAACAAATCCTCGCCATTGGCAGTTAAATGCGGTCCACTCCATCAACCAACTGGTAAGTTTTTTATCCATCAATATCATTTCCTATCAATTTTCTTTAACATCTTATATTGAAGTAGCGGTTGTATTCTAATAAGCCTAATAAGATATGCAAAACTCAAGATAGTTATTGAGTTACTTCTGGCTCACAACCTGAAACAGAAAATTGTAGATTGCTCTCAGACAAGTCTTTCTCATCCTGCATACAATTTTTATTAACCACTTACTTGGACATATCAAACAACTAATAGTTAGCTATGTCTCTAACTTATATATGTTCCGATCTTCCTCTGTTAATTTTCACACTTTTAGGCATAGCTTACTAGTGAGCTTAAAAGATAAGGTGATACAAGATATAGTGTTAAAAGAGAGCACCATGATCCATATAGTCTTCCCACGATTTCCATAAATAAAGAGTTTCATAATTGTAAAAGAAGTTTTTAAAAATTTTAGCTTGAGAAAAAGGATAAACAAAGAACAAAAAGTCTTTCAAAGTAAACACCACAGGTCTCCGCTTCTGTCACTATCCCACTTGACTTGACTTGTCGTCTCTCTCTCTCTCTCTCTCAAATCACTTCCTCTGCTCTCCTCAACATAAACCAAACACAAAAGACAAACTGTTCATAGATCTTAAACAAATCATGTACTATCTCCCCACTTCTTGTCTGGTCTTGTTCTTGCTCTTCTCCTTATTCCACAATCTTTCTTGTGCTTCAAGTGAAAAAGAAGAAGAATGGTGCCAAGCTCAGTTTCAGTGCGGGAACATCACCGCTGGTTTCCCCTTCTCGGGAGGGATTCGTCCCCAACTTTGCGGCCATCCATTGCTGGGGCTTCACTGCTATAAAAACCAAACCTCTTTAATCATCTCAAACCATTTTTACAATGTTCTCCATATAGATACAACATCTAACACTCTTAGACTCGCTAGAGCAGAGCTTCAAGGTTCTTTTTGCAATGCTACATTCACAGCCACATCCTTACCTCCTGGAATCTTTGAGCTTTTGCCAGCCTACAAGAACCTTAATGTTTTCTACCTCTGCGATCCTAAGTTTTCTTATCGTTCGAGTTATGCATGTCCTGGTAGAGGCCCTGTCTCAGTGTCTCAAAGCCTTGATTATCATAACTTCTGCGATGACAGTTTCAAGATTAACGTTCCTAAGAGCTACGTTCCAGAAGAGAAAGAGTTGAATTTGAAAAAGTTGGAAACTGCTTTAAGAGAAGGGTTTGAGGTGAAGGTGAAGATTGATGAGAAAGTGTGTAAAAAATGTTCATCCTCTCATGGAATCTGCAGCTTCGAAAATACCAAACAGATTTGCTGCAAGGAAGCCTCATCATCAAGATGCAATGAACTCCATCTACCTGATGGTAAGCTTCTTATACATCATCATCGTTATAACCGTTTTTCTTGTATATAGTGTTATGGTTAGTTGAGGAGTTTTAGGCCAGAAACTGGTATATCCCGTGATCCCATCTCAAGCGAGAATCAAACCAGAAACCTAGGTAACACAACCTTAGGAAAGATGTAGATAACGCCACTAGCCCAAGACCCAGTTTGTAAATAAGTCTATGATCATTCCCCTTGATGAACACAAAAACCGTAGATATCATTTTACAAGTTTTTTTCTCACTCTGCAAACCCTTTTTATACCCTCTCACATATCAATCAGCAACCATGATTTTGATAAGATAATTTTCTGTCTCCAACAAATTGGCATTTATTTACTCTTTCTTTCTTTTTTTTTTCTTTTTTTTAAAAGTTTTTTTTATTATTCACTCTCTTTCACTAAATGAATTTTTTTCTTCCACATCATTCAGTTTCAGTAATAAATGCTCTTTGCCTTACTTATTTCCACACTCTTTTTTTGCTTTCCCGACAATATAAAATTTTAGATTCTTTGAAACTGAAAAACAATGGACCAAACTAGGACATGGTTTTAGCGCTGGTCAATTTATTGTAAAATGGGTCCTACCTTTGGGATATTCTTTTTCCACTAGGCCGGTCCTTCTGAGAAATTTCCAAGTACGTGACTTTTTGAAGTCGTCTTGTAAAGTAAAAAACAAAAGTAGAAAAAAATAAAAGTATATAGAAGAATCCAACTTTGTATAGTCCATCAAAGGTGAGGACTAGTTTTATATTTCTTGATTTTATCAAACAAAGAAAAATAAACTCGTTTTGATTACTGTTCCCTTCATCGTTTACCAATATCTATTCAAAGTCTTCGTTTTAAGCCACCTAATTCCAAAGAAACTTCGATTTAGAAAAATATAAAACTCTAGAAATAAATTATTAAAGTGAAGGTTGGTCAAAAATACCAAACATTTGGTTCCTTTAGTTTCAACTCTTACAAAACCAAAGACATTTCACCAATCCCTTCATTTCTCTTCTTCTCCTTCATCCTTTTTCCTATTCACTCACCTTCAAACACAATGATCAATTTATCTCTTTCCCACAAAAGATTTGTGTCCTATAGCTTCATATGGATGCTCTTTGTGATCCCATCTTGTGTTTTCTCAGCTAATGAGCTTCACAAACGCTGCAGTGGCACATTTAGCTGTGGAAATCAGAGAAATCTCTATTACCCTTTTTGGATTCCTGAGACAGAAGGCTGTGGCCACCCTGAATTCAAGCTCGAGTGCGGTCGATTTGCAGAGTTTAGGGTCTCCTCCGTCAAGTTCAGAGTCTTAGAGATGAACTCTAGTATCATAAGACTCGCCAGATCGGACTTTATCGACGAACTTTGTCCCAATTATCCTCCAGATGAATTATTCAACAAAAGTGTCCTTCCATTGGCTCCCAACACCGAGATGCTAACACTTTATTTCGACTGCAAACTAGAGTTTACACCGTCTCTTTCTCCTTTTGGTGCAAAGCTTGATTGTACGGATGATGACACTGATAACAAATCAAATTACTATGTCACGAGAAACCTCTCATCCCCTCGACTTGACAGGATTAGTGGCCAGTTAAACGACCTCAGGGTATGCGATAGAAATGTCAGTATTCCCGCTTCTGGACCGGCGCTCACAAGTCTGCAGAGAAATTCAAGTGAAGATAATCTAAAGAAGGCTCTTACAGATGGTTTCGAGCTTAGACTTAACCAAGAATGTCTTAAGTGCTTAGAGTCTAGGGGTGCTTGTGGATATAATCTGACCTCAGAGAGATTCGCTTGCTATTTTATAGAAAAGAAGGGTAATATTTCCTACATACTCTAATTTCCTAGTATTATTTCACAAGAATTTGTCCCACCTTTTGGGTTTCAATTATTATTCAGGGTTTATACATACTTAGTTATAACCCTGAATCTACTCTTGAATATTATCGACATCGACATAAGATATATTCGTATCTTATTGGACTTATCTCAACATGTTTCCAGTAAGATTCTAAGTTCTGTATTCAGTTCGAACTAACCTTTCTTTCTGGTATAATTCTTCCATTGATACAGGTCTCTCTACTGTCGCAAAAATAGGTGCTTCCCCTTTACCTGTTCTTTGCGACACCCGATTATATTACCATAGGCAAGATCATAAGACTTATTATGAAAATTGTATTTTTTTTTGTTTTCTTCTCTAGGCATTGCGGCTGGTGCTTCTGGAGTGGCGCTGGTCATTTTTATACTCGCAGGTTTGTTCTGTTTCATGAGTCGAAGAAAGAAGACACAGAAGGCTCAATACATAAGCAAAGACTTACCAACAACGTCTTATTCGAGTAGAGAAACATCAAGAAACCCAACTTCCACAACATTCTCATCTAGTAGCAATCACTCTCTTCTTGCTTCAATGTCTAACGTTGGAAACGGAAACGCCTATTACGGAGTTCAAGTCTTTAGCTATGAAGAGCTTGAAGAAGCAACTGATAATTTCTCTAGAGAACTTGGAGATGGTGGCTTTGGTACCGTCTACTACGGTAAGAACTTGACACTGATTTGAGTTTGCAAGCTTTCGAGTTTTGATTTTTCAACATCTTTCGCGGTTTTTGAAGGCGTGTTGAAAGACGGACGAGCTGTAGCAGTGAAACGACTCTACGAAAGGTCGCTAAAACGGGTAGAACAGTTCAAGAACGAGATTGAAATCTTGAAATCGCTAAAACATCCGAATCTCGTGATTCTCTATGGATGTACATCAAGACACAGCAGAGAGCTTTTGCTAGTCTACGAGTACATTTCAAATGGAACTCTCGCCGAACATCTCCACGGCGTTCGAGCTGAACCTCGACCTCTTTGTTGGTCAGTCCGCTTAAACGTGGCCATCGAAACCGCAAGTGCATTATCCTTCCTCCACGCAAAAGGTAGACAAGATAACTATAAGAAATTTGAAAACAGAGAAGTTTAGCCGTTTGATTTGAATATTTCTTTTACAGGGATCATACATAGAGACGTCAAAACTACAAATATACTTCTAGAAGACAATTACAAAGTGAAAGTAGCCGATTTCGGACTCTCACGGCTATTTCCAATGGATCAAACACATATCTCAACCGCACCACAAGGCACACCAGGCTACGTTGATCCACAATATCACCAATGTTATCAGTTAAACGAAAAAAGCGACGTCTATAGTTTCGGAGTTGTACTAACCGAGCTAATCTCATCTAAAGAAGCTGTAGATATCACAAGACATCGTCACGATATTAACCTAGCAAACATGGCTGTAACCAAAATCCAAAACAATGCATTGCACGAGCTTGTTGATCCAAGTTTAGGATTCGAGAAGGATCCTGAAGTTAGGAGAAAGATAATGTCAGTGGCGGAGTTGGTGTTTCGATGTTTGCAACAAGAAAGAGAAGTGAGGCCTTCGATGGATGAGATTGTGGAGATTTTGAAAGGGATTAAGGTTGAGAAGAGTCATGAGAATATGGAGTCGTCGCCAGATGTGGTTGATATTGAAGGAAATTGTGGTGGTGGGGATGATGTTGGATTGTTGAGGCATAGTGTTCCTCCACCGATCTCGCCGGAGACTGATAAGTGGACGAGTAGTTCTGATACGGGGGCAAGTTTATAATTAACTTTTTGTCAACTTCACTGTTAAGTGTTTTTTAACTGTCTTTTTTTTTGGGCTCGACTGTATTAAAATGGACCTATTAGTTTTATGTTATTGCATCCTTCATGTGATTTCGTTTAAAATGACATTACTAGTTTTTGTTACTATTCCTTTACTCTTAGTTTCCTTCTATCATATGTCTCATGTAGGTGAGACATATTAGATGCAGTGGAAGAAAACATTTGAAAAGAGCTCTTATGTTTTCAAATTTTTACAACTCAAGCTTGTCCGTATTAGCCACAAACTGTTTTTGGGGCCCCCAAAATCTGTCTGCATAGACATAATTAGCCTCTTGTTACAATTTTTTTTCTTTGACATCATACAACACACGTTTATTGAATAATTCCAAAACACTATTAACTTAAACAGATAACTATATTGATGAAAGTTCTCCAAATTTTGAGGATATTCAGAACTCTAGTAATGAGAAGTTTTGTATGGAACCATGCACCAGAACGACTGAACGGGTAATACCAATACATGTTTATTTTTCCCATACATTTTCTGGATACTCAACGACCAGATCTTTATAAACAAAACTCATAAAACACGGTTACCATATATGATTGTTTCAACATCAATCAAATGATCATTCATTAATAAAACCTTAACCGGAAAATCATTAGAATACATAAGAACAAGACAACCACTTTTACCAATAGGATCAACAGTGGGGAGGTTATCATAACATAAAGAAACTTGAACATCTTAAAAAAAGAACAACCATTCTTAGTCTCGGATAAGAAGAAGAAATCTAAAGAATATTTTCGACACATGTCCTCCAGTCAGCAGGAACTGAGTTTTGCTCCCTCCCCTTGACAGTTCCATGCTAAGGTCCTCATAGGTGAGGATTGGGTGTGTTATGGAACTCCACTAGACCTACTCTGGTAGATGTAATCTTATTTTTGGAAAATGAAAACACCTCATTTCGAGGGAATGAGAAGCTATGAAATATTTTTCTTCGAACTACCTGCCATGTTTCCTTTTCATTTCATTGAAGGAAAACGACCTTTGAAAAACTGCTGTATTCAGATGATGTTCGTGCAACATACAAGCGATGGAATTTTAGAAAGAAAAACATAAGAAACATTTTACTTTTAGTTCTGTAAGAAATATACTGAAATTATTTTTAGTTCTATAAAAATATTTTTTCTTAACATACCGAAAAAACTAACTTTGAACAAAGAATTTATACAAGAAAATATTTTAAAATTAAGAAAAAAATATTTTCTAAAAAACAAAATCAGCTTAATATATGTTCTTAAAAAAAATAAAGTTATAAGAATACCCTCAACTTTGAAACTACCTTCGTTACCTTCAAATTCAACGTTGATGAAAAGGACAAAGACTCACTGGTGTACCACCGTCAATCAAACCGTTAGAACAATATTTTATCCTATCCTCATATTTTATCATATGCTTCCTCACACATATTCTCAGGTTTAATCTTCAGATTTCTTACCACCTTCCTTCATGCATTCCAATTTTTTTTCTCTTCCTCTATAGAATCACCGAAATGGATTCATCTACCGACGTTGAATAATCCGCCCAGATTTTGGTTCTGATGATTTCATCCTCATCATTTTCTTTGCCATCTTATAACGAGTAAGAAGTCAACCTTGAGTTTGAATCTAATCATAGGTATGATAATCTCAATCAGAGTGAATCACTCGAGCGTGAAAATATTTTAAAGATTAGTGTGATTAGCCCAAAACATTTTCACGTCCAAGTGCTTCGCTCGATTGAGAACATCATACCCAGGATTAGATCCAAACCCATAGTTAACATCTTCTTTATTAGATGGCGAAGAAAAAGATGACGATAATCAAAACCAAAACTTGAGCGGATCATTCAACATTCGTTGGTGAATCCATCTCAACAATTCTATATAAAATGATAAAATTTTGGAATGAGTGAGGAGGGTGGTAAGAACTCTGAAGAAAACCCTATAAATAAGGATAAAACCTAAGAACCTATGTGAAGAAGTAGATTATAAAACTTGAGGATAGGATAAGATATTAATCTAACAAAGTGAGAGTTTAGGAGTAATTAGGTTTCGTCAGTATTGTATGACTTCATTGTATGTATTTTTTTTATAACTTTTTTGGCTCGACTATATTAAATGGACCTATTACTTTTATAGTGTTGTATCCTTCATGTAATTGCGTACTTGTTACTCCTTTACTCTTAATTTCCTCCTATCATATGTCTCATTTAGGTGCAGTGAAAGAAAACATTTGAAGCTGTAAAAAATAAAAAAACTTTTGAACATGGAGCTTATGTTTTCTTTTTGCAACTCAAATTTTTGTTTTTGAAAAAAACAATCTTCTCTGAATCAGCCACAAATTGTTTTAAACTTTGGAGCCCCCAAAATCTGTCTGCATAGACATGGCTTTGAATGGTTTTTAGACAGATTTTGGTTTTAGATGTTCTAAAAATCTACTTTATAAATCATTCATGATTTTGAAAAAAGTGAATTTTCTAAAACAATAGGGAATTTGAATCTAAAATCCCAATTTAAAGAGTTTATTTTAGAGATTTTGTTTTGACCTTTTTTTTGTCTTTTAGTTTTTAAAATATGTTACTAACTAGTTTTTTGTTTCTAGAGATTTGTTTTACCAACGTAATTAAAACCAATAACCACTGTAACTTTTATTTGAGCGATTTGTTTTACTAATAAATTAAAACTAAACTTACTGTAACTATTTTTTTATTTTTATTCTATTTAAAAATATTATAATTTTTATCAATCAGTAAATCTAAATAACATTTTTCTACATCATGCAAAGTTTCTTATCAGTATTTTTTAGTATTATGAAATTATGTAATTTTTATTTATTCTTATTCAAATTTAATATTTTTATTTTTTATAATTTTCAAACAAATATAAGAAGATTAAATATTAAAATAGAAACCATTTTAACAATTACATATAAAAACAAAAAATTAAACAAATCACCGTTCCAGTTTTTTAAAACTAAAAGCACACACAAAAAAAAAACTCAAAATTAAAAACTAAATACCCGAAACCAAAAACTAAAAGTCAAAAACTACTTAGAATCCAATAAACCATCATTTCTATCCATCACATCCATTCGAAGCCTAATACGTAAACGGTTTTATCCGGCCACCACATCCTTAATATTTCAGTTTTAGTTTCAAACGCTCTAATTTACAAAGAGGCTTATTGTACTTCTCCGACCTCACATCAATATATCAAAACAGATTTAAATCAATTTACCACCAAAAAAATTTAAACGACCATATAAAACATATGAGATATTTTTTTTTTTAATTTGAGAATCATTACCTCTCGATTTTGGAGTTACATGAAAGATCTGATATCGGAAATCATATCTGGATGTAGAAGAAATAAAAAATTGATAAGAAATGAGAAGCCAGTTGATAATTTAAGAATCGTTTATAAAATCGCCGTTCTCTATTGAAAAATGAGAAAAAAGAAACGAAAAGTAATTCTCTAATTTTTTTAGGGTTTAGCTGTAGTGGTGGTTCCAAAACTGAATACCGATTTAAATACTATTGACTTCCAATCGGTTTATTAGGGTAAACTAAAACCAAATTCAATTAACCAAATTTTGGTTCGGATTCTATAAATTCTATTCGGAATTTCTGGCAAGGCATAATAAGTAATAACCAAGCCACTAAAGAAAACAAAATTCGCTGGCATCTTTTCATAGAACATAAAATATACGACACTCATTTCTAACTGCCACGTGTAGCCTATCTTCTTCAAGAATGGTGCTGATCCTAGTCACATTATTCTTTCCCCTCCACTATCACTTACTCACACGAAGCAAAGAATCACCCAAATCGAAACAAAAACAGAAACTCTGATCCACATGATCAACTCAGAGCTAACACAAAATCAAATCAATGTCTTTACAAAAATTCAAACTTCTCGCTACTCACTGCAGCACCGTTGCGGAGAGTCCAACGCGTAGTCCAGTCATACATCTCCGCCGTCGTAAAACGCTGCGTTTGTTACTTACCCGATCATCAGATCGATGGAGATTACCTGAGATCCAAAACAACGTTGATGAGTCGACGAAATCGGATGGTACTAGGAACAGAGATAAGATCCGATCTCGGCGGAAGCTGAGGGAGCTTTTTGTTTCTTCGCCTCCGTTTGAGGAAAGTGGCGGCGGCGGCGGTGATGCAGGGAAGGTGATGAAGATGGAGATGGAGATGCAGGGGGATTTACCGGTTAACGGCGTTAATACTAACGGAGGTTTTGGAGAAGAGTTAACGGTTAGACGTATGGGCTTTAATGGATCTGTTAGGCCCATGTTATCTGCTACACTTCGATGTAGGTTATTTCGACGAGCTTGGCGTCCTGTTCTTGTAACTATTCCTGAACAATAAACTCCGAAACAAATAATAAATTGTTAACATTGTTCATCAAATGTTTTAAATTTTGATTCATAGGTTTTTTTCTATTTCTCGTTCTTGGTTTTGCCTATTTTTTCTACGGATTCGTATGTGAAAAGTTTATTTCTTGGTCTAGTCGTTAGGTCTTATTGCAAATTTTTAGTGAAAATTGCAATAGTTAGTTGTATTTCTGTGAGGAATCATAGGCTTTTTAACTCAAAACCAATGGCTTTATATAAACTTGTAAAATTTAATTGTTGTATTTATATTATTGAGATATATATATATATATATATTATTTATATGAGAAGGATATGAGGGAGTTCATATTTGAGTATTAAATTTTCCTTTCGATATATAAATATCCCTAATATGCTCTCTCAAAACATAGGGGTTTGTGAGACTTAGATCATGTCGCATATGATAGTGAACCAAACTCGATCTAGTGATTTGGTGAGGCTGCAGGCAAGTAGGTCAGTTGTATATAATATACTTGCTATTTTGAACTTGGTCATAGACTAGGGGATAATTTATGACAGTATGTTTCATCCAAGAATGAAACATCAAAATTTTGAATATAAATTACGTTTACGTTGTCACAATGGATAACATCCTGATTGGATAAGTTCATACCAAGTTTGGTAAGGAGATGACTTACCAAACATATTAGTTCTCAGTTTAGTATAGGGTTTTAGATTCAAAGACTCATGATGAGACTGGATAGAAAAATTATTTTCGGTTTTAAATTTTTTAATATTTTTTTAAAAAAGTAGAACGTTTTAAATCAGGAACGAAGCCAATAATATTATAGAGATCTATATCTATATAATTTAGGAAATATCTCTACAATAAATATGTATCCTTATGAAAGAATATATAATCTTTATGATTTTCCGATGTCTAAACTCTCAAATTTAATATGGTATCAGAGCCACAATGATTTAATTTTGGCTCCGTTCCTAGTTTAAAACGTTCTATATAAAAAAAAATTAAAACCGAAAATGATTCTTCTATTCAGTCTCATCATGAGTCTCTGAATCTAAAACCATGTACTTCTAAAATTCAAGCTTATTACGAGCCTTTGAACCTTAAGACATCGAGATTCAACAATTCAAATATATCATAGACCTCTGAATCAAGTCAAAAACCAAATTAATTCCATAAAAGGGCCTACAAGCTTCTTTCAATTTGTATATCGATTTCTTTTCTTAAATTTTTTTAATAACTATGATTTAGTTTTCTTTAAGTCATCGATGCTTCTTCAAATTTTCATCCAACATCTTTCATTATTCACAAAAAGAAAAAAATGCTTATCGCCTTCTTCTTCCTCCAAGAAAACATCAATTACCTCCATCATCATCTTAGCCACCAGTCCACCACTATTGCTGAATTCATGCTGTCACCATCCCCGTCACTGTCTCTTCCTTTGCCATGAAGTCAAAAGACTCTCATCCAACATCTTTGCTCTGTCAATGGTGCCCCGATTTGACTACCCCTACTGTAGATGTTGTGCCCCTCTCACCTTGTTGGGATCTCTGTTGTCGTAACTCTCATATCTCTCAACGTTGAGTCATCTCACCGCTACGATAGGATCGTCTCTATACCGTCAAGATATGCCACTTGTTCATTTGCCGACATTTATCAACATCTGTCGGTTGCTTCCGTTCACTCCATCAACCCCTTGAGATTGAGAGGGTGTATAGAGATATCAAAAAGATGTCGTAAATATGTATCATTAGTGTTATATAGATCCTAAATATGTATCCTTATGAGAGTCTATACAATCTTCCAATCTCTAAACTCTCATCAGTCTAGTGATTAATTAGTGGCGACATTAAAGATAAAATAATAACATAGCTTATACTAACAACTTAAAAATCTGGTAAAACCGCTTCTGGACCCATCTCAAAGTTGCTTTTTTTGTTAGTATATTCTTCTTTTTAATGGTCAAATATCCATCGAGAAAACCTTGATGGAGATGCTCTTAGAGTATAATTACATAAACAATAGATGATTTGAGTTTTATTAAAAAAAGTTTTTTAAAAGATCGTTGTTGGTCTAGTGATTTGATGCAAGTATGCCAAATAGATTTTAGAAGCCAGTCAAAACTTAATAGTCTAGGAATATTTGGGTACTTGCTTAAAGTTTTTATGTTTGTGAAAATTGTGGTACGTGACATAATTACTACATGTGTAACTTTACATATTATGATAATTAAATATGAGTGTGATCTTAATGTTGAGAAGAGAAACTTCATCTCCGAATGTTAAGATAGAAGAGGATGAAAATACATGTTTTCAAGAATTTATGCCTTGACAAAAAAAAATCAAAGATAAAAAAGCTCATTTTTCATTTTGAAATAAGTTAATTAATCATTTGTGGGAGAAATATTTGTCTACAATTACATCATAAACATATGTTATTTTTTTCTTCCTATTTCCGTTATGTCATGTGATTTATTTATATAATAATGTTTAATATTGATAAAATTATGATTTTATTGAACTATTTTCTTCAGATAAATATATGTGGTAAAGTTTATAAATATAGAAAGTTATGTTAAGATATTGTTAATAATTAATAATTAAATATAGATGTAATATTAATTTGAAGTAAATCACTAGAAATTCTTGCTTCATTTTGAATAAAAATTATTTCTGAAGAAAAATTTGAAGCTAATGATTGAAGATGCCCCTTATAGATAGATGGAAAGTGGAGAAAAAAAAATTAAATTTAAGATCAAATATCAAGTGCCTTCGTTTCTACTCTGTTTTTTTACGATTACAAGAGAAAGACAAAATATTTCCTTTATTGTTTATTTTAAGAGTGAGTATATCAAGTGACAAATAGAGATAGATGAGAAGCAGAAAATAGATTTTAAGAGCAGATATAAATTGCATTCTGTTATACTATCTACTGTGTTTTTTTTTTAACATTACAAGAGAAATATAACAGTTTTCATAGTATGTATTTGGAAAAAGGTTGAAAATGAAAAATTAAATCAGATTTAAAGTGCCCTCATAGATATTGTGTTTCATTTTTCTCTTCTCTTTCTTTATTTTCTCTTCAATCTTCTTTTTCTATCATTTTCATATTCTGTATCTTCTCATTTTTTTTCTTCATCTTTTTTTTTCTTTATTTTCTTTTGTTTCTTCATCTTTTTTTTCTCTCTTTAATCTTCATATCAACATAAACTCACAACTACTTTTTAATGTAACGAATATTTAGATCACGAGTTATGTTTAATTACAACGCGTTATATGTAGATCCATTAATATGTTACAAAATCTATAACTTGTTATTTAACAATATATATATATATATATATATATTCTTCATCTTCTCCTATTTATTCTTCATCATTTTTTCTTTTTCATCTTCATATCAACACAAACTCACAACTAGATCCATCCAAAGCACTTTTAAACCAAAACTTAATCACATTTGCAAACCAAAAACTAGATCCAAATCCCTCACACCTCCAAACACAAACCCAAAACTAGATTGATCCAAATCGACTGTTTTTTGCTACAGCTGCTACTTATTATTTTAACATGGTGAATATTTTATTTCATTACAACACAGTTTTACCATTATTATTTTACTTTTTAGTGTAACAAGTATTTAGAGCACGAGTTATGTCTAACTACAATGTGTTATATGTAGATTCATTAATATGTTACAAAATCTATAACTTGTTATCATGAAAATAATTATCATGCTAATATATACTTGTATATATATAGTTAAATAACATGTAATATTTATTTGCATAAAACATGTTCTCTGATTGCATGATAAATTGCAGTCTTTATAATGCCATAGATCTTCATATTATATATTAACACTCTGCCTATAAATGTAAATGTCTAAAATAATAAAGATTTAAATGTGTTATTTAACTATATATATATATAATTATCTTCATCTATGAGAATGATTTAAATATTTATTATTTTAGACATTTAGGTAGAGTGTTAATATATAATATGAAGATGTATTGCACTATAAAGACTGCAATTTATCATGCATTTAGAGAACATTTTTATGCAAATAAATATTACGTGTTATTCAACTATATATACAAGTATATATTAGCATGATAATTAATTTTAACTTGTTTTATTTACTTGTAGTAACTTGTTATATTTACTTGTAATTTGTTAATTAAACTATTATAGGTCTATATTTATATTGATTAATTTTTTTGTTGTATATCATTTGTTGTTTATTTTTTTCATAGACTTCATAACCATTGACATTATTTCAGGTCTGGATTTTCACCAGTTCTTTGTTAAATTGTCATTAGATTACAGAAAATGATTAAATGTGAAAGTGTAAGAGAGAGAGAAAGAGAGAAAACTTTTTTGAAAAACAAAAAAATTATCAAATAAGAGGAATAACACGCGTGATGATATAATAATTACAAAATATGGCAAAATAACTTTATCGTTTAACTCTATAGTAGGCTTTGTTGGTTACCTAAATAGTGTCATTTTTATTATATAATGGTTATATAATTATTTTGTGTCTCTTTATTTAAGTTTATATCTTTATAACCAACATTAAAATTTACAAAGAAATTATTATCATTAATTCAGTACAGTTTGAAAATAAAGATTATTAAATATGATGATATAATTAACATATGAATATATGATGATTAAAACTCAAAAAAATTGGATCGGCGAAATGAATCGTTCACAATTTTAGGAGGAGACATCACATGTGAATTTTTTTTAAGACTTTAATAAAAAAATCTTATTTATTTTTTATGAGATTACCATCAATTGGTCTTAACTATAATCCATAATACACTTTTAAATTTAACAGAAACAATGATCAAGAGAAATCCCATGAAATATTTATAGTTTTCAAACATTTAGTTTGTTTTAGCCATATTCTAATTGTGATTGGTTCAATGATAAAAAATTTATGACATTTTTTGAATCGTTAAAATGTATCAAATTATTAAATATGTTTTTAAAATTTATTTCGAATAATGATCAGAAATAAATTTTAGTCTAAATAAAATATTTCTTTTATGCCAGTAAATTAATTGATTTTATGTTTAGATTCTTAGATTTTTACAAGTTATTGTAAATTTTAGTAAAATTATTTCTAAGAAAAAATAATATTTTAATAAATTAATGTTAATATTTAAAGAGAAAAGATATTTTTCAAACTTGTAAACATATAAATGATATTTTCCCAAAATTTCTCTTAGTAAAATGCATATAATGTAAAATGATTAGATTTGTTAAAGAAAATATTTTGCACAGTAATTCATCGGAGATATCATAGTATTTGTTTAGCATGTAAACTACATATTGAGATGGATAAAAAAAATTCCAATATATAGTATACAAATATTTACTTTTATTACTTTTTGATAACATATTTTTAGTATTTTGCCAATTACAAGAATTTTATAATTTCTATTAACTTACCAAAAATACTTTTATTTTTTTTATTTTCTAGCCGAATTGTATTTAATTTTTTTTTCAAAATAAATAATCACATTCAAACATCTTTAATTTTTTTTTGTTTAGACATAAAAAATTCTTCAAATTCATTAACTTAAAATTCATCTAAAATCACTAACTTCTTTTTATTAACAAATCTCCATTTTTTAAAATAAACGATAAAATAAGCAAAAAATCTCAGCATGGGCAATCTTCATCCACCAATATTAACATTTGCTATTTTGACTTTTTGAAGCTTTGACAAACAGATATTCCCCAACCTTTCTGCCATTCTTCAATCATCCAACCACGCGCCACCTCTAACCTCCCACGCACCGCGGTACGATTCAAATCCTCTACCAATCTCCTCCTCTCCTCTTCCCTTTTTTTCCTCAATTTCCCATCCCCTCATCTCACGATTTATCTTAATTTGTTCTTTCTCGTCTTCATCCGTAAGATCTCGCAAAATCGCAACAAAATTGTAAGGTTTGAAAAAAGGTCTAATTTATGAATTAGAATCATCATCATCATCATCGTCGTCGTCGTCTTAATGGGAGGTGTTACTTCATCAATCGCTGCAAAATTCGCTTTTTTTCCACCAACGCCACCGTCTTATGACGTTGTAGCCGACGATAGCTGCGGCGGACTTTTATACATACCTGAAATTCCTCGCCGCGATGATGTTGATATCTTAAAGCTTCGTACTCGTTCTGGTAATGAGATCGTCGCTGTTTATATCAAACACCCAAAAGCTAATGGCACGCTTTTGTATTCTCATGGTAACGCTGCTGATTTGGGTCAAATGTTTGAGCTTTTCGTCGAACTCAGCAATCGCCTTCGTGTCAATCTTATGGGGTAAAAAAAAAATTAAAATTTTCGAATTGGTTTGTGTTTTTGGAGTAATATGGTAAGTAAAGAATCATTCTTTGTAAAAATTAGTGCTTTATAGCTTCAAAGTTGATACATTTATCATAGAAAAATTAGTATTTTCCTTTGTTTATAATTGCCAAAACTAGGATGTGTTTATATACATATAGTGAGTGTGTTCAAAAGACGATTTTAAACGAATTGTTAAGGTTTGGATTTTTGAGTAAAGAATAAGTTTTTTGAGAATTAAGCAGAATTGGTTTGTGTTCTTACAATAATATGTTAATAGAAGATTCAATCCATGTAAAAATCAGTGCTTTATAGCTTTTAAGTTTGGTTCTTAAACCTGAGGCATTCTCATGGTTATAATTAGGAACAATTCTTACATTGTTAAAATGATTGTATGTTCAGAAGACTTAACATTTCAATTCTCATTTTTTGATTGATTCATTTCCATCTGTAGGTCTTGTATTTGACTTTCTATCATGCTTTCATTTGATTGTTTTGTAATACATCTATTGGTTTTTGTTTCCCAGGTATGATTACTCTGGTTATGGTCAGTCTACTGGACAGGTATAGTCCTGAGTTTACTTACTCTTGTGCTATGAAATATGAACTTCCGTAGACTTCTATGGATTGTTTTTCATTGATATAGATTTGTTATATGAATCAGGCAAGCGAGTGTAATACATATGCAGATATAGAAGCATCTTATAAATGTCTCAAGGAACAGTACGGCGTAAAAGACGATCAACTGATATTATATGGTCAATCTGTCGGTAGTGGACCTACAGTTGATCTAGCTTCGCACACACCTAATTTGAGAGGTGTTGTTTTACAGTGCCCGATTCTGTCTGGGATGAGAGTCTTGTATCCGGTGAAATGTTCATATTGGTTTGACATTTTCAAGGTGATTTTAGGAGAAATCAAGTTTTCCTTCTAGTGGTTATATGTATAGCAGATACTCATCTGTGCAATTGCATGTTTTTCAGAATATTGACAAGATCGGCGCAGTTAACTGTCCTGTATTAGTAATTCATGTAAGTGACACCATCATTTCACTTCTTGCATTCCTTTGGCTTTTCCTTTTTTTTTTTTTTTTTTCTTCCATGCTCTGCTCACAGTACAGTCACTTAACCCTCTTGTTGGTCTTTTAGGGAACTGCGGATGAAGTAGTTGATTGGTCCCATGGAAAACGGCTCTGGGAACTCAGCAAAGAGAAGTATGAACCTTTGTGGATAAATGGAGGTGGACATTGTGATCTTGAACTCTATCCAGATTTCATCAGACATCTGAAGAAATTTGTTGTATCAGTTGGCAACAAACAAGCAGAGCAAGCTGCCATAGAGCGAGATCACTGATAAAGTGAGTTACTTATGAGGGGTTTCGAGAACAGTCTAGACAGGTTGCTGGAGAGTTCAGAAGAAAAGTAATAAGCCTGAGAAATCCAAGATGAAAGTGTTGATAGGTTTAGAAATTAAAAGATTAAAAAGGTCTAGTCTGGTGACACAATGGGTCAATCTGGAATGTAAACAGTATACTACTTTTGGTGAATAAATGTATTTTGCTGCTTCATGGTTCAATAGGTTACAAGGAGGTTTCTTTATGCTACATTCATGGATCATACTTCTATGGAAACCGAAATATTCTCTGAGAGCATAGAAGATTCTTGAAGAGGCGCTGCGGGAAAAACAGGTCTAAGAGGGACTTTAAGAGCATCCAAGTTCCCTTCCATCATCTCTACAACTCTGTTCATCGTTGGGCGATCTGATGGGGAAGACTGAATACACCACAAACCCACTAGCGTCATCAAAAAGTATCCCAAAACCCACTTTGGTGAATGAATTTGTAATTCAAAAAGTATCCAAAAACCCACTTTGGTGAATGAATTTGTAATTAAAAAAGTATGTTAAAGAGAAGCCTGAAGCCTTTTTTGTGTGTTTTGTTATCAAAGAGTAAAATACACGTGTGTTCTGTTTTCTCCCCCCTGTTTTGCCATGGATCAGATAATTAATTAGTTTTTTTTTTCTGAAATCAATGTAGACATATACACCACAATGTATTTGAGGTATTTCAAGTTCAATAATGATACATGTGTTCTATTTTATTTGATGCGAATAACATTTACACTTACACAACTCAAAGCTTGTGATTTACAGTTTATGGAGAATATCTTATCTCATAAGGGATTGAATGCTCCTCTGAAATCAAGGAAGATTCGGGACGAGGCACTAAAGAACATTGCAAAACAGGTCTAGGAGGAACTTCAAGAGCATCAACGCTTCCTTCCATCATCTCTACAACTCTGTTCATAGCTGGACGATCTGATGGCCAAGGCTGAATACACCATAAACCCACCAACATCATCTTCTTTGCTATCTCATCATCTTCGCAGCTGATACCATTCTTGATAAGCCTTCCATTGTCTCCTTTCTCAAGATCCTTATATATCCATTCAGGAAAGTACATTGAGCTTGTGCTAGATGCAGTGTCTTCAGTTGCTGTTTCGTTCCTTGCTCCTATCATCTCAAGAACCAACATTCCATAGCTATACACATCTGACTTGTGAGAGACTCTACCGTACACGCTTGAAAACACTTCAGGTGCAATGTACCCTATCGTCCCTCTTGGATCCAGTAGTGACAAGATGCTTTCTTTCTTCTTGCAGAGCTTAGCAAGGCCAAAGTCTGAAACTTTGGGGCGAAGATTGTCATCTAAGAGTACATTTTGTGGTTTTATGTCGAAATGTACAATCTTTGTCCTGCAGCCATGGTGCAAGTACTTGAGACCACGAGCAACACCTAATGAGATCCCATATAGTTCCTTCCAGTCCATATTCACCGAGGTTTTGCTTGAAATGAACTTATCAAGAGAACCATTTTCCAAAAATTCATATATAATTGCTCTCTTAGAACCTTCACAGCAGAATCCTAATAGGATTACAATGTTGACATGAGAAGTTTGGCTCATGCTGGCAACTTCATTGATGAAGTCTTCACCATTATTGCCCTTTGATTCTTTCAATACCTTCACTGCAACCATACGCCCATCACAAAGTGTTCCTCTATAGACTGTTCCAAATCCTCCTCTCCCAACCACTTCTGCGAATGACTTTGTAATTTTCTTCACTTGTGTGAAACTATACTGCTTCAATGGAATAAGTGCGTTGAGTTTTGGTTGTGAAATAAATGCCTTGATGTTCTCTTGACGTAGATCATGAGATGTTTTTCTCTTTCGGAAAATCTGGAGAAACAATGTTAAGAGCAGGAGCAGAAGCAGAGTAACACCTGCTGCTGAACCTGAAACTAGAATTTTGTTTGGTTAAGTACTTTTCATTAGAAGATCAAAAACAGTCTTCATAACCTAATCAGGTTTATTTAAAGAATATGAGAAGATAAAGCACCTATTTTCATTCCAGAAGACATGCCTGCTTCAATGCAATGAAACCAGGAAACAAGGTCAGTTGAAACTTGAAACTGAAGACACAACTCTGAATAAAAAACGTCGACGGGTTGTATCTCCCACAAAGTTTCAATTGAGTGTGTAACTACACGAAACTTAAACCTCGGGATGTAACTAGACCACGGAACTTTGACGGTGTGTATCCCCACAATACTTTAAATTCGGATTCTATCTCCATAGTTGTTAAAGATTAACGATTTCCGTTAAATGTGACACTAAATCGGATTAACATTAAAATTAACCAATACTTACAATTGGATTACAGTAAAATCTCTATAAATTAATAATATTGGAACTTTAAAATTTTATTAATTTATAATATTATTAATATATCTATACATCAATAAATATTCATTTATAGAGAGATTAGTTTCAATTGATTTACCATTTTAAATTTTACTATAAAATTTTTGAAATTTTGAGTTAAGATAATTGGGTTAATAATCGTTAATCATATATTTTGGTTAATAATATAAGATATATATATATATATATATATGAGTTAATCATATATTTGGGTTAATATTCATAAATTTGAGTTAATAATCATATATATATATAGTTAATAATCATATATTTTTTGAAATCCCTATGTAAATAATAAATATACATTTGAGTTAATAATTATATATATATAAGCTAGTATACTAATATATGGTCTAATGTGTTTGAAATTGAATATTCTTAGAGTTTGTCTCTAATTTTTGTTGTATCAAAAACTTGTTGTGTTGTGTTTCAAACTATCGAGTTTTAGTATTTTCTATAACTTTGTCATCAAAATAGCCAATATTTTTTGTAAGTTTTCAACCTCTAAATCTGTACTCCCTCTGTTTTTTATTAATCATATTTCTAGGATTTTCACACATTTTAATAAAACATCTTAAAATTTGATTATAAATGCATCATTTTTGTGATTAACAATTTTTTATAACTTTAAACCAATAATATTCAATTATTTTACTTGAAGTTTACAATTCATCATAAGTATCTAATAAAAATGCATTGAAAATAGAGAAATAACAACGTTTTGAAACAATTTTGTTTTCTACAAATATGATTATTAAGAAACAAATGGAGTATAATTTTTATTTTATTTTAGTCTTATAGGTTGTTGAAATAGAACACATGAGGTCATTAATCATAAATTCGAATTTGGACATATCGTTTATCTAAGTGAATTCATCATAACTTTTGTTATTTACCGTCAAACAAAAAGTCTTCTAAATATTAAATATTTAAGTCGAAACTGAAAATTTATAGCACCTAAAACATTAATTTTATTTACATCAAATCATCTCAACTCAAATTATTAATTTATAAAGAGTTTACTGTAATCCGATTTTAATTATAGGTTAAATGTCATATTGGTTAATTTTAATTTTAATCCGGTTTAGTTTCACATTTAACGGAAACCGTTAATCATTAACGACTATGGAGATAGAACTCAAATTCAAAGTTTTGTGGGGATACACTCCGTCAAAGTTTCGTGTAGGTACACGCCGAGGTTGAAGTTTCGTGTAGTCACACACTTAATTGAAATTTTGTTTGTGTGGTGGGGAGAGATACAACCCATCGACCCAAATAAAAATGATGATTCTTGTGGTGAAGTAGATGGCGAAGAAGAAGAGATGAAGGGATAGATCAATGGTTTTGAAAGAGTTAAAATAAATGAACTTACGATTTGGTTTCTTTGACCAACACATTTTTTGTTTTTCTACCACTTCAAAGTCATGTGCATGATATTTCTGAAACCTAATGAAATAAGAGTCATTTACACTATGACACCTTTTTTTCCACCAAGCAACATTTTTCTCACCAAGGAACCTTTTTTAAGTTTGTGAGTGTTGTTGAGACATTTATACCCCTGGGAAGCTGTTTAGAGAGAAATCAGATCTGTAGGGAAGCTGTTTCAATTGAACCAAAACCAGATGTGTTGTGGGTCATTGGATTTTAAAGCAATTAATTAAATCAAACAGAATTAGAAAGTACAATCGTTGTTCCTGAGCGTAGGATGGACTGTGACTAGGCAAGTGTGCAGTGTCGATTGAATGAAATCAACAAGGTCTCGGATCGTACGGCCTAGGGTTTTCAAGCGGCGATCCTATGCGTAAGGTTATGGATGTGTTCCCCATTACCGAACAAGACCAGCCAGGTTGTTGTCTCCCTCTGTTCGGCTAATCCGTGGATAGAAATTTATTCCGAAGATGGATAATGATAGCCACTATTTAGTAATATGCGGGTCTTGGGAAGTTTCCTTGGACGGTGAATGGAACTTTGTGATTGATAAAGGAAAAATTTCCAGGAACTTCCCGGTTGAGGAATGTGTAACAATTTCTGACTTTGAAAGTGTAATCCGTAATGAATTTGGGGTCAATGTTGGAAGTGTAGAGTTAAGCTACTGGTTGACAAAGAGTTTCCAGTTTTCTACTGGCCGGAAAACACCGCTTGTTCATGTAACCACGGACGGTGCTCTGAATTATTTCTTTAAGCTCCATAAACGTAATAAGGAGATGAGTCTATTTGTGAAGTTTGGAGTAGGAACAAAAAGACAGCGAAAGGAGGACGAATCTTCTGAGGATCTTTGGGTAAGAAAGGGGTAAGTGGGTTAGACCCTATTTTAAGCGCTTGGTCTAAATCTTCTCCGGTTATTGTCGAGGATGAAGATTTTATGGCAGAGGTCGAAGAAGTTGAGGCAAAGATATTGACTAGTGGAATTAAGAGAGGACCTATTGTACAGAGGTAAATCCTTAGACAGCTTAGGTAGTGATGATGGAGACCAAAAAAGAGGTAATTTTTATTGTTTGAGAAGTGATGCAGATCTTAACATTAGTGGTCTTAATACTTCAAGTATTGATTTTCCGGATTCGGACGGCAATGAAGATTGTGGTGAAAAAAGTGAGCATCCTCTGCCACGAGGTTATGATACAGAGTTCTGGGCACCTATTTTGGATGACGATTATGGTGGGTCGGATGTTATTGAGGTTATGTGCAGCAGCAATGATGCTTTCGATCACAAAGTGTTGTTAGAAAGCAGCTTTAAAGTGAAATCTCATGGCATCAAAATTGGGGGTGGGTCCGCGTGGACAGGTCATGATGGTCCAAATATCATGGATGGTGAGACTTTTGGTAACGATGAGAATGGTAGTATAAATGTTGGCACAGCGGGGATGCAATGGAAGCTGGAAGAAATTGATGATGAGGAGTTCGATATTCCCCCTTTGTCTGATGACACATTGTATTTGAGGGATGAGATACCGGACATGGATTTTGATGATGATAAGGGGATCTAAGTAGGGAAGATGTTTGCACTTGCTTTGTATGCAATCAAAAATATGTTTCATTTCAAATAAACGAAGACTACAAGGGAATTATTTGTTCTAAATTGCTCAGATGATCATTGTGGTTGGAGGGTAATGGCAAAAGAAATGAGTCATTGTAGTTATTATAAAATTCGAAAAGCTGAAGTGGAACAAAATTACAGCATTGAAACAAGGCAAAAATTCATGAAAAAACTACTTCACGTGTTATTCCAGCTGTGTATAAGTCAAAGTTTCATACTGTAGGGAATTGCCCAAACTCAGCTGATCTGAAGCAGCTTGTTCTTGAAGATTTGAGGATTTCAACATCTTATGCTAAGTGTTGGAGGGCTAAGGAAAAAGCCATTAATAATGTGTGTGGAATAGATGATGATTCATATTTGAAGTTGTTTGAATACCTACATGTATTGAAACTAGCTAATCCAGGGACAATTACTGACATCAAGACAAGGTTAGAGGAAGGTGGGTTAAAACTTTTTGTATATGTTTTGGGCGTTTGGAGCATCAATAGAAGGGTTTAGAAATCTACGCCATGTTTTGGTGGTAGATGGGACTCATCTATCTGGGAAGTACAAAGGATTTTTGCTTACAGTTAGTGGGCAAGATGCTAATTTCCAGGTTTTCCCTTTGGCGTTTGCTGTTGTTGATAGTGAGAGGATAGTGATGAGTCTTGGATATGTTTTTTTGAGAGGATGGTGCGAATAATTGCAGATAGTGGTGATTTGACTATAATTTCAGATAGGCAGCAGTCAATATACAAGGCTAAAAGCCTTGTTTTTCCTCGTGCACACCACAGAGCTTGTATAATACATCTGGAAAGGAATGTTACATCAAGGTACAAAAACAAAGGGCTAGCAAAAATGGTGAAGAATGCAGCATATGCATGGGCTCTGAAGGACTTCAAATAGCATTACGAGAAAATAAAATAAAAAAATCCTATGTGTGCTAAGTATTTATAGAATATCGGGATGGCTTATTGGACCAGGATTTACTTCAAAGGAATGCGTTATAATCTCATGACAAGCAATATTGCTGAGTCTTTAAAAAACGCATTGAAGGCAGGTAGGTCGTCCCATATTTTGGAATTGCTTAGATTCATTTGTTCAATGATGATACGCTGGTTCAATGTCCGAAGAACTAAATCATTAAAACATCGTGGGGCAGTAACTCCAGAGGTTGATAAGTGAGGGTTGTTTAGTTGGTTTAAGGCTGTGGGTTGGATCTTGTTTTTAGAAATAATTTGGGCAGCTGCTTATGTTTCCACCTCATAGGCTGTCCACCGAACACTGTCCACATCTCATACTTTTTTTCCGTTAATAGGGCTTCTATTCACAACAATGGAAAATAAAGGACCGAAACAGGACTTTCTAAGCTTCTTGAATTCCAGTGTGCCTTTTAGATATTTCTGTATGAAACATAAAATGTCCGGCTTAGAATATATGTTCGTCCTAGCGTCAGGATACCGGTCAGTTGCAATGAGATGGGAGGGAAACATATTATCCTCAGGCGAATTCATACCTGCGGAAACAACAGAACAGTTGAGGTCGACGAAATTGGTCCCTGGACGGAAGAAATGAGTGATGCGGTGGTTATCTGGCATGGTCACCAGAGATTGAGCTTCTTCGGAGTTTGAGCTGACGTCAGAGGTTGAGATTCATCAGAGGCTGATGTTGGAGAGTAAGAAGGTTTTGTCGGACAATTGGGAGAAAAGAGATTTTTAGGGATTTTAGGGATTTTAAAAATAGTTTAGGGATTTTAGGGAAAATTTTGAACTAGAGCGGTATTTTGAAAGAAGAGTGGTTTTGAGAGTTCTTCGGAAAAAGGGTAAGAATGTCAATTAACAAGTAAAAAGTATGTGGGTGTCAAAAAGGGTGTTAGAGTGTAAAGAAAAAGTAAAAAAAGGTGTTAGAGTGCAATTCTCTCATGAAATTAATATCCCGAATGTAGGATCTATTTTTACAAAAACTGACCATCGCAAAGGGCAATTTCCAAGTTTCTACCTTGTTTTTCAGTTCCAGAGAATCTAAAGATATTGCAAAAAAAATGGAAGGTGGAAAAAGGCAAACGTAATGGTGAAAAGAGAGTGTAAAAGAAGCTCCGAACAAATTTCAAATTAGATAAGGATTTTTAACTGGTTCCTAACTGCTGTGTGAAATCAACTATTTTTTAAGTTCATCAACGAAAATGATCCTAACTAAAACGAAAACTTAGTGTAAGATGTATAAGAAGCTTACCATCAGGTAGATGGAGTTCATTGCATCTTGATGATGAGGCTTCCTTGCAGCAAATCTGTTTGGTATTTTCGAAGCCACAGATTCCATGAGAGGATGAACATTTTTGACACCCTTTCTCATCAATCTTCACCTTCACCTCAAACCCTTCTCTTAAAGCAGTTTCCAACTTTTTCAAATTCAACTCTTTCTCTTCTGGAACGTAGCTCTTAGGAACGTTAATCTTGAAACTGTCATCGCAGAAGTTATGATAATCAAGGCTTTGAGACACCGAGACAGGGCCTCTACCAGGACATGCATAACTCGAACGGTAAGAAAACTTAGGATCGCAGAGGTAGAAAACATTAAGGTTCTTGTAGGCTGGCAAAAGCTCAAAGATTCCGGGAGGTAAGGATGTGGCTGTAAATGTAGCACTGCAAAAAGAACCTTGAAGCTCTGCTCTAGCGAGTCTAAGAGTGTTAGATGTTGTATCTATATGGAGAACATTGTAAAAATGGTTTGAGATGATTAAAGAGGTTTGGTTTTTATAGCAGTGAAGCTCCAGCAATGGATGGCCGCAAAGTTGGGGACGAATCCCTCCCGAGAAGGGGAAACCAGCGGTGATGTTCCCACACTGAAACTGAGCTTGGCAGCCTCCAAGTTCATTTTCACTTGAAGCACAAGAAAGATGGTGTAATAAGGAGAATAGGAAGAACGAGAGCAGACAAGAAGTGGGGAGATAGTACATGATTTGTTTGAGATCTATGAACACTGGAGACCAGAGGAAGTGATTTAAGAGAGAGATATGATCAAGTCAAGTGGGGTAGTGACAGAAGCGGAGACTTGGGGTGTTTACTTTTAATTACAGAGAATTTAAAGAAATTGCAGAAAAACCATTTACTACTGAAACTGACTGATGTGGATGAATGATTAAATGCTAAAGTTAATTCCAACTAGCTGGAGTCAATTTTTTTTTTTTTTGGTTATCTCATTTTATTAATAATATAAGAAAAAGCAAAAATTACAATCTAAGAAAACATTCAAACAAAAGCCCAAAGCAATATAATCCACTAGAGAAAAATTGGGTTGAATCAACATCTAATTCTAAGAACACGCATCACACAAAGATCAAAGTTAAAAACACGTGTAATGAAGAAGAAGAACAGGGATGACCGTTAATTACGCTGGTTACTTTTTCGTCTTAGAAGTACTCCTAATCGCAGGAAACTTCTTGAATCAACGACTCAACATGCTTCGTTTTAGAGCTCCAAAATCTTCTTCTTCGAGAACTTGTAATAAGAAAATCTTCCCATCGAACATATCATATTAAGACCTGGAGGCTTCCGCCTTGAAAGAAACACCATTAAAACTGACAAAAGCTCGATCGATCCAAATATCCTCGGAACTTCAAGTGCTAGGAAATCAAACCAAAAACACCAATAGAAACTCCAATCCGCAACAAAATCTGAAGTTAAAAAATAGAAACTCGGTAAGCATGAAACTCGAATTAAGCTCCTTAGAGAAGAGAGGCTCGGAGAATTACAGAACTAGATCTAAGGAAAGAGATCAAACAAGAAAAATTGAACTCAAACCAAAATAAATAGAAAAAGACGAAAAGAAAAGAAAAAAAGCCAGAAAAAACTTCCGGAGAAAGAGGTAGCATAACGCGCCGGAGATGAAAAGCGAGATATCTAGATGATAGCCAGTCGAAAATGCTTAGAAATCCATCTACGCCAGAAGATAAGCCAGCCAACGCTGCCAATAGGAGTCGGACGCTGCCGGACAGAAGCCAGCCATCTCCGCTAAGAAAGCCGGAGGATTCCGGACAGGGGCAGACCCACATGTATTGGGGTGGGGTCAGCTGACACCCCATAAAAAAAAAAAAAAAAAAAAAATTTGTGTATTTAATTTTTTTTTTTGGTTGAAAATTAACTTTGAACCCATGAAACTTTAGGTTTTTCTAGTCCATTTACTTTTTGAACCCATTAACTTATTTTTAGAAAAATTCTAGCAATTGCAAAATTCAAATCCCATTTTGTTTTTGACCCCAGTAAAAAAAATTTCTGAGTCCGCCACTGATTCCGGACGATATTTCTCTCTTGATGGCTAGACCTAACCCTATATTTTGGATACAAGTTTATATCTTGTATATATCTTATCTTTTAAGCTCACTAGTAAGCTAAGTCGAAAAGTGTGAAAATCTAACAAAGGAAGATCAGAATATATATCTCTTAGAGTCATAGCTTATTAGTTTGAATTAATATGTCAAAGTAGAGGGGTTAAGAAACGGTAAGCAGGACGAGAACTACTTGTCTGATAGCAATCTACGATCTTCTCATCGATCTTTCTCTTTTGTAACGAAACTCGTAGGAAGGATCATGTGAAATTAGCCTGGCAAGTCTCCTGATATATAGGGTTAGAGACACTGAATAAAGACCTAACCTAGAACATAGTACTCTTGATCTGAGATGGTTGAAGAGGTTATGTTGTTTTTGTTGCAGTGAAGCTTCAGCAGTGGATAATTGCAATGTTTGTAACAATTGCCTTTCCAAAAGGGGAAACTGATTGGGCTATTCTCACACTGAAATAGAGGTTCACGTTCTTCTTCAATTGAAGAACAAGGAAGAGGATGAAATAAGGAGAAGAAGAAAAGAAAGAACAATTATCACCTTGCTGAGTGGAAGAGGAAGAGCAATTAGATTTGCATGGTGACATTTACAAACAAACATATGATATGTCGATAACCATCACTTTATCACTTAACAATAACAAAAAGATGGTTATGCTGTTGGCGATATGTCATATATTTATTCGTGAATGCCATCGTAAAAATTCAATTATTGGTGTAAATATTGATACATTATTTTAGTCTGTATGTGTGGCTATGTAGTAATCGATACTTGGTGTAGCTGATAATCATATTTTCTAAATTTTAAGACCGAAAACAATGACTCATTGGCAGGCCCGTCTTAAAATTGTGGTGGGCCCCTGGCAAAACCCCAAAAAATTAAAACCTCTTAACAAATTGTGTTTTGAAAATTAAAAAAAAAAAAAAATTTGAGGCTATAGCATTAGCCAACCTTGCCTCCCTTAAAAGACGGGGACCTGTATCAATGGAATGGTACAAGAAAGAAAGGTTAGTTCGAACTGAATACAGAACTTAGAATCTTACTGGAAATATGTTGAGATAAATCCAATAAGATACGAATATATTTTATGTCGATGTCGATAATATTCAAGAGTAGATTCAGGGTTATCACTATGTATAAACCCTGAAAATAATTGAAACTCAAAAGGTGGGACAAATTCTTGTGAAATAATACTAGGAAATTAGAGTATGTAGGAAATATTACCCTTCTTTTCTATAAAATAGCAAGCGAATCTCTCTGAGGTCAGATTATATCCACAAGCATGATATATGATGATTTTAGCCCATATTTACTAATGTCTTGTAGTCCTTTTTCATATCTTTAGAGTCGTTTTTGAGTCATATCAGGTCAGAAGAAAGTCTTTGAGCATGGATTGGATGGACTGGAGCTGCTGGAGTTTTTGGAGCAAAAAAGAGTGGATTCGCAGCAAAAGAGCATAATACACACAGAGCACATGCTTCGGTTTTTGAGCCAGAGAAAAATAAAGAACCCGGTTTGACCTAATTTTTGGCATAAATAAATAGGGCAAGCCGTCTCCAGAACTCATTCGCTAATGCTTGTCTGCATCTCTAGGTCCAAACGACAGTTTATGTATTTAGGTTGTTAGACAAAGTTGTCGGCGCCACGACAGTGGGTCGGTCTTATTTTTATGTTTGAGTTCTGGACCTGTGCTGAATTATATCCTAAATAGTTGCTAAAGTTTTCATCTCTGAATTACTGACGAAATACCTTAGTCTAGTGTCTTGTTTTATTGAATTTTACATCGTTTTAAATACTTGCATTCTGTTACGAAAACCAACCATAAACTTTTGTCTTAACTTTATTTTTAAATCTCATAAAGTCATAGTGTAACTTTAGTCTCTGTGGATTCGATCCTATTTATACTACTGCGATTGTCTGTGCACTTGCAAATTTATTTGGGTTAAAACATTGTGTATCAAAGCACCCCTAGACTCTAAGCACTTAAGACATTCTTGGTTAAGTCTAAGCTCGAAACCATCTGTACGAGCCTTCTTTAGATTATCTTCACTTGAATTTCTCTGCAGACTTGTGAGCACCGGTCCAAAAGTGGGAATACTGACATATCTATCGCATATCCTGAGGTCATTTAACTGGCCTCTAATCCCGTAAGTCGAGGGGATGAGAGGTTTCTCGTGACATAGTAATTTGTTTTGTTATCAGTCTCATCATCCGCACAATCAAGCTTTGCACCAATAGGAAAAAGAGGCAGTGTAGGGCGTAGATTGAAGTCGAAATAAATAGTTAGCATCTCGGTCTTGGGAGCCAATGGAAGGACGCTTTTGTTGAATAATTCATCTGGAGGATAACGAGGACAAAGATTGTCGATAAAGTCCGATCTGGCGAGTCTTATGATCCTAGAGTTCATCTCTAAAACTCTGAACTTCACGGTGGAGACCCTAAACTCTGCAAATCGATCGCACTCGAGCTTGAAGTCAGGGTGGCCACAGCCTTCTCTGTCAGATCTCCAGAAAGGGTAATAGAGATTTCTCTGATTTCCACAGCTAAACGTGCCATTGCATCGTTTGTGAAGCTCATTAGCTGAGAAAACACAAGATGGGATCACAAAGAGCATCCATATGAAGCAAATAGATTTTTTTCCGGATTAAGAGATAAATTGATTATCTTGTTGCAGAGTGAAAAAAGAAGAGATGAAGGTCAATGGTTTTGTTCTAAGTTTTGGGTTTGTAAGAACTAAATGACCAACTTAGCACAAAAAAGATTGTGGAATAAAGAAAAGACAAGACAAGAAGTGGGGAGATTGTGCATGATTTGTTTGAGATCTATGAACTTTGTGTCTTTTGGGTTTCGTTTGTACGGAGAAGAGAGATTTAGAGAGAGAGAGAGACTGAGGACCAAGTCAAGTAAGACAGTGACAGAAGCGGAGACTTAGTTTGGAAGACTTTTCACTGTTTCCCCTTTTCTCTAAGATAACATATTTTAAAAGACTTCTCTTACCATTTTGAAATTCTCTCTTTAAAGAAACCAAGTAATAGTGGAAAAAGAATCAACGGTGATGTTCCCACACTGAAACTGAGCTTTGCACCATCCATGTTCTTTTTCACTTGAAGCACAAGAATGATGGTGGAAGAGGGAGAAGAGAAAGAAAAAGACCAGACAAGAAGTTGGGAGATAGTACATGATTCGATTGAGATCTATGAATTTGAGTGTCTTTTGGGTTTGGATTGTGCTTATAGGAGCAGAGCAAGTGAGATAGAGAGGCATAAAGAGCTAGTGAAAAAGGTGAAGGTCGTGAATGACCAAGTCAAGGACAGAGGCATGATTTAAAGAGAGAGAGAGAGAGAGAGAGAGAGAGAGAGAGGACAAAGTCAAATCAAGTGGGATAGTGACAGAAGCGGAGACTTGTGGTGTTTACTTTGAAAGACTTTTTATTCTTTTGCTAAAACTTTGAAAAACCTCTTTTACAATTATGAAACTCTTTATTTAAGGAAATAGTGGGAACACTATATGGATCATGGTGCATTCATTTAAGTTTATATCTTGTATCCCCTTATCTTTTAAGCTCACTAGTAAGCTATGCCTAAAAGTGTGAAAATTAACAGAGGAAGAACGGAACATATATAAGTTAGAGACATAACTAACTATGAATTGTTTGATATGTCAAAGTAAGTGGTTAATAAAAATTGTATGCAGGATGAAAAAGACTTGTCTGAGAGCAATCTACGATTTTCTGTTTCAGGTTGTGAGCCAGAAGTAACTCAATAACTATCTTGAGTTTTGCATATCTTATTAGGCTTACTAGAATACAAACGCTACTTCAATATAAGATGTTAAAGAAAATTAATAGGAAATGATATTGATGGATAAAAAACTTACCAGTTGGTTGATGGAGTGGACCGCATTTAACTTCTAATGGCGAGGATTTGTTGAAGCCACAGAATTTATGAGTGGATAAACATTCTTCACATGCTTTCACATCGATCTTCACCTTCACCTCAAATCCTTCTTCTAAAACACTTCCCAAATAGTTCAAATTCAAATCTTTCTCTTCTGGAATGAAGTTCTTAGGAACGTTCACAGTGAAACTGTTATGGCAGCTCTCAGGATATTCATGGATTTTATATTCTTTGATTGGACATGGATAACTCGAAAGGTAAAGATGATCAGAGAAGCAGATGTAGAATGTAACGCTCTTGTAGGTTGGTGAAAGCTCAAAAATTTCTGAAGGCAAGGTTGCGTTGGTGAATGTAGAGGAGCAAACGGAACCTAAAACGTCTGTTCTGACAAGTTTAAGAGTGTTCGATGATTGATCTATATCGATAACATTGTATAAATGGTCTAAGATGGTTAAGGAGGTGATGTTGTCAAAGCATTGAAGTTCCAGCTTTGGATGACCGCAATGATGGTGACGTTTCTCTCCCCAGAAGGGAAAACCAGCGGTGATGTTCCCACACTGAAACTGAGCTTCGCATTTACCATGTTTTTTTTACTTGAAGCACAAGGTAAAGAATGAAATAAGGAGAAGAGGAAGAAAAAGACCAAACAAGAAGTGGGGAGATACATGATTTTTTGAGATCTATGAACAGAGTGTCTTCTGGGTTTGTTCGTGTTGAGAAGAGCAGAGGAACTGAATTAAACAAATAGAGAGATAAGCATAAAGAGATGAGGTGGAAATGGTGAAGGGCCTGAGGACCAAGTCAAGTGAGAATAAATGAGAATAGTAACAGAAGCGAAGACTTGGAATGCCAGTGTTAATTTACTTTGAAAGACTTTTGTTCTTTGAGAATAGTAACAGAGGCAGTTGTACTCTTTAGGAGGCTTAGTTGAGATCATAATACGATTTTTCAAAGATGCGGGCGAAGGGAACTCCTTTAAGCATTCCCCGGAAGGAGTAGCAAACAACATTTCTCCAAATATATCCGTAACCATCTAGAAAACAACATATAAAATCATAAAACTAATCAATTTATCATAACATTCTCACAGAAATGCAATAAATAAGCAACACACCTCAGCAACTTTAGCTTGAAGTTCTGGCGTAAGATGATCTTCAAGAGTTACAACAACTGGATAATCAGATACATCAAAGGCATGTGTTCTAATAGCTCTTAGACATTTGATCAGCTCCGCAGGTGATGTAAGAGTCCTAATATTATATTAAAAATGGTTCAATATTACAATTTGACAAGAAACAAAACAGTAACAGATACATTACTATAGATACCTTCCATGAAGAACATCAATACCATCTCCATCAGAGTTAGGCCAAATATCCAATTCAATAACTCTAACACCTTTTTTCAATGCTTCAATTATAGGCAATTCACTGCAATCACTACTCAGCTGATTACCAGTTAAATACGAATTATGTCCTGTATATATGAAATAATGTGACAATGGAGCATCCATGTCTTGATGCACTTTCAAAACAAAAATATATCATAAAATCAAACTTCAATGTCAATCTAATCAAACGTAAATCACCAAAATTGGAATCGATTTTGGGGAAAATCACCTCATGAGAAGCAAGAGGAGAGTTGTTAATATCAAAAAGGTATTTGAAGAAAGTATCAAGGTGGAGACCATTCCGATGAATTAAAGAAGATGAAGCGTTGACAATGGCTCGAGCTTCTTCTCTCGTGGATTTGTCTTGTTTCTGAACATCGATTAGGAATCTGAGGAGAAGATCGGTGGTCATGAGGCCTTTGTCCGAGTAATTCTCAAAAAGTGTCTTGATCTCAGGCGGTGCCACCGACACAGTGTGACGATACCTCCGACGGAAGCAGCAACAGACTTTGTATGTTTGCTTCGACATTGATTAAAATCACGAACGATTCTCCTCAGTGTGATTGATGATTTGAAGAAGAAGATGATGAAGAAGAAATGATCTGTGCACTGTTTATGTTTTGTCCTTAGGGATTTTGTCTATAATCGGAATTGAATTTTAGTTTACTTTATCGTTGGCGGTTTTATTGCAACTAGTGACTTTCCATAAAACTTGGGATTAGAGAAATGAATTTGCATTACGTGCCTAAATAATTTTAGTCCACGTGGGTTTTTCTACGATTTTATGTCGGCAGAGTTTTCAATCATTTTATATTCTCTTTTTTTTTACGTCTCCATTTAAATTAAACATAGCATTTAAATATCATTAACAAGGAAAATAATAAGAATCATTTTTTTTTGTGAAGCACATTGCCCATTAAACATGTGATCATATTTTTATGAAGTTTTGTTGACTTTCAGTTTAAAACCAATATGATAGTCCATGTTTCCTCCTTTTAACATATGATATTTTCACACATTCTTAATGATATTTCAAGTCATTAATCTTGATCATATATTAATATAGCTATACGTGTGTGGAGCTTCCAACCTTAGAAGAATTATTTATTTTTGAATTTTAAAAGACAAAAAGCTGACTAAAAAAACAAATTTAATTAAATAAAAGGTTCGAGTCTAACGTTGATTACATTACGAATATTATGGCTCTTTCTTCTTCTTCACATCAAGCAATTGATGACTTTGTTAAACTCTTAGTCTCATTTTCACTATTTTCGAGAGAAAGTGAAAGAGTCGAGACCAAAGACATGATCGGAGACAAGCTGAGATCTAAAAAGCTAAAAGATTATCATTTTCGCTTAATTACTGATATCAGCAATATGATAGTCTCTTTTTTTGCAAACTGTAGTTAAACTCTTAGCTCAAAAATTGATGCATAAAATGCTACTTTTGTTGATGAGAAATATATTGTTTCTAGTGATGACAAACATTTCTTGAATATTCTCAATTTATAGACTTTGAATATAGTTTAACTTTCTAATTTTTTTTTAACATCCATAGTAAGCGGTGAGAAATTTGAAGGATTTGTTAACCATTGACATCAATTATCATTCATTTCATAAAAAGCAAGTGAAATAAGAATTGTAATGAGTTCACACATTTATCTACTTTTCTCTTTATCCATCAAATATAAAATATGAGTTGTATGATTTTATATTTTCATATTTTGAATTGGACATAAAGATAGTGAAATATTTTAATCAATGGCTTATTGGATATTTCTAAAATATTTCGGCCAAAACAATAAAAGAAAAGAAAAAAATGACCTTCTAGACTCATTTCCCAATGGAAAGAAACATATAAGAAGAAAGGAAACGAGAAGAAGAACAAAAGCGAAAAGAAGAAATGAACAGAGAAGAAGAAGAAGAAGAAGAAGACCGAGGTAATGTTTTATAGTCATTCATTTTGATCGGCCAATTGGGATCTTTGATCGGCCAATTGGGATCTTTCCCTTGGCATAAGAGAGAAAAAATAAGTAGAACTTATTTGATACTGAGAAGAGCTGGTTTGTAGATCACCCACAGTTCAAGCATTTCTTCCACATGCCAAAGGACAAAAACCATAAGGAAATGGGTATGTGGATGTTGTTACTTCGCACGGTTGTTACGGAGAAAAACAATGAGTGTTGGTTTATTGTGAACGGAGTTCCAATCCGGTACTCATTAAGAGAGCATGCATTCATTTCCGGATTGTACTGCCATGAGCTTCCGACCAACTATGAAGAGATGGGAAATATGAGCTTTGTTGATAAGTACTTTCGGAAAGGATCAAAAGTGACGTTGAAGTTAGTGAAAGATCTGTTAAAAAAGATGAAGCGTTGTGATGATAGGTTGAGGATGGCTGTTCTTTACTTCTTGGCGAGCGTAATAATAGGAAAGACCAAGTCAGGAAAAGATGAAGCCTCAATTCATCCTTTCTTTCTCAAAGCTGTTGTTGATCTTGAAATGTGAAAACATTTATGTGGGGTACATTGTCGTTTGAAGACAATGTCAAAGAAATTAAACATATGATGGATCATTTCAATGGAGTTTGGCAGTCAGGATGGGCATACCCTAGCTTCATTATTCCTATGGAGGTAATGATTATATATTTATATCATTTTGTAATTTTATTCCCTAATATTATGATATTAATACTTTAACTCTATGTGCAGCTTCTTGCCTTTGAGGCAATTCCCGATCTGATGAAGGAATTCAGAGAAGGTGTTAGACGTTTAGATGATGAATGTCCTAGAATGTGCAAAACAAAGTTTAAGACTTCTGCAATAAAAGGATTCCCACTAAGTGACATCAATGATGCACTTGGAACAACAAAGGTAAGCATTTACTTTATCTTAAATTATTCAAAAATTGGGTTTATTTTATTAATTTTATTTGTTTATATTGACAGAATAGTCATAGTATCCTGGAACCATCTGCTGGAGAGGAAGCTCTTTTGTCTAGAATCATGGATAGGGATGCTTTAGAAGATGGCAGAGATGAGATTGATGCAGTTGTTGATGGTTGGCACGAGCGTCTACTCGTTCAAAAGAAGAAGATATTGTTTAAGAAGATGTTCAAGTTGGATGTTGCTGCACGCAACTCAGATGTGGCTCCATCAGGCCATGCTCCATCAATTGAATCTCCACCATCTCAGGCTCCATCAAGTGATGCATCTTCTGGCCTTGTATTTGTTGTTCAGAGTTTGAGAAAATATACAGAAGAGGGTTTTAAGAAAATGGATGACAGCTCTAAAGTTATCCATGAGCAGCTTGGTGTTCTAAATGAAAGAGTACAAGTCCCCAAGGAATTAATTGCACATCAAGGAACAGGATCGAAAAGCTTCTCAATTCGAGCCACTAGCTTAGCCACCAACTCCTTCAGATTTGCAATCTCTTCGGCATTATTTTCCAGCTCTGTACGCAATGTCTTGATATACAATTCATGGAGTCCAGATCTGTCCTCCTTGAATTTCTCATCAAAGTCCTTCCTTAACTTAGTCACCTCTTCTTCGATAGCGAGACTCCAAAGTTTCCGAATATGTAAGCCATCATTCTACAATTACATAAAGACAAATAAATCATTACATATTCTAACATTAATGCCAGTAATCTAAAATCCATATCCCTCTTCTCACCTTAAACACATTGCAAGTCAAGTATTTCTTTCCTATAGGCTCTTCGGTTGAGGTCTCCTCGATCATCCTTCCACCACATGGACAACTTAAAGGAAGGCCATAATCACCATCAGCTATCAATGTACGCATGTCCGCTTCCTTATTGTACCTCTTCGTTTCATCGTACCAAGGGTCCCTCTCACATAATCTATCCATGCTTAGCTAAACTTAATTGAAAGGAAATCAAAATCATTCACAGTTAAATCTCGAACTAAACCCAATTGAAACTCTCTAATGAAACTAAATTTCAATTGACTTAAACCCAATTGAAACTCTAAAAAAACCTAAAGCAATTAGGGTATGAATCCGTGAAATTTGAATGAATGAATGAAGTAGATGTTACCTTTAATCGAAATTGAAGTATGGATCGAAATTAATCGAAACTCAACTCCAGAAATTTAAACCCAGAACCTAGTCATCTCGCTTGAGAGAGGATCCACTCGAGAGAAGAAGAAGAGAAGTAAAAATGGAAAAGAGTAATTTTATCAATTTTAAAAATTGTTTGGAAAATTGGGATAGAGTAAAAAAGAAAGGAAAGGGAAAGTTATTCAATTAAACCCACGTTTTAGATTAACAGATGGCGGGCTGCCGCCATTTAAAACACTTGTACACGTGTCGCCGCCATTTATAACTTGTCTTAAGAATATATGTCAAACAGTTGTACGCAATTTTCAAGTTGTACACCACTCCACATAGTTGTATTTTAATGAGTTTTTAGTTGTTATTAGTTATACCATAGAAAAAATTATTCCATACTAATATTAATTAGTTATACTGAGTATTTATACTTTTTAAAGTATATTTACATTTGCGGAAAGCAAATTTAAAAATTAAAACACATTTTCGGTTTGATTGGCATCATAATATGTAAAATGGTCTTAAACATACATGGGTTATGATGTGTAAATAAGAAGATGATCCAATTATTAAACAAAGATTATTTTTTTCTGTCATTAATAAGGTTAAAGCTATATGATATGAAACTTTGACAAATGTTTATGTTTATATAAAACATATATGTTTATGTTTTTAAGATATAAAATTAAGCTTAGTTGTACTTTATTAAATACAGTAATACCAAGTTGCACCTACATATCTTAGTTGCACTTTACGAGAGAGAGTAATACCAAGTAGCACCTACATATCTTAGTTGCACTTTATGAGAGAGAGTAATACCAAGTTGTACTTTCATGAAAGTTAAACTTTATGACTGAAATAGTCTCACAACCAAATTAGAAATACTAAGAAGCAATTACAAATAGAAACACATACAAAGACATACATGAATTAACCTTCAGTACCACTTTCAGTAGCACTCTCAAACCACCTACCCCACCCTTCACTACGGCTTTGACATTGAGTACCACCTTGACACCATCTATCCCAGGCTTGACTACCACTCTGACATTGCGTACCACTTTCACTATCGTTTTGATTATGAGTACCAGTATCACAACTTCCTGCCTTCTTCTTCTTCTTTAGTCGACATTCTCCAACCGAGGGAAACCTCTTCTCTCTTTTTCTTCCTTTCTTTTTTTCATAATATGGAGGTAAGGCTGTTAATGCTAGTACCTCAGCTGGAACATCCCACGAAGACTGAGGTGGCACCGGATGAATCGTCTTACAATACGCTAACGCCCATTGTTCTCTCCAATAATATTTTGAGCATAATTCATGCATTTTGAATTCCCTAGTTCTATCTTCCTTCTCCATGGTATAAATGTTGGCAGCTGCTGCATGAACACATGGATAATTGTCTATATTAAAACGATTGCAACTGCAAGTTCTCGATAACAAGTCCACGGAATAAGACCTCCTATCCCGTCCAATCACAATATATTCAAGTAAGAAGCTGTTAAGCTCAGACACGTTTAAGAACTTTGCCTCAACACACGTTAAATGCAATGTTTTTTCTAAAAGAGGTACCAGTTTATGCAAGCTTGATCCACCAACAGAAGCCTTCCTATGCTTGTTAAACCATTCAGTGAATTTTTCAAGAATCATATCAATCAATGGTAATAAGGAGTACTTCCTTACATCTTTAAATATACTATTCATAGATTCCACAACATAGCTGGTGTCTATGTTGTATCTTGCACCTGGAAAATAACACTTTGCCCATTTTTTTATTTCACAAGTAGTCCCTAAATATGTGGGCTGTAGTAGGATATCTTCTCAAAAAATCAGCATACTCTTTTTCAAACTCACCCACTTCATAAATCTGAGCAACTTCCCTGAATTTTGATGCAACTATGTCTTTGTTGGCATTGGAAACTTTTGTTCTCACGTTTTGGGATAAATGGTATATACAATAACCATGTTGAGATTTCGGGTACACATAACGTATTGCCTTGATGAGACTTGCATTTCTGTCTGAAACAAAAACTAATTCATCACTATCTGGTATTACGGTTTTCAGCTCATTGAAAAACCATGCCCAACTAGCATCTTTCTCACCATCAACTACAGCAAATGCAATCGGATAATGATGATGATTCGGATCCTGAGCCACAGCAAAAATAAGTGTTCCACCATATACAGTTGTAAGAAAAGTTGCATCCACAATGATGACTTTCCTCATCGCTTGAAACCCTTCAATGGAAGCTCCCAAACCAACGAATAAGTATTGAAACCTTTTTTCTTCATCCAATTTCACTCTTGTTCATGTACCGGGATTCACCTTCTCTAACATGAACAAATAAGAGTACAACATCTTATAACACTCCTCCGGACTACCCCTTACATCATAAACAACTTGTTTTTTCCCTCTATATGCTGTAGAATATGATACTTTAAACCAACTCTTGACTGAACTATTCCAATGAGGCCTTTAGGAGCTGGAGTCTTGAATTGGCCGGCATAATCTTCTTTCAAAACAGATGCAACTAATCCTGGTGTCCCTTTCTTTCTATAAGAGCTTGTACTCGAACTAGCCCGAGAGCATGTATGGAATTTTGTGTAAGTTCTAACCGAGAAATATTCTGAATTTTTCAGTTTGGCAACTCGTAAATGTCAATTACAACCGTCTTTTGCTGCACGACATTTTACGACGTATAACTTCAGATCCGACTTCACTACAACAACCCCATAACAATTCAGATTAGAAGCTCTTTCAATTAAATCTTTCACTATCCGTCTACCAGCAAATTCTTGACCTACTACAAAATTCAAACCATCTTCCCATGCCTCCACAATCGGACATTCTCTTACACCATTCTCAACATTGTCATGTCTACTAGAGCTACCCATACCATTATCAAAATCGTTTTCACAATCTCCAACATCAACATTCTCTATCGGCTCATGTTCTTGTTTTGCCTCATGTTCTTGTTCTGCTTCTTCTTCTTGTTCTGGTTGTTCGACGCCTTCATATATATTTATCATACCACCAATATCACTAACTATACATTTATCTATACCACCTGAAATCAACACTTCATTACTCATAACACTTGAACTTCGCTCGCTCCATTGATCCTTTGAGGTATCTTTCATGAGTTCCACATGCAAAACACTTTTACACACCTCTTTATCACAAAGAATTAGAAAAATTTGTACATCATCATCATCCCAAATAAATATCCGTCTCCTAAATTGCATTGAAGATGAAATGTAACTCAATCTCAGCTGCATTGTACCATCAACTACCATAATCTTCTTCTGTATCCTATCGATTAGCAACGAATAAGTCATCTCATCGATTGATGTCTTAAATAATAAATCATAAGTTTGACTATTCTCTCTTGCTATCCATTCATATTCGCCAGAATCTTCAATCCTTGAATAGTACCCCCCCACAATCAAAATGTAGAGTTGTACGACAAGTGTTGTTCATCATTGTCCCTGAAAAAATTAAAAATAATATTAGTTCTTTTCAGTTATACCAGTTTGCACCAGTTGTACTAAATCGTGGAACTGAGTTCGTTAAAACCAAATCTATTAATCAACCTATGATTCATTGTAAATCAAACACTATAACTAACCCAATCTCCTAATCAACTCACTCTAACCCAATGTGCATATAAATACGTAATTTTTAAGGAATTAGTTGAAATCTTAATTGAAAAAAATAAAAATCATATTAGTTCTTTTCAGTTATACCAGTTTGCACCAGTTGTACTAAATCGCGGAACTGGGTTCGTTAAAACCAAATCTATTGATCTACCTATGATTCATTGTAAATCAAACACTATAATCAACCAATTACCAACCCAATCTCCTAATAAACTCACTCTAACCCAATGTGCATACAAATACGTCATTTTTAAGCAATTAGTTGAAATCTTAATTGAAAACAAAAATCCAAATTGAAAACAAACATCTAATTTTACAACTTATAACTTTCTTTTAACACAAATTACACTCACAGACACGTCTAATTAGATGAAATACAGATAAAACTATAAGCATTTACCTTAATTTTTAAGTTTGAAGCTCCACCTTCAATGGTCCTCGCCGCCGGTCGCCAACGAAGAAGACGAAGAATGGTTATTTTTTTTCTTTTTTGTTTTAATTTTTTTTTCTTGCGTGAATTGTTTTTTTTTCTTATTTTTATTCTTTTTATTTTGAAAGGTCAAAATCGTCATCACACATTATACTGAAGGTCATGAGGGTATTCTCAAATTGACTCATATGGAGAGGGGTAGAAAAAAAAAAGATTTTTACAGAAAATGTCATTTCAGATTAACGCCCGTTCATGAGGGCTAAGTTGGGCTTTTTCCTTCATCACAATGCCCATTTTGAGCCAAATGGGTTGACCAAAAAAAAAAAAAGACTCATTTCCTAAATTCCCAAAAATCTAAGATTGCGATTCTGGATTCCTCTCGTGTCTCTCCGACTTCCACGGATACCTAGGGCTAGCTTGATTTGTTTCATCAGCCGGAGAAAGACGCTGGTAATGCCCTCTTCTGTTCCTGTAAGATCTTCCATGTTGTTTAAAAACCTTGGAAATCTAGCTATTTTTTTCGATTCACCTCTTTAGATTACAAACCCTAGAGTATAGTTTCCCATTTCTATCTACGTCATTTTAGATAGAAGAATAAAACTTTCTAGTGTTGAACACCACTACCTCAAATTCACCTATGTTTCTCTAAGAAAACAACACTAATGAATTCTAAAGCTCTTGCTTGCTTTATCAAAGAATTTGAACAAAACACAGTTCATCTTTGCTTCTTAATTTGTTAAGTGTCTCTACTTGACCAAAAATTAGGTTTGTACATTACAACTGAGCAATATTGGTTGAAATGCTAATGTGTCTTAGTGATCTCAAAATTTTTAATCTCCAATTATGTAGTTAAGAACTTTTTTTTTTGTAAACTGTGGTTAAACTCTTAGCTCACAAATTGATGCATACAATGCTACTTTTGTTGATGAGATAAATATTGTTTCTAGCGATGACAAACATTTATTGAATATTCTCAATTTATAAACTTTTAATATAGTGTAACTTTCTAATTTTGTTTTGACATCTATGATAAACGGTGAGAAAATTGAAGGATTTGTTAACCATTGACATCAATTATCATTCATTTCATAAAAATTAAGTGAAATAAGAATTGTACTGAGTTCACACACTGTTCTACTTTTATTTTTATCCATCAAATATAAAGTATGAGTTGTATGATTTTATATTTTCATATTTTGAATTGGACATCTACAAATAGTGAAATATTTTAATCAATGGATTATTGGGCATTTAAAGTTTATTCAACACTAACATGAATATAGTAAAGCTCTTGTAGGTTGGTGAAAGGTAAGGATGATCAGAGAGGCAGTTGTAGAATGTAAAGCTCTTGTAGGTTGGTGAAAGCTCAAAAATTTGTGGAGGCAAGGTTGCCTTGGTGAATGTAGAGGAGCAAATGGAACCTAAAATGTCTGTTCTGACAAGTTTAAGAGTCTTAGATGATTGATCTATATGGATAACATTGTATAAATGGTCTGAGATGGTTAAAGAGGTGATGTTGTCAAAGCAATGAAGCTCCAGTAATGGATGACCACAATTTTTTAGACGATTCCTTCCCCAGAAGGGGAAACCAGCAGTGATGTTCCCACACTGAAACAGAGCTTCACACCACTCGTGTTCTTCTTTACTTGAAGCGCAAGATAGAAGGTGAAATAAGGAGAAGAGGAAGAAAAAGGCCATACAAGAAGTAGAGAGATGGTACATGATCGGGTTGCTCTATGAACAGTGTGTTTCGTATTGAGATGAAACAAATAGAGAGAGAGAGAGAGATAATAATCAAGTGGAAACATTGAAGGTCGAGAAGGACCCTAAGTCAACAAAGGATAGTGACAGATACAGAGAGACTTGGAGTCCTTTTTATCACTTGACCCTAAGACATCGGTTATTGGATGTTCGTCTTTTTCCTTGGATAAATATATCTTTCACTTACATGAAATGTTCTAGTCTCTAGTTGATAAGAGGAACAATGCGACCATACATTGATCGGTTTGGTCTATGAGCAGTGAGTCTTGTATTGAGAAATCGATAAGGTGTAAATGGAAATGGTGAGGTCTAAGTCAAGGAAGGATACAAGAGACTTGGAGTCTTTTTATCATGTCTTTATTAGTTGACCCTGCAAAAACCAAAATTGTGATAGAGAGAGATTGATCATTTGGTTTTCCTCTTTTTGTCCTTACTATTTTCTTGGAATCAGAGGTAAATCAGATAATTTCTTTTTCTTTTTTTGGTTTAGTGACTCTGTTTATATAATTTAATCATATAATTTAGGGACGAAAGCTAGAATGACCCATAACTTAGCATAAATAACTAGAATAACCCTTTTTTTTAAAGGATTTTTAAGGTGTTTTAACCCAAAAGTACCCCTGAACCTTTTGTTAGGAAAAAAATAGTTTTCAAAAATGCCATTAAAATATTTTTTTCCAGAGCGCTAAAGTTATTGTTATTTACAAAAATGCCACCGCGTTTTTGTAAAAAATCCGCAGACCATGTTGCCGCACATTTATTATTTCCCACATTTATTTTGTCTTATTGCAGAGTTATTTAGAACCGCGGGTTTGTTTTGCACATTTATTTCATCACATTATAGCTGACATATTTTTTTTTGTTTAGCCGCACAGATATTCAAAATAGTCGCCGCTGATTTATTTTTACAGTTGTCGCGCATTTATTTTCTCTTGTTGTGGCGGACTTAATGTATATGTTACTGCACACTTATTTCTAACATTGCTGCACACTTATTGAAATCATGTTATCGCACAGTTATTCCCTCTTGTTGTGGCGGACTTAATGTATATGTGACTGCACACTTTTTTTTATAGTTGCCGCAGACTTTTTTTTAATAGTTACCGCACAGTTTTTTCTTCTTGTTACTGCACACTTATTTGTAACGTTGCTACACATATATTTGTAATGTTACTGCACATTTATTTCCTCTTGTTGTGGCGGACTTATTTGTAATGTTACTGTACACTTTTTCTTATACTTGCCGCACACTTTTTATAATAGTTACCGCACAGTTTTTTCTTCTGTTACTGCACACTTATTCGTAACGTTGCTTCACATGTATTTGTAATGTTACTACACATTTAGTTTCTCTTGTTTTGGCGAACTTATTTGTAATGTTACTGCACACTTTTTCTTATCGTTACCACACACTTTGTTTTACTTTGGCTGCGGATTTGTTCACTCTTTGGCTGCGGATTTGTTTTACTTTGGATGCGGATTTGTCTATTCTTTGGCTGCAGATTTACTTTTCTTTGGCTGCGGATTTGTTTTACTTTGGATGCGGAATTGTTTATTCTTTGGCTGCGGATTTAGTTTTCTTTGGCTGCAGATTTGTTTTACTTTGGCTGCGGATTTGTTTTACTTTGGCTACGGACTTGTTATTATCAGTTACTGCGGATTTGTATAATGAAATCTGGACCACAAGATTTAGGGTTTTCCCTTGGCGTCATCTTCTCCTTCACCTCGTTCCCCTTAGCATTTTTTTTTTGGCAGCCATCTTCATCTTCCTCTTTCTTCATCATTTCTCTCTGATTTTGACCTTGTCTTCTTCATTTTCTTCTCCTTGGCGTATGTTTGTTGTTGATGCTAAGCGAGGATCTAGAATCCTAGGAGCTGATGATAGGATGATTTATGAGAATTTCATTGGAATGGTGTTTGAAGATTTTGGGTTGGATAATAGAGTATATGATGTGAAACTGAGCTACATGTTTCATAAGAAGATTATGCAGAAATTGCCCCAAGATACACCTCCCGTAGATGTTGAGAATTGTAGGCAATTCAAAATTTTTTTGGGCCAATACAAAGTAGATATGCTTCGGCTTTGTGTGGAAGTGAAGGATAAGATTGATATCAAGAAGACATTAGACGTTGAGGTTCCAAAAGCTGAAGAGAATAATGAAGATGGTAATGATGATGATCAAGATGATGATGAATCGAGATTCGATTATTGTGACGACTCTGATGGAACAGATTCAGGCGCTGAGAATTTTTCAGCTTATGGGATGATGCCTGAAGAAGAAGAAGAAGAAGAAGAAGAAACCAATATTACCAATAAAGAAGAGAGCTTCCACGTTTTATGTAAGTGAAGGCAATGCGAATGCTGAATATGGGAAGTTTCAATTAAATTCTTTGGATTTAGCTGCTGGACAATGTTATGAGTCGAAAGAGGAGCTGGAGAGAAGAATGAAAATTCTTACTGTTGTCCAGAAATTCTAACCTGAATTATTGACTGTTAAGTGTTGGGTGAATGGATGTTCTTGGAGAGTACGAGCTACACCAATAGGAGATTATCCAAGGTTTCATGTTCGACAGTATAACCCCAATCATACTTGTTCAGTTACAGAGCGTTCTGCAAAATCTCGACAAGTAACTCCTGAGATTCTTGGATTATTGTACAAGGATTTTGTTGGTGGAGTTGGACCAACCGTATTGCTAATGCATGTTGCCGATGTTCTAAATAAACGATTTCAAATTAAGGTATGGTCACAGATTTATTTATTTTGGCTACGGATTTTTTTTAGTTTGGCTGCGGATTTGTTTTACTTTGGCTGCGGATTTGTTTTACTTTGGCGGCGGATTTGTTTTTACTTTGGCTGCGGATTTGTTTTTAGTTTGGCTGCTGATTTGTTTTTCTTTGGCTGCGGATTTGTTTATTCTTTGGCTGCGGATTTATTTTTCTTTGGCTGCGGATTTGTTTATTCTTTGGCTGCGGATTTGTTTTACTTTGGCTGTGGATTTGTTTATTCTTTGGCTGCGGAATTATTTTTCTTTGGCTGCGGATTTTTTTTACCTTGGCTACGAATTTGTTTTATTTTGGCTGCGGATTTGTTCATTATTTGGCTGCGGATTTATTTTTCTTTTGCTGTGGATTTGTTTTACTTTGGCTGCGGATTTATTTTTTCTTTGGCTATGGATTTTGTTTTTTTGCTGCGGATTTGTTTTACTTTGGCTGCGGATTTATTTTACTTGTAGCTTAATTATTGGAAGGCTTATCGGACTCTAAGACATGCTCGAGATTTGGTTAGGGAAATTGAAGAGAGTGGATATGAATTACTACCTGCTTACTTGTACATGATTAAAAGAGAAAATCCCGGATCACACACACGGCTTGAAGTTGATGAGAATCAAAGATTCAAGTACTTGTTTCTAGCATTTAGTGCAAGCATCAACGGATTGGAATCACTACATTGCCATCGTTTTGCTTCATCGTTTTGCTTGTCCAATTCTTTCTTAGAATTGGAATCACTAATGCCTACATTGCCATCTTCGGCCCTCACTATCATCATCTTGCTATTATCTCCTCGCTCTTGGATATCATTGATTTCCACCTTGATTGTAGCAAGTTTATCATCAAAACATTGCATTCTTGTCTCTAAATAGTCAAATTTTTGCCCAAAGCCTCCAAGTTGCCCTGCAAAGTTTTCCATCACCTTAACCATTCCAGCAATGGAAGCCTTAGTATCCTCATGATCCTACAAATTAATAAACAGGAGTTATAATATCATAAACAAAACAAGCAACAAGAGTAAACACAAATAAAAAATTATACTAACAATTGACCGTGTCATTGCTTTGATCTTCTTCTTCTTCCCCTTCTTGTCAGCTTCATCTCCATCGGACTCATCAGGAGACCTAGAGATTTTCTTCTTCTGAGCTTCATCTCCTTCAAGCTCTTTTTTGACTGGATCCTCCGCAAGCCAAGCATTTGCAACAAATTGACCTCCAATGATATCTTCAATCAACTTGTCAAGTCTCGGATCGAATTTTCATCATTGTCACTCCACTGAGGATACTTATCTTCCAATGCAACTGGAAGCATATGTTTCACACGAACCTAATTACAAAAAGAACAATATTAATATGGATTGGATTCATAATAATATGAAATCCGCGTCTACATCAAAATAAATCCGCAGCCAATATCAAAATAAATCTGCAGCTATATCACAATAACTCCGCGGTAACATCAAATTAAATCACAATAACTCCGCGGTTACATCATATTAAATCACAATAACTCAGCGGTAATATTAAAATAAATCACAATAAATCCGCGAGAATAAATTAAGATCAATATCAATACCTGTCCATGTTCAGCTTTCTCATTAGCTATTAGGTCCTCAAATCTGAAACGTTGCCGAGATCCTTTCCAGTTAAGAAGTGGTGGAACATCAATCCAATCCCGCCTAAAACCATACAACTCTCCAAGCGTATGAACGAATTCAAATATCCATATTAGGAGAGCATGAACACATCCGTTTAACTCGTATGTGCCTCCTTCCTTACGACCAACTTTAACCGAAGTTACTAAACTAGTAAATCCGGCTCTGCCCCAAGGATATTTCTCAAACTCATCGGTATCAAAGACTCTTCTAGCACTACTCAAAGAAATCCTTGATCCATGATTGATGCCATAAATACCAACATGCAAGATGCACAACCTTCCTAGCATCTTCCTCTTCTCTTTCTCCCACTTCTGACATCTTTTAAAGACTTTCTCTAACTCCACCAAAGAAGGTCCTTCTCCTAATGGAACTTTCATTTCATTCCAAAAGGGTTTATGGTCACACAACTCAGATTCCGCTGATGGAAAGGGGTCACAGTTTAGACCTGTGATATCCTTGAACTCATGTAGGGGAAATCTGAGTGGTTGGCCATCGATTAAGGACCAAAACTCATGAATGTTGTCGACTGCCAGCTGATGTGCGAGGAAGAAATTCCCGATCGATGAAAACCATATGTATTTGTGCGTGATATCAATGTCGGTAAGCTTTAGGAAAACTCCAACAGATGAGTTCTTCAACTCATCCCATGCATCGTTACCAATGTATTCTTTCATCGTCTTGAATTTTGAAAGAAAACAATAGTGATTCATGCTTTTGATTTGGAAAGATGGTTTCCCATCTTTGAAAAGTTGCAGAGGGTAAGGAGATGCCATCTATCTGTAATAAAAACACAAACAACCAAATCAGACAAAGAACAAACAAATCCGCAGCCAAAGAAGCCAATGAAAAACAAATGTGCAGGCAAAGAAAAACAAATCCGCAGCCAAACGATAAACAAATGTGCAGCCAAATAATAAACAAATCCGCAGCCAAAGTAAAACAAATCCGCAGCCAAAGTAAAATAAATCCGCATCCTAAGTAAAACAAATAAATCTGCAGCCAAAGTAAAACAAATCCGCAGCCAAAGAAATAATAAATCCGCAGCCAAAGAAATAATAAATCCGCAGCCAAAGTAAAATAAACAACTGCAGCCAAAGTAAAACAAATCCGCAGCCAAAGTAAAATAAATCCGCAGCCAAAGTAAACCAAATCCACAGTCAAAGCAAAAACAAATCCGCAAGCAAAGTAAAATAAATCTGCAGCCAAAGAAATAATAAATCCGCAGCCAAAGTAAAATAAACAACCGCAGCCAAAGTAAAACAAATCCGCAGCCAAAGTAAAACAAATCCACAGTCAAAGCAAAAACAAATCCGCAGGCAAAGTAAAACAAATCCGCAGCCAAATTAAAACAAATCCGCAGTGAAAGCAAAAATAAATCCGCAGCCAAAGTAAGACAAATCCGCAGCCAGTAAAACAAATCCGCAGCCAAAGTAAAACAAATCCGCAGCAAAGTAAAACAAATCCGCATCCAAAGTAAAACAAGTAAATCCGCAGCCAAAAAATAAACAAATCCGCAGCCAAAGTAAAACAAATCTGCAGCCAAAGAAATGATAAATCCGCAACCAAAGAAATAATAAATCCGCAGCCAAAGTAAAATAAACAACCACAGCCAAAGTAAAACAAATCCGCAGTCAAAGCAAAACAAATCCGCAGTCAAAGCAAAACAAATCCGCAGTCAAAGCAAAACAAATCCGCAGCCAAAGTTAAACAAATTCGTAGCCAAAAGTAAAACAAATCTGCAGTCAAAGCAAAAACAAATCCGCAGGCAAAGTAAAACAAATTCACAGCCAAAGTAAAACAAATCCGCAGTCAAAGCAAAAACAAATCCGCAACCAAAAAAAACAAATCCGCAGCCAAAGTAAAACAAATCCGCAGCCAAAGTAAAACAAATCCGCAGCCAAAGTAAAACAAATCTGCAGCCAAAGAGTAAATAAACAACTATGTGCAACCAAAGAACAATGAACAATGCACAACAACAGCGGTTAAGCAAAACATAGATCTAGAAAATAAACAAGGGAACAATGTGCGGTTAAGCAAAGAACAGAAACCCACGACGAACCTTAGTTGTTGTGCGGTGAAGATGAAATGGCGGGAGAGACGGCGACGGCGAGGGTGAAGATGGTGACGGCGACGGCGGTGAGGGTGACGGCGATAGCGATGGAGAAGTAGGAACAAAGGAGAAGAAGTGACGGCGAGGGTGAAGACGGCGACGGCGGCGAGTAGAACAGACGGCGACGAGTAGGAACGGTGGCGAGTAGAGTGCGGCAAGTAGTATGACAGCGGCAGCGATGGAGATTTTTTGAAAAGATTTGAGAGAAAGTTTTTGAAATTTTTTGAAAGTTTTGATGTTTAGTTTTTGGGAACGCAAAAGTTTATAAACTTTTGAAACGGTTCCACGAAGATATGTGCAGTTTTTTTTTTTTTGTTAATAGAGAAATGGCAATCTTGTAATTAATTAAAAGAGATAATTGTTTGTGTAATTTCCACGAAAATATGGATGCATTTTTTTCAGTAGGTTATTCTAGTTATTTATGCTAAGTTATGGATTATTTCAAGCAATTTTCAGTATAATTTATTTTTCTATTTCTTGGAATCAGAGGTAAATCATATAATCATATAATCATATAATCATATAATTTATTTTTCCTTTAACCTAAAAAAGAGAATTTAGGAGACTATCGAAATACACATTGAAGGCTTATGTGTTTGTACCTGAAACATACTTTCTTCTCTATTTCTAACAATCTAAAGAAGATTGACACATTGTATTTTGGAATTGACAGAATATTTTGCATCTTCAGAATAAATGTATTTTCTGTTTTCATGCTTTTTATAGGTTCCAAGGAAGTTTCTTGTTTTAATCCGACATTCATGGATCATACTTCTGTGTACACCGAAATATCCTCTGAGAGAGTCGAAAATTCTTGAAGAGGCGGTGTTGGAATTTGCAAACTAGGCCTAGGACGGACATCAAGAGCATCCACACTTCCTTCCATCATCTCTACAACTCTGTTCATCGTTGGGCGATCTGGTGGGGAAGACTGAATACACCACAAACCCACCAGCGTCATCTTCTTTGCTAGCTCCTCTTCTTCAATGTTGATTCCATTCTCGATAAGCCTTTCACCGTCTCCATTCTCAAGATCTTTGTATATCCATTCAGGAAAGTACATTGAGCTCGCGTTTGAGGCAGAATTTTGATCAGCTCTTTCTTTGTTCCTTGCTCCTATCATTTCAGAGGATTAATAAAAAAATATATACGAAATAATAAAAACTTTTATTGGGAAAAAAAAGAAATTGGAAAAACAGGTTAACTAACCCTTGTCTGTTGTGTTCTTCATCTGCACCAACGAGCTTTCCTCATAAACTAAAAGCTTGCGATTACAGTTTAAGGAGAAATTCATATCTGAGAGGAGATTGAGTATTCCTCTGAAATCCAGGGATTCTTCTTTGCTATCTCATCTTCTTCGCAGCTGATTCCATTCTCGATAAGCCTTCCATTGTCTCCTTTCTCAAGATCCTTTGAGAGGCATGGTTCTACAGTGCCATATTCTTTCTGGGATGAGGGTTTTGTATCCGGTGAAATGTACATATTGGTTTGACATTTTCAAGGTGATTTTAGGAGAAATCAAGTTTTCCTTCTAGTGTGTATAGCAGATACTCATCTGTGCAATTGCATGTTTTTCAGAATGTTGACAAGATCGGCGCAGTTAACTGTCCTGTATTAGTAATTCATGTAAGTGACACCATCATTTCAATTCTTGCATTCCTTTGGCTTTTTTTTTTTGCTTCCATGCTCTGCTCACAATACAGTCACTGAACTCTCTTGTTGGTCTTTTAGGGAACTGCGGATGAAGTAGTTGATTGGTCCCATGGAAAACGGCTCTGGGAACTCAGCAAAGAGAAGTATGAACCTTTGTGGATAAATGGAGGTGGACATTGTGATCTTGAACTCTATTCAGATTTCATCAGACATCTGAAGACATTTGTTGTATCAGTTGGCAACAAACAAGCAGAGCAAGCTGCCATAGAGCGAGATCACTGATAAAGTGAGTTACTTTTGAGGGGTTTCGAGAACTGTCTAGACAGGTTGCTGGAGAATTCAGGAGAAAAAGTAATAAGCCTGAGAAATCCAAGATGAGAGTGTTGATAGGTTTAGAAATTAAAAGGTTAAAAAGGTCTAGTCTGGTGACACAATGGGTCAATCTGGAATGTAAACAGTATACTACTTTTGGTGAATAAATGATTAAATGTATTTTTCTGCTTTCATGGTTCAATAGGTTACGAGGAAGTTTCTTTATCCTACATCCATGGATCATACTTCTATGGAAACCGAAATATCCTCTGAGAGCGTAGAAGATACTTGAAGAGGTGCTGTGGGAAAAACAGGCCTAGGAGGGACTTCAAGAGCATCCAAGTTCCCTTCCATCATCTCTACAACTCTGTTCATCGCTGGGCGATCTGATGGGGAAGACTGAATACACCACAAACCCACTAGCGTCATCTTCTTTGCTAGCTCCTCTTCTTCAATGTTGATTCCATTCTCGATAAGCCTTTTACCGTTTCCCTTCTCAAGATCTTTGTATATCCATTCAGGAAAATACATTGAGCTCGTGTTTGATGAAGGGTTTTGATCAGCTCTTTTGTTCCTTGCTCCTATCATTTCGAGGATTAACATTCCATAACTGTACACATCTGATTTGTGGGAAATTCGACCATACATTCTTGAAAAGACTTCAGGTGCAATGTACCCTATCGTTCCTCTTGCGTCCAGTAGTGACAAGAAGCTTTCTTTCTTCTTGCAGAGCTTAGCAAGGCCAAAGTCTGAAACTTTGGGGCAGAGATTGTCATCTAAGAGTACATTATGTGGTTTTATATCAAAATGTATAATTCTTGTTTTGCAGCCATGGTGCAAGTACTCCAAACCGCGAGCAACACCAAGCGCGATCTTATATAATTCCATCCAATCCATGCTCATTGAGGTGTTTCTTGAGATGAACTGGTCAAGAGATCCATTTTCCAAATATTCATAAATAATTGCTCTCCTGGAACCTTCAGAGCAGAATCCAAGCAAGGAAACAATGTTGACATGAGAAGTTTTGCTAATGCTCGCAACTTCATTGATGAAGTCTTCCCCTTCACCCTTTGAGTCTTTCAAGATCTTAACCGCAACACTACAACCGTCAGAAAGGGTTCCTCTATAAACAGTTCCAAATCCTCCTTTCCCAACCACTTGGGCGAATGAATTTGTAATTCTCTTTAATTGTGCGTAGCTATAATGTTTTAGTGGAATAAAGGCCTTTAGATTTTGTTGTCTCAAATCATCTGATCTCTTCCTTTGGCAGCAGATAATACAAAATATTCCTGCAACTATAAGAATGAGCCCCATCATTGCTGAAGCAGCCCCAATGGCTGGAGATGGAAAAACAAAACAAATCAAGGTTTTCATAAGAAGAAAACGGCGTTGTCTATGGTAATCAAATCATGTTTAATGAAAGAACAGGAAAAGGGTAAACACCTGGTTTTTTAATAGGAAAGCGGCCTGCATCAATGGAATGACAACAGAAAACTAGTCAGTTTGAACTTTGAATCTTAGTGGACACAAAGAATCTGAAACTCAAGGGAGCTTTTGGATATAGTTATCAGAAACAAAATAGTCAAATAGTAGGTGGTGGTTCTTGTGGAAGAACATTAGGACATTAGAAAATGTAGGAAATATCAGCCTTAATTTGTGGTCCTGAATAGCAAGCAAATCTGTCTAAGTTCGGATTATATCCACAAGCACCACTAGAGGCTAAGCATGTTAGACATTCTTGGTTAAATCCATGCTCGAAACCATCTGTAAGAGCCTTCGTTAGATTATCTGCACTTGAATTCTTTGTAGACTTGTGAGCGCCGGTCCAGAAGCGGGAATACTGACATTTCTATCGCATCTCCTGAGGTCGTTTAACAGGTCTCAAATCCGTTGGAGTTGAGTGGACGAGAAGTTTCTCGTGACGTAGTAATTTGTTCTATCATTTGTCACATCATCCGCACAATCAAGCTTTGCACCAAAAGGAGAAAGAGACGGTGCAAAGTCTAATTTGCAGTCGTAATAAATAGTTAGCATCTCGGTGTTGGGAGCCAATGGAAGGACGCTTTCGTTGAATAAAACATCTGGAGGATAATTGGGACAAAGATCGTCGATAAAGTCCGATCTGACGAGTTTTATGATACTAGAGGTCATCTCTAAGATTCTGAACTTCACGGAGGAGACACTAAACTCTGCAAATCGACCACAGTCGAGCTTAAAGTCAGGGTGGCCACAGCCTTCTCTACCAGATATCCAGAAAGGGTAGTAGAGATCTCTCTGATTTCCACAGCTAAACGAGCCATTGCAGTGTCTTCGAAACTCATTAGATGAGAAAACACAAGATGGGATCACAAAGAGCATCCATATGAAGCTAATAGATTTTTTCAGATAAAGAGACAAATGGATCATCTTGTTGCAGAGATGAATAAAAAGTAGAAAGGGTGAAAAAGAAGAGATGAAGGGATAGGTCAATGGTTTTGTGCTAACTTTTGGGTTTGTAAGAACTAAATGACCAACTTAGCACAAGAAAGATTGTGGAATAAGGAAAAGACAAGACAAGAAGTGGGGAGATTGTGCATGATTTGTTTGAGATCTATGAACTGTGTCTTTTGGTTTTATTTTGTTTGGAGAAGACTGAGGAAAAGTCAAGTAGGGCAGTGACAGAAGCGGAGACAGCTGTAATCCTAATTCTTTTTGGAGCGAAGACAATCACATAATTAGCGATTGGGTTATCAGTTGTTCAATATATGAAGATTTGCTTAGGAAAAAGTCTGATTGATGCTAATGGAAAAACAAGACACGTAAAACCAGGTTGAAAAAGCCAATATGAGTTTTAAAAGTAATAATTAAAAATTTTAGTCGATTACGATAACAACAATTTTCTATCAATTGGTCCACGTTCTGGAGTCTATGTGCAGAATCGATTCGATGGAATTAATCGAAAATTGGGATGGAAAGAAGTAAATGATGAAGAACTAACCAGAATTGAGATCACGACAGGAGGAATTTTGAGGCTTGTCTTCACAGAGACACCGGAATTCTTGCGACTCTGACTCCGAATCCGAACCACAAATCCCACGGGAAGTGAAACAAGCCTGGCAAATTTGATTTTCTATAGTATACTTTAATTCAAACCCTTGTTCCAAAGCATTACCCAATGCTTGATTCGAGCCATTCGATTGGTGAAGAGTGTTCTTCGCAGACGGAAGCATCGGAATTTCTCCAACCTTTGTACAACGATGGACATGACTAGACGACGGTCCAAAGACGTGATATGTTTTCTGACCGTCGTTGTTGCTTTCTTGGCAAGAAATCGTTGACAGCGAACTTATGTTTTCGGGGCACTTGAACAGATCGATCATCTCGGTGCCGGAGTTTAAAGTGAAATGATTCTTCCCAGTGAAATTCCAAATCTCCGGGCAACTCCCATCTAACCAGCTCTCATCGGCAACAATGATTACCTGATTCTCCAGATAAGTGGCAATAACGCGAAGAGTGAGATTCTCGATCGCTAGGGTTAGGTTTTGTTCACCCTTGCAGGAGAGTCGGAACGATGATTGGCCGCAGTATTGGGGTTTATTGGATCCCCAGAATGGGTATGTGATGGGGTTGGGGAACACCTGTGCTGGTCTAGATCCACATATCAGAGGCGATTGGCACTTCTCGTACTGTTGATCGGCGGAGAAGCATAACGGGAGGCAAGCGGTGGAGAAGACGACGGAGGTGATAAGGAGAAGAGATATGGACATTGGGCTTTGACGAAGACTAAATGACAACTAAGGCTTTTTTTTTGTTTGTTTAGAGGGTTTTGGTGATAAGTTTAGTTTGGAAGACTTTTCTCTAAGATAACAATTTTAAAAGACTTCTCTTACCATTTCTAAAACCTTTAATTGCGGATATCACATACAAGTCAGTTAGTAAGAAATTTCTAGGAAAATGAGGCAAAACATAGAATTAAATCTTGAGTGGCAATGAGAGGGACTTGTTGGTAAAAACCTAAACTATTAAAAAGCTGCTTGACGTATCAACCATAGAAGATTTAGAAGACCGTAAAAGTCAACAATGTGTTTAGCTTTTCATCAACAATGTCTAAGAAAACTCCCATTCAAAAAGTATGTCAAACGGTTAAAGAGAAGCCTGAAGCCTTTTGTATGTGTTTTTGTTATCAAAGAGTAAAATACACGTGTGTTCTGTTTTCTCCCCCTGTTTTGCCATAGATCAGATAATTAATTAGTTATTTTTTTTTTCTGAAATCAATGTATACATACACACCACAATGTATTTGAGGTTTTTCAAGTTCAATAATGATACATGTGTTCTATTTTATTTGATGCGAATAACATTTACACTTACACAACTCAAAGCTTGTGATTTACAGTTTATGGAGAATATCTTATCTCATAAGGGATTGAATGCTCCTCTGAAATCAAGGAAGATTCGGGATGAGGCACTAAAGAACATTGCAAAACAGGTCTAGGAGGAACTTCAAGAGCATCAACGCTTCCTTCCATCATCTCTACAACTCTGTTCATAGCTGGACGATCTGATGGCCAAGGCTGAATACACCATAAACCCACCAACATCATCTTCTTTGCTATCTCATCATCTTCGCAGCTGATTCCATTCTTGATAAGCCTTCCATTGTCTCCTTTCTCAAGATCCTTATATATCCATTCAGGAAAGTACATTGAGCTTGTGCCAGATGCAGTGTCTTCAGTTCCTGTTTTGTTTTTAGCTCCTATCATCTCAAGAACCAACATTCCATAGCTATACACATCTGACTTGTGAGAGACTCTACCGTACACGCTTGAAACCACTTCAGGTGCAATGTACCCTATCGTCCCTCTTGGGTCCAGTAGGGACAAGATGCTTTCTTTCTTCTCACAGAGCTTAGCAAGGCCAAAGTCTGAAACTTTGGGGCGAAGATTGTCATCTAAGAGTACATTTTGTGGTTTTATGTCGAAATGTACAATCTTTGTCCTGCAGCCATGGTGCAAGTACTCGAGACCACGAGCAACACCTAATGAGATCCCATATAGTTCCTTCCAGTCCATATTCATCGAGGTTTTGCTTGAAATGAACTTATCAAGAGAACCATTTTCCAAAAATTCATATATAATTGCTCTCTTAGAACCTTCACAGCAGAATCCTAATAGGGTAACAATGTTGACATGAGAAGTTTGGCTCATGCTGGCAACTTCATTGATGAAGTCTTCACCATTATTTCCCTTTGATTCTTTCAATACCTTCACTGCAACCATACGCCCATCACAAAGTGTTCCTCTATAGACTGTTCCAAATCCTCCTCTCCCAACCACTTCTGCGAATGACTTTGTAATTTTCTTCACTTGTGTGAAACTATACTGCTTCAATGGAATAAGTGCGTTGAGTTTTGGTTGTGAAATAAATGCCTTGATGTTCTCTTGACGTAGATCATGAGATGTTTTTCTCTTTCGGAAAATCTGGAGAAACAATGTTAAGAGCAGGAACAGAAGCAGAGTAACACCTGCTGCTAAACCTGAAACTAGAATTTTGTTTGGTTAAGTACTTTTCATTAGAAGATCAAAAACAGTCTTCATAACCTAATCAGGTTTATTTAAAGAATATGAGAAGATAAAGCACCTATTTTCATTCCAGAAGACATGCCTGCTTCAATGCAATGAAACCAGGAAACAAGGTCAGTTGAAACTTGAAACTGAAGACACAACTTTGAATATAAAAAGGTCGACGGGTTGTATCTCCCACAAAATTTCAATTGAATGTGTAACTACACGAAACTTCAACCTTCGGGTGTAACTAGACCACAAAACTTTGACGGTGTGTACCCTACAATACTACAATTCGGATTCTATCTCCATAATTGTTAATGATTAACGATTTCTGTTAAATGTGACACTAAATCGGATTAACATTAAAATTAACCAATATGAAATTTAACCAATACTTAAAATTGGATTACAGTAAAATCTCTATAAATTAATAATATTGGGACTTTAAAATTTCATTAATTTATAATATTATTGATATATCTATAAATTAATAAATATTCATTTATAGAGAGATTAGTTTCGATTGATTTACCATTTTAAATTTTACTATAAAAATTTTGAAATTTTGAGTTAAGATAATTGGATTAATAATCGTTAATCATATATTTTAGTTAATAATATAAGATATATATATATATATATTGAGTTAATCATATATTTGGGTTAATAATCATATATTTGGGTTAATAATCATACATTTGAGTTAATAATTATATATTTTTTGAAATCCCTATGTAAATAATAAATATACATTTGAGTTAATAATTATATATATAAGCTAGTATACTAATATATGGTCTAATGTGTTTGAAATTGAATATTCTTAGAGTTTGTCTCTAATTTTTGTTCTATCAAAAACTTGTTGTGTTGTGTTTCAAACTATCAAGTTGTATTATTTTCTATAACTTCGTCATCATAATAGCTAGCCATTTTTTTGTAAATTTTCAACATCTAAATCTGTACTCCCTCTGTTCCTTATTAATCATTTTTCACACATTTTAATAAAACATTTTAAAAGTTATTATAAATGCATAATTTTTGTGATTAACAATTTTTTATAACTTTAAACCAATAATATTCAATTATTTTGCTTGAATTTTACAATTCATCATAAATATCTAATAAAAATAGAGAAATAACAACGTTTTGAAACAATTTTGTTTTCTAGCAATATGATTATTCAGAAACAGATGGAGTATCATTTTTATTTTATTTTAGTCTTATAGGTTGTTGAAATAGAACACATAAGGTCATTAATCATAAATTTGAATTTGGATATGTCGTTTATATAAGTGAATTCATCATGTCGTTTATATAAGTGAATTCATCATAACTTTTGTTATTTACTATCAAACAAAAAATCTTCTAAATATTAAATATTCAAGTCGAAACTGCAAATTTATAGCACCCAAAACATTTGGTTTCTTTGACTAACACATTTTTTGTTTTTCTACGACTTCAAAGTCATGTGCATGATATTTCTAAAACCTAATGAAATTAGAGTCATTTACACTATGACACCCTTTTTCCACCAAGCAATATTTTTCTCACCAAGGAACCTTTTTTAAATTTGTGAGTGTTGTTGAGACATTTATTCCCCTGGGAAGCTGTTTAGAGAGAAATCAGATATGTAGGGAAGCTGTTTCAATTGAACCAGAACCAGATGTGTTGTGGGTCGTTGGATTTTAAAGCAATTAATTAAATCAAACAGTCAGGATTAGAAAGTACAATCGTTGTTCTTGAGCGTAGGATGGACTGTGACTAGGCAAGTGTGCAGTGTCGATTGAATGAAATCAACAATGTCTCTGATCGTACGGCCTAGGGTTTTCAAGCGTAAGGTTATGGATGTGTTCCCCATTACCGACCAAGACTAGCCAGGTTGTTGTCTCCCTCTGTTCGGCTAATCCGTGGATAGAAATTTATTCCGAAGATGGATAATGATAGCCACTGTTTAGTAAAATGCGGGTCATGGGATGTTTCCTTGGATGGTAAATGGAACTTTGTGATTGATAAAGGGAAACTTTCCAGGAACGTCCCGGTTGAGGAATGTGTAACAATTTCTGACTTTGAAAGTGTAATCTGTAATGAATTTGGGGTCAATGTTGGAAGTGTAGAGTTAAGCTACTGGTTGACGAACAGTTTCCTGTTTAATACTGGCTGGAAAAACACCGCCTGTTCTTGTAACCACGGACGGTGCTCTAAATTATTTCTTTAAGCTCCATAAATGTAATAAGGAGATGAGTCTATTTGTGAAGTTTGTAGCAGGAACAAAAAGACAGCGAGATGAGGACGAATTATCTGAAGGATCTTTGGGTAAGAAAGGGGTAAGTGGGTTAGACCCTATTTTAAGCGCTGGGTCTAAATCTTCTCCGGTTATTGTTGAGGATGAAGATTTTATGGCAGAGGTCGAAGAAGTTGAGGCAAAGATATTGACTAGTGGAATTAAGAGAGGACCTATTGTTATAGAGGTAAATCCTTAGGCAGCTTAGGTAGTGGTGATGGAGACCAAAAAAGAGGTGATTTTTATTGTTCGAGAAGTGATGCAAATGTTAACATTAGTGGTCTTAATACTTCAAGTATTGATTTTTCTGATTCTGACGGCAATGAAGATTGTGGTGACAAAAGTGAGCATCCTCTGCCACGAGGTTATGATACAGAGTTCTGGGCACCTTTTTTGGATGACGATTATGGCGGGTCGGACGTTGTTGAGGTTATGTGCAGCAGCAATGATGCTTTCGATCACAAAGTGTTGTTAGAAAGCAGTGTTAAAGCGGAATCTCATGGCATCAAAATTGAGGTGGGTCCGCATGGACAGGTCATGATGGTCCAAATATCATGGATGGTGAGACTTTTGGTAACGGTGAGAATGGTTGTATAAATGTTGGGCAGCGGGGATGCTACGGAAGCTGGAAGAAATTGATGATGAGGAGTTCGATATTCCCCCTTTGTTTGATGACACATTTTATTTCAGGGATGAGATACCGGAAATGGATTTTGATGATGATCAGGGGATCTATGTAGGGAAGGTGTTTGCACTTGCTTTGTATGCAATCAAAAATATGTTTCATTTCAAACAAACGAAGACTACAAGGGAATTATTTGTTCTAAATTGCTCAGATGAGCATTGTGGTTGGTGGGTAATGGCGAAAGAAATGAGTCATTGTAGTTATTATAAGATTCGAAAAGCTGACGTGGAACACAATTACAGCATTGAAACAAGGCAAAAATTCATGAAAAACCTACTTCACGTGTTATGGCAGCTGTGTATAAGTTAAAGTTTCGTACTGTACGGAATTGCCCAAACTCGGCTGATCTGAAACAGCTTGTTCTTGAAGATTTGAGGATTTCACCATCTTATGCTAAGTGTTGGAGGGCTAAGGAAAAAGCCATTGACAATGTGTGTGGAACATATGAGGATTCATATTTGAAATTATCTGAATACCTCCATGTATTGAAACTAGCTAATCCAGGGACAATTACTGACATCAAGACAGGGTTAGAGGAAGGTGGGTTAGAACTTTTTTTGTATATGTTTTTGGCGTTTGGAGCATCAACAAAAGGGTTTAGAAATCTACGCTGTGTTTTGGTGGATGATGGGACTCATCTCTCTGGGAAGTACAAAGGATTTTTGCTTACAGGTAGTGGGCAAGATGCTAATTTCCAGGTTTTCCCTTTGGCGTTTGCTGTTGTTGATAGTGAGAACGATAAGTCTTGGATATGGTTTTTTGAGAGGATGGTGTGAATAATTGCAGATATTGGCGATTTAACTATAATTTCAGACAGACAGCATTCAATATACAAGGCTAAAAGCCTTGATTATCCTCGTGCACACCATGGAGCCTGTATAATACATCTAGAAAGGCATGTTACCTCAAGGTACAAAAACAAAGGGCTAGCAAAAATGGTGAAGAATGCAGCATTTGCATGGACTCGGAAGGACTTCAAACAGCATTACGAGAAAATAAATAAAAAATTCCTATGTGTGCTAAGTATTTAGAGAATATCGGGATGGCTCATTGGACCAGGATTTACTTCAAAGGAATGCGTTATAATCTCATGACAATCAATATTGCTGAGTCTTTAAACAACGCATTGAAGGCAGGTAGGTCATCCCATATTTTGGAATTTCTTAGATTCATTTGTTCAATGATGACATGCTGGTTCAATGCCCGAAGAACTAAATCATTAAAACATCGTGGGGCAGTAACTTCAGAGGTTGATAAAGAGATAATAAATAGAAGGAAAGTTGTAGAAGGGAGCCATATTGCGAATGCTTCAAGATGGAGTGTTGAAGTGGTTGGCAAGTTTTCAGGCAGGCTTCATGTTCTTCTCTCTGATAAGAAGGGCAATTGCAAGCAACATGACAGATTTCAAATACCTTGTGGACACACATTGTTGGCTGCAGACAGCAAAGGTCTTAGTCATACCCATCTAGTGGGTAGTTGGTATAAGACATCAATCTGGGCTGCTACTTACAAAGGTGTTATTAATCCAGAACCAGATCCCAAACAGATTGACATCCCATATGAGGTTAGAGAGAGGGAGTTGCTTCCACCAAACACGAGAAGGCCATCAGGAAGACCAAAGGAACTGAAAATACCATTGAAAGGAGAAATTGGGGTAATTTAATTAAAATTTATGGTTATTATGGTTTGTAGTTATTGATTTTCGTTATTGTTTAATTTTTTCCCCAATTTTTGTAGAAACTGAATGTTAAATTCCATAGATGCTCCCGTTGCAAACGCACCGGTCACAACCGAATGAGATGCATCAATCCAATATGAAGAAGTTTGGTTCGATGAAAAGTGAACACGAAGTTTTTCATTGATGTTTCCTTTGGTCTAAGTTAATGTATAATGTTTTGGAGTGGTAGAATACTTTGCATTGGTATTTTGCATATGACTTTTGCGTTTGTGAATTTTTCTGAATTTTTTCAGTAAACTAAGTACGAAATCGGTTACCACATTGCAGAAGGTTGTTTTTTTTTGTTTTGTGACCAGATTGTTGAAATGCCATCCATTTGGACACGTACATATATGAGCAATCGCAAAGTAAGGGTTGTTTAGTTGTTATAAGGGCTGTGGGTTGAATCTTTTATTTAGAGGCCATTCATGGGGATACGTCCATCAAGATGTCATCGCGAAAGTGAGGGTTGTTTAGTTAGTTTAAGGCTGTGGGTTGGATCTTGTTTTCAGAAATAATTTGGGCAGCTGCTTATGTTTCCACCTCATAGGCTGTCCACCAAACACTGTCCACATCTCATACTTTTTTTTCGTTACCAGCTGCCTGTAGAGGAGAGCGTGTATCAACTTGTAAGAGATAGGGCTTCTATTCACAGCAATGGAAAATAAAGGACCGAAACAGGATTTTCTAAGCTTCTTGAATTCCATTGTGCCATTTAGATATTTCCGTATGAAACATAAAATGTCCGGCTTAGAATATATGTTCGCCCTAGCGTTAGGATACCGGTCAGTTGCAAAGATATTGGAGGGAAGCATATTATCCTCAGGCGAATTTGTACATGCGGAAACAACAGAACCATTGAGGTCGACAAAATTGGCCCTTGGACAGAAGAAATGAGTGATGCGGTGGTTACCTGGCATGGTCACTGGAGATTGAGCTTCTTCGGAGTTTGCACTGACGTCGGAGGTTGAGATTCGTCGGAGGCTGATGTTGGAGAGTAAGAATGTTTTGTCGGACAATTGGGAGAAAAGAGATTTTTTAGGGATTTTAGGGATTTTTAAAATAGTTTAGGGATTTTAGGGAAAATTTTGAACTAGAGCGGTATTTTGAAAGAAGAGTGATTTTGAGAGTTCTTCAGAAAAAGGGTAAGAATGTCAGTTAACAAGTAAAAGGTATGTGGGTGTCAAACATGGTGTTAGAGTGTATAGAAAAAGTAAAAAAAGGTGTTAGAGTGCAATTCTCTCATGAAATTAATATCCCGAATATAGGATCTATTTTTACAAAAACTGACCATCGCAAAGGGGCATTTCCAAGTTTCTACCTTGTTTTTCAGTTCCGGAGAATCTAAAGATATTGCAAAAAAATGGAAGGTGGAAAAAGGCAAACGTAATGGTGAAAAGAGAGTGTGAAAGAAGCTCCGAACAAATTTCAAATTAGATAAGATTTTTTAACTGGTTCCTAACTGCTGTGTGAAATCAACTATTTTTAAGTTCATCAACGAAAATGATCCTTATTAAAACTAAAACTTAGTGTAACGACAAGTCAAGTCAAGTCAAGTGACAAAAATTTACCAAGTCAAGTCAAGTGGGATAGTGACAAAAGCGGAGACTTGTGGCGTTTACTTTGAAAGACATTTTATTCTTTGTTTATCCTTTTTCTCAAGCTAAAATTTTGAAAAACTTCTTTTACAATTATGAAACTCTTTATTTAAGGAAATCGTGGGAACACTATACGGATCACGGTGCACTCTTTTAACACTATATCTTGTATCACCTTATCTTTTAAGCTCACTAGTAAGCTATGCCTAAAAGTGTGAAAATTAACAGAGGAAGATCGGAGCATATATAAGTTAGAGACATAGATAACTATTAGTTGTTTGATATATCAAAGTAAGTGGTTAATAAAAATTGTATGCAGGATGAGAAAGACTTGTCTGAGAGCAATCTACAATTTTCTGTTTCAGGTTATGAGCCAGAAGTAACTCAATAACAATCTTGAGTTTTGCATATCTTATTAGGCTTATTAGAATACAACCGCTACTTCAATATAAGATGTTAAAGAAAATGCATAGGAAATGATATTGATGGATAAGAAACTTACCAGTTGGTTGATGGAGTGGACCGCATTTAACTTCTAATGGCGAGGATTTGTTGAAGCCACAGAATTTATGAGTGGATAAACATTCTTCACATGCTTTCACATCGATCTTCACCTTCACCTCAAATCCTTTTTTTAAAACACTTTCCAAATTGATATAATTCAACTCTTTCTTTTCTAGAACGAAGCTCTTAGGAACGTTGACACTGAAACTGTTATGGCAGCTTTCAGGATATTCATGGATTTTATACTCTTTGATTTGACATGGATAACTCGGAAGGTAAGGATGATCATAGAGGCAGATGTAGAATGTAACGCTCTTGTAGGTTGGTGAAAGCTCAAAAATTTCTGAAGGCAAGGTTGCGTTGGTGAATGTAGAGGAGCAAACGGAACCTAAAACGTCTGTTCTGAAAAGTTTAAGAGTGTTAGATGATTGATCTATATCGATAACATTGTATAAATGGTCTGAGATGGTTAAGGAGGTGATGTTTTCAAAGCATTGAAGCTCCAGCAATGGATGACCGCAATGATGGTGACGTTTCTCTCCCCAGAAGGGAAAACCAGCGGTGATGTTCCCACACTGAAACTGAGGTTCGCATTTACCAAGTTCGTTTTCACTTGAAGCACAAGAAAGATGGTGTAATAAGGAGAATAGGAAGAACGAGAGCAGACAAGAAGTGGGAAGATAGTACATGATTTGTTTGAGATCTATAGAACACTGGAGACCAGTGGATGTGATTTAAGAGAGAGATATGGTCAAGTCAAGTGGGATAGTGAACAGAAGCGGAGACTTGGGGTGTTTACTTTGAAAAGTATATATATACTTTTAATTACAGAGAATTTAAAGAAATTGCAGAAAAACCATTTACTACTGAAACTGACTGATGTGGAAGAGTGATTAAAAGCTAAAGTTAATTCCAACTACCTGGAGTCAAGTTTTTTTTTTTTGTTTTGTTTGTCATCTCATTTTATTAATAATATAAGAAAAAGCAAAACATACAAAACTAAGAAAACACTCCAACAAAAGCCCAAAGCAATATAATCTGCTAGAGAAAAATTGGGTTGAATCAACATCTAATTCTAAGAACACACGTCACACAAAGATCAAAGTTAAAAACACGTGTAATGAAGAAGAAGAACAGGGACTTCTAATCGCTGGAAACTTCTTGAATCAACGACTCAACATACTTCGTTTCAGAGCTCCAAAATCTTCCTCTTCGAGAACTTGTAATAACTAAATCTTTCCATCGAACATATTATATTAAGACTTGGAGGCTTCCGTCTTGAAAGAAACACCATTAAAACTGACAAAAGCTCGATCGATCCAAATATTTTCGGAACTTCAATTGCTAGGAAATCAAACCAAAGGCACCAATAGAAACTCCAATCCGTATCAAAATCTGAATTTAAAAAATAAAAACTCGGCAAGCATGAAACTCGAATAAAGTTCCTTAGAGAAGAGAGGCTCGGAGAATTACAAAAGTAGACCTAAGGAAAGAGATCAAACAAGAAAAATTGAACCCAAACCAAAATAAATAGAAAAAGACTAAAAGAAAAGAAAGAAAGCCGGAAAAAACTTCCGGAGAAAGAGGTAGCATAACTCGCTGGAGATGAAGAGCGAGATATCTAGATGATAGTCAGTCGAAGATGCTTAGAAAGCCATCTACGCCAGAAGATAAGCCAGCCAATGCTGTCAATAGGAGCCGGACGCTGCCGGACAGAAGCCAGCCATCTCTGCTGTGAAAGCCAGAGGATGCTGGACGATATTTCTCTCTTGACGGCTAGACCTAACCCTATATTTTGGAGTCAAGTTTATATCTTGTATTTATCACCGAAAAGTGTGAAAATCTAACAAAGGAAGATCAGAACATATATCTCTTAGAGTCATAGTTTATTAGTTTTAATTAATATGTCAAAGTAGAGGGGTTAAGAAACGGTAAGCAGGATGAGAACTACTTGTCTGATAGCAATCTACGATTTTCTTTTTAGTTTATGACACAGAAAAAAACTCAATAAATATATTGAGTTCATCACCATGCTCATACTGCCATATCTTTTGGCTTATTAGAAGTAGAACAAGTACTTCTTTAGACGTTTTAAAAGAAAATGGATACGAAGATTACCGGTTGGTTGATGGAGTGGACTGCATTTAGCTCCTAATGGCACGGTTTCGTTGAAGTCACAAAATTTATGAGAGGATGAAACGTCTTGACACACTTTCTCATCAATCTTTCTCTTTTGTAACAAAAATCGTAGGAACGATCATGTGAAATTAGCCTGGCACGTCTCCTGATATCTAGGGTTTTGAGACACTGAATAAAGACCTAACCTAGAACATAGTACTCTTGATCTGAGATGGTTAAAGAGGTTATGTTGTTTTTGTTACAGTGAAGCTTCAGCAGTGGATAATTGCAATGTTTGTAACGATTGCCTTTCCAAAAGGGGAAACTGATTGGGCTATTCCCACATTGAAATAGAGGTTCACGTTCTTCTTCAATTGAAGAACAAGGAAGAGGGTGAAATAAGGAGAGGAAGAAAAGAAAGAACAATTATTACCTTGCTGAGTGGAAGAGGAAAAACAATTAGATTTGCATGGTGACATTTACAAACAAACATATGATATGTCGCCAACACTATAACCATCATTTTATCACTTAACAATAACAAAAAGATGGTTACGCTGTTGGCGATATGTCCTATATTTTTTCGTGAATGCCATCATAAAAATTCAATTATTGGTGTAAATATTGATACATTATTTTAATCTGTATGTGTGACTATGTAGTAATCAATACTCATATTTTCTAAATTTTAAGACCGAAAACAATGACTCATTGGCAGGCCCGTCTTAAAATTCTGGTGGGCCCCTGGCAAACCCCAAAAAATTAAAACCTCTTAATAAATTGTGTTTTGAAAAAATTGGGCCGTTTAGCTTTTCACCAAAAAGCTACGTTACATGGAATCAGAAGCGTTTTAAAACATAAAAGCGATTTAAAAAAAAAACTAGGAAACGAGTACATATTGGAAGCTTATATATATATATATATATATATATTATAAAACATAAAATCATAGTAAAATAAAATGTTACAAAAAAAAAAATCCAATACATAGTTTGTAAGAACAATAAGTTCACAAATCATACGAATATGATATGTTACAAATTTCTAACTTATAAATTTTAGAATTACCTTTAAGCTTCTTTAGAAAAACAAATTTTCTTCTAATTCATGATTTGGAGAAAAAAATCACTAGTTAACGTAACAATTTTTTTTTCACATTCTACACTTCCCGTCTCTTTTGATTTTTTATTAACTAGGGTTTTAAAATTTTATGGTCTTAATCAAATTTGCTACAAAACAAATTATAAGCCCACTAAATAATTGTTCTTTGTTTTTTTTTTTTCAGAACCGCTTCTGATCAATCCCAATCATGCTTCTAATTCGGAATCGTCCGCTTCCTCGCCGCTTCCAAATACCAGATTTTTGGAATCGCGCTTCCAAGGTGATTCCGAATGCTTTCGCGCACTTCCATTTCCGCTTCCGCTTCCGAAGTGAGAAACATAACACCTTGGGCGTTTCCATGCAACATAGCCAACAAGATTCCCAAAATTCAAAGTTAAAACTATCGTTCAAAACGTCTGTTAAACGGTTAATGAGAAACTTGACGACTTTTCACCCACCACATATTCGCAAGTTGAAAAATATCATATATTGTGTGTTTTTATTATCAAAGAGGAAGATATTCACACACATGTGTTCTGTTTTTTCCATGGTAACGAAGAATGGGGTGAGATGATTAATTTGTTAATTAATTTTCTAAAACTAATATATAAATATAAACCATCATGAAAATGTATTTGAGTGCTTTCAAGATCAATTATGATACTTTTGTATTACTTTTATGCGAATAACATTTACACTTACACCAAGGAGGTTTTCTCTTAAACTAAAAACTTGCGATTTACAGTTTAATGATAAATTCATATCTCAGAGGAGATTTAGTTTTCCTCTGAAATCCAGGAAGACTCGAGATGAGGCACCACAGAACATTGCGAAACAGGTCTAGGAGGCACTTCAAGAGCATCCACGTTTCCTTCCATCATCATCTCGACAACTCTGTTCATAGCTGGGCAATCTGATGGCCAAGGCTGAATACACCATAAACCCACCACGTCATCTTCTTTGCTATCTCATCTTCTTCGTCGTTCTCGATAAGCCTTCCACTGTCTCCTTTCTCAAGATCCTTATATATCCATTCAGGAAAGTACATCGAGCTTGTGCTAGATACAGTGTGTTTAGTTGGTGTTTTGTTCCTAGCTCCTATCATTTCAAGAACCAACATTCTATAACTATACATATCTGGCTTGTGAGAAACTCTACCATACAGGCTAGAAAACACTCAGGTGCAACGTACCCTACCTTTCCTCTTGTATCCAGTAGTGACAAGATGCTTTCTTTCCTCTCGCAGAGCTTAGCAAGACCAAAGTCTGAAACTTTGGGGCGAAGATTTTCATCTAAGAGTACATTTTGTGATTTTATGTCGAAATGTACAATCTTTTTCCTGCAGCCATGGTGCAAGTACTCGAGACCACGAGCAACACCTAATGAGATCCCAAATAGTTCCTTCCAGTCCATATTCATCGAGGTTTTCCTTGAAATGAACTTATCAAGAGAACCATTTTCCAAAAAGTTTTCCTCTATAGACGGCTCTAAATCCTCCTCTCCCAACCACTTATGCGAATGACTTTGTAATTCTCTTCACTTGTGTGTAACTATACTGCTTCAGTGGAATAAGTTCTTCGAGTTTTGGTTGTGAAATAAAGCAGTTGAGGTTCTGCTTAAATAAAGGCATTATTGGCAAGTCTTTGCTTGTGTATTGAGCTTCCTGTGTCTTCTTTCTTCGTCTGATGAAACTGAACAAACCTGCGAGTATAAAAATGACCAGCGCCACTCCAGAAGGAGCAGCCGCATAGTAAGTCTATGCTGGAACCTTTGGTAATATAATCGGGTGTCGCTAAAGAACATGTAAAGGGGAAGTACCAGCTTTTTCTGCAGTAGGGAGACCTGTGTCAATGGAATGGCACCAGAAAGAAAGATTAGTTCGAACTGAATACAGAACTTAGTGGAAACAGAAAAAAAAAACTTGAAACTGAAAAGGTGGGTGGGTGGGAGATTTGCAGAAGGGAGAAATGGTTATTCTTTTGGAAGAAGAACGTTAGGAAGTTAAAACATGCAGGAAATATTACCCTTGTTTTGTGGTTCTATAGAATAGCAAGCGAATCTATCTGAGGTCAGATTATATCCACAAGCACCACTAGAGGCTAAGCATGTTAGATATTCTTGGTTAAGTACAAGCTCAAAACCATCTGTAAGAGCCTTCTTTAGATCTTCTTCACTTAAAATTTCCTGCAGACTTGTGAGCGCCGGTACAGAAGCAGGAATACCGACATTTCTATCGCATCCCCTGAGGTCGTTTAACAGGCCTCTAATCGGTTGGAGTTGAGTGGACGAGAGTTTCTCGTGACATAGTTATTTCTTTTGTTGTCTGTCTCATCATCCGTGCAATCAAGATTTTCACCAAAAGGAGAAAGAGATGGTGTAAAGTCTAGTTTGCAGTCGAAATAAATTGTTAGCATCTTGGTGTTGGGTATTAGATTATGAGTTTACAACTCAAAAAAATATTTCAATGAGTGAATTAGTCCATATTCTTTATATACCACTTAAGATCTTTATCCACATACGATGTGGGATATTATTCCCAATACGCCCCCTCAAAATGATGACACTTCTAGTCATTAATTTTAGTGTGTTCGGGCACGGATCGGCAGGCAGAATTTTGGATCGGACCGATTATAGATCGGATTGGGCATCATGTCATCGAGCTCTGATACAATATTACATTATGGGCTCCTAACTCAAAACCAATTGACAATGAGTGGATTTACCCATATTCGTTATATACCACTTAAGATCCCTATCGGATGTGGGATATTATTCCCAATATTGGGAGCCAATGGAAGGAATCTTTGTTGAATAATTCATCTGGAGGATAACTTGGACAAAGATCGTCGATAAAGTCCGATCTGATGAGTTTTATGATACTAGAGTTCATGGCTAAGATTCTGACACGGAAGAGACGCTAAACTCTGCAAATCGACCGCAATCGAGTTTGAAGTAAGGGTGGCCACAGTCTTCTCTGCCAGATATCCAGAAAGGGTAATAGCAATCTCTCTGATTTCCACAGCTAAACGAGCCACTACAGAGCTTGTGAGGCTCATTAGCTGAGAAAACATAAGATGGGATCACAAAGAGCATCCATATGAAGCAAATAGTTTTTTTCTGATAAAGAGACAAATTGATCAACTTGTTGCAGAGATGAAGGAATAGGTCAATGGTTTTGTTCTAAGTTTTGGGTTTGTAAGAACTAAATGACCAACTTAGTACAAGAAAGATTGTGGAATAAGGAAAAGACAAGACAAGAAGTGGGAGATAGTACATGATTTGATTGAAATCTATGAACAGTATGTTTTTTGGGTTTGGTTTATGTTGAGGAAAACAGAGGCATGAATTAAAGAAAGAGAGAGAGAGAGGAAAAAGTCAAGTCAAGTGGGATAGTGACAGAAGCGGAGACTTGTGGTGTTTACTTTGAAAGACTTTTTATTCTTTTGCTAAAATTTTGAAAAACTTCTCTTACGATTATGAAACTCTTTATTTAAGGAAATCGTGGGAACACTATATGGATCGTGGTGCATTCATTTAATTTTATATATTGTATCACCTTATCTTTTAAGCTCACTAATAAGCTATGCCTAAAAGTGTGAAAAATTAACAGAGGGAGAACGGAACATATATATAAGTTAGAGAAATAGCTAACTATTAGTTGTTTGCTATGTCAAAGTAAGTGGTTAATAAAAATTGTATGCAGGATGAGAAAGACTTGTCTGAGAGCAATCTACAATTTTCTGTTTCAGGTTGTGAGCCAGAAGTAACTCAATAACTATCTTGAGTTTTGCATATCTTATTAGGCTTATTAGAATACAACCGCTACTTCAATATAAGATGTTTAAAGAAAATGCATAGGAAATGATAGTGATGGATAAGAAACTTACCAGTTGGTTGATGGAGTGGACCGCATTTAACTTCTAAGGGCGACGATTTGTTGAAACCAGATAATTTATGAGTGGTTAAACATTCTTGACATGCTTTCACATCGATCTTCACCTTCACCTCAAATCCTTCTTCTAAAATACTTCCCAAATAGGTCAAATTCAAATATTTCTCTTCTGGCATGGAGTTCTTAGGAACGTTGACACTGAAACTGTTATGGCAGCTCTCAGGATATTCAGAGCTTTCAGAATTTGGGATTGGACATGGATTACTTGAAAGGTAAGGACGATCATAGAGGCAGTTGTAGAATGTAACACTCTTGTAGGCTGGCGAAAGGTCCAAAATTTCTGGAGGCAAGGTTGCGTTGGTGAATGTAGAGGAGAAAATGGAATCGAAAGGATTTGTTCTGGCAAGTCTAAGAGTGTTAGATGTTTGATCTATATAGAGAACATGGTACAAATGGTCTGAGATGATTAAAGAGGCGATGTTGTCAAAGCATTGAAACTCCAGCAATGGATGACCACAATTTTTGTGACGTTTCTCTCCCCAGAAGGGGAAACCAGCAGTGATGTTCCCACACTGAAACAGAGCTTCACACTACTTGTGTTCTTATTTACTTGAAGCGCAAGGTAGAAGGTGAAATAAGGAGAAGAGGAAGAAAAAGGCCATACAAGAAGTGGGGAGATGGTACATGATCGGTTAGATCTATGAACAGTGTGTTTCGTATTGAGATGAAACAAATAGAGAGACAGAGAGAGACAGAGATAAGAAGCAAGTGGAAACAGTGAATGTTGAGAAGAACCGACCTTAAGTCAAGGAAGGATAGGGACAGATACAGAGAGACTTGGAATATTTTTTATCACTTGACCCTATATTTGTTATTGGATGTTCGTCTTTTTCCTTGAATAAATAAATATTTGCCCTTGATTTTTTTTATTCTTACCAAAACCCATTTGTTGAGATCTATAGATCAGTTCCAAAGCCTTTTCTTAATTTAGGGAACTTACTAACTTACAAGATAATGATGAATTTGAAAAATGACCCTAAGACATTAGTTATTGGTTCCTCTGTTTTCCTTCGATAAATAATTTTTTGTTTAGTTCAGTTGCAAAGCATTTTCAAGGAAACATTAGTTGTAAATCATGGAATCTTTTTTTTTTCTTTTCTTTTGGTTTAGTAAATTATTGATCTCCTGTCTCCTAATCTATTTGTCTTCATTTTTTTCTCAAGCTAACAAAAGAATGGAGTGTGGAATAAGGCAAAAAAAAACCGATTATATACTTTTAGTTTCAGAGAATTAAATTGCAGAAGAATGGAGTGTGGAATAAGGCAAAAAAAAAACCGTTTACTACTGAAACTGACTGATATGGAAGAAGAAAATTAAATTAGTGAAAGAGAAAGACACAGAAGAACATTCAAAGCAGTGACGTCTCAACTCACTAGTTAATGCTGGAGACCGAAGAAAATTTCAAACAATGAAAGTTGTGAAGGACCAAGAAAAGATAGGAGTCTTTTAACAAAATCATGGAATGAAGTCTGTAGTGGGAACGACAGGAGCTAGCTTGCCGGTTAACCCATACCATATTATCTCAAATCTTATAGTTGATCAGTTTTTCACCAGCAACGTCAAAGACAGGTTCAAAGTTTCACATATAATCAAACCTTCTACTCTCTTTTCACACTAAATTAAGCGTATAGTTATATGGATGTTCAAACAAGATCAAGCATTAAGGTTTAGCAATGTACAAGTCAAATACATGAACAAGCTTTACAAGTTTCCAAGGATCTTTTATTTATTTATGCGACATTTCTGGAACATACCTCTGTGTAAACTGAGATATACTCTGAAAGAGTAGAAGATTCTTAAAGAGTTACTGTGGGGATTAGCTGCAAAACAGACTTAGGAGGGACTTCAAGAGCATCCAAGCTTCCTTCCATCATCTCTACAACTTTGTTCATCGGTGGGCGATCTAATGGGGAAGACTGAATACACCACAAACCCACAATTTTCATCTTCCTCTCTATCTCCTCTTCTTCCTTGCTGATTTCTTTTTGGATAAGCCTTCTATTATCTCCCTTCTCAAGATCCTTATATATCCATTCAGGAAAGTACATTAACCTAGTGCTATATGCAGTGTCTTCAGTTGATGTTTTGTTCCTTGCTCCTACCATCTCAAGGATCAACACTTCATAGCTATACACATCCGACTTGTGGGAAACTCTACCGTACATTGGTGAAAACAATTCAGGTGCAATGTACCCTTTGTACCTCTTGCGTCTAGGGATGACAAAATGCTCTGTTTCCTCTCGCAGAGCTTAGCAAGGCCAAAGTCTGAAACTTTGGGGCAAAGATTGTCATCTAAGATTACATTCTGTGGTTTTATGTCGAAATGTATAATCCTTGTTCTGCAGTCATGATGCAAGTACTCTAGACCACAAGCAACACCTAACCCAATCCCTTATAACGCAACCACAGAGGAGACTGAATTTTCCTCTGAAATCCAGGAAGATTCGAGATGAGGCATCACAGACATTGCAAAACAGGTCTAGGAGGCACTTCAAGAGCATCCAAACTTCCTTCCAGAGGGGATTGAGTGATTTAGGACGTTTTCTCATAAAAATAGGGATTTACAGTTTATAGAGAAATCATATTTCAGAGGGAATTGAGCTTTCCCCTGAAATCCAGGAAGATTCAGGTTGAGGCACCACAGAACATTGCAAAGCAGGTCTTGGAGGCACTTCAAGAGCATCCATGCTTCCTTCCATCATCTCAACAACTCTGTTCATAGCTGGGCGATCTGATGGCCAAGGCTGAATACACCATAAACCCACCAACGACATCTTCTTTGTTATCTCATCTTCTTCGCAGCTGATTCCATTCTCGATAAGCCTTCCATTGTCTCCTTTCTCAAGATCCTTACATATCCATTCAGGAAAGTACATTGAGCTTGTGCTAGATGCAGTGTCTTCAATTGATGGTTTTTTACTTGCTCCTATCATCCCAAGAACCAACAATCCGTAGCTATACACATCTGACTTGTGGGAGACTCTACCGTACACACTTGAAAAAACTTCAGGTGCAATGTACCCTACCGTTCCCCTTGTGTCCACTAGTGACAATATGCTTTCTTTCTTCTCGCAGAGCTTAGCAAGGCCAAAGTCTGAAACTTTGGGGCAAAGATTGTCATCTAATAGTACATTCTGTGGTTTTATGTCAAAATGTACAATTCTTGTTTTGCAGCCATGGTGCAAGTACTCTAGATCACGAGCAACACCTAGCGGAATCTTATACAGTGCCATCCAATCAATGTTCATTGAGGTGTTGTTTTGAGATGAACTGATCAAGAGATCCATTTTCCAAGTATTCATAAATAATTGCTCTCTTGGAAGCTTCAGAGCAGAATCCAAGCAGGGAAACAATGTTCACATGAGAAGTTTTGCTCATACTCGCAACTTCATTGATGAAGTTTTCCCCATTACCCTTTGAGTCTTTCCAGATCTTAACCACAACACTACGACCGCCGAAAGGCTTCCTCTATAAACAGTTCCAAATCCTCCTCTCCCAACCACTTCGGCAAATGCATTTGTAATTCTCTTTACTTGCGTGTAGCTATAGTGTTTTAGTGGAATAAGGGCCTTTAGATTCCGTTGTCTCAAATCATCTGATGTCTTCCTTTTGCAGCTGATAACACAAAATATTCCTGCGGCTATAAGAATGAGCCCCACTATTGCTGAAGCAGCCCCAATGGTTAGAGGCGTAAAAAAAGAAACAAAACAAGGTTTTTATAAGAAGACAAATAGACAATGGCGTTGTCTGTGGTATATGGTAATCAATTCATGTTTAATGAAAGAACAGGAAAAGGGTAAGCACCTGATTTTGCAATAGTAAAGCGGCCTGCATCAATGGAATGGTATCAGAAAACGAGTCAGTTCGAACTTTGAATCTTACTGGGAAAAAAAAAATCTGAAACTCAAGGGAGCTTTTGTGTATAGTTATCAGAAACAAAATAGTCAAATAGGCGATGGTGGTTCTTGTGGAAGAACATTAGGAAATATTACCCTTGTTTTGTGGTTCTGAATAGCAAGCGAATTTATTTGACCTCAGATTATATCCACAAGCACCCCTAGACTCTAAGCACTTAAGACATTCCTTGTTATGTCCGAGCTCGAAACCATCTGTAAGAGCCTTCTTTAGATCATCTTCACTTAAACTTTCCTGCAGACTTGTGAGCTCTGGTCCAGAAGTGGGAATACTGAAATTTCTATCGCAAGATCCCATGAAGTTGTTTAAAAGATATCTACCCCCGACAAGTTGAGGAGACGAGAGGTTTCTCGTGACATAGCAATTTTTTTTTCCATCAGTCTCATCATCCGGACAATCAAGGTTTGCACCAAAAGTATAAAGAGACGGTGTAAAGTCTGGTTTGCAGTCGTAATAAATTGTTAGCATCTCGGTGTCGGGAGCCAATAGAAGGCTTCGATGAATGGTGCGTTTGGAGGATAACTGGGACAAACATCTTCAATAAAATCCAATCTGGCGAGTCTGATGATACGATAGGTCTCTAAGATTCTGAACTTCACGGAGGAGATGTTAACCTCTGCGAATCCTTTGCTACATTCGAGCTTGAAGTCAGGGTGGCCGCATTCTTCTCTGCCAGGAATCCAGAAAGGGTAATCGAGATAGCTCTGATTGCCACAGCTAAAAGGTTGACTGCAGAGCTTGTGAAGCTGATTAGCTGAGAAAACAAAAGATGGGATCACAAAGAGCATCCATATGAAGCTATAGGACACAAATCTTTTGGGGGAAAGAGAAAATTGATCATTGTGTCGAAGGTGAGTGAAATTGAAAAATGGCGAAGAAGAAGATATAAAGATGAAGCGATACGTTAATGGTTTTGTAAGTTTTGATTTTGTAATAGCACATAGTTTTTCAAACAAAAAAAAATATTAATATTATAATATAAATTGTTCATATAATTAAATCAAAAATTTTTAAATTTTCAAAGGTTCTTGAGAACCTCTCTTCACTCCTCACTCTTTCTCTTCTTTTTTTTTTTGTTTTCTTTTTTTTTTAGTTATGATAAACTTATATTAGAAACTCTTACTAAGTATATTCTTAGAGAATCTCTCAAATAATATAAAATATATATATTATTATCTGAGAGACTAATGCATTAAATTTTAGCTTCTTTTTAGAGCTCCTAATATTTTAATAAGATTTCTTTTTTGAAAGATTCTCTAAGAAACACCACTAATCATGTTCTCAGTGTTGAATTGAAGACCAAACGTTTATTTTATTTTATTTTGTAAGTGATTTGCCATTTCTAAAGACTAATAAAAAAATATCCTGTTAGTAGGATCCACTTTTACAAACTGACTGATGTAGAAGAAGAAAATTCAATTAGTGAAAAAATTATGGTTGATAACTAATATGTGACAGGGTAGGAAAATGAATCAATGGTTTTAAAGTCATCATAGGCTTAAAACCCGCAACTTCAGTATAAGCTATGAAACTATGATGATGTATTATATATATAACTAGATTAGGATCCGTTTTATGGCGGGTTTTTAAGTTAAAAATTTGTTGGTTAATGTTATATCTTAAAATTATGTTAGGAAAAGACATAGAAGACATTTATAGTTAGAGAAGAGATTTATTCACATAAGTTTGTTTTTCTACAAGAATAAATATTTATATATTAAAATTTTATTATTTACATATTAAAAATTTAGACCAAGTTCAGTAGCTTTTGTTTTCATCTTGTCGTTTTTTTGTTCTAATCACTACCATGTGAGATCTGGAAAACTAAATATGGTAATTGACGGCTATGTTCTCGCTCATATCTAGACGAAATGTTGTTTTGTCAAAATCTTTGTTGCCATCTGCTGTCCTATGCTTCATATCTTATATCGATCCCTAACCAATTTTTTTTTTCCTCTCGCACCTTCACTCACAGAAGTCCTTCACTATTCCTTGTCTCGTAGTATTTTCCGACAACATTATCTATCTTACCCCTTTCGTCACCAGCTCTCGATTTTTAATTAATATCTTGATCTCTATTTTTTTAGATGTTTGGTTTTCGCGACTTCCTTTCTTTTTTTTGTCTTTAAATTCTCATGTACCATCATCTTCAATTTCTACCAGAATCTCCACCGTATTTGTCCGTCATCTGGATCCAAATTTTTGAATGAGATTTGCTCCAATGGAAGCAACTCTGCCTCTTGTGTCGACGTCTCTTTTAGAGTTAACAATTCTAACTTCCTTACTTTGGAAGAGATCATTTATATACTCTTTCTCTTCTATAGAGAAAAAATGTCTTCAGTTTCTATGTCCAATAGAGGTGCTGTTTTACAATTCGTAAATCAAAAATATTATGCAATTTTCTAATTAATTTAATATCTTGTGACAATTATATGTAACTTTTGTCGATGAATCACACAAAACTGATTAGACAACAATCATCATTTTCAAATTCTTATTTCTTTGTGTTTTTGCACTTATAACTTGTTTTATATTCGGTTTTCTTGCATTTAAGACAAATATTTCTCTCTAAAAATTGATTTTTATTATTTTTTGTGAAAATTGTGATTCCGTAGTTTATTGAATTTCATGTAGTTATTTAATTTTTATTATTTTATGATGATAAAGTTATTACTAAACAGTTATGTGTTAATGAGTTATAAATTTAATGAAATAGTTTTATACATTAATTCGATTAGATTTATATGTTAATTTGATCCATTAAATTTAATATATTCAGGGGTTAATCCAATAAATTTACTCTAAGATTTATTTAACTCTTACCAACTAAAATAATAAATTGTGTTGGATTATACTCAATAAATGTTTTTGTTTAAATAATTAGAAATGTGTAAACAAAATATCCATATTATTATTAAAATTTTTCTTTTTCGTTGTTTTTTTTATCATGGAAATAAAAAATAACAAAATGCTTTTACACGTGTCAGAATCTGATCGGTCAACCGACACATATCTCACTCTTGTTAATTATAATTTTGATATGTGTCGAACTCTTGTAAGAGAAACTAAGATTAAGATATATATATATATATACTATTAAATGGGAAGCACATTTTGTAAAAACAATTTCAAATGAAAATAATTACATGTAATGCCATTGGTTTTTAGTGTTTTTAAGGGTACAATAGTAATCAGAAAATTAATATAATTAAACAATAAATCATAAAAAGTATTTTAAATAAATATTAGTTTCCAAAAATTAAACTCACTTTCTCTCTCTTATAAATTATAGACGAATTTTGTTTTTTAAATTATTAACCAATTAAAATTTTTAAAAATAAGATTTGCTATCCAATTATACCATATTATTTAAGTCATTATATTTGAAAGTTTTGCTTTAGTTCAAGTCATATTATAAAAAAGATCAAAATGATTCAAAATCTGAATGAGCAAGAACATTGCTTTATTAGGCGTCTAAATTTAAAAGTTTTTTTTCGTTTAATCTGGTTCTTTAATTAAACCAATAATTTTACAGAATAAAATAAATAAAAATATTTTAAATACTTAGTTTTAAATATTATAGATATTAATAATATTTCAAATCTATAAAAAGTGTCAAATAAACATAAATGCCCTTCTGACAAAAAAACATAAATGCTCCAAGAAAAATCATATTAAATCTGTTTTCATATGCATATAGTTTGATTTTTCTATATTATATCAGTTTTTTAAGTAATTTATTTTACTAACTACATATACAACAAAAAACCACAATTAAATTTTGATTACTCTTATATTGTTATTCGACGCAATCAATATGTTATTTTAAAAGTCAGTCTATTTTTGGTATTAGGACAAAAAATAGTGGATATGAGATAGGAACAGATCATTCGGGTAACAAAAATATTACTCAAACGATTTTATATTTAAAAACGAGACAAGAATTTTGGGTAACGGCACAAGATCAAAAATTTTGGGTATATAAATTTAGTTCTCAAAATTTTTACTAATTTTGGTAAGAGTTAACTATGAGATGGGTTAGAATGCACATCAAGACAGATAGTTTAGGAATTTTGGGTATTTTTTGAACACATTTATAAATTTTTTGAGAATTATAAAATTTTCTGGATAATTTCTACTAATTTTATAAAAATTAAATATTCAAACAGAAAATACATATATCCCACATAAAACTCTTACTCAATCTCTTATAATAACATTGTCAAACGAGTAATTGTTTTAGGGTTAAAATTACAAAATAGATAATTATTTAAAAAGAACGGTAATGAGACAGAAGATTTTTGATAGATGCTAAACGAGATGGTTTTCCATTCCAAAATAAATATGCCTAAATTATATATTGAAATAATCCAAACTAAAACTGAATCAAACTCTGATTTAACAACCATAATCAAACTGTTAGAAATTTTTTGATTAGTTTAGAAAATATACAAGTTACAATTAAATTATATCTTAAATTTAACTATCAAATAAGTTTATTATATAAATATAACCCGCACGTATGTGCGGATCCGATCCTAGTATATTGTTAAAGGCTGTGTGAAAATAATTTATCAGAGCTTAAATAAGATAAAATATAAAAAAACTAAATTTGAAAATTTTAAATTTTATTAAAATAATAAGATTTAACATATATTAGAAAAAAGGAAGGTAAAGATATATCCATATTCTTATTTAAATTTAAATTTTTTGTTGTTTTTCCTTTTTGATTATGGAAATAAAAATAACAGAATTTTTTTACATGTGTCAGAATCTGATCGGTCAACCGACACATGTCTCAATCTTGTTAATTATAATTTTGATACATGTTGAATTCTTGTGAGAGAAACTAAGATTATGAGATATATATTGTTAAAGGATGTATTTTAAAATGGTGTGGTTATTAAAGCAGTGAAGCTCCAGCAATGGATTACCGCAAACTTTGGGACGAATCCCTCCCGAGAAGGGGAAACCAGCAGTGATGGTCCCACACTGAAACTGAGCTTGGCACCATCAAAGTTCGCTTTCACTTGATGCACAAGAAAGATAGTGGAAGAAGGAGAAGAGGAAGAACAAGACCAGACAAGAAGTGAGGAGATAGTACATGATTTGTTTGAAATCTATGAACATGTCTTGTGGGTTTGGTTTGTGTTTTTAGGAGCAGAGCAAGTGAAATAGAGAGGCATAAATAGCTTGTTGGCTGTTCCTTTTTTTTTCCCTTAGATAGATATAAGAAGAACAAGAGAATGATATTTGTCATCCACTAGATCAACTTCCGTTTCGTTTTGTTATCGTTGATAAATGATATTTGTCAGTTCGTAAGAAATTTCTAGGAAAATGAGGCAAAACATGGAATCAAATTATGAGAGGAAATGAGAGGGACTTGTTGGTAAACCTAAACCATATATTATCCTAAAATCTGTTTCTTTTCGTCCATTAAAAAGCTATCTTTTGACTTAGAAGATTTAGAAGTCCGGAAAGTAACCTATGTATTTAGCTTTTTACCAACAACGTCAATGACTTAAGTTAAAACCGTTAAAGAGAAGCTTAAAGCCTTTTCACCCACCAAATATTGTGTGTGGTTTTTTTTTTTTTTTAAATATATTGTGTTTTTGTTTTCAAATAGTAGATAGATATTCGCACACATGTGTTATGTTTTTTCCCCCTGTTTTGCCATGGATCAGAGCAGGGTAACGAAGAATGGAATGAGATGATTCATTGGTTAATTAATTTTCAAAAACTAATATATACATATAAACCATCACGAAAATGTATTTTGATACACAGAGTTTTAACCCAAATAAATTCTGCAAGTGCACAGACAATCGCAATGGTATATAAGGGATCGAATCCACAGAGACCAAGGTTACACTATAAAATTATGAGATTTGTAAATAAAGCTAAGACAAAATATAAGATTGGTTTCGTAACAGAATTGCGAATAAATAAAGCGGTGTAAAACTAATAAAGAAAAGCACTAGATCAAGGTAATTCGCAGGTGATTCAGAGATGAGAACTTAGCAACTATTCAGGATCTAATTCAGCACAGGTCCAGAACTCAAACATAAAAATAAGACCGACCCACTCTCATGGCGACGAGAACTTTATCTAACAACCTAAATACATAAACTCTCGCTTGGACCTAGAGATGCAGATAAGCATTAACGAATGAGTTCAATATATTCACACTCAGCCGCACCAACTCTCGTTACCTATGTATGATTGCTCACAAATGTCTTTTCTAGCAACCCAAAACACTCTCGCGAATAGGTTTAACCTAAAATTATAAACTAAGTGATCAGTTTAGCTTAAGCATTAAATTCAACTAGAAGTGAAGACAGTATGTATTTATGCATCCTATTTGTGCCAAGTTAAATCATCTCATGAATACCTTTGAAAAACCTTAATCTAGTTAATGACTACTCAGACATGGAAGAAGAAAACATAACAATAGAATAAAAGGAATTTATGAATAAATACTGAAAAGTAACAAGGTTCAGAATTCTTCTCAAAACAAAGTATGGATGATCTCCAAGTCTTAGTAATCGAAAACAAGGAATATGGGAACAAGAGCTAGGCGATGGCGACAAAGGAGGAGAAGGAGAGAATCTTCAAGCAGCTTCTGATTTTTCTCCAAAGTAAGAGACATGTCTTTTAAGAAAGGCCGTTGACCTATTTAATCACGCCAAAATTAGGTCAACTCGAGCTCCTTAATTTTCTCTGGCGGTGGAGCATGTGCTCCACTAGGTGCTCCATCGGGTGCTCGCGTGTAAATTCGGTCTTTTTGCTTCAAATCCGCTTCTTTTTGCTCCAAAAGCCCATTTAACTCCAGTTCATCCAATCTATGCTCCAAGACTTCATTCTGACCTGTTAAGACTCAAAAACGACTCGAAAAACACTAAAAACGACTAGAAAATATTAGTAAATATGGGCCAAAATCATCATATATCAACTCCCCCGAACTTAGACCTTTTTTGTCTCCAAACAAACGAGAATCAAGAAAGGTAAAGAGGGGCAGCACAGGGATTAGGTGAACCTTAGAAAACCGGAATATCAACCACAATCTGCAAACTACACACTTCATAACACGAGAAACAAGTTCTTATCAAAAACTCACCAAACATCATCAACCAACCCTGTTCCAAAACTGAATCTCAAAACCCAGAAAACCTCATCATCAAGACAATAACTCCTTACATAAATTAAATGGTGGCGTGGCTTCTCATTTTTAGGCATTAGATAAAGGAATCGAATCATGGTAATAAAGAGGCTAATTTAATGTTGGAGCTTAGAGTGCTTAGGGTTACTTTATTTTTTGGTGGATGCTAAACATAGCACAAAATGATAGAAAAAATGGACTAGTGATGTCCACACTGTCTAACCATTCTCTTCTCCTTTATGAAACACAACTTCTCTTCTTCTTGAAACTCCACCTTTCCTTGGGTATGATGGCATGCTCAAGGGTACATCTTTGAGTTACTGAATTCACCACTCTTCATTCATTTTTTTTTTTCATTTTTTTTTTTTGGAATGAAGAGGGCTCTACAAACATATGTAACCTCTGAACACGTATATTTGATCATACCCAAGTGCACACTCATTGGAAAACGCACCTTCTAATTTTTGGAAAGTTGCCTGGAGCATGTGATTGGAGCAGGTGCTCCGCTTTTATGGATCGGGTGCTCCGGCTGATGATTTTAAACTTCCGTCTTCTACTTACTAGTCTAGAGCATCCACATTTCCTTCCATCATCTCTACAACTCTGTTCATTGGTGGACGATCAGATAGGGAAGATTGAATACACCACAAACCCACCAATATCATTTTCTTTTTTATCTCCTCTTCTTCGCAGGTGATGCCAATCTCAATAAGCCTTCTGTTGTCTCCCTTCTCAGGATCTTTATAAATCCATTCAGGAAAATACACTGAGTTTGTGTTCGATGTAGAGTCTTCAATGGATCTCTGGTTCATTGCTCCCATCATCTCAAGAACCAGCATTCCATAGCTATACACATCTGACTTATGGGAAACTCTATCATACATTCTTGAAAACAGTTCTGGTGCAATGTATCCTATTGTACCTCTTGTGTCTAGCAATGAAAAGATGCTCTCTTTCTTCTCGCAAAGCTTAGCAAGGACAAAGTCTGAAACTTTCGGGCAAAGATTGTCATCTATTAGTACATTCTGTGGTTTTATGTCGAAATGTACAATCCTTGTTCTGCAGCCATGGTGCAAGCACTCTAGACCACGAGCAACACTTAATGCGATCCCATATAACTTTTTCGAGTCCATACTTGATGACCTCTTTCTTGAGATGAACTTATCTAAAGACTCATTTTTCATAAATTCATAAATAATTGCTCTCTTGGAACCTTCAGAGCAGAATCCTACAGGGTAATAATGTTGACATGAGAAGTTTGGCTCATGCTAGAAACTTCATCGATGAAGTCTTCACCATTATTACCCGTTGAGTCTTTCAAGACCTTCACTGCAACTATACGTCCATCACAAAGGGTTCCCCTATAGACAGTTCCAAATCCTCCTTTCCCTATCTCTTCTGCGAATGACTTTGTAATTCTCTTCACTTGTGCATAACTATACTTCGTTAGTGGAATAAGTGCTTTGAGTTTTCTTTGTGGAATAAGTGCCTAGGGGTTATGTGATGCTTTTCTTTTTCGGAGAATTTGGAGAAACAATGTTAAGACCAGGAACAGAAACAGAATGGTACCTACTCCTAAACCTGAAAGAAGAAAAAGGAAAAAAAGAATCATTGGCTATTTTAAAAGTTCAAAAACAGTTTTTGTAATCACACCTCAATAAAGAATAGGAGAAGATTATATAAGTACCTATTTTCGCCTTTTTCGCTTTGGAAGAGATTCCTGCATCAATGGAACGGCACCAAAGGTCAGATACACATTTTTTTATCAAATGGTCCGTAGGTGGGAGATTTAGGTAAGGGACGAGTGATTGGTGATTATCTGCATATTTTATTAACCAAATGAACTTACCTTTGGTCTCTTTGACCAACCTTATCTTTATTTAATATTATGTACGATAAGTGAAAGAGACTAATGCTACGTTAATGGCCATTCGCTGGAGATGGAAAAAGATTCAAACCAGTAAAACTTATCTCTCGTCTCATCATGTCTTTCTTGAACGCACTAGTAAGTAATTTATGTCTAAAAATGTGAAAATCTGTAGAGGAAAGATTGAAAACTATTGTCACTTAGATTAAAAAAAGATAACTTGGTTAGTGTCAGCCAGATAAAACAAAAAAAGCTCAGAACAGATTCTAGTTAGATATGGATTATGGTTGCTGACTTATTTTTGAGTTCATCAAGGAGAATATGAATCTTCAGCTTCAGTATAACTTGTTAAAGAAGACGTTGATGATGTGTAATAAACCTACTTTGGTAATTCAGAAACTTACCATGAGATGGATGGAAAGTATTGCATCCTGATGATGAAGCTTCTTTGCAGCAAACCTGTTTGGTATTTTCGAAGCCGCAGATTCCATGAGCGGATGAACATTCTTGACACGCTTTCTCATCAATCTTCACCTTCACTTCAAACCCTTCTTTTAAAGCATTTTCCAACCGAGTCAAACTCAACTCTTTTTCTTCTGGAACGTAGGTCTTAGGAACATTAATCGTTAAACTGCCATCACAGAAGTTATGATAATCAAGGCTTTGAGACACTGAGACAGGGCCTCTACCAGGACATGCATAACTCGAACGGTAAGAAAACTTAGGATCACAGAGGTAGAAAACATTAAGGTTTTTGTAGGCTTGCAAAAGCTCAAAGATTTTGGGAGGTAAGGTTTGGCTCTGAATGTAGCATCGCAAAAAGAACCTTGAAGCTCTGATCTTGCGATTCTAAGAGTGTTAGATGTTTGATCTATCTGGAGAACATTGTAAAAATTGTTTGAGATGAGTATAGAGGTGCGGTTATTATAGCAGTGAAGCTCCAGCAGTGGATGACTGCAAAGTTGGGGACGAATCCCTCCCATGAAGGGGAAACCAGCGGTGATATTCCCACACTGAAACTGAGCTTGGCACCATCCAAATTCTTTTACAGTTGAAGCACAAGAAAGATTGTGGAATAAGGAGAAGAGGAAGAGCAAGACCAGACAAGAAGTGGGAGATAGTACATGATTTGTCTGAGATATATGAGCTGTGGAGAGCAAATGAAGTGACTTAAGAGAGACATAGAGAGAGGGAGGACCAAGTCAAGTGGGATAGTGACAGAAGCGGAGACTTGGGGTGTTTACTATTAAAACTATATATATATATATATATATACTTTGAATTACAGAGAATTTAAAGAAATTTCAGACAAATGCTAAAGTTACTACTGAAACTGACTGATGTGGAAGAAGAAAATTCCATTAGTAAATGCTAAAAGTTAATTCCAAATCATGTAGGCTGGAATGCTAAATGCTAAAGTTAATTCCAATTTGCTGGAGGCAGAAGAAAATTTCAAACAAGTCAAGTTTATGTCTTGTATTTACCTTCTCTTTTAAGCTCACTAGTAAGCTATGTCTAAAAGTGTGAAAATCAACAAAGGAAGATCAGAACATATATCACATAGAGACAGAGCTAATTAGTTTTCTTATATGTCAAAGTAAAGGGTTCAGAAATGGTATGCAGGATGAGAAATACTTGTTTGATAGCAATCCACGATTTTCTTTTTAGTTTGTGACACAGAAAAAAAAACCTCAATAAATATCTTGAAATAATCACCATGTTCATAATCCATATCTTAAGGCTTATTATAAATAGAACCGCTACTTCATTATAAGTTTTTAATGAAAATGGATAAGAAGATTTACCAGATGGTTGATGGAGTGGACTGCATATAGCTCCTAATGGCAAGGTTTCATTGGAGTTAGAGAATTTCCTAGAGGATAAACAATCTTGACACGCTTTCTCATCAATCTTTAACTTCACCTCAAATCCTTCACTTAAAACACTTTCCAAACTGGTCAAATTCAACTCTCTCTCTCCTAGAAGGAAGCTCGTAGGAACGTTCACAGTGAAATTGTCTTGGCAGGTCTGATAAGATCCAGGGATTTGAGACACTGAATAAAGAACCTAGGACATCCTTGGCTTGAATTTTGAGGATCAAGAGAGAAGCAATTGCAGAAAACGGTGAGGCTCTTGTAGTTTGGCAAAAGCTCGAAAATTTCTAAAGATAAAAGAGGATTTAGGAGACTGGAAAAGTCAATAATTTGATCAGTCAAAGACTTAGGTTGACACTTTTACTTATATACTGAGAGCTTTTGAGTGTTAAGTTTTGAGAGAATTTCTTAACATTAATAAAGATAAGTTGTTGTTTATAAGCTAAAGAGTGTTTGTGAAACTTGAATTGGTATCAGAGCGTTAGGATCAATTGATCAAGGAGCTTTGAAGAACTGAGGTAACAAAGATCAAGAAGAACCATCACGAAGATCTTAACTTACCAAAGACGCAACCGAGATATGGGAGACGTCACCGGAACTTTGCAGACGAAGGAAGTAACACCATCATCGATTCAATGTCCCATGTTGACCGCGACAAATTACACGGTCTGAGGTATGAGGATGAAGGTTCTCCTGCGAATTCATAAAGTGTGGGAAGCCATTGAACCAGGTTCAAACGATTCTCACAAGAATGATATCGCCATTGGTCTATTATTTCCATCAATCGCGGAAAATCTAATATTACAAGTTGGTGATCTAGATTCTCCAAAAGGAATGTGGGAAGCAATAAAGAGTCGAAACCTCGGAGCAGAGAGGGTCAAAGAGGCGAGACTCCAAACCTTATTATCCGAGTTTGAGAGGATGAAGATGAAAGACTCGGATACGATTGATAGCTTCGCGGGGAAGCTATCCGAATTAACTTAAAAATCAGCATCACTTGGACAAGCTATTGACGATTCCAAACTTGTGAAGAAACTTCTAAACAGTGTGCCAAGACTGAAGTACATCCATTTAATAGCATCTCTCGAGCAAGTTCTAGATTTAAAAACTACGGGATTTGAAGATATTATTGGAAGATTAAAGGCATATAAAGAAAGGATTCTCAACAAAGAAAATAATGAAGTAGTACAAGGAAAGCTACTCTACGCTAATTGAAATCAAAACTTCACATCTGCACGAGACAGAGGACGAGGTCGAGGGGGACGCGGCTTTAGAGGTAGAGGTAGAGGACATTTTAATTCACAAAACAGATAACAAATCAGAGTGAACAGGAACAATCGAAAGCAAAGAAAGATATAACGAAAATTACTTGTTATCGATGTGATAAACCAGGACACTACACATCCTCATGTCCGGGAGAACTCAGCAAAATCAAGAAGCAAATAACACCGAGACAGAAGAAGCTGATACAGCACTTTATTTGCATAAGGTTGTGTTCTTGAATGAAGAAAACCTCATACCAAAGAACTACGAAAACAAGGATGGAAAAAAGGAAATATGGTACTTAGATAACGGAGCTAGTAATCACATGACGGGAAACAAATCTTTCTTTTCCAAGTTGAACGAGAAGATCAAGGGAAAAGTAAAATTTGGTGATGGATCATGTATTGGCATCAGTGAAAAAGGTTCGATTCTCTTCCAAGGAAAAACCGGCAAACAGAAGCTTGTTTCCAATATCTACTATATTCCCGAATTTAAAAGCAACATCCTTAGTCTAGGGCAAGTAACCGAAGCTGGATGTGATGTAAGAATGAGACAAGACTACCTCACAATCCATGATCCAAGTGGAAGACTTCTAGTGAAAACCATTCGAAGTGCGAACATACTCTACAAGATCAGTTTGAAAATCGGGGAGCCGATGTGTTTAAACTTAAAGCTAGAAGATGAGACATAGAGATGGCATGCAAGGTTAGGACATATAAGTTTCAAGACAATCAAAAATATGTCCCAACAAGAAATGGTTGAAGGCTTGCCGAAAAATAAAAGAAGAAACAAGGATTTGCGAATCTTGCTTAGTCGGGAAACAAGCTCGCCATTCTTTCCCAAAAGAAGCAACATTCCGAGCATCTAATCCACTAGAGTTGTTACACGCTGATCTTTGTGGACCTATAATACCACCAACTGCATCTAATAACAAATACATATTTGTTATCATTGATGATTTTTCAAGATATATGTGGACCATATTAATGAAAGAAAAGAGTGATGCATACGAGAGATTCAAAGTTTTCAAACAATTAGTGGAGAAAGAGTTTAGAAGAGAGATTATGACTCTGACTGACAGAGGTGGAGAGTTTACGTCAAGAGAGTTCAATAATTTCTGTGAAAGCAATGGGATAAAGTGGCATCTCACGGCACCGTACACACCGCAACAAAATGGTGTTGTAGAGAGGAGCAATCGGATATTAATGGAGTTGACTAGGAGCACCCTCAAGGCAATGAAGGTACCAAATTTTATGTTGGGAGAAGCAGTTCGTCACGCAACTTATATCATCAATAGAGTATGATATATGATGATTTTGGCCCATATTTACTAATGTTTTCTAGTCCTTTTTAGTGTCGTTATTGAGTTTTATCAGGTCAGAATGAAGTCTTAGAGTATGGATTGGATGGACTGGAGCTATTGGAGCTTTTGGAGAAAAAATGAGTGGATTCGCAGCAAAAGAGCATAATTTATACGCGAGCACGTGCTCCGGTTTCGGGAGCACATGCTCCGCTGCCAGAAAAAAATAAGAAGCCCGAGTTGACCTAATTTTTGGCGTGATTAAATAGGTCAAGCCGCCTTTCTTAAAAGACAAGTCTTACCTTGGAGCTGACTTTGAAGCTGCTTAGAGATTTTCCCCCTTTTCTCCTTGTTCGCCATCGCCTAGCTCTTTGTTTTCATCTTCTTTTGTTTACGATTTTAAGACTTGGAGATCATCCACTACTTTGTTTTGTGAAGAATTCTGAACCTTATTTACTTTCAATATTATTCATGAATTCCTTTTACTTCATTGTTGTGTAATCTTCTTCCATGTCTGAGTAATCTATTAACTAGATTAGGGTTTTCAAAGGTATTTATGAGATGATAAACTGAGCACAAATAGGAAGCATAAATATATATTATCTTCGCCTCTAGTTGAATTTAATGCTTCGATTAAACTGATCACTTAGTCTATGATTTCAGGTTAAACTTATTCACGAGAGTGCTCTAGGTTGCTAGAAAAGACATTGGTGAGCAATCAGACCATAGACAACGAGAGTTAATACGGCTGAGTGTGAACATATTGAACCCATTCATTAATGCTTGTCTGCATCTCTAAGTCCAAACAAGAGTTTAGGTATTTAGGTTGTTAGATAAAGTTATCGGCGCCACGAGAGTGGGTCGGTCTTATTTTTATGTTTGAGTTCTAGACCTGTGCTGAATTATATTCTAAATAGTTGCTAAAGTTTTCATCTCTGAATCACCGGCGAAATACCCTAGTCTAGTGCCTTTCTTTATTAAGTTTTACACTGTTTTATTTACTTGCAATTCTGATACGAAAACCAACCATATACTTTTGTCTTAGCTTTATTTTTAAATCTCATAAAATCATAGTGTAACCTTGGTCTCTGTGGATTCGATCCCATTTATACTACTGTGATTGTCTGTGCACTTGTAGAATTATTTGGGTTAAAATTCTGTCTATCAGAGTACCAACAAGAGCACCTGAGAATATGACTCCATACGAAAGCTTGCGAAAGAAGAAACCAAGTCTAGATCACATAAGGATCTTTGATTGCTTAGCCTATGCAAAGATAGAAAGTATACATTTCAAGAAGTCAAATGACCGATCTCATACACTTGTTCACCTTGGAATCGAGCCAGGAACCAAGGCATATAGACTTTACAATCCACGAGGAAAGTGATTGTAAGTCGAGATGTCGTGTTTGATGAGAAAACTGGTTGGAGGTGGGAGAGGACTAAAAACAGACCAAGAAGGGATCCAGGTATGTTTCACATGAGATGGGGTGAAGTAATTGATGCTGGAGAAGGCCCAGTAGTTGTTAACGAAAAAAAGAATCAAGATCATGATCACAATGAAACCAGGAGTAATAGTGAAGATTTTGACGATGATAATGAACAAGATAATAACAACAACACAGAGGAAGAAGATATCGGCAATAATGAACCTCATCATCAAGTAAACAACCAGCCACCACTAAGAAGGTCAACACATGAGACACATCAACCTAGACACCTTGAAGACTATATTCTCTAAGCTGCGGTAGAGTGTGAGAAACTTCTACTCTCTATAAACGATGAACCAAAAACTTATAGAGAGGCAAAAGCGCTAGTACAGTGGAGGCAAGCCAGCAAAGAGGAGATTGAGTCTATCAACAAAAACCAAAAACAAGACATGGTTTTTGGTTGATAAACCAAATGTGACAAAAGTGATAGGTCTCAAATGGGTCATCAAAATCAAGCAGAATGCGGATGGAACCATCAATAAGTACAAAGCGCGTTTAGTAGCTAAGGGATATGTTTAAGCGGCATAGATTTTGGCGAAGTCTTCGCACCGGTTGCAAGACTTGAAACCATAAGATTCCTAATAGCATTGGCGTCACTACAAGGATGGGAGATCCTTGGATGTGAAAACGGCGTTCTTAGACGGAGGGTTAAAAGAAGATGTCTATGTTGAACAACCTGAGGGATTTGAAATAAAAGGAGAAGAGCACAAAGTGTATAAGCTTTCATAGGCATTATACGGATTAAAACAAGTCCCTAGAGCTTGGAATACAAAGCTAGATCAAATCTTAAAGGAGATGAAATTCAGAAAATGTTCAAAAGAGACATCCGTGTATCGCAAGGAAGAAGGTTATAAACTTCTTATCATCGTCATCTATGTTGATGACTTGTTTGTGACCGGAACCAGCATGAAGATAATAAATGATTTAAGGTGGAAATGGCATCTAAGTTCGAAATGTCAGACCTCGGGATATTACTTATTATCTAGGCATTGAAGTTTATCAAGGAGAAGACAGAATTGAAATAAAGCAAGAGGCTTATGCAAAAAGGATCTTGAAAGAAGCTGGTTTAGAAGAATGCAATCCAACGAAGGTTCATATGGAGTTTGGACTAAAGGTTTCAAAAGCCGAAGATGAAGATGAGATAATCCTACATCTTATAGAAGAAAAATTGGATGCCTGAGATATTTACTCCATACACGACCAGACTTAGCATTCTCGGTAGGCGTCGCAAGTCGATATATGCAATGTCCAAGGATATCTCATGGAGAAATAGTAAAGCATATATTACGATATCTCAAAGGAACTATGTCATTCGGATTGAAGTTTAGCCGGAAAGGATCAAAGAAGATTATGGGATTCAGTGATAGCAGCCACAACATTGATCAAGACGATGGAAGAAGTACTACCGGTCAGATATTCTACTTTGGAGAATCTCCAATCACGTGTTGCTCTCAAAAACAGGGCACGGTGGCTCTGTCCTCTTGCGAAGCCGAGTTCATGGCAGCAACGGAAGCAGCACGTCAAGCGATTTGGCTCCAAGACATCTTGAGTGAGATCACCGGATGGAAGACGGAGCAAGTCCTTATAAAGATCGACAACAAATATGTGATTGCACTAACGAAAAATCATGTGTTTCATGGCAAAAGTAAACACATACATAAACGTTATCATTACATTCGGGAATGCATAGAAAGAGAACTTGTTGGTATGGAACATGTACCGGGAACCAAGAAAAAGGCGGATATTTTGACTAAGGCATTGGCGCGGATCAAGTTCAATGAAATGAGAAGCTTGATAGAAGTGCAAGATGTGTCTAGAGAAAAGTTGAAGTTTAAGGGGTGAATTTTGGATAATCTTAAACATTAAACAAAAGTCTAATATATCATTATCAAGTTGGATAAGGATAAGATAGACTTAAAGAAAGTTCTATTGAGATTAGGAGTTATCTAATTCAATTAGGAATAGGAGAAGCAATGTTGTGCTATCCCTATAAATAGAATTATCGAGGTATGATAATTGTATCACAAACATTGAGAGCTTTTGAGTGTTAAGTTTTGAGAGTGTTTCTTAACATTAATAAAGATAAGTTGTTCTTTATAAGCTAAAGAGTGTTTGTGAAACTTGATTTTGATCTGCTCTTTCTTTGTTCCTTGCTCCTATCATTTCGAGGAGTAACATTCCATAGGTATAAACATCTAACTTGTGTGACACACTCCCATCATACAGTTTCAAAATCAAACAAAAATCTAAGAAGAGGAAACTCAAGTATCCCATGAACTTTTGTTTGCAAAGCATTTTGAAGTGTACTCGAACTCATTGATCTAGATAAGATCTAACTTCGTCGTCTATAGCTTTCAGTATCCATCACCGATCATCTGATGTTTTAAACTTTCTGAAAATCCGAGCTCGGCAGCAAAATAACACCAGGAAAACAACACCTGATAGTAAAAACCAAGTTCGAAAAACAGAGAAAATGTTAGGTTAGTAACTTTGTAATAATCTAGGAAGATAAAAAAACAATTAGAGTTATTAATCTCTGGGCAGCAAACTTACCTATGATAATCAAGATGAACACACCACCTGTAGAACCATTAAATAAGTAAACATTTGTCAGCATATAACCAAAGTTGATCTTGAAACGAAACAACATTAATTAACAATTAACTCAGAAAATAAAAGTTTAGTACCTATTATCCATCGAACATAAGACTCTGTATCAATCAAATAGCACCAAAAAGAAACTTAGTTGGAGCTGAATACAAAACTTTGAACATTAGAGAGTTTCAGTAAATGATCCAATTGAAAGAAATCTTACTGACAGGACTGCATGATAAGCTATACGGGTCTTTACAGTAGCAGGCGAACGTACGTGAGGTTTGATTATACCCACAAGCGCCAGAGTCTACACACATCGAACAATCGAAATATTACAGAAAAATAGGTTGTTAAAGAAGAAAATGCAACATAAACTGTTAAAGAAGAGGAGTATGAAATGAAAAATGATGCATATGTAACATACCACTTAGTGGATGACATTTAACTCCTGGTGTTAAGTTTTCGTTGAAGCCATGGCATCTTACATGAGAAGATAAACATTCTTGACACGCATTCTCATCGATCTTCACCTTTACCTCAAATCCTTTTCTTAAAACACTTTCTAAATTGGTTATATTCAAGTTTTTCTCTTTTGTGACAAAAGTAGTAGGAACGTTTAATGTGAAACTGGAACGGCAGGTTTCGGGATGTTCAGGGTTTTCAGAAACTGAGATTGGACCTATCTCAGGGCATGTATAACTAGAAAGGTTTGGGAGCAAAGAGGAGCAATTGTAGAATACGGTTACCCTTTTGTAGGTCGGTGAAAGGTCAAAAATTTCGGTAGGCAAAGTTGTGTTGGTGAATTTAGAGGAGCAAAAAGAACCTAGAAGGTCTTGTTTGGTAAGTGTAAGAGTGTTAGATGTTTGATCTATACGGAGAACAGAGTATTCTTGGTTTGAGATGAATAGAGAGGTGATGTTGTTTTTGTTGCAGTGAAGCTTCAGCGATGGATTACCGCAATCTTTGTGACGATTCCCTCCCCAAAAGGGGAAACCGGCGGTGATGTTCCCACATTGAAACCGAGTCTCACACCAGCCAAGTTCTTGTTGACTTGAAGCACAAGGAAGAGGGTGAAATAAGGAGAAGATGAAGAATATTACCAGACAATAAGTGGGGAGCTCGTACATGATTTGTTTGGTTTATGAACAGTGTGTCTTCTTAGTTTGATTTGTGTTGAGAGAAGCAGAGAAAATGACATAAGCGAGATACAGAGAGAGATAAGCATTCTGCGGACTATGTTAAGCGGTGACGGAGAGGGAAAAAAAGGTGGGGACAGAAGCGTAAATAAGGAGCCTCAGGACCATGTTTAAGTGGGGAACAGAAGCCTCCACTTGGGGTTATTTTCTTTAAATTTTCTTCGAAATTTTTGTTATTTTCTCTAAGATAAGTGGTGGGTTTTATCATTTATGGCACGAGGGAGATTTTGTAGTCTTTATTAATTGACCTCAAAAACAAAAAAAATAGAATTGAGACGCAAGAGGAAATGATTATTTTATTGGATGTTTCTCTTTTTCCAAAATATTTTTTTGGAAATTGAGGTAAATCATGTATTTTGTTTTTCAAAAATTTTGGTAAATCATGGATTTTCTCCTAAATCGATTGGTCTTCATTTTTCTAAAGCTGACAATAGAGGATTTAGGAGACAAGAGACTGGAAAAAGTCGATAAGTTGATTTGTCAAATGTTCTACTCTCTCTTCAAACTAAATTTAAGTATTTACAAAAGTATGGATGTTGAACAAGAAAAAGCATTGAAGTTTAGGAATGACTCAGACAAATCAGAGAGTTTATTTGTTCATACTTCCATTGGTCTAAACCGCTAAATGCATTTGTTAACACCTGCAACATAATTCTCTACTCCTACTGTATCAAGAGAATTGAGAGATTAACTCTAAACACTTTGACCAAACAAAAAAACTCTAAACACTTAAAAATATGGTTTAAGTTTCATGCTTTGCCACTGCGTTCTGAGAAAGCGAGAAGTTCTAGATAAGCGGTTATAGTCTGTTTATATAATGGGTCAAAGCTTTTACAAAACAGATTATTTGCAGATCAAACTCAAACTCTTGGTCTCATGTTTGGGTGTAACGTCTCCAGCGGTTTAACATAAATTACCCTTGTTTAATGTGGAAGTAGACAGTAAATGACATTTCAAAAATAAATATATTGTTGTTTTTGTGCCTTGATAGGTTCTAAGGAGGTTTCTTGGATCATACTTCTGTGTAGACCGAGATATCCTCTGAAAGCGTTGAAGAATCTTGGAAAGGTGCTGGAGGAATATGCAAAACAGGTTTAGGAGGGACTTCAAGAGCATCCAAGCTTCCTTCCATCATCTCTACAACTCTGTTCATAGATGGTCGATTTGATGGACATGACTGAATACACCACAAAGCCACTAAGATCATCTTCTTTGTGATTTCTTCTTCTTCTCTACTTTGTTCATCCCCAAAAAGTTGACTGTCTTGTCCATTTTCAAGATCCTTATAGATCTAATCCGGGAAATAAATCGAGCTAGTGTTAGAAGCAGTTTTTTCGACTCTATGTTTGTTTGTTGCACCGATCATCTCAAGAACCAACATTCCATAGCTGTATACATCCGACTTGTGAGACACACTTCCATAAGCCCGGGAAATCATCTCTGGTGCAATGTATCCGATGGTCCCTCTTGTGTCCAACAATGACATGATGCTCTCTTTCTTCTCACAGAGCTTAGAAAGGCCAAAGTCAGAAACTTTGGGGCAAAGATTGTCGTCTAAGAGCACATTCTGAGGTTTAATGTCGAAATGTACGATCCTTGTTTTGCATCCATAGTGCAAGTACTCAAGACCACGAGCAACTCCTAATGCAATCTCGTAAAGCCTCTTCCTCCATTCAGCACTTGACAATGTATTTTTTGAAATAACCTGATCCAAAGACCCATTTTCCAGAAATTCATAAACAATCACTCTTTTTGATCCTTCATAGCAGAATCCAACCAAAGAAACAATGTTGACGTGAGATGTTTGGCTCATACTGGCGACTTCATTAATGAAATCTTCACCATTGCTCTTTGAGTCCTTCAAAACCTTCACCACAACCTTACGACCATCAGGAAGGTTTCCTTTGTAAACAGTTCCAAATCCTCCTCTCCCAACTACGCAAGCAAATGACTTTGTAAACCTCTTCACTTCAGTGTAACGGTACTGTTTTAGTAGAATAAGAGCTTTGAGCTTCTTTCTTCTTGAAGCATTTGACATTTTTCTCTTTCTTATAAAAGTTGCTAAGACCCCCGACACCACGAGAATACTTACTATCAAACCCACAACTAGGAAAACAGAAATAGATTCGATTAGTTACTTTTCTATCAAGAAATCTCAAGATTTTGTGGCTAAGTATCTAACCTATCAGTAACTTTGTGGCCAAGGTTTTATTATCTGAAGATCCTTCAAGAAATTATAGCTTATCAGTATGCAACTAGAGACTGAGGCATATTCCCAAAATACAGAGAATTTCAAATAGTTTTTGACCTCTATTGAGCTGTGAAAAACGAAGATCTGAGATGTCGAGCCTGGCTGCAGCTAAATAGTCTTTATAGCTGAAAAAACTCCAACCCAACACGTAGTGAAAACTCGATTGATATATCCCTGTGGCTGCGGTGAATCCAACATACATTTCTTCTTGCACAATATCTGACAGCTTTGGAACTTTTTGCGAGATTAATGGCTTTCTTGGGGCAAACTTAGCATTTGGGTAAATGGTCAAATGCAGCATTTGGGTGGGACCGTCGTATTCTAAAATAGCTTGGATCGGCACCCCGCTCTGCAGGTGGAAATCCTCTTTTCGGTCCCGATCGTTGAAGTCGTAATACACAACCGGTTCTTGGACATCCGAGGATAGACTGTTAAAATTCAGACTGATGTGATTGCCTGTTCTACCAGCACCGTCCAAAAATCCTTGTACAGTATCAAATTCAACGGCGAAAACGTGATTCTTTATATTCCCGTCGTTCTCTTTGTTGAGAAGTCCAAAGTACTGTCCAGATTCGGCACCTGGACGGTTGGGAGTGGGAGATAGTGTGAAGGTGAAGCCGAAACCTCCATTTCTGGAATTTGAAGGGATTATCATAAAAAAGAAAGAAGCGCTAAAGGAACGAACTGTGACTTTTGTGGAATCTCTCTGTGTGTCCAGCAATCTCACTGGTTTGTGGTAGAAAGCTGTACCGGTAACGTTTGACTTTTGATCAGTGAGTCTCAAAATTCCATTGGGTTCAATGGTTGCAGCTCCATCTAATCGAATCTCCGATTTGTGTTCTTTGAAACCTCGGAAAATGAACTCAGTTGTTGTCTCCGTTTATGTGCTCTGAGCTCGAACAGAGTCGGTAAAAAATTGGAAGATCACGAATAAGAGTGATACCATGGATCGAGACATAGGAAATCAAGAACAGAGGGAACGAGTTTGAAGTAAGAAGAAGATAACAAGATATGATTGTTATGGAGATTTGGGGTTTACAGGGGAGTTTGGCTTATCCTTACAGATTCACTAATCGAGGAAGTTGTAAAAGCGACATAAAGATAGGATCACAAAGAGCAGCCATATGATTCTAGGACATAGATCTTTGTCTGATCAATAGGAAAATGGTGAAGAAGAAATGAAAGGGTAGGTGTATGTTTTTGTTTTGTAAGAGTTATATTAATGCACAACGTTTGGTCTCTTAGACTAATCTTTATTTTATATTATGTTTTTCCGTGCGACGACTCTAAAGTCATTTGCTTTGACATTTCTGAAATCTTATCACAACTATCCCAAAGGTGAGGGCTCTTGTAGATTGGCGAAATGTTGAAATTTTAGTGAGGCAAGGTTGAATGTAGAGGAGGAAAAAGAACCTAAAAGGCTTGGTTTGGCAAATTTAAGTGTTAGATGTTTGATTTAGATGAAAAATATGGTATTCCTGGTCTGAGATGAAATAAAGAGCGATTGCATTTTCTTTTTTTTTTTTGCTTGTCTCGGTGAAGCTCCAGCAATGGAAGATGTAACATCCCGTTTTCAACTTTGCTAGACAAGAGGCCCAATGTTAGTCTAGCCCATAAAGGCCCAATATCTTTAATTGTCGTAACATGTATATAAACATGTTTTTTATCACCTTCATCGTGAAGTCTTGGAACTGAAGCATACTCGAAAACCCTAGTGCCGTCATCCCTATTGCATAAAACTATCATTTTCATGTTAGTTTTGCCACCGTTGTCGCCATTGTTATCAACATTGTAGAGGAGAAATGGGATGGTGACGGATCCGATGTGGTTACGTAACTTACAAGCTGAGAAGAAGAAGAGTTGTAGCCATCACGTAACATTGATGTCGTTTGGTTACTGCTGGTGGTAGTGGTTGTGATGAGCATCATGTATCACCGGAGACTCTCGCTGAGCCATGTCGGTGTCGTCATGAGAACCACCTTCGTCGAAGGATTAAAACCGTAAGCCTCATCTCCTCTCTTAAGCTCCGATCTGATTTGCTATCGTTAACTTTGAGGCTTGAAACGTGAGCCTGGGTTGATGCAGATTCAGCCATCACCGAGTCGTCACCGTTGCCGATGAGATTTGTCACCGCCAAGCCACGCCGTCGAGAAAGGTATCGGCTGAAACTCATGTTTGTGTTGATTAAGGTTGTGTCGTTGTTTTGGTTCAGTGAACCATGCACCTAAACGAATTCAAACCAAGAGAATTTCACACGTAATTGAGACCAACATCACACGTAATTAACAAAAGTAGACGGTGGTGATAACGGAGTGCTACGTCAATGTCGTATAGTATTTAATTATTAATTTGGGTTAATTTGTTGGTTAAACCAGATTAAACCATAGTTTCATGTGTAATTAAGGTCCATTAAAAACAATTTTGGTTAGCATATGAGTGGAGTTGTGACATGAGTGAGTTTGGAAAGTATTTTTGTATTGGATTTAATATTAAATTATTAGTTCAGGTTGATTTAATTATTGACACGGAGCTAATTAATTTAATTAGAGAAATATCGGGTTAAACTGTTAAATCGAGATTTGGAATGTGGTTAGATGTAGTAGATTAAATCAAACTGGAATTAATCTTTGACCGTTAACCTAAATGCTGCAAATAAAGAATTGTTGTTGAACCGAGTTTCCCAATTCCTAGTTTTAAACCGAGAAGTCAACCGAAGTGGCTAAGGTGAGGGTGGAATTTTTGGAAATACATTGGTTACTTTCTAAGCCTGTTCTTCATGAATTACTTGTATAGGCTTAGAAACTATGTGATTAGACATGTGTATATTGTTTGTTGTTGTGTGATATAGTAAAATGATATGATGAATAGTAGAGTGGCTTGATATATAACATGATGATTGATGATGCATGTGCTGTTTAATATATGAGATGGTATGAATTAAGATGACTTATAGGACGAGCCTGGGATTGGTCTCGTGTCTGATGATGGACGAACATGGGATTTGTTTCGTGTCTGATGATTGTACGAACATGAGATTTGTTTCGTGCGTAGTGATAGGACGAGCCTAGGATTGGTTCCGTGCCTGATGATGGACGAACATGGGATTTGTTTCGTGCATAGATTGGCCACAGTTTAGCGTTATTGATGATTTTTTATATTGATGAGTATGCTAGTACGAAAAATATGTGATATGCTAGTTAAGTATGGAATTAAGATGATGAAATAGGTCGATATAAATAGATTACTTGTTATGGTTTAAGTAGTAGTATGATCATGTGCTAGGTTGACCATGATCATGCTAGTAACCGGATATTATAGAAGACCACAATGTTTGTGACGATTTCCATCCCATAAAGAGAAACCGGCAGTGATGTTCCCACAGAAACAGTCTCTCATGGAATCCAAATTCTGGTTTACTTGAAGCACAAGGAAAATGGTTGAACAAGGGAAAAGGAGGAGGACAAAAGAACAGACAATAAGTGGGGAGATAATACATTATCGATTTATATACACAGTGTGTATGTATTTCTGAGAGGAAACAAAAAGAGATATATCGATCAGGAGCAAGTGGAAACGGTTACGTATAATGGTTTATCTGAAGATGTTTGATTTCACTAATTAGCTCAAGAACCCTAAACTAATTAAAGTGATACAATTAAATCGCACTTTATCTAATTTAATTGTAAACAAGAATCACACTTTGTTATTTACCAATTCGAATCAATTTTCAAGTAAAACAAACAGACGACTCACCTCTTGCCAAGCTCAATGAGAACTTTAACAATGGTGGATATGAAAAGAAGAGAAGGAAAGAAACAAACAAAAACACAATTCATAAAAGATCTGATGGTGCTTTGGAGTCTATAGCAGCTTGCTTTATACGATGTAACAAACTCTTCTTTCCCAAAATTAATCTTGAGCGTACATGTGGTAATTTTTCCCTCTTCTTTAATCGTCAACTTAGTCAAAGCTTCTACTTCTTAGCAAACCTTCTTTTTGAAACCAAGTCTTTCCCATTTTGCTTCTTCCCTTCGTTTCCTATATCATAAAGGTTTAATTAGATCAAAAGGTCCTGCAATTTTCTTTTAAACTCAAACATAAATCGAATTTTTTACAAACAAAACACAATACATCGTTTGGTTAAATGGAAGTCGTTTAGGTTTTCAGGTTATTGTAGACAAGACGATTATTTTATCAACGAATTTTACTTGATGGTATTAAAATGGAACCAATAATAGAATTAAGAGTTCTTTTACTTAATATCTCTATTAGAAAAGCTGATTAAAATTGACTTTTCAAGTCTCCTAAGTATTCTGGTCAAGGAAAAATCAGAAACGGCATTAGGAATGGCAAACGTTTACCCACAAGTCCCTCTCATTCATTCCTAATGACGATTTAATTTCATGTTATCCTTCAGTTTTCGAGAAAATTCAACAATGGATTTTAGAAAAACCAACACAAATTCATTATCATCTTTCTTTCTTCTTCTTCACCAAAATTTCTATTCATATCCAAGGGAAAAAAAAAACCCAATCGAAGTCTCTGGGAACCTTTACCAAAAGGCCATGAACTCATCAGATTCTCAAAAACCCACTTCTTGTTTGGTCATATTATTCATATTCCCTCTTTTCTACCACCTTACTTATGCTTCAAGCCACAAGAACTTGGGTTGTGCAAAGCTCAGTTTCAGTGTGGGAACATAACCACTGGTTTCCCCTTCTGGGGAAGGAATCATAATGAAGGTTGCGGTCATCCATTGCTAGAGCTTCATTGCAACACAAACATTACCTCTTTATTCATCTTGGACCAAGAGTACTATGTTCTTGACGTAGATCAAGAATCTTACACTCTTAGAATTGTTAGAGCTGACCTGGTTGGGCCTTTTTGCTCCGCTAAATTCAATACCACTACCTTACCCCTTGAACTCTTTGATATTTTGCCAACCTACACGAACCTCACAGTTTTGTACCGCCGCGATTCATTTTATTCTTACCCTTCGAGTGATACATGCCCTGATAAGGGTATTGTATCGGCGTCTCAAAGACCTGAGTATGAGCCTTACTGTAATGAGAGGTTCACAGTAAATGTCCGGTGAGTTTCTTTCAAGAAGAGAAAGAATTTTCTTTGAACCAATTCAAAATGGTTCAAAGAGAAGGGTTCGAGGTGAAAGTAAAGATGGATGAGAGAACTTGTCATGAATGTTCATCCTCTGGTGGAACTTGCGGCTTTAACGGTAGCATACAAGTTTGCTGCAGGGCCTCAGCCTCAGAAGTTAGCTGTGCACCAAAGCGTCCACCTAGTGGTAAGTTTCACATACTGTCATACATCTCTGTTTTTCCTATTGAGTGAACTCCAAGGCTACAAAACAGAGGAGAATGAAACAAACAATCTGTCTCTTTGTGATCCCATCTTGTGTTTTCTCAGCTGATGAGCTTCACAGGCGCTGCAGTCAACCATTTAGCTGCGGCAATCAGAACAATATTTTGTACCCTTTCTGGGTTCTAGGCAGAGAAGAGTGCGGCCACCCTGACTTTAGACTCAACTGTTTCGGAGGATACTGATAGACCTTGGAGAGTGTACACAAGACATTAGAAAAAGAATTTGGTGGCTTAAGCGGGAAGAGAGAACGATCGGTTACGAGATGAAGTGGAAAAAAAAAAAGAAGTCAACAAGTCAAAGTTGAATGTATAGATACAGTTGAATGATATATAGATATATATATACAATTGTATTGTGGGAATCGTATAAGTAGAGTCTGATGGAGTCTGTTGTAGGAGTAGAGAGAACTCAATGGTGGTGTAGAGAGGAGAGGCTGGCTCCGGTGAAACCAGATCCAATTTGTATTCATTGTTGAAGATTAATAAAGGAAGAGGTACCTACGCAGTTCTATCAAATTGGTGCGTTTGTGAGCTGTCTTTCACGATGCCGATGAATCCACCGACTAATAACCAGAAGATCTCGGAGTTGGAAGATACGGTGTTGACTTACGCCGTGAAGATTGACCAAATCGCGTCGGAGCTCCGTGAATCGAAGAAATAGGCCGATGAAAGATTCGGTGCCTTCGATTTGAAATTTGTGATGATTGAGACGAAGATGAATTCGCGATTGAGTTTGATTGAAGAATTGTTGAAACAAATAGCTGGTGCGAAGGTGCAACAACAAGGAGGTACTCGCGACACTAGAAACGGCAACAGGCCACAAAATTTGACGGTAAACAATTCTGATTCTGTCCATATTGATCTTGATTCACATGAGGAAATTAGTGATCTTGATTCTAAGAAGGAGGATCGTGATAGTCTAATCAGGAAAGTAGTGATGCCAGTGTTTGAAGGAATTGATGCGTTTGGTTTGATTGCTAAGGTTGAACGTTTTTTTCAAATTGGAGATTATAGTGAGAAAGAGAAGATGCGGATTGTATCTTTGAGTTTGGATGGTCGTGTATTGAGTTGGTATAATTGGCACACAAATCGGAGGCCATTCTTGAATTGGATGGACTTTAAGATGAAATTGTTGAGTCGCTTAGGTGCTTCTGGTGTGGGTTCTCCAAATCAGAGGTTGTTTGCTTTGCGACAGAATGGATCATTGGCTGATTTGTGCATGAGTTCGAAGATTTATCGTCACAAGTGGCGAATCTGGATGATGAGAACTTGGAGTGTATTTTTCTCAATGGTTTGAAACCAGAGATACAAGATTTGGTGTTAATGCTGAAACCAATTGGTCTCAACGCAGTCATTGAAGCGGCTGTGAGAGTTGAGTCTAGAATATTGTGTAAAATGGTTGAATCGGCAATTCAACAAGGGCATAGAAACTTCAAGTACTATGCTCCTTCACAAAATAAAAGTTCTACTATTCCAACACCACAATCAACTTGGAAAGTGCGTTCTATAACAGGTGATAATGTTCATAATTCAATGGCTAGTAGTAATGTGAGTAACAATGTCAGTAGCAGTTCAAAGAATTTTGCTGGTAGTAGGTATTCAGGGCAAAGAAGTAGAAAGAAGTTATCTGATGCTGAATTTGATGATAAAAGAAGAAAGGGATTGTGTTTTAGATGTGATGAACGATATTTTGTGGGGCATGAATGTAAGAACAAAGAGCTGCAGGTTCTTACAGTTCTCAATGGGAGAGAAATGGAAATTGTAGAAGAGGATACTGTGGCAATCACGGAGGCAGGAGAGATAGTAATGGGAGAGTACATGGCTTTGTCTATATATTCATTCTTGGGATTGAAATCACCGCACACCACTACTAAGATGAGAGGCACTGTTGGGAAGCATGAAATAGTGGTAATGTTAGACAGGGGTGCCACCCACAATTTCATATCTCCTTCTGCTGCAGCTAGAACAAAGCTTCATATTACTAGGCTGAAGGGTTGTGATGTTATGCTAGGGACTGGAATTTCAGTTCAAGGTGCTGGAGTATGCCAAAAGGTCTGTTTTTCAGTCGCTAACCTCGAATTTATTACAGATTTCATATCTTTGGAGTTGGGCGGTGTGGATGTTATTTTGGGCGTGCAATGGCTGAGGACTTTGGGACCATGCCAAATGAATTGGGAGACTCATGAACTTTCTTTTCTATATGATGGTAAATGGGTGACATTATGTGGTGATCAAAATCTCCATCATACTCATGTATCTCTGAAATCCATGTCTCCAGAATTGGTAATTCAATCTAAGGGATATGAAATGCAGTTGTGCAGTGCTTCTGAGGCAAAAAGTACAGAGATAGTGACTCCTACTGAAGTACTAGCTGTTTTACAGAAGTTCCCTCAAGTGTTTGCTGAGCCGTCTGGGTTGCCTCCAATACGAGGTAGAGAACATGCAATTCATTTGATACCAGGGTCTGGTCCAATCAGTGTTTGTCCCTATAGATATCCTCATGCTCACAAGGAAGAAATGGAGAAGTTAATAAAAGCTATGTTGGATACTGGAGTTATTCAACCAAGTCACAGTCCATTCTCTAGTCCAGTTTTACTAGTAAAGAAGAAAGATAAGTCTTGGAGGTTTTGTGTTGACTATAGAGCAGTTAATCGCGCTACTGTTCCAGATAAGTTCCCAATTCCCATGATTGATCAATTGTTAGATGAATTACATGGAACTGTGATTTTTTCGAAGTTTGATTTGAGATCTGGTTATCATCAAATCAGAATGTGTGAAGAAGATATTGCAAAGACAGCCTTTAGAACACATGATGGGCATTATGAATTTTTGGTGATGCCTTTTGGGTTGACAAATGCTCCAGCAACATTTCAGTCATTGATGAATGTGTTTAGACCATTTCTACGCAAGTTTGTGTTGGTATTTTTTGATGATATTTTGGTATATAGTTCCAATGAACAGGATTATCTTTCTCACATGAGTGCTGTTTTGAAGATTTTTGAGGACCAACAACTGTTTGCCAATCACAAGAAATGTTTGTTTGGGCAAAAACAAGTGGAGTATTTGGGACATATCATTACTGTCGAGGGAGTGGCTACAGATCCGAGTAAAACTTTGGCTATGCAAAAATGGCCAATTCCAAAAAATGTGAAGGAACTAAGGGGTTTTCTCGGTTTAACAGGATATTATAGACAATTTGTTAAAGGCTATGGATCAATAGAAAAGTCATTGACTAACCTATTAAGGAAATATCAGTTTGAGTGGTCTTCATTGGCGTAGGAGGCGTTTGACAAATTGAAGATAGCAATGTCTACTGCTCCGGTACTCGCTTTACCTAATTTCTCAGTAGCATTTATCATTGAAACAAATGCATCGGGATTTGGTTTAGGTGCTGTATTGATGCAAAATCATAGTCCTATTGCTTATTTCAGTCATGGCTTAACACCTAGAGAACAACTAAAACCGATTTACGAACGTGAGTTGATGGCTATTGTATTGGCAGTACAAAAATGGAAACATTATTTGATGGGGAAGAAGTTTATTGTGAGAACTGATCATAAGAGTTTGAAATTCTTGTTAGAGCAGAGAGAAGTTACAATGGAATATCAGAAGTGGTTAACAAAACTCTTGGGATATGATTTTGATATCTTATACAAACCGGACATTGAGAATAGAGTAGCCGACGAATTGTCTCGCATTTCATACAATGCTTTAGAGATATCGACTCAATCTTGGTTATTGGCTTTGACTGTGCCTACCAATCTGCAGTTACAAGATTTATATCGAGAGATTGAGCAAGATACTGCTATTCAAAAGACAATACAAGCGATTAGCAATAGACAAGAAGTGAAGAAATGTCTAACTGTCGTGCAAGGTCACTTGTTCTGCAACAATATCCATGGATTTCGTTGAAGGATTGCCAACTTCAGGAGGATTTCATTGATCATGGTAGTGGTGGATAGGCTGAGTAAGTATGGCCATTTCATAGGATTGAAACATCCTTTTACAGCGGTGTATGTTGCTTGTAAATTCATTCAAGAAGTGGTTAAGTTACATGGATTCCCAAGTTCCATTGTATCAGATCAAGATCGAATTTTCCTTAGTCATTTTTGGACTGAAAGCTTTAGAATTGTTGGTACCAAGTTGAAGTGGAGCACAGCTTTCCATCCACAAACTGATGGACAAACAGAGGTGTTGAATCGTTGTTTGGAGACTTACTTAAGTTGCTTTGCATCGTCTTCACCGCGAAAATGGTATTCGTTCTTAGCCTGGGCAGAGTATTGGTACAATACATCTTACTATACAGCTTTACATACACTCCTTTTCATGTGGTTTATGGTCGAGAACCACCAGTGCTGCTGCAATATGAAACTGGTTCTACTATTAATTTTGAACTGGAGAGTAATTTGAGAGAACGTGATGAGATTCTCAGACAGTTAAAGGAACAGTTACTGAGAGCACAAACACAGATGAAGAAATATGCTGATCAATCAAGAAGAAATGTGGAGTTTGAAGTTGGACAATGGTATTTCTTAAACTGAGACCTTATAGACAACAATCAGTCACAAGAAGATTGTGTTAGAAATTAGCAGCTAAATTCTATGGACCATTCGAAGTTCTTGAGAGGATTGGAGCAGCTGCTTATAAGTTGAGATTGCCGGCAACGTCCAAAGTGCACCCGGTCTTTCATGTGTCTCAGTTAAAGAAAGTGTTAGGCTCGGAACATGAAGTAATACCATTACCTGAAACACTTTCTTCATCTCAAGAAGTCATCATTGAACCTGAGAATATATTGGAGACTCGTTATAAGAACGAGGGACAGTTGGAAGCGTTGGTTAAATGGAAAAGCCTTCCAAATCATGAGAATACATGGGTCTTGGTACAGGAATTGGCACAACAATTTCCTTCTTACAAGCTTGAGGGCAAGCTTGGTCTTACCAATGGGGGCATTGATAGACCTTGGAGAGTGTACACAAGACGTCAGAAGAAGAATTTGGTGGCTTAAGCGGGAAGAGAGAACGATCGGTTACGAGATGACGTGGAAAAAAAAAGAAGAAGTCAACAAGTCAAAGTTGAATGTATAGATACAGTTTATGATATATAGATACATATATACAATTGTATTGTGGGAATCGTATAAGTAGAGTATGATGGAGTCTGTTGTAGGAGTAGAGAGATCTCAACGATGGTGTAGAGAGGAGAGGCTGGCTCCAGTGAAACTAGATCCAAGTTGTATTCATTGTTGAAGATTAATAAAGGAAGAGTTACCTACTCAGTTCTATCAGATACGCAGAGCTTAACATCCTATCTATGAAGTTCAGAGTCTTAGATGTGAACTATACTTCTCGTATCATAAGATTTGCCAATTCTGATTATATCAGCAATCTTTGTCCTCCAAATCCGTCAAATGCGCCATTCGGTGGAAACGTCCTTCTATTTACACCTAACACCGAGCTGCTAATAATTTATCACGGCTGCCGAGACTTTTCATTCTCAACGCCTGTATACGATCCTACTTATTTCAGAGAGTTTAGTTGTGACGGAAGAAGTTGCTATGTGACAAGAAACCTCTCGTCCCCTTTACTTGATGGGATTAAAGACCTTTTAAATAAACTCATCGTGTTATGCTTAACTCGCGCTAGTATTCCTGCTTCCGAACCAGCATTCAACACACTACAGAAAAATCAGACTTCAGATAATCTGAAGAAAGCTCTTGAAGATGGTTTCAAGCTTGGACTTAACCAAGATTGTTCGATGTGCATGGACTCTGGGGGTGCTGGTGGATATAATCAGACCTCAAGTAGGTTCGTCTGCTATTGTAAAATGGGCCCTTATCACTGTACTTGCAGTTCTGGAAAAAGTAGTCATGGTAAACTATTGTTTTCTCTGAATTTGTTCCTTATTGTAAACTGCTCCATGCTGATAAGTTTTACATGTTCAATGGCTCTACAGGGACTGTCGTTGCAATTCTAATAGGTTAGTTTTTTTTGGCTAGACAGTTTTTGCTCTTTTTAGAAACAAAATGGTAATAAATTTATCGGTTTTTCAATGTTTCCTGGTTCAGGTTTACTAGCTGTTGCCCTTGTGCTCCTCGTCATATTCACATTTTTGTTTCTCCTGAAAAGAAAAACATCAGATGAGTACAAACAGAATCTAAAGGCCTTTATCCCACTGAAACAGTATAGCTACGCGCAAGTTAAAAGAATTATGAAGTCATTTTCAGAAGTGGTTGGGAAAGGAGGATTTGGAACAATCTATAAAGGAAGCCTTTCTGATGGTAGTCTGGTTGCGGTAAATGTCTTGAAAGAATCAAAGGTTAATGGCAGAGACTTCATCAATGAAGTTGCGAGCATGAGTAAAACATCTCATGTCATGGTAGTCTGGTTGCGGTAAAGGTCTTGAAAGAATCAAAGGTTAATGGCGGAGACTTCATCAATGAAGTTGCGAGCATGAGTAAAACATCTCATGTCAACATTGTTTCCTTGCTTGGATTCTGCTCTCAAGGTTCCAAGAGAGCAATTATTTATGAATATTTGGAAAATGGATCTCTTGACCAATTCATCTCGAGAAAGACCTCAATGAATACGGATTGGATGACACTTTATGGGATTGCGTTAGGTGTTGCTCATGGTCTAGAGTACTTACACTATGGATGTAAAACAAGGATTGTGCATTTCGATATTAAACCTCAAAACGTGCTATTAGATCAGAATCTTTGTCCCAAAGTTTCTGACTTCAGACTTGCTAAACTTTGTGAGAAGAAAGAGACCAGTATGTCGATGCTAGATATGAGAGGGACGATAGGGTACATTGCACCAGAGATGATCTCTAGAGTTTATGGGCGCGTGTCTCACAAGTCAGATGTATACAGTTATGGAATGTTAGTTCTTGAAATGATAGGAGCAAGGAACCAATCCTCGACAGAAAATTATGCATCTGACACAAGCTCAATGTACTTTCCAGATTGGGTATATAAAGATCTTGAGAAGGGAGACAATCGGCACGGAATCACCAACGAAGGAGAGATAGCAAAGAAGATGACATTGGTGGGTTTGTGGTATATTCAGTCTTGGCCATCAAATCGACCACCGATGAACAAAGTGGTAGAGATGATGGAAGGAAGTCTTGATGCTCTTCAAGTCCCTCCTAGGCCTGTTTTGCAGCAAATTCTGGCAGCACCTATTCCCGAATCTTCTTGGATTTCAGAGGAAAGTTCAAGGGCCTCCGATATATGCTCCAAAAATTGAAAGTTGGAACTTTAAGTTTGTGAAATGAAAATCCTTTCTTACTATACAGGAAAGATTCGAAAGAGTTATATCTTTAAATCTTATTTTCATAAAAAGTAGAGAACGTGTATCGGTATACAAGAACACAATTGAAAAGTTGCGATATAGTTTTGTGACAGTGACCTAAATAAAAAAGAATATTTGTAAATAGAAACTGTTTAGAGGTGATTGCAAATTGCTTTCATTGAAATCGCTTTCATAATGAAAGAAGAGAAGCAAATAATGATAAGATGGTGTCACTTAAATGCATTACTGTGGCGATGTTCATCACTTTAATGGAAGTTCTGAAAAAGATGTGGTGTTTCTTCTTCATTGTTTTTTGTTTGAACATGAAGTTCTTAGTTTTGTTTTGTAAATAATATTTACAGACTGACCTTTTAAGAATATCTCCACTTTATTCTTACAGACTTGAAGGTTTCAGTTTTCAATATCTAGAGGATGTCAATATCTCGGAGGCACTTGAACTCTCCCCTGAAATCCCAAAAGATTCAGAAAGCGGAAATGTGGGAATTTGCTGCAAAACAGGTCTAGGAGGGACTTCAAGAGCATCAACGTTTCCTTCCATCATCTCTACAACTCTGTTCATCGCTGAGCGATCTGATGGGGAAGACTGAACACACCCCAAACCCACCAATGTCATCTTCTTTGCTATCTCCTCTTCTTCGCTGCTTATTCTTCCACTGTCTTCCCTCTCAAGATCCGCACAGTCTGCCTTCTCAAGATCCTTATAGATCCTTTCTGGAAAGTACATTGAGCTTGCACTCGACGCAGAGTGTTGATCAACTCTTTCTTTCTTCCTTACTCCTAGCATTTCAAAGACCAACATTCCATAGCTGTATACATCAGACTTGTGAGAAACACTTCCATAAACTCTAGAGATCATCTCTGGTGCAATGTATCCTATTGTACCTATTGTATCCATCAATGACAATATGCTCTCTTTCTTCTCGCAGAGTTTAGCAAGTCCGAAATCAGAAACTTTGGGGCATAGATTCTCATCCAACAACATGTTCTGAGGTTTAATGTCGAAATGCACAATCCTTGTTTTGCAGCCATAATGCAAGTACTCTAGACCACGAGCAACTCCTAATGCAATCCCATATAATGCCGTCAAGTCCAAATTCATTGAGATCTTGTCCGAGATGAACCTATCGAGTGACCCATTCCCCAAAAATTCATATATAATTGCTTTTTTTGAACCTTCACAGCAGAATCCAAGCAGTGAAACAATGTTGACATACCCTTTGATGAAATCTTCACCATCATTACCCTTTGATTCTTTCAATACCTTCATCGCAGCCATACCACCATCACAAAGGGTTCCTCTGTAAACAATTCCAAATCCGCCTCTCCCAATTACTTCCGCAAATGACTTTGTCATTTTCTTCACTTGTGCATACGTATAGTGTTTGAGTGGAATAAGAGCCTTCAGTTTCTGTAGTCTCAAATCTTGTGATGTTTTTCTCTTTTGAAAAACTCGGACTTTGAAACAAGGGCACAATAGCATCATGCAAACGATAATAATAACTGTTAATGAACCTAAAGCTGTAGAAACAGGAACAATCTTCTATTAGTAACTTTTTCTAATCAAGGTGGATAAAAAGCATTTTTGAAATATCTCTGGGCTCCAAACTAACCTATGAGAATAGATACGACCACAAATCCTGTAAAAACATTAGAAAAGTAAATTTTGTCATCATAGAACAAAAAAAACAAGGGAAAATTCTAAAAGTGGACCCTTTCACAATTTTTTGTACATGAAGAAGACATATATTTATGGTCAAGCAACTATTTGAAATCGCCGATGATCGAATCCTAAATCAATCGAATGGAACCAAGAGGAAATTCAGTTGTAATTCAATACAGAACTTTGAAGTCTTAGACCAAATAAAATGATCCAATCAATAGTGGGTGAGAGATTAAGGAAGAAATCTTACCAAAATTGCATAAGTCGTTTTATGGCCCATCTTTACAATAGCAGAAAAAGCTATTTGATGTCTGATTATATCCACAAGCACCACCAGAGTAAACACATATCAAACAATCTGATTTTCAACCTCGAAACCCTGTCCAAGAGCCTTCTTTAAATTATCTTGACTTGGACTTCTCTTGGGTGTCTTTAACACTGATCCAGACGCAGGAACACTTACATTTCTTTTGCACAATCCCTTAAATTTGTTTAAAAGACCTCTAAACCCATCAAGTAAAGGAGAGGAGAGGTTTCTCGTCACATAGTAACTTTTTCCACCATCGCAACCAATCTCTCCAACGTAACTACTAGCAGAAATAGCCGATGAACTAAATTGGCAGTCGTAGTATAACTTTAGCAGCTCTGTGTTTGCAGTAATTGGAATGACTGGACGGATGATTTTGATGAGTGGCGCATTCAATGGGTTTTGAGGACAAAAAAGATCGCCGATATAATTTGATATCGCGAGTCTTATGGTAGATGAATAATTCTTCATATCAATGATTCTAAACTTCACCGAGGCAATGTTAAGCTCTGCAAATCCTCCGCTACAGTGGAGTTTGAAGTCGGGTTAGCCACAGTATTCTCTGCCTGGTATCCAAAAAGGATAAGATTTTATTTGGAATGTGTAAGAGAAACTTATCACTAGGTTGATGTTGTGGTACGCAGCTAACTCCTCCAGATGGTGAGGTTACGTTACAGCAAATCTGTGTGGTACTGTTGAAACCACATATTCCACGAGTGGATGAACATTCTTGACAAGGTGTCTCATCGATAACCAGCTTCACCTCAAACCCTTTTCTTAGAGTACCTTCAAAATGGGTCAAATTCAACACTTTCTCATCTGGAACAAAACTCGTTGGAACGTTAACTGTGAAAATATCTTGGCAAGAATACTGATAACGGATAATCAAGTATTTGAGACATTAAAAATGACCTAAAGCAGGACAACTATAACTCGAGCGGTAAGGAAACAGTGAAGCTTCAGTAACGGATGACCGCATGGTTTGGAATGATTCCCGCCCCAGAAGGGGAAACCAGCAGTGATTTTACCACATTGAAACAGAGCTCACACCACCCAAGTCCTTGTTTACTTGTACCACGAGGAACATTATGGAATAAGGAGATGAGGAAGAAAAAGACCACACAATAAGTGGAGAGATAGAACATGATTTTTTGTGATCTTTGTGATACACAATATTTTCACCCAAATAAATCTGCAAGTGCACAGACAATCGCAGTAGTATAAATGGGATCAAATCCACAGAGACCAAGGTTACACTAGGACTTTATGAGATTTGTAAATAAAGCTAAGACAAAAGTATGTGGTTGGTTTTGTAACAGAATTGCAAGTAAATAAAACGGTGTAAAACTTAATAAAGAAAAGCACTAGATCAAAGTATTTCGCCGGTGATTTAGAGATGAAAACTTTAGCAACTATTCAGGATATAATTCAGCACAGGTCCAGAACTCAAACATAAAAATAAGACCGACCCACTCTCGTGGCGCCGATAACTTTATCTAGCAATCTAAATACCTAAACTCTCATTTGGACTTAGAGATGTAGAGAAGCATTAACGAATGGGCTCAATATGTTCACATTCAGCCGTAACATCAACTCTCGTGGCTACGGACTGATTACTCACCAATGTCTTTTCTAGCAACCTAGAGCACTCTCGTGAATAAGTTTAACCTGAAATCATAGACTAAGTGATGAGTTTAACCTAAGCATTAAATTCAACTAGAGGCGAACACAGTATGTATATGGATCCTATTTTTGTTCAGTTTATCATCTCATGAATACCTTTGAAAACCCTAATCTAGTTAATGGACTACTCAAACATGGAAAAAGACAACACAACAATGAAGTAAAAGGAATTCATGAATAATATTGAAAGTAAATAAGGTTCAGAATTCTTCTCAAAACAAAGTAGTGGATGATCTCCAAGTCTTAGAATCAAAAACAAAAGAAGATGAAAACAAAGAGCTAGGCGATGGCGAACAAGGAGGAGAAGGAGAAAATCTCTAAGTAGCTTCGAAATCAGCTCCAAGGTGAGACATGTCTTTTAAGAAAGGCGGGTTGACCTATTTAATCATGCCAAAAATTAGGTCAAATCGGATTTTTTATTTTACTCTGGTGGCAGAGCATATGCTCCAGAAACCGGAGCACATGCTCGCATATAAATTATGCTCTTTTGCTGCGAATCCACTTTTTTTTAATCCAAAAGCTCCAACAGCTCCAGTCCATCAAATCCATGCTCCAAGACTCTCTTCTGACCTGATAAGACTTAAAATGACTCTAAAGACACTAAAAAGGACTAGAAATCATTAGTAAATATGGGCCAAAATCATCATATATCACTCTGAACAGAGAGGAAAGAAAAATAGAGAGATCGATAAGGAGAAAATGGTAATGGTGAAGGACCTAGTCAAAGAAGAATAAGTAACTGATACAGAGAGACTTGGAGTTGAAGGCTTGTTATCATGTCTTTATTAGTTGACCCCAAAAAAATAAAATTGAGATAGAAAGAGATTGATAATTAATTTTTCCTCTTTTTTCCCAAAACAACTTGGAAATGTACGATACTATCTCTTATCTCGTAAATGTGTGTCTTCATCCTTTAGATGATAAAAGAGTGTTTAGGAGACTGGAAAAGTCAATTTGATCAACTTCTCACCACTACTGTAAACGACTTAGGTTGAACAAGATAAATGTAAACTAGTTTCTCTTCAAACTAAATATATATGTTTGAACAAGAGCATGAATTATCTGTTTAGCAATAATGACTTAGCAAATAGAATGTAATCGAACTACAACAGGTCAAAAAGAAAAATTTTAGTAGATAAATTTGTGAGAGAAGTCACAAAAAAGAAAGCCAAAAGTCCTTTTAATATCTTTTTACAAAAACAGTAATTGGGTCATCAAGACTTAAAGAAAACATTCTTGAGTAGGACCCCATTAATAAGATAAGATTTTTGGCAATTTGAGTAAAGGTGCTTTGATACCATTTTAATTATTGATATGTAACAGAATACTTGATTCAAACCGCGGGTCTAATAGAAATTTGTAGTTTTTTTTTTATTTTATAAATATTTGTATTTTTCGTATTATTTTAACTTCCTATTTTTTTCTTTATTCTTTATAATTATTTTTATGTTGTTCGTTTAATATATATTTATAAAAAAAATTTCTTTACAGTTTATTAACATTGTTTCAACACCGAATTTTAGAGTTTTCTATGTAGCAATGGCAAATTTTTGTTGTTTGATTGAAACATGTGTTTCCAAACCCGATCAAGACCCGTGGTTAGACCGGTAAACCCGGTGACCCAATCACTATACCGGTCCGGATTTATTACTAAAATCCGTAAATTATAAATCTAGAAATCCAGAAAACCCCGGTAAAACCCAAAAAATCCGGCAAAATCAGCAATCTTGAACCGGTCATGTATAAAATACTAATTAAACTTTTTAAAATTTTCTTTTTATTATATATAATAATTTAGATAAAGTATGGTATTTATGATTTTTAGATTTTGTTAAAGATTTCACTATGTTGTTTGAAAAAAATAAACAGAATAGTGATGACAATAACCAATATTAGTTGATATGATACATTATTAATTTATTCCAGCATTAACAGTTATATTTATAAACATTAAAGAAACAAAAAAAAAAGTTAAAATTACACGAACAAAATAAAAATATTTATAAACAGCAAAATACTGCGGGTTCGAATCTAGTATTTCAATAAAAGAGCATCTCGATTCTCCGATTATCACAAATCCAATACATTTTTAGGGATACCAAAAAACCAATCGAAACAAAAAATTCAATAGAAAATTTTCTTTAAGGCCTGGTGACAACATCAGCTCCTTGTTCAAAAAGGAGAGGAATACGGTTTGCAAAGCGAAAAATGTGAAAGGAACGGACTATAAGTGAATTACCACTTACTGTGATGGATTCAGGTTAAACGGCGGCTCTTACTGATCAGAACTACCCTTCTCACCAAAACTTATCCTTCAAAACTCCATCAGGTCCGAAACACATGGAGAAAGAATCAGCAACCAGACCTTCCCTCGCCAAAACACTACACTTGGAAATTATAGAGGTTTGACGGATATTGGCAAATGAAAAACCTAATCAAGAAAAGGATTAACAAGTGAAGAATTGAATGATTTTGTAGCTTCTCTAAATCGAAAGAGAAGACTAGAAAAAGATTAGGGATTATAAGAAAGGGATTAGGGATTTGGCAAGTGTTTAATCGTAAAGAATGATGTTTATTAATTATTTATTTATTTATTAAATTAAGATTAAATAAATGCTAAATGTTGAATGTTATTTAGATGCAATGATAAAACTAGTCTTTTGAAATAGTGTTTGGATATAGAGAATATAGTACTTCTTTTTTAATAGTGTAGTAGAAGATTTTAAAATGTTCATTAGCTTAAACAAGATAGTAAGTGTTCTTAAATACAAACAACTAAACCGGTCAAAATTATACACCGAATATAACCAAGTCAAATAACCAAATGAAATAAAACCAAAGTGTAAACGGACACACATAGAAACTCCAATAGTTTGACTAATCACACAAGATACATTATAAACAGAGAGGAGATGAGAACAAGGGTTGATCACATCACATAAGTAGAAGAGAGGCAAAAAAAGAAGAGAAGAAAAGATACAGTGAGTCGGGTTTGTCCGCTAGGTTCTTGTGCATTAGGTGATGGGGTTACTGGGGTTGAGGTTGGGGTTTTTTCTATAACCGGTGGTAGTGGTGGCTCAGTGACATCATCATCTGTGAAAATCATACTTGGAGCTTTGGCTGGTGGTATGGCCTGAGGGCTCATAAGGCGTAAGAGATATCCGGGTTGAAAAGGGACCATGTAAGGTGGAGTTACTTTCCTGCCCAAACATCGATTCCCTGAAGAGAAAAAAAAGTTAGGCACTGATGTTAACAATTTTGTGTTGTGAGACCTTTTTGGTGCAAATTTTTAACCACTTACTTTTGTATCTTGCAGCTGTGAAAGGGAATTCGGTGATGGTTCCGTTTATACGGGCTCCAGTGATGTATGAGTTTATCTCAACAGTTGCATCCGATAAGAAGTCAAATGCCTGAAAGACAAACTCATTCCGAAACGGTTCTACATAAACTGGGAGCTGAGACTTCTGCAGCCTCTCCACAACATTGGTTTGCCCAGTGAGGAAATATTCATTTAAAGGAAAGACTGAGTATTTTCCAATGACAACAGCGTTAGCGAACTTCTTTATGTCTTCGATAGCAGAATCATGAATATCACCAATTGTTTCTTCAATCTTGTAGACAGTCTCATACTGGCTCTCTTTCTTGAAGTCAACTAGAACGGAGCTATTCGTAGACTGAATCATGACCTTCGTTGTGCTTGTTTCATTGTAGAAACTAGTTTCCGTGAGTGTATCAAGAACCACTTTAACCACGTCGAGCCCTTGCTTCTCTCTGAGGTATACTGCATTCTGAAGGACACAAGAAAACGTAGACTAAGAAGATATCATGGTCCGGTTGGTAAAATCTCAAGAATAAAAAGTACACGAGAACTCACCTCTACACTGATCAAAAATACCAGAGAGAGAAGCGGAGTTCTTTGCCAAGTTTAGGAATTCAGAAAGAGACATAAGTTTCCCTGAATTTCTCTTTTTCGGATTCCTAAACATAGTACTGACGGGGTTTGAAATAGCAGCTGCACAAAAAGATGGGAGAATAGTTATTGTAACTCTCAAGTTATATAATCTCTAAAGTGCCCAGTAAGTTTAACCACAGCTACTAGAATCTAAAATTATTAAAAAAACTGATCTTTTGCATCCATATGTAACCTTTTTAAGTTTAGTATTACTAGAAAAAAAGGCTCTCTGATTAGTGTGCAAACACAGACTATTTGTCTGAAACAATTGGAAAATTAGAAGGGAAACTTACGAGTCAAGCTCTGGATCTCAGGCCATGTGAGACTAATAGTATATATTCCACTAACTGAGCTAATCTCAGGAACAATTGTTGAACGGTTTCTGAGGGGAGATTGGATGACCGTTGTGCTGTTCCCAAGATCTATCGAACTTGAGCAAAAGGGTATACCATCACTAGACATTTGGACTGAGCAATCGATAACATCGGCACCATCTTTGATTGTCTTCTCATATGCCAAGTTTGTACATCCAGGATAATCCCCACTCGCACCATTTTTTGATATAACAAGAAAATCCACTGAGGTAGAACCATTTGATAGAAAAAGCAATTATAGGTTCCTTTTTTCTATTATTAAGAACAGAAAAAAAAACTTAAAAGTAATATAACTCTCATTACCTTGTTTTGTAGCATTTCTGCCAATGTGGGAGAAGCAGTCTGAGGAAAATATGAAAAGGAAATGTTTAATGTTGAGTAATTCCAGTAATGTCTATAGAAGAGATTTTACTTACCAACGGATGCAGATGCAGTTATGGGAAAATCAGAGAGAAAACCATCGACAGAGAAATTGCCATTGTTCACAAAGGAAAGATACTCAGACACTGGATTGAAACTATAGTCATATGCAATATCCACATCATTTGCGAAACCTGACACGTACACTGCTAAACCTGCTTTGTGAGCATCTTGAACTAAGGTTGTATGAGGAAGCAAGTACTGCTTGTCGTCGAGTGGCAATATGTAAGACTTTGGAACAAGAATCCCGGAAGCAAATGTCTTGACAAAAGTTAGGTTACTCAAGATAGAACCGTAGGTTTGGTTTGTTGTAGGCTCGAAGTCTTCTTTCATAAGAAACCGGAACACAAAACTCGGTCCATTACGCCCGAAACTGCCAGTAATTTTCGTAAAGAAATTCACTTCAGGGGAAGAGATGAAGTCAATCGAAACAGTTCTTGAAGCTGATAACAGAAAACTGGTCATATTCAGATTCTGCTGCGTGTAGAACGCATCATGCTGAACGTTTAACCAAAAACCTTCTGGTTTCATCAGTGTGCTTACATTTTGAATCGTTAAAATTGCATATTCACCATCAAAGTTTCCTGATCGTGAATATATTCCTTGGATCACTAAGGTGAAAAGAAAAAAAAACCTTGTGAGAAGTTACAAGAAAAAACCTAAAAATCTTTTCTGTATAACACTTTACAAAAGCACTAACTGAATCATAAACACTTACAAGAAACATTATTGAGATCTTTCAAGGAGAAATCAATGGTGAACCAACCCTCTGTAGAGACTCCATTAACCGGGTAATTAGATTTTTGGAGATTTTTGTAAACAATGTCAATAGTTGAACTATTGCTCAATTTTAAATCAGGGACGCAAATCCCAACTCCATCTTTGGTAAGCTGAACATCACACCATAGAACAGTACCGGCTCCACTTGTCAAAATTGCGAACTTGTAAGCATTGAAACTCGAATCTGGAAACAATCCAGAAAACCCACCACGGGCAATCACACGAGGAGCTTTACCTGGAAATATATAAATCAAAAGTAATTCCAAGTTATTAATTACCCTTATTCTAATACAAGAAACAAAAGTATTTATGCTCCCCACAATCCGAAGTAATTATTGAACTTTAATATTTTGTAACTGCCCTTTATTGACTTCAATCCCCCAAACCAAAAACAACTTTCCATACCTGTTATTCTTAAAATAATTCCCCAAATGGAGAAATCAAAGTGAAGTTACTTCTACTACACATCTGGATAAATAAAGCACGACTCCTAGTACTACTACTTAATGTCTCTCTTGTTTTCACTTATTTTCTTCGAAACCATACGCAACAAAAAAAAAAAAAAAAAAAAAAAAAAAAAGAAAAGGAGAAAGTGAGAAGACTCTCACCACTGAGCGTCTGCCACCGACTAGTAGATCTTTGAGCATCAATTTGAGCAGCAAAAAGCTGAATCAGAACAACACCACATAATAAAACCGTTGAAGATCGAACCAATAGCATTTTCGTATCACCTAGCCGAGAATTCATTGGTAACTTATATAAATAAGCTACGTACACCCCATAGATTTTTCGTTTAATCAAAACTATGTGCAAGTTTTATTTTTTTTAATGCATAAGCATTGAACAGTTCAATGTGAACTCATAGTGGAGAAATACAGAGAGACAGAGACTCAATAGAGACATTTACGTGATATATAGTTTTCTGGGTTAGAAAAAACTTATCGAAGACTTTCAGAGCAATTAACAAAGCCATTTGATTAAAGAAGCTCCACTATTCTACCTTGACTTGGTATCTCTCTCTAATTTGTTTCCTCTGAACACAATACACACAGTCATAGATCTCAAACAAACCATGTACTATCCCCCTCAGTTTTTGTGTTATTTTGCTCCTCCTCTTCTCCTTATTTTACCATCTTCCTTTAAACAAATATTTTGATATATCTCTAAATCAACTTAATCCTTATACAACAGCATTTTTAATATTTTTCGTTTGGGTTTCACGGACTTCACTTCGTAAATGACCTTTCATAGCCCATAATCAATGTTGTTAAAACCGGACCAAACACCGACTCAACAAAGTTACTTGATAGCTGGTCGGACAGGTTTAACCGGTCTCACCGGGTTTTGAATTTTTTTTTTAATTATATATATATATATATATCAAGATTAAATTAAATAAAAATAGATAACATAAAACTGAAAACAATATAATACATATTTCAAAAAAATCTCTCACAATAAAATAAAATAAAAATAACATAAATTCATATATTTAATCATTCAAATATATAGAAAATGAATATAAAAAATTAACTTGGGTTTACTCTTCAAAATACAACATGAAATAAATAACATCTAATATATCAAAATATGTTGATCACAAAATAGTTATAATGAAAGAAAAAATAAATACAAATATTAAGATTTTATTTCATATAAAATAATTAAAAAAAAACTGATTTAAATGGTTTTTAATGAAATTAAGAAATAAAATAGAAAACTCTATGAAGAAAAACATCTTTAAAATAAATTTAATTCATCAATTTAATTTTGACTCAAAAACTCTTATTAATTAATTAAAAAAAAAGTAAGACTAAAATTTTTGTAAACCAAGTTTTAGTATTGATCCGGATCACCGGTTTTGGCGGTTATGGGCGGTTTTGCCGGTTTTACTCAAATCATGTTTATAGCTAGCCCAGATTCGATCCGGTCTGGTTTAAAAAACATTTCCCATAATACTTGATCCGTAAGATACATATCTTGCTTCTCTAACATTCTCCCAAACGTGGGACGCGGAAAGCAAACTATGCGGTTACCAAGCGGAACAGGTATGCGTGGATAACATGCCGAAGACGGAAAAAAATAAGTCAACAGACTCCACCTGATATGGCTAGATGATAACCACACAAATTTGTGCAAGTTTTATTTTTTAACGCATAAGCATTGAACAGTTCAATGTGAACTCATAGCGGAGAAATACAGAGAGACAGAGACTCAATAGCTTGTTTAGTTGTTTTCAGTCTTAGAAACGTTTAGCTGAAATATCGTTTTCTGGTTCAATAGAGACATTTAAGTGATATATAGTTTTCTGGCTTAGAAAAAACTTATCGAAGACTTTCAGAGCAATTAACAAAGCCATTTGATTAAAGAAGCTCCACTATTCCACCTTGACTTGTTATCTCTCTCTTTGTTTCCTCTGAACACAATACACACATTCATAGATCTCAAAGAAATCATGTACTATCCCCTCAGTTTTTGTTTGATTTTGCTCCTCCTCTTCTCCTTATTTTACCATCTTCCTTTAAACAAATATTTTGATATATCTCTAAATCAACTTAATCCTTATACAATAGGATTCTATAATATTTTCCGCTTGGCCTTCACGGACAGCACTTCATAAATGACCTTTCATAGCCCATAATCAATGTTGTTAAAACTAGACCGGACACCGACTCAACAAAGTTACTTGATAGCTGGTCGGACTAGTTTAACCAGTCTCACCGGATTTTGAAATTTATATTTTTAATTATATATATATATATATATATATATATCATAGATAACATAAAACTGAAAAAAATATAATATATATTTAAAACAAAAACTGTATTAACTAGTTTAACTCCACAAAGGTCTAATTGCGATAGAAATCTGTATTAACTAGTTTAACAAAAAAACAATTAAACAAAAAAAGTCCTTCCGGAATACATATGACATTTTTGCATAATTATATAGCTACTTTCGTGGTTTGATAGGTGCCATGTAGACTTCTTGGATCATCCTTCTGTGTAAACAGAGATATCCTCTGAAAATATTGAAGATTTTTGTACAGACAGTGCGGGAATTTGAAAAACAGGCCTAGGAGGGACTTCAAGAGCATCCAAGCTTCCTTCCATCATCTCTACAACTCTGTTCATCGGTGGGCGGTCTGGTGGAGAAGGCTGAATACACCACAAACCGACCAATGTCATCTTCTTCAATGTTGATTCCATCCTCAATATGCCCTCCAGACTTGCCTAATTCAAGATCCCTATATATCCAGTCAGGAAAGTACATAGAACTTGTGTTAGAAGTAGAGGCTTGATTAGCTTTCTCTTTGTTCCTTGCACCAATCATCTCAAGAACCAACATTCCATAGCTATACACATCTGACTTATGTGACACATTCCCATAAAATCTGGAAATCATCACCGGTGCAATGTACCCTACTGTACCTATTGTGTCCAGCAAAGACAAGATGCTCTCTTTTTTTCTCACAGAGCTTAGCTAGGCCAAAGTCCGAAACTTTGGGACAAAAATTGTCATCTAAGAGTACATTTTGTGGCTTAATGTCGACATGTACAATCCTTGTTTTGCAGCCATGGTGCAAATTTTCTAGACCACGAGCAACTCCTAGGGCAATTCTATATAGTGTCGTCCAATCCATATTCACCGAGGTCTTGCCTGAGATGAGCTTATCAAGCAATCCATTTTCCAAAAACTCATATATAATTGCCCTTTTGGAACTTTCAGAGCAAAAACCAAGCAATGAAACAATATTGAGATGAGAAGTTCTGCTCATGCTCGCAACTTCATTGATGAAGTCTTCACCATTACCCTTTGAGTCTTTCAAGACCTTCACCGCAACCATGCGGCCATCACCAAGTGTTCCACGATAAACAATTCCAAATCCGCCTGTGCCAACCACTTCCGCAAATGACTGTAATTCTCTTCACTTGTGCATAAGTATAGTGCTCAAGTGGAATAAGAGCCATCAAATTCTGATATTTTAGTAGTATTTTTCTTTTCTGGAGAAAACGGAAAAACAATGTTACTAAAACCAGGAACATTGAAAAAAGACCTAAAGCAGGACATTTATAACTCGAGCGGTAAGAAAGCGTAGGATCACAGTGGTATAAAACAGTGAGGCTCTTGTAGGTTGGGGAAACCTCAAAGATTTCAGGAGGCAAGGTTGTGGTATTGAAGGTAGCAGAGCAAAAAGAACCTAAAAGGTCTGTTCTGGCAAGCGTAAGAGTTTTTGATGTTTGATCTATCTGTAGAACATAGAACTCTTGATTAGAGATAAATGGAGAAGTGATGTTATTGTTGCAGTGAAGCTCCAGAAATGGATGACCGCAAAGTTTGGGACGATTCCCACCCCAAAAGGGAAAGCCAGCAGTGATGTTCCCACACTGAAACAGAGTCTCACACCATCCAAGTCCTTGTTTACTTGAAGCACATGGAAGATAGTAGAATAAGGAGAAAAGGAAGAACACGGTCGAACTAGAACTTAGGGGATAATACATGATTTGTTTGATCTATAAACAATTTTTTCTTGGTTCGGTTTGTGTTAATAGGAGCAGAGCAAGTGATTTAATTAGTGAGAGAGAGCAAGAAGCATAAAGACCAAGTCAAGGTGGAATAGTGGACATATACATTATTATACACAATAAAGACTAAATCTTTTTAAATTAATTTACTTTGGAAGACTTAATCTTTTCTAGAGTCAATGAAATGAATAATCATGGATAGTTGGATAATTAGTTTTTAGGTAGTGATAATTTAAAATTTAATTCTCTCTCATCAACAAATCAAAAATGCCTACTTTATCCCTAAGTCTACCTAGAAGGCTACTTATCCAGAAAGCTACTAATCTCATAGATACCTCATACCTCTAAGCTTTTGAGATCGCCATCAATTGAATGTATGAGAATGGTTATTATCAAGTTAATATCTTAGATATTATTATCATGTTAATATATTTGCTACACTGCTAAATAATATACCAGTCACTATGTTTATTACTGACATATATATATATATAAGAGGAGACAAATACATAATCAAATACTCTAATATTTAAATAATATATTATGATATCTTTTTCCTTAGCAGGCAAATATAGTTTGATTAATCTAATTTAGTATTATATTTAAACTCTCTCATCTAAAGTATGACCATCACGAAGATTTTATTTTCACAAACTTGAGGATTCTGTGGAGCAAATCAGTATCTCGGAGGTGCTTGAATTCTCTTCTGAAATCCCAAAAGATTCGGAAAGCGGTGCAGCTGAAACTTGCTGCAATACAGGCCTCGGAGGCATTTCAAGAGCTTCAAGGCTTCCTTCCATCATCTCTACCACTCTGTTCATCGAGGGGCGGTTTGATGGAGAAGACTGAATACACCACAAACCCACCAATGTCATCTTCTTTGCTATCTCCTCTTCTTCGCTCCTGATTCCATTCTCGATATAGTTTCCACCATCTCCATTTTCAAGATCTTTATAGATCCATTCTGGAAAATACATTGAGCTTGGGTTCGATTCAGAGTTTTGATCAACTTTTTCTTTCTTCCTCGCACCTATCATTTCAAGGACTAACATTCCATAGCTATAGACATCGGACTTGTGAGAAATACTCCCATAAACTCGAGAGATCATCTCTGGTGCAATGTATCCTATTGTACCTCTTGTGTCCAACAATGATATGATGCTCTCCTTCTTCTCGCAAAGTTTAGCAAGTCCGAAATCAGAAACTTTGGGACAAAGATTATCATCTAACAGCACATTCTGAGGTTTAATGTCGAAATGCACGATCCTTGTTTTGCAGCCATAATGCAAGTACTCCAGACCACGGGCAACTCCTAGCGCGATCCCATACAGTGTCGCCTGATAAGCCATTAAGAGCTTATATCAAGAAGAAGAAGAAGAATGACGTGGCAGCAGAAAATGACGAGCTGGAATGAGAGTAAGTAAGGATGCTGAGGTGGAGGTCAGCTAAAGAAGACTGAAGAGAGTATACGAAAATAGATATATTGTAATTCGTTTTAAAATAGTTTCTCATCCTTTTATGAATTGGATCTTTGGGAAGTTTGTTAGAGTTCTTTCTCTGCAACCTTAGGCGATTCATCAAGAGAGTGTTCTTGAGTTTCGATGGGATTCATCATAGTTGTTGATTTTCAGCTGTGATTGATTTGTCATCTCTGTTGAGTGAAATAAAATTCACTATTTCTCTTAACAATTGGTGCGGTGAGCATCGCGATTCATAGCGACGACGGAGATGGAAAATTCAGAGCAGATTACGGCAGAATTACAAGGATCGGTGGAAGAATTAACCGCCAAGTTGAGATATTACGGCGGATGGAAGAGGTTAACGGAATCAAACACAGGGCGTGTCAAATCGAAAGTGTTGCGAATCGAAGATCGCCTAACAAAGGTGGATCGGAGAATCGAAACGATAGATAATCTGAATTCGATTACTAATATCCTAGCTCGATAGAAGCTAATCAGTTCATGACGCAACGTCCGGGGAAGACGATCGATGCTGGTCCTTCACATCAGGTACAATCTGAAACTCCTATAGATGATCGATCAGTAGATCCTGGTGAAACAACGTTAGGTTATCGGGGAATTCACAATGTGTTAGAAAATCGAGATGGAATGTTGAAGAAAATTGAGCTTCCGCCTTGTGATGGATTACGTCCTTATGGTTGGATTACACAAGCTGAACGATTCTTTCGTTTGGGGAAGTATAGTGATGTGGATAAGTTGGATTTGATGTCAGTAAGCTTACAAGGTCCAGTTCTCAATTGGTTTAATCGAGAGATTCAGCGAGAAGAGTTTAAAGATTGGTCTCAGTTTAAGCGACGACTGATTGCGAGATTTAATCAAAAGCTTGAAGAGAATCCAGCAAAACGATTATTCAGTTTGAAACAAACAGGTCCTATTGCAGAGTATGTGAATGAGTTTGAGGAACTTTCTGCGATAGTTACAGGGATCGATGAAGCTAACCTTGAACATATTTTCTACTTGGGATAAAAAGAAGAAATGCAAGTGGTTATAAAGAAAAAAGAGCCTCACGGATCGACAGAGCATTTTAACTCTGTAATGAGGATGGCTGATAGTGCTTTTTGTAGTTCTGTAGCAGCAGCATCTGGTCATTTTACTCCTCGCAGAACTACCTATATACCGTTAAAGTCTTCCACTAATTACAATGCTTCAAGATCGTGGTCACAGCCATCTAGTCATGAAAATTCCAGGGATACTAATAAGTATTTTGGGTCGCAGAATGATAAAACAACTCAGCACAATCAGGAGAACCAAAACTTGAAATCTACTAATTCTAGTTGGGGTGAAAAAAGGTTTCACAGGCTGAATTTGAGGAAGTAAGGAGGCTAGGTCTGTGTTATAAATGCAAAGGAAAGTGGTCTAAAAATCACAAGTGTCAACAAAGGGTTTACAAGTGATGACAGTGATTAATGGGGAGGAAGTTGAGATTTTAGAAGAAGAATGGATTGATACCTTCAAGATGAAAATGGCAGAGTGACAGTAATTAGTAGAATTGTCAATATTGTCTTATTTGGGAGTTGACTCGCCAAGTACTACAAAAATGGGGGGAACAATTGGAAAAACTAAGGTTGTCATAATGTTAGATAGTGGTGCCACACACAACTTTGTGGATCCGGCCATCATAGCTAAGGCAGAGTAGCAACCATTAGCTAACACCAGTATGAGAGTGTTTAGGAACTGGCATTACAGTTCATGGATCTGGAGTGTGTCCAAAAGTTCCTTTTACAATTCAAGAACATCAATCAACAGCAGACTTCATTGTATTGGAGTTAGGCAATGTTGATATCATTTTGGGAGTGCAGTGGTTGAGAACATTAGGGAAGTGTGCGATGAATTGGGAGACTCATGAGCTGTCATTCAATCATGGAGGAGCGATTGTGAACCTCATTGGAGATCCTACTTTACACAGCACCAGAATTTCCTTAAGAACTCTCCGTTATTCACCTGATGTGCAATCGAATTGAGTAATACTGAACCATTGGAGGAGATTCAACAGATTAATGCATCAGTGGAACTATTATTGGGTAGGCATTTGAATGTTTTTGCAGAGCCGACTCAGCTCCCACCTAAACGAGGTTTTGAACATGCCATTAATTTAGTGGCTGGAGCTGGCCCAATAAATGTTCGTCCTTATAGGTATCCTCATGCATATAAGGAGGAAATGGAGAAATTAGTAACAAAGATGTTGACAGATGGTATCATTAGACCGAGTAAAAGTCCTTATTCAAGTCCTGTTTTGCTGGTCAAGAAAAAAGATAACATGGAGATGTAGTGTTGATTATAGAGCTCTAAACAAGATCACAATCCCAGATAAGTTCCCAATACCTATGATTGACCAGTTGTTGGATGAATTGCATGGTGCCAAGTTGTTTTCAAAGTTGGATTTAAGAGCTGGATATCATCAAATACGCATGGAAGATAGAGATATAGAGAAGACGCATTTCGATCTACTAATGGCCATTATGAATTTTTGGTTATGCCATTTGGTCTAAGCAATGCGCCTGCAACGCTTCAATCACTTATGAATGAGTTATTCAGACCATTTTTGGGAAGATTTGTGTTAGTATTCTTCGATGACATATTGGTCTTCGGCTCTTACTATGGAGGAACATATTCAAGATTTAGCTCAAGTGTTGAATGTCTTTGTGGTTCAACAATTGTTTGCAAATAAGAAGAAGTGTCTGTTTGGCCAGACTCATGTAGAATATTTAGGCCATGTGATATCCAGTGAAGGGGTTGCTACAGATCCGGCAAAGACAAAAGCCATGAAACTATGGCCAGTCCCAAAAACAGTTAAAGAACTTCGAAGTTTTTTGGGACTAACTGGTTACTATAGGCGTTTTGTAAAAGGATATGGCTCTATTGCTCGACCATTAACAGAGTTACTTAAAAAAGATCAGTTCGAATGGACTAATAAGACTCAGGGAGCTTTTGAGCAACTAAAAGAAACAATGATGACTGCACCGGTATTGGCTTTACCAGACTTTACACAGCCATTTATAGTAGAATCTGATGCGTCTGGTTATGGAGTGGGAGCTGTATTGATGCAGAGTAATCAACCCATTGCATATTTTAGTTCTGGTCTCTCGGATAGGGAACAAATCAAACCCATTTATGAAAGGGAGCTTATGGCCATTGTCTTAGCTATTCAAAAGTGGAGGCATTACTTGATTGGACGAAATTTGTGGTACATACAGATCAAAAGAGCCTCAAATTTTTATCGGAACAGAGGGATGTATCAATGGACTATCAACGTTGGCTTTCTAAACTGTTGGGATACGATTTTGATATCATTTACAAGCCTGGGGTTGATAATAAAGTTGCAGATGGATTATCCGAATCATTGCTGAACCTATAATTACAAGTTCTGCGATGTTTTTAGCTTTGACAAGTACCTACAAGCTTACAACTACAAGATATATTGGCGGAGACTGACAATGATGATGAGTTAAGTGCTTTGAAACAGCAAGTTTTATCAAACCAGAGTGCACCGTTGGATTTAACAAGAGTGAATGGGCGTTGTTGCACAAAGGAGGCTGATGTTATCTCGAAAATCAAAACATATTCCAACAATATTACAAGTTTATCATGATGAGTTAATTGGAGGACATTCAGAGAGTTCTTAAGACACTGCCTTGGGTACAACAGGTTTTCTTTTGGAAAAAAATGAATGTTGATGTTCAAGTATGTAGCTGAGTGTAGTGTTTGTCGAAACACAAGTATTCAACTCTATCACCAGAAGGTTTACTTCAGCCTTTACCAATTCCTTCACAGATTTGGGAGGATCTTTCAATGGATTTTATAGAAGGATTGCCATTATCAAGGGGAGTTAATGTGATTATGGTGGTGGTGGATCGTTTGAGTAAGTATGCTCATTTCATAGGTCTCAAACATCCTTATACAAAAAGATGTTGCAGATAAATTTGTCCAAGAAGTTGTTAAGCTCCATGGATTTCTGCTTCTATTATTTCAGATAGAGACAAAATATTTTTGAGTTCATTCTGGAGGGAGTTATTCAAACAATGGGACAAAACTCAAATATAGTACATCTTACCATCCACAAACGGATGGGCAGATCAAGTATTAAATCGGTGTTTGGAAACTTATCTCGATGTTTTTCTTCTTCTCATCCAAAGTCGTGGGCTCTGTTTTTAGTTTGGAGGCTGAGCTTTGGTTTAACACCAACTATCATACATCTTTAGGGACAACACCCTTTCATATCGTGTATGGCAGAGCTCCTCCAAGTTTGTTGAAGTTTGAGGAGGGTTCAACAACAAATTTTGAGTTGGAGACAATGCTCAAGCAGAGGGATTCAATGCTGGTTCAGATCAAGAATCATCTTATTCTAGCTCAAGATAGAATGAAAAATAATGCTGATAAAAAACGCAGAGGTTGGTGTTTAATGTTGGGGATAAGGTGTTTTTGAAGCTACGCCCTTATAGACAGCAAACAGATCGAGACGTATGTGTCGAGAAGTTGGCTGCACGTTATTATGGACCCTTTGAAGTGATTGATCGTGTGGGAGCTGTCGCTATAGACTAAAATTGCCTTCACTCTCAAAGATTCATAATGTCTTTCATGTCTCTCGATTAAAACCAGTTCCGGGGCAGAATCATATCATTACAGAATTACCAGCTACATTGTCATCCCAAGATGAGCTGGTCATTGAACCAGAACATATGTTGGATACTCGTTATGACAAGGATGGTCATTTGGAAGCATTGATCAAATGGACTGGTCTACCGGATCATGAGCGATCTTGGGAGAAAGTGACAACCTTGATTCATCAGTTTCCACATCTGAAGCTTGAGGACAAGCGTCGCCCGAGCGAAACGGGTATTGATAAGCCATTAAGAGCTTATATCAAGAAGAAGAAGAAGAATGACGTGGCAGCAGAAAATGACGAGCTGGAATGAGAGTAAGTAAGGATGCTGAGGTGGAGGTCAGCTAAAGAAGACTGAAGAGAGTATACGAAAATAGATATATTGTAATTCGTTTTAAAATAGTTTCTCATCCTTTTATGAATTGGATCTTTGGGAAGTTTGTTAGAGTTCTTTCTCTGCAACCTTAGGCGATTCATCAAGAGAGTGTTCTTGAGTTTCGATTGGATTAATCATAGTGTTGATTTTCAGCTGTGATTGATTTGTAATCTCTGTTGAGTGAAATAAAATTCGACTATTTCTCTTAACAATGCCATGTCCAAACTCATTGAGGTCTTGTCCGAGATGAATTTATCGAGTGACCCATTCCCCAAAAATTCATATATAATAGCTTGTTTTGAACCTTCACAGCAGAATCCAAGCAGTGAAACAATGTTGACATGAGATGTTTGACTCATGCTGGCAACTTCATTGATGAAGTCTGCACTATCATTACCCTTTGATTCTTTCAATACCTTCACCGCAACCATACTGCCATCACAAAGGGTTTCTTTGTAAACAATTCCAAATCCGCCTCTCCCAATCACTTCCACAAAAGACTTTGTAATTTTCTTCACTTGTGCATAAGTATAGTGTTTGAGTGGAATAAGGGCCTTCAGTTTCTCTCTTCTAAGATTATCTGATGTTTTTCTCTTTCGGAAAATTTGGACTCCGAAACAAGGGCACAATAGCACCAAGAAAGCGATAAAACCGGCTAGTGAACAAGAACCTATAAAAACAGAGAAAAGGTTCGGTTACTACCTTTTTTTTTTAATTTAGGAAGATCAAAAACAGGTTTTATTATCTTGAGAAGCAAATTAACCTATGAGAATGAGGATGAGAACACTCCCTGTAGAACAATTAAAATAAGTAAAATTTGTCAGCATAGAACCAAAGTTTATCTCAAAACAGAAAAACATTACTGAAAACTTAATTAAGAGAGACAATGTTTTAAGGAAGAAGAAAAAGTCCGTCCAAGAAAGGTAAAGAACCTATTTAGACTCCGAATATAGGATCCTGCATCAATCAAATGACACCAAAATAATTTAGTTGGAATTGAAGACAGAACTATAGCAGACAAAGCTACTTGATGTCTTATTATGTGTACCAAAGAAATCTTACTATCATGTCTTCGGCATGAATTGTTATGCAGCCCATATTTACAACAGCACACAAAGCTACTTGAGGTCTTATTATACCCACAAGCACCACCAGAGCTAGTGCATGTCGAACAATCCGAGTTATCAAGCTCGAAACCCTGTTCAAGTGCCTTCTTTAAATTATCTGGATTTGGATATCTCTGCAGTGTGTCTAACGCCGGTCCAAACGCAGGAACGCTGGCATTTCTTTTGCACATTACCCTGAAGTTGTTTAAAAGGCCTCTTAACCCTTTTAGTGAAGGAGAGGAGAGGTTTCTCATCACATAGTAACTTGTTCCACCATCGCAACCAAGTTCTCCAACATAGCTAGTAGCAGAAATAGTCGACGATTTGAATTGGCAGTCGTAATATAAAGTTAGCAGCTCTGTGCCATAAGAGAATTGAAGGACGCTTTCGATGAGTGGCGCATTTACTGGGTTTGAGGGACAAAGATCGCCGATATAATCTGATCTAGCAAGTCTTAAATAAGGTAAATAGTTCCTATTATTCGCTTCTAATTATAAATTTAACGGAGGCGATGTTAAGCTCTGCAAATCCTCCACTACAGTCGAGCTTGAAGTCAGGGTGGCCACAGTCTTCTCTGCCAGGAATCCACAAGGGGTAAGACAGATCTCTCTGACTGGCACAGCTAAACGTTTTACTGCAGCGTCTATAAAGTTCACCAGCTGAAAATATATATATATATATATATATATATATTAAAGAGCATCATATGATTGGTTAGGACAAAGATTTTGTCAGGGAAGGAGACAGATTGATCATGGTCAGATTGATCATGGTATTCTCCTCTTGTTCATGGCCGGTCCAATGAAAATGCTGGTTTGAATTAAAAAAAAAATGGTCTCTGTACATTTATTATTCAAAAGCTTAAACAATATTAACTTTATTATGTAAAATTATATTAATATATTTTATAAAACAACAATTCTTTAGTGAATACAAAAAATTATGGCCTTTAAGATAGTACTGCTTAAAAATATTTTAGTGGTTCTAGGTGCTTGTTTAACTCGTTTGTCCTTTGGATTACGCTTGCTCTAGTTTTGTAATAAGAAAATGGTAAGGAAGAAGGCTAAGAGGAGAAAAAACATCTTATAGAAAAAAAGTAAGAAAAAAAAGTGGAGAAAAAGCAGAGATGAAGGTAAATATATCTTTGGTCTACAGAAACTAACCACTAGGTTGATGTGGTACACAACCAACTTCTCCAGATGGCAAGATTACGTTGCAGCAAATCTGTGTGGTACTGTTGAAACCGCAGATTCCACGAGTGGATAAACACTCCTGACACGGTATCTCATCGATCACCACTTCACCTCAAACCCTTTTCTTAAAGTACTTTCCAAATTGGTTAAATTCAACCCTCTCTCTTCTACAATGAAACTCGTTGGAACGTTAACAGTGAAGCTGTCTTGGCAGGAATTATAGTAATCAAGGCTTTGAGACATTGAAAAAAGACCTAAAGAAGGACATTTATAACTCGAGCGGTAAGAAAGCGTAGGATCACAGTGGTATAAAAGAGTGAGGCTCTTGTAGGTTGGGGAAACCTCAAAGATTTCAGGAGGCAAGGTTGTGGTATTGAAGGTAGCAGAGCAAAAAGAACCTAAAAGGTCTGTTCTGGCAAGCGTAAGAGATTTTGATATTTGATCTATCAGTAAAACATAGAACTCTTGATTAGAGATAAATAGAGAAGTGATGTTATTGTTGCAGTGAAGCTCCAGCAATGGATGACCGCAAAGTTTGGGACGATTCCCACCCCAAAAGGGAAAGCCAGCAGTGATGTTCCCACACTGAAACAGAGTCTCACACCATCCAAGTCCTCGGTTACTTGAAGCACATGGAAGATAGTAGAATAAGGAGAAAAGGAAGAACACGGTCAAACTAGAACTTAGGGGATAATACATGATTTGTTTGATCTATAAACAATGTTTTCTTGGTTTGGTTTGTGTTAATAGGAGCAGAGCAAGTGATTTAATTAGTGAGAGAGAGCAAGAAGCATAAAGACCAAGTCAGGGTGGAATAGTGGACATATACATTATTATACATAATAAAGACTAAATCTTTTTAAATTAATTTACTTTGGAAGACTCCGCTAAGTTTTTTCTAGGGTCAATGAAATGAATAACCATGGATAGTTGGATAATTAGTTTTTAAGTAGTGATAATTTAAAGGAAGAATTACTAGAATGACACAAGTAAATAGTTTTATTGCTAGAATGACACACATTTTTTTTTAATTACTAATCTGTCTTTTGGAATTTTAAAACCCAGAAGTACCCCTCGGAAGTTTTAGAAGGAAAAACAATATTACGAAACTGCCATTAATAATTAAATTTCAGCGGGACCGATATTTTCAAAAATGTCATTCCGTATATGTTATCGCAGACTTATTATTTCGTAGAGTTATTTTACATTACCGCAGAGTTATGTGAAAAACTTCGTTACCGCAGAGTTGTTAACGTTATCGCCGACTTATTACCACTTGCAGAGTTATTTTACATTATCGCAGAGTTATGTCAATTATTTCGTTACCGTAGACTTGTTAAAGTGATCGCAGACTTATTTTCATCTGCAGAGTTATTGTCCATTACCGCAGAGTTATGTGTTACTGCAGATTTGTTGGCGTTATGGCAGACTTATTTAGGATTTGCAGAGTTATTTTACATTACCGCAGAGTTATGTCAATTACCTCATTACCGCAGACTTGTTAAAGTGATCGCATACTTATTTTCATATGCAGAGTTATTGTCCATTACTGCAGAGTTATGTGAATTTTCTCTTTACTGCAGACTTATTAACGTTATCGCCGACTTATTTCCACTTGCAGAGTTATTTGCCATTACCACTGAGTTATGAGACAAATCTCATTATCGCAGACTTTTTAGAATGATCGTAGAGTTATTTACACTCGCATAGTTATTTACACTTGCAGAGTTATTTTCTATCACTGCAGACTTTCTAGAATAATTTAGTTACCGCAAACTTATTTTTTTTGTCATTACCGCAGACATATATTTTTAAATCCATCAAGGCCACACGATGTAGGGCTTCTTCTCTGAGTTTGGCCATGGCAGCCGCCGCCTCTGAGTTTTTTTTTTAGTCTGAATTTTTTTTTTCAGTCTGAATTTTTTTTTTTCGTTTAGATTTTTAATTTTCAGATTTTTCAAAAAAAATAAATATAAAGGTACATATGTCTTTTAACCATCAAGTTTCTCTCCTCCTTTAAATGTATGTCAATCTAGTAATAAGAGCTCAAATGTGTGTCAATCTATGCAAATTCCTCTAATTTAAAATTTAATTCTCTCTCATCAACAAATCAAAAATGCCTACTTTATCCCTAAGTCTACCTAGAAGGCTACTTATCTAGAAAGCTACTAATCTCATAAATACCTCATAGCTCTAAGTTTTCGAGATCGCCATCAATTTAACGTATGAGATATTTGAGAAAAATATTATTATGATGTTAATATACTTGTTACATTGATAAATAATATACCATTTACAATGTTTATTATCGATATTTATACACCAAGATAGACAAGTACAAAATCAAGTTCCCCAATGAGTAAATATTATATCATGCTATCATTTTTCTTACTAAGCAAAAATATAATAATACTTTGTTTTATAATATAAGTTAAAATTATACTTTAATAATATAAGACATTTTGAAAGTATGGTTATTATCAAGTTAATATATTAGCTATTATTATCACGTTAATATATTTGCTACACTGCTAAATAATATACCAGGCACCATGTTTATTACCGACATATATATATAAGAGGAGACAAATACATAATCAAATACTCTAATATTTAAATAATATATTATGATATCTTTTTCCTTACTAGGCAAATATAGTTGATTAATCTAATTTAATATTATATTTAAACTCTCTCATCTAGAGTATGACCATCACGAAGATTTTATTTTCACAAACTTGAGGATTCTATGGAGCAAATCAGTATCTCGGAGGCGCTTGAATTCTCTTCTGAAATCCCAAAAGATTCGGAAAGCGGCGCAGCTGGAACTTGCTGCAATACAGGCCTCGGAGGCATTTCAAGAGCTTCAAGGCTTCCTTCCATCATCCCTACCACTCTGTTCATCCAGGGGCGGTTTGATGGAGAAGACTGAATACACCACAAACCCACCAATGTCATTTTCTTTGCTATCTCCTCTTCTTCGCTGCTGATTCCATTCTCGATATAGTTTCCACCATCTCCATTTTCAAGATCTTTATAGATCCATTCTGGAAAATACATTGAGCTTGGGTTCGATTCAGAGTTTTGATCAACTTTTTTCTTTCTTCCTCGCACGTATCATTTCAAGGACTAATACTCCATAGCTATAGACATCGGACTTGTGAGAAATACTCCCATAAACTCGAGATATCATCTCTGGTGCAATGTACCCTATTGTACCTCTCATGTTTAGGAGCGACATGATGCTCTCCTTCTTCTCGCAAAGTTTAGCAAGTCCGAAATCAGAAACTTTGGGGTAAAGATTCTCATCCAACAACACGTTTTGAGGTTTAATGTTGAAATGCACGATCCTTGTTTTGCAGCCATGGTGCAAGTAATATAAACCAAGAGCAACTCCTAGTGCAATCCCATACTGCGTCTTCAAGTCCAATTTCATTGAGGTCTTGTCCGAGATGAATTTATCAAGTGATCCATTCCCCAAAAATTCATATATAATAACTCTTTCTGAACCTTCACAGCAGAATCCAAGCAGTGAAACAAAGTTGACGTGAGATGTTTGACTCATGCTTGCAACTTCATTGATGAAGTCTTCACCATCATTATTTTTTTAATCTTTCAATACCTTCACCGCAACCATTCGGCTATCACAAAGGGTTCCTCTGTAAACAATTCCAAATCCGCCTCTCCCAACTTCTTCCGCAAATGACTTTGTAATTTTCTTCCCTTGTGCATAAGTATAATGTTTGAGTGGAATAAGAGCCTTCATTTTCTGTAGTCTCAGTTCTTGTGATGTTTTTCTCTTTCGGAAAATTCGGACTCTGAAACAAGTGCACGGTACCACTATAAAGTTTCTCAAACACTTCTTACCTTTGTATAAAGAATAACTTTCTTTATTAGGTTTAGAAAATAACTCAAAACTAAACTCTCAAAACTCTTATGTTTGATTTCAATGTCACAACTCAACTTTGATATTTATAAGGATGTTAGCACCTCCTTCGATAAACCTATTCCTATTGCTAATAGAAAACTTATTTTTCCTATCTTATCCTAACTAACTTGTTAGAGATATCTTGGGCTTTAAGCTATTAAAGCTTATCCAATATTCACCCCCTTAAGCTTCAAGTTAGTCTTCGGCATGTCTTGAACTCCATCAACCTTCTCATCTCACTAAACTTGATTCTTGCTAGGGTTATTGTTAGAATATCCGCGCATTGGTCTTCTCTGGGTACATGCTCTAATTCAATTTGATTTTCTTCGACAGTTTGACCTAGAGTTGCAGATTTTGACGCCAATTCTGATAGCTTCCCCGCGAAGGTATCGATTGTGTTTGAGTCTTTCATCTTTATTCGCACGAACTCGGACATTAGGGTTTGGAGTGTAACTTCTTTAACTCTGTCTGCTCCAAAGTTTCTTGATTTGATTTCATCCCAAATACGTTTTGGTGAGTCTTGATCGCCAACTTGTAGTATTAGGATTTCGGGTATGGATTGGAACAACAAAGCAATAGCTATGTCATTTTTCTCGGCTTCAGCTGAACCAGGCTCGATCGTCTCTCATACCTTATGAACTCGCAAAAGCACCTTCCTCCTCATTGACCACACCGTGTAGTTTGATGAGTTTAACATCGGACAGATCACCGCTGATGGAACAAGGTTCTTCGTCCTTGTTGTATTTTCAGTATCTCCCATGGCTCGGTAATACTCTTGTCATCGTCTCTCCCTTCTCTTGGATCAACAACCTGGTTTGCTCTGATACCAAATAAAGTTTTTCAAACACTTCTTAGCTTTGTATAAAGAATAACTCTCTTTATTAGGTTTAGAAAATAACTCAAAACTAAACTCTTAAAACTCTTATGTTTGATTTCAATGGCACAACTCAACTTTGATATTTATAGGGATGTTAGCACTTCCTTTGCTAAACCTATTCCTATTGCTAATAGAAAACTTCTTTTTCCTATTCTGTGGGTTTAGTGGGTTTGAGGGACAAAGATCGCCGATATAATCTGATCTGGCAAGTCTTATATTAGAGGAATATTTCATATAATACGCTTCTAAGATTATAAATTTCATGGAGGAGATGTTAAGCTCTGTGAATCCTCCATAACAGTCGAGCTTGAAGTAAGGGTGGCCACAGTCTTCTCTGCCAGGAATCCAGAAGGAGTAAGACAGATCTCTTTGATTGGCTCACCTAAATCTTTTACAGCAGCCTCTATACAGCTCATCAGCTGAAAAAAAAAACAAAAAAAATGGGATCACAAAGAGCATCCTATGATTGTTTTTTTTGTCATCTTTGATTGTTTAATTAGGACAAAGATTTTTTTCCAGGCAAAGAGACCGACTGATTGATATATTATGATTTTAACCCATATTTACTAATGTTTTCTACTCCTTTTTCGTGTCTTTAGAGTCATTTTTGAGTCATATCAGGTCAAAAAGAAGTCTTTAAACATGAATTGGATGGACTGGAGCTGTTGGAGCTTTTGGAGCAAAAATGAGTGAAATTGCAGCAAAAGAGCATAATTACACCTGGAGCACGTGCTCCGGTTTCGAGAGCACATGCTCCGCCGCCAGAGAAAAATAAAAAACCCGAATTGACCTAATTTTTGGCGTGAATTAATAGGCCAAGCCACCTCCAGAAAAGACACGCTGACTTTGAAGCTCACTTTTAGACCTTTTCTATTTTTTTCTACCATCTCTTCTATTCCTCTTTGTTTTTGGTTTCCATCGCCTTGCTACTCTCTTCATCTTCTTTTACTTTGGCTTGTAAGATCTGGAGGATCAACCACTACTTTGTTTGATAAGAATTCTGAACCTTATTATCCATTGTTCATGAATTCCTTTTTATCCATTGTTGTGTTTTATTCTTCCATGTCTGAGTAGTCTTTTAGCTAAATTAAGGTTTTCAATGGTATTCATGAGATGATAAACTGAGCACAAAAATGATAGATATATATATATATATATTATCTTCGCCAATTGTTGATCTTAATGCTTAGATTAAACTAATCACTTAGTCTATGATTTTAGGTTAACATATTCATCAAAAGTACTTTAGGTTGCTAGAAGAAACATTGGTGAGCAATCAGTCCCTAGCCAACGATAGTTGATGCTACGGCTGATTATGAACATATTGTACTCATTCACTAATGCTTATCTGCATCTCTATGTCCAAGCGACAGTTTAGGTATTTAGGTTGCTAGATAAAGTTGTCGACACCATGATAGTAGGTCGGTCTTATTTTTATGTTTGAGTTCTGGACCTGTGCTAAATTATATCTTGAATAGTTGGTAAAGTTTTCATCTCTGAATTACAGGCTAAATTCCTTAGTCTAGTGTCTTGCTTTATTGAATTTACATCGATTTACTTATTTGCTACTTGTTACGAAAATCAATAATCAAACTTGCTGTCTTAGCTTTATTTTTAAATCTCTTAAAATCATAGTGTAACCTTGGTCTCTGTGGATTCGATCCCTTTTATACTACTGCGATTGTCTGTGCACTTGTAGATTTATTTGGGTTAACATATTATGTATCAAGTTTTTGGCGCCGTTGCCGGGGACCAATTGCGTTACCTTTGATTTTTGATTTTAAATTCAGTCAAAAAAACTACTAATTCTTTCTCTTTCTCTTTCTTATGTTTCAGGTGCATGACCAGTAGAACAACAAGAAGAAACTGCGCCGGAAACTTAATGTATGTGCACTTGCAGTCTTTTATTTGGGTTAAAACATTGTGTATCAGAAATTACATTAAACTTGTGTTAGAAGCAGAGGCTTGGTTAGCTTTCTCTTTGTTACTTGCACCAATCATCTCAAGAACCAACATTCCATAGCTATACACATCTGACTTGTGGGAGACTCTACCATACACTCTGGAAATCATTTCTGGTGCAATATACCCTATTATACCTCTTGTGTCCAGCAATGACAAGATGCTCTCTTTCTTCTCACAAAGCTTAGCGAGTCCAAAGTCGGAAACTTTGGGACACAAATTGTCATCTAAGAGTACATTATGTGGTTTTATGTCGAAATGCACAATATTTGTTTCGCACCCATGGTGCAAGTACTCGAGACCACGAGCAACTCCTAGCAGAATTTTATATAGTGTTGTCCAATCCATATTCATCGTGGTGTTACCTGAGATGAACTTATCAAGAGACCCATTTCCCAAAAATTCAAATATAATTGCTCTTTTGGATTCTTCATAGCAAAATCCAAGTAGGGTAACAATGTTGACATGAGATGTTCTGCTCATACTCGCGACTTCATTGACGAAATCTAATATATGATGATTTTGGCTCATATTTACTAATGTTTTCTAGTCCTATTCGTGTCTTTGGAGTCGTTTTTGAGTCTTATCAGGTCAGAAGGAAGTCTTTGAGCATGGATTGGATGGACTGGAGGTAAATGGACTTTTGGAGCAAAAAGAAGTGGAGTTTCACAGCAAAAGGGCAAAATTCACACGTGAGCTCGTGCGCCGGTTTCGCGAGTATATGCTCTTCCGCCAGAGAAAAATAAGGATCCCGATTTGACCTAATTTTTGGCAAGACTAAATAAGTCAAGTCACTTCCACAGAAAAACACGTTTTACCTTGGGGCTGACTTCAACGCTACCTTGAGATTCTCTCCTTCTCCTCTTTGTTCTCCATCGCCTACCTACTTCTTTCATCTTCTTTTACTTTTGCTTGTATGATCTGGAGGATAAACCACAACTTTGTTTTGGAAAGAATTATGAACCTTGTTTTACCTTTAATATTATTCATGAATTCTTTTTACTTCATTGTTGGGTTCTATTCTACCAAGTCTGAGTAATCCATTAATTAGATTAGGGTTTTCAAAGGTCATCATGAGATGATAAACGGAGCACAAATAGGTTACATAAATATACATTGTCTTTGCTCTTGTTGAATTTAATGCTTAGATTAAACTGATCACTTAGTCTATGATCTCAGGTTAACTTATTCACGGCGTCCTCTAGGTTGATAGAAAAGACATTGGTGAGCAACCAGTCCGTAGCCAACGGGAGTTGACGCTACGACCGAGTGTGAACATATTGAACCCATTCGATAATGCTTGTCAGCATCTCTAGGTCCAAATAGGAGTTTAGGTATTTAGATTGCTAGATAAAGTTGTCGGCGCCATGGGAGTGGGTCGGTCTTATTTTTATGTTTGAATTGACCTGTGCTGAATTGTATCAGGAATAGTTGCTAAAGTTTTTATCTCTGAATCACCAGCGAAATACCTTAATCTAGTGCTTTGCTTTATTGAATCTACATTGTTTTATTCACTTGCTTTCTGTCACAAAAACCTACCATAAACTTTTGTCTTAACTTTATTTTTAAATCTCATAAAGTCATAGTGTAATCTTGATCTCTGTGGATTCGATCCCATTTATACTACTGCGATTGTCTGTGCACTTACAGATTTATTTGGGTTTAAAACATTGTGTATCAAAGTCTTCACCATTACCTTTTGAATCTTTCAAGACCTTCACAGCAACCTTCCGGCCATCAGAAAGCTTTCCTCTATAGAAAATCCCAAATCCTCCTTTCCCAATTTCACATCTGAATGACTTTGTCATTTTCTTAACATGTGCATAACTATATTGTTTCAGTGGTATGAGTACTTCAAGGTTTTTATCTTTTTGAGGACATGTTTTCCCCTTCCATAGAACCAATGCTATGATCATCAAAACAATTACAACAACTCCTCCCGTTACACCTAATCAACCAATACAAAAATAATGAGTTCTATCCCACAAGATCAACACCCTTTGAGAATCTTTGGCACAGAAAACTGACCGATGATAATTTTCGGGAGCACGTTGCCATATCCCCCTGTATCTAAATCAAGTGTTGATTATCAGTATGATTATTGTTACCTAGTATTTTTCCTTTTGTAATGATTATAACTTTTTGCTTTGTAAAACTTGAGATTTAATTCAAAGGTGACACGGTTGTTGCTCACCTTCGCTGTAGCATGTAGACTCGTGAGGCATGTCGGAGCAGAGACACTGGAAACTCTCAGAACAAGGCACCAAACCGCATACTCCACCACTAAATAAACAACCACTGCAAGACATACTATCTCTGATGGTGTACCTAAGATCGAACCCTTTAACCAAAGCTTCTGCCAATGTTGGCCTTGACTGCTGAAAATCATCTTTACTAGACCTAACCACTGGAACTTCTCCAAACTTTATGCAATCCCTAAATGTATCTGAGGGTTTAAACGCGTAATATGTTACCATACGCCCATCGCTTCTTCCGCAAGTAAACGGTGAGAGAGGATTTACCCTCTGAGAACCCGGACAAGTGAATAAGTCAATTTTATCAACTGTAGAAGCGATTGGGAACTGATTGCTCCCGGTGAAGTTCAGAGACATGTATGGACATCCACCGTCGACCAAATTCTCATCGTCAACAGTTAAAATTTGATTCTCCGAACTAAAAGTCAGGACCCGAAGAGAAAAAATTTTGACATCTAAGGTTAGGTTTTGGCCGCTCTTGCAAGAGAGTAAAACTCTTTTTGGCCACAGTAATTGGGTTTATTGACTCCCCAGAAAGGATAAGTGATGCTTGGCAATAGCGTCGGACCTAGGCCACATCTCAGAGGAGCAAGGCACGCCTCGTACTTTTGGTCGGCTGAGAAGCATGATGGGACCGCCGCGTAAAAAACTGCGACGGAAAATATGAAGGTGAAAGAAGTGATCTTCATGAAACGGTAGACTAACGAACTTGAATATGTGTTTACCACGTTAATGATAAACTTGGCCATACTTTGTTTTTTTTTTTTTGGCAGCAAACTTGGCCTTACTTAATTCATTCATTTCAAAATATTAAATTAATAAAGGACTACTTCGTTACACGATGGCATGACGACTACTGAAACATTTTTTAATAGAAAAAATAATTCTTAGCTACACGAACTATTGACCACGGCATATCTACATATGCAAACTATTTTAATGTTCTGATAATTACACGAAGTATTGACTTTGTATAGTGACATACATGAAGAATTATGTGTCATGTGTGCATCATCACAACCATTATTTTTTCTCTTTTCCGGTGTAACGGATGATAATTCTGGTGCTATTCCGGTGACCGGAAAAATCTAACCTGGTTTGATTAAATATCCATTTTGAATTGGGTCAAATATTCAATCCAATTTAATAATCAAACCGGCTAAAATTAAAATTAAACTAACTCAAAATAAAACTAAACCATTGATCCAATCCAATTGAAATAAAAATGGAATTAAATCAAACCAAACATTAAAAAAAAAAAAAAAAAAACTTAAACGACGATTCTGAACACAAACATATCAAATTAACTCTGTTCTGAACAAATTTCAGTTTTGAAAGACCTCTTTTCCCATTACATAAATACTTGGAAGACATGGTACAGCGAAGTCACCCATAAGAATCCATTACCAAATACATCACCACACCAATAGATCTTCGTCTTCTTCTTTGCTTACATGTGGACATCATCATTCGTACAGAGCTTCAAGAGTCATTTCTTTTGACCATTGTGGTTTAGTTTCCACCACACAACTGTAACTGCGTGAATCCGATCCGACTTTAATTCGCAGATCACTTAACCTTTGTGCCTTCTGATGTCACTGTAGGCTGTAGCAATCAATTTTAGACCCACGAAATGCCAAACCCGAAACCAAAAAATTTCCAGAAATTCAAATAGAAATTAGAAAATATTACCTTATATATTGAAAGGAGAATTAACATTAGGAGAACAAGTTTGATCTCGATTTCAGTTTCAGAAGCTGAAATCGAATGGTGAAATTTTCCTCTCTCACAAACCCTAAGAACAACCAAGAGAACAAAAAAATTGTGAATCTTGAATCGTAGTTTGAGTTTTTTTTTTTATTAATGTTTGGTTTGATTTAATTCTTTTGGGTTTTAATTGGATTGAATCAATGATTTAGTTTTATTTTGGGTTAGTTTAATTTTAATTTTAGCTGGTTTAATTATTAAATTGGATTGAATATTTGAGCAAATTCAAAATGGATATTTAATCAAACCGAGTCAGATTTTTCCGGTCACTAGAATCATCATCTGTTACACCGAAAAAAAATAAATAGTGATTGTTATGATGTTGCGCATATGATACATAATACTTCGTGTATTTCACTATGCGAAGTCAATATTTCGTATAGTTATGAGAACATTAAAATAGTTAGTATGTGTAGTTATGTCGTGGCTAATAGTTCGTGTAGATAAGAATCATTTTTGTTTTTTAATAATATGTCTCGTTCCGTATTCATTAGGCTGTGACTGTGTGACAGGTACAATCAAATTAGAACGGTTCAATTTTGAAGTCAAAATAGTTTAATTGAAGTTTTATATTCCAACTACGAAATTTTCTCAAGAACTCTGCCAATTGTTTTGATATATTACTAATTTTTCTTTTCTTTTTTTATATAGTACTAATTTTCTTACAGACAATGTTCAATTTTTATTGTTGCAGTCAAGCTCCAACAACGGATGACCGCAAGGTTTGTGACGATCACGTTAATTTTGAATTCAATGAATGTTACATTTCTATATTTACATTTTTTTTGTTGACTGTTGTTATTTACCTAAATACAGTATATGGAAATAGTAAACTTTGGTTTTCATACACTTTTCTAACTTATTATTATTTCATTTTAACTGAATAAATAAAACTTTAAATATCTGAGACATGTCAAACTATTTTGAAAATTTAATTTTGAATAATTTTTATATTTTTCTTAAGTTTTTTTTACTGATTAAATCTTTTTTAGTCTACTCTACAGTTAAATAAACCAAAATAAGTTGTGAATGATTTTATTTTTTTATTTGGAAATATATTTCTGTAATTATAAAATATTATTTCCTTTTATTCAGCTTCTTTTATTATTTTTTCTGCTTTTTTAGGTGGAATGATGCTGATTATTGTGAAAAAAACAATTAATACTGGTTAAAGGTTCCAATCTAGAGAAATTGTAAGCTAGAACACAGGAGAATTTTGGGCATATTGAGACAACCTCTTTTATTTGTTTTTATCATTTACATTATATATAGAAGCAAACTACAATAAAGCATATAACAATTGAATCATCAGATTTCTACAATTAGCGAAATGGAAAATGTGGGTATTTCTTTCCTCAAAACAAGGAGGTACGAGTAACCTTAAGTGCATACTCCTCTCTATTCCTAGATTATGACCTTCTAGCGTATGATTCTAACACTGCTTGTGTTGCTTATCTTGACTTGTATAAATCAGAACATCTCTTGTTTCCCCAAGCAAGATTGCCTATCCATCTCTTTGATGAGAGAATCAAATAAAATCAAATCTTCAATCGAAACAGCATAATCTTCATCACAATGAAAATATGAAATACTTGTATCTTTCATATTGATTTTAGGAGGAATAACACAAACCAGGAAGATGTAAGTTGTTTAAAAAGCAACTAATACAATCCAAGTGGATTTAGTTCCTCTAGAAACAACTTATATTGTTCTGGCTAGTGTAATTCCTCCTAAAACCAATATGGAAGATACAAGTTTTGTAAGAAACTCAATCTATCTAATTTATATTGGTTTCAAGATTGATTATATTGGATTTGGAAGAGATCCTACAACTCATTTCACAAGAGACCAATCTCATGTGTCTTCATTATCCTTATAACCAATTGAAAACAAAAGTTGAAGTGATGAGGAATCTGAAAGGTGTTCCGGTCTTCTTATATAACCCAAAAAATATTTTTTTTAAATATATTTATTAGTTTTATGAGTTTTCAGTCAAAGTCAAATATTTAAAATATTTAAAATATTTATTACACAAGGAAAAAAATATGACATAATAACATACAAAAATATGCACTTTGACTAAACTCTCATAAAATAGAATAGTATAACAAAAAAAGTAAAATAATCTTTTATTTGACTTGCGTAATAAAATTTCAAATATTTCACTTTGACTAATAACTCATAAAAAGTAACAAATACTTACAAATTATTACCCAAGTCAAATAAAAGATTATTTTACTTTTTGTTATATTATTCTGTTTTATGAATTTTCAGCCAAAGTGTATATTTTTCATCCCAAATCTTTTTCCAAAATTGCTTCTCACTGAACAGTAGGACAATGAATAGAAAAAAAAATTTAAATTTAGAACAAAGGAGAAAAAATCCAAAAAACTAAATAAAAATCACGTGGAAATTTAAAAAAAAAAAACAAGAAACACTAAAAATCATATAATAGAATGGTAAAATAAATAAATAAAGTAATAATTTTTTTAAATTTTTTTTACGCTTGTAATATGATGGTAGAATAATAATTAAAGAAATACTTATTTAGATTATGAAAACATTGTGCTTGTTCATGTGTACAATTTTTGTCAATTCATGTAACATTTCATTATTGGTAATGCTTTTAAAGTACATAAAATAATTTGAAAACTGACTAGAGTTGGGTACAAACCATATATTTTGAAATTTAATATATATATAGATCAGATCCAAAAAAATATTTAGATCAGATCCATGAATCTTCATATCTGAATCTGTATAAACTCGCGCTAATATGATTAAAAATAATATAAATTACAAACAAAATTTTAAAAATCTTTTCATTTAGAGTTCTTTGGAAAAATAATATTAATTTTATCCGAAAATATCACACATTTTAATTATTTATTAAGATACCACAAAATATTTTAAAGCATATTTTTATCAAACCAATAATTTTGGAAAATAAATACTTGGAAGTAGAACCCGATCAGAACCAGATATCCTAATTTTTAATTCAAAATATTTGGATCCAGATCCAAAATCTTTAGTTTCTTTAAATTAAAAATATTAGCCAAATTAAAAAATGATTTTTCTTTGAAGCGGTTTTATATGAATTTTAGATTATCTTTTATATCAAACTTGAATTATTTTATCTTTTGATCTAAAAACTCATGAATCAAAACATAAACCTCAAACAATAAAAAAACACATGCAAAGAGTAAAATTTATAGATAACAAGAAAAAATCACTGATAAAATAAATAAGAAGTTGTGAAAATATTTGAATAATGAAAATAAAATCGAATGAATGTAAAAATCTTAAAAGTTATCTAATTAGCACATACCTTTTGTCAACATTTTAATTGAATTCGAGGTTTCTCCATTGATTCAATAGAAGTCTCAGAGATTTTTTTTTAAGATATGATTATTTGTTTTTAAAAGTTGCATCGGAAATGAATACATAAAATCTTTTGAGATAGATCCTTATATAGAACAGAAAAAATAACCTAAGTGACCCGGAATTGAAATATGTCATGCGACGTCGTATAAAATATTTTATACGAAGTCGTTTGACATGTTTATATCTTTGCCCAAAAGAAAATGTTGACCTAGTCGACACAAATATTAAAACATGTAAAACGAAGTCATCTAAATTATTAATTTTATACATTGTCGTTCGACACATTTCAATTTTTGAGCCCTTTAGGTTAACTTTTTGGGTCTATACATAAAAGGATCTAACTCACAAACTTGTTTTATTTACTAAATCTATTGGGTTTAATCCATCCATAAACATTAACAATTATTTGTATAGCTTCTATAATTCTATTATAAATAAAAAAGGGAAATCCATAAAAAAACTTCAAAGTTGCAGCCACTTCTACTTTAAACCTCCAAAGTTTTTGAACTTCCACAATAAACCATCAAAATGACAAATTTGTTATTTAAAACCTTCAAAGTGTCTTACGAATTCAGGATTACATAAAACTCAACAAAACAGTTCATTTTGTCAAGACAATATATATGCATTACATTCTGCCAAAATATGTAAAATATACTATACTAGGAAGAAGAAGATTTTTCTGTAATTTTTTAATTATAATAAAATAAAAAACTCAATTAAAAATAATAAATAAAATGATGGTAAATTAAACAAACGGAGTTAACTATTATCTTAACGGAATGAGCTGTTTTGTTAAGTTTTATAGGATTCCGAAGTCGTAAGCTACTTTGAAGGTTTAAAATAACAAACTTGTCATTTTGATGGTTTATTGTGGGAGTTCAAAACTTTGGAGGTTTAAAGTAGAAGTGGTTGCCACTTTGAAGGTTTTTAATGGGATTTTCTCATAAATAAAATACCGAATCAAACAAAATTTTTTAAAAAAAAACCAGGAAATACATTCAAGAATTATCAAAGTTTAATTCTCACTGTAATGATTCTCAAGACTTGACTATGCAAAAAATTTGTTGAAAAGAAACAAGTCTACAGTTAGATTTGTTTTATCTGGATTCTATGTTTTAACATGTCCTCAAAAAGACTATGCAGTGCATAAGTTTTTGTTGTTACGACTTCGGATACGTATCTTAATTACTCTTCTTTCTTTTTTATCTACCATTCACATATCATCTTACTTATTAATGGAAAAATTGGTAAGTGGAACTAATATACAATACCCAATATGGGGTAATCATGTAGAACAACGTAACTACACTAGATTATGGAAAGCGAATCATTCACTCTGACCAAATCCTCAGTACTGAGATTATCTATCACACTCCAGACTGGTGTAATACAACAACGCCTCCTCTTGTCTCCCTCATAACTCATAAGCCATTTTGGTGTATTGGTGCCTTTCCTCTTCTGTATCCTTTCTTCTCTCACTCAAGCTCTTTGAGAAAGTTAATGTTGTCTACAAATACATGTAAAGTACAAAAATCTCAACTAATTAAAAACGCGAAATTCAGAGTTCTTTTCATCAAATGAATATCTCTCTCTCAACACAAAAATTCTACCGATTTCTAACCACCGAGATCCAAATAGGCGATGATCCTTATAAGGGACCAAGTCCCCTCTTGATTTTTCTCCCAAATTTAGCCTCTACATTTTTGTACAAATTATTTCTCCCTATTACAACTTGACAGTAGTTTTTTACATGGAAACAAGTTAAAACTATAACTAGACTTAGATTTAAGAATGTTTTGTGTTTTTGATTCATAGGACTCACCTTGTCATAGAACTTTATGACCCTATCAAGATCATCAACACGGAGCATGAATTGGCAAAGAGGTTCTTGTGTAGGACCTCTTTCCAAGAGTTTAAATTTGTAACCATTGTGATCTTCAATGAACACAATAACAGTTTTGCCACCTTTGACACCACCAAAATACAATATGTTTTCATTTCAGACGTGTTCACACCACCACTCATCTCCTTGTCGAGTTTGAATACTCCAAACAATTCAGAGGCATCACCAGATAATCTATTTCCTAGTTTGAAGCCTCCCTGTCTACGTTCATCATCACCCTTCAAATGGCTAGTAGAATATTTATCCTTTTTTTTCTGAGGCAATTTTTCAGCAACTTTTTCGCTTATGCTGTTTTTTTGCTTTTGATCCTGAGAGTTATGTAAATTTCTAGCACTTTTCTACAGCTTTGATTTTTCAAGAAGAAAGTATTATTTTGAGTTTCAAAATTTGTTCTGAATCCTAATCTGTTTGATATCCCTTTGCTTAGATTTTCAGATTTTATTACGGTTTAGTCACATAATCGTGTGGTGCCATTCATTTAACCACTATCTCCACTTCACCAAGCCTATAGACTATAGTAGGATTCTACTTTTCAACAAATGCGTTGAGAAGTAAAATTTCATAAATATTGTTAGTCCAAGTTTTAGGTATCAATATCAACTATAAACTTTCTTTTAGTAATAAATCGAAGCTAGTATCTGAAGAAATATATATATATGCATTTTCATATTGTAAATTGACGAGTTTCAAGGTAGAGGAGAGAAACCATAAGCGTGCAAGTTCAAAGTTCAAAGTAAAAGGCTCTAACAATGCCTTTTTCAAAGATTGGTAATCTAATTATCATTATAGCTGGATAATTTGATTACTCATATTTTGTACGTGTTTTAAATATAACTTGGTATACACGTTCACGATCACTGCGAACATCAGAGAACATACATTTACTATACATTTTCTGAGTTCGAGTAGAGTTTTGAACCAAAAGATGTGAATACAGTCCTGAATCCTCAAAAAGAATTACAAAGATATTTGTAGTACAAATTGAGATGCTTTAGAGGGTCGGCAAAAAGAGGCTTGTCAAACAAAAAACGGACATAATGGATGAAATAATTAGAGAGACATGAAGTGTTTGTCTAGAACGTTAACATCTTTCTTCTCTACTTAAAATCCCTTTAGAGAAAGTGACATAAAAAAAAATTAAATTTAAAAGTAAAAGAAACCAAATATTGAGAAAACAAATATTGATTAAAGTGAAGATTAGGTAGGAGATTCACTGCAAGAAGCCAAATAAGACATTGCAACATAACATGTTCTGATAATTCTTTCACACAAAAAAAAACATGTTATGATAATTTAACTAAAGTGCATTTACACATTCTTCATATTTTTTTTATAGAAGTTTGAAAAGAAAAAAAAAATCTAACTTCAAAATATGTAATCAGGAAAAAACTAAGTTTTGGATTTGAAAGGGAGACAAAAAGGTGATTTTACCACCAGCTTGGATTAGTTCTCAACGACTTTTATGTTTAGTTTGAAAAAGTCTGGAACTGGAACACTTGTAGAATAGCAGATGTTGGAACAAAAGTAATTAGCACTCAAGTAGGAACAGAATCTGGAAGATTATGTAACAAGATCAAGATGATGACGTATTCTTGTAACCTGACATGGACATAAAAGTAGTTTCATAAGTTATATCAGTTTACACATATGGAAAGAGATTAAAGGTTAGAAAATTCGATATGGATTCATATATTTATAAGAATACATCACATGAGGTCACCAATGTATTAATCATTCGCAGGGACAATAAATTATTTGAATATTCTCAGATTCGTATCGCAAACGCTTAAACAAACAAAATTTTGATTTAGAACGGCTTAAAATGTTATAAAACTATATTTCAGCAAAAAAAAAAATGTTATAAAACCATACATGTTAGTTTCTATGGTTTGTGCCAACCGCAAACATAGCCTTTTCAGGCGATTGTATGACAATCAAATTAATAATGATTAACATGTAGTAAATATAGACATATTGTGAAAATATTAAAATAAAAAGAAAGAGAAAAACAAGGTAGTTCAGGTAAATCAATCAATTTTATTGTAGGTGTAAAGGAAATAATAAAGATTTAGGTTAATTCAATTGTCAACTAAATACAAACTCGCAAATTGTGAAGAAGACAAAGATGGTGACAAGTAAAGTTTCCAAATATCTTAAAAGCAAAGGTCATGCATGAGTTCAGGGTAGGCTTAGTTGAAAAATCAGGTATTTTTATTTAATTTAAAAGGGGTTAATCAATATAAAGTGTAATAGTAATTTAAAAGGTTTAATGATCAAATCAGGGTTGTAGTTAGTAAGATTCGGAAGATCTTGCCATGTCTAAACAAATACTTAATTTCAACGTCAATCACGCCAACACTTTAAACTTGATGTTAATCTATTTCTATTAAAGTATTTTTAGTGGGACCTCAATTATAACCTGATTAATCATACATAAATGTATAGATCATTATATTAAGGGGCAGATCAAGTATCTCTTCAATAGAATTTGTTTTCTTATAATTATTTCCTCAATATTTTGATAGTAAAATAAAAATTCCTTTATGTCCAATCAACTAATTGAACGGTTCAAATCCCGTGACATGGCTCAAATTAAAAAAAATGATAAGATTATGTATATGCTTATCTATACTAAACTATAAAATATACGATCAATGCTTTACGAGGTATGTAGACCTTCCTAGCTTTTAAATTATTGTTATGTCAATTATATGTACACGCACACATATATACACACATTTAATCATTTATGCATGTATGTATGTATATTTATATCATTCTTCAAGAGTTATTTAATTAAAAAAACCATAAAACTCGGAAACTTAACCATTAACCCTATAGTCCTATACAAACAATTGTAAACTATGTGGAAACATGCCATAAGCACTCCATAACAAAGTGAGTGGACCAACCTAGACTCAATAATTATTTTAAATCTCATCTTAATCTTAATTATAAATATATGCACATGCAAACTCAGGGTTGATCTCATTTAAATCTTTAATCTCATATTTTCCATTTACAAAAAAATAAAGACTTGTAAATCTCTCTCTTTTTGTACATACATATATAGATAAAATCCCATATATGGCGACTGAGACATCATCTTTCAAGCTCTTCGGTATAAACCTACTTGAAACGACGTCGGATCCACACCCATCGCCCGAACCAAGATCCGGATCCGGATCCGAGTCACGGAAGTATGAGTGTCAATACTGTTGTAGAGAATTCGCAAACTCTCAAGCTCTTGGTGGTCACCAAAACGCTCACAAGAAAGAGCGTCAGCTTCTTAAACGAGCACAGATGTTAGCCACTCGCGGCATGCCACGTCATCATAATTTTCACCCTCACACGAATCCGCTTCTCTCCGCCTTTTCTCCGCTGCCTCACCTCCTCTCTTCGCCGCATCCTCCGTCGCATATAATGATATCTCCTTCTTCCTCGACTTCTAAGTGGCTTTACGGTGAGCACATGTCCTCACAAAACGCTGTTGGGTACTTTCATGGTGGAAGAGGACTTTACGGTGTAGGGATGGAGTCTATGGCCGGAGATGTTAAGGTTCACGGTGGATCTTTGCCGGAGATGAGGAGGTTTACCGGAGAAAGTGAACGTAGTAGCGGAGTTAAGTTAGAGAATGGTATTGGGCTAAACCTCCATTTAAGTCTTGGGCCATAAATGATTTTTATTTTGGCCTAGTCAAAATTTATGAAAATAGTACTTTTATAGAGTAATTTTTATTATTTTTTCTTTACTTTACCAAAAGTAATGTTATATGTCTGTGTGTTGCTTTCACTCTCTTTTTAAATTCTTCTTGTAAAAATGCAATGTGAATTTTCTCTCTATCATTGTGTCAATTTTGGTTCAATTAGTTAGTTATTGAAAAATATAGGAATGACGTTGGAAGAAGTTGATTAGCTAGTTTGTGAGATGCACACCAAGTCGATTTCAGTTTTCAATAGTTGCTTTTAGTATTTACTTCATCAAAGGTTTTAAGTTTTAACTTAGTGGGAAACAATAATGATGATCTAGTTTTGTTGCAAGACACTCTAAATTTTACTGTAATATGTTACCATGTGCATCCGATCGGATATTTGTTCTATTGTTGGACCAATCACTCCAAGTTAAAGTGCGAAAAGAAAAATTGGGTGGAGAAACACCAACGAGATAAATGTAATGGAGACCTCATACTTTCACACCAAAGGCTCGATGAAGAGCCTAAGAGCTACATCTTGGGTAAGTCTTTCACTTTGAGTCTCTTAAAATTAAAATATTAATGTTTTAATTGAAAAAAGAAATCAACCATTAAAAATGAGACAGCGATTGAGAAATGCTCTAACACTATTGAGAAACGTCTCTCATTTTAGAGATGTTTCTCTGTCTCTCTCCGACTTTTTCTTGTTTTTTTTCTTTTAATTTGTAGATACTCTCAAAAAAAATATCGATGGAAGTGCTCTAAACAGTTAAACCGGAGAAATTGTAGATCAATATATTTCAAGAGAATTTTTTTTTTTGTTAGAGTATAATCATTAACTTTTCCATGCTTCCAGATATGATCAACTCATCACAAAATGTACAAGTCAAAGAAGCATCGCTTGCCTAACTTGCCAAGCCTATTTCAAAACTCTGCCTTACTTAAACTGATTGTATCAAAACACTAGCGAAAAAAAAGCAATGCACTCTTGACAACAAATATACTAGCAATTGCAATCTGACCCATGTCCTCCAACTTTAATATTCAACGAAGCCGAAAATAATTCTTTATAACATCCAACACCAGAAATAAACATATCAGAAGAATTTGCACATATTCGGAAATCTTATTTCACTGAGGAATGAAAATAAAACAAAAAATACCAAAACAGAGCATTGGTTCTGTAACATGATTATGAGAAGATGCCTAAATCTCCATATTCAGAATCAGAATATAAGTGCCATTTCTTCATTTTGTCTTTCAAGTTGAACTTGAAATATACATTTCTCCACAAGTGGTACCAATTCTTCGAGTTCCCACGTTAGACTACAGTATTAATGACATAGCCACGAATTGCCACGGATCTTGATTCCTGGCTATGACTATGTATATAAATTCTGAAATAACTTAGATTCTTCTTCTTTTATCATCTTCTTCAGCCGCTCTCCTGAACATCTTCACCCGCCGCATCCTCCTCCAATCTTTTAATCCGCCGATTCCACCAAGGTTTTCCCGCCAGTTTCTCTCTCTCTTTCTGATTTAAAACCCTTTTTTAGTGTTATCCACTCTTTATCGATGAAGGTTTGATTTCGTTCTTTTGTTCATATATGTTGTTATGTTGAAATTAGATCTTCGATTTAAGGGTTTTTCCTGTTGTCTTTTGATTTTTGGTTTTCCAATCTTGAGAGTGATGGTTGTGAAATTGTAATGATAGAAAACAAAAAAAAGCTTTGATTATTTCCAAGGAATTGGGAATTTTGGATTCGGTTTCAGATCTGTTGTTGGTTGGTTGTTTTGTAATCTTTGTTTGATGGTTTGTAGTGCTTGGATCATTTGTAAATTATGTATGTAGAAGAAGTTTCAACCACATTTTTCTTTAAGAACATTTCGAATGCGATTGACATATTAATATTTGCTATTTATCAAAGTTATTAACATATGAGATTGAAAACTTAATATAATTTTTGTTACAATTTTGCAATTTATAATTTTACTACACTTGATTAGCATTTTCAAATTTTTTGCAGCTATGAAAAGTCGTAGCGCTTCGTCGTCTTATGGAGTTAACCGGATTCATGAAACCTCTTCTTTCTCCCAAGGAACTCCTACGCCTCACAGAGCAACAAGATCTTCTACGGCAGCCTAACGGAGGAAGAAACTCGATTACACTTCGGAGACGGAGGAGATAGTTAAAAAGAGCAAAACAGCATCAGAGAACTACACTTCAGATAAGGACGAACTTGGCATGCACTGTCATGCTGCGGAGGACAAAAAAATTGGAAAAATTGCTCATGAGATGGTAAATATATTTCAAATTTCGTTTTAAGTTAACATTTTGAAATATTTTTAACCCTTTGTTTTTATACAGATGGTCGAGGCTAGTGAAGAAGCGCCACCACTAACTGAACTAGTGCGGAAGAACCACACCGAGAAAGATGAGCCATTAGTCGATAAACAGGCAACGGTCCTCGTAACAGCGGTCGAGACTTTGGCTAGAAAACAGTCTACTTCAGATGAATCAGATGCTGTTAGTGAAACTGGATCAACCGCCACCGGACCCTCCCGGCATCAGCCCAACGCTGCATACTTAGAGGTAATCATTTCTATTTCAATCTCATTTGAACAATTGTTTTCAAAATATAACTATGTATATTGAATGAAATTTTACAAAAATATTTCTACACTGATATGCATGCCTACAATGAGTGTATCTATGGTCTTGAATTGATTCAGTACCTCAATGTCGATATGAACAAGTCGGAAGCCACTTCTCTTTGTCAAAGCCTGAACATGGATATGAGGATGACCTGGATGGAGGAGATAATGGAGACTTTGAAGGGAGATTTTGCGGAGTTGAAGCGAGATTTGGCAGAGTTGAAGCGAGATTTGGCAGAGTTGAAGCGAGGCATGGATCCTGTTACCCTCCAGCCGATGGGTTCACCTGCTACACCTGCCGAGAACACTATATCCACCGCGAGTCGACCTATACCATAAGCCGATCAGTAAAACTCGAAGGAGCTAATCAACCTCTTAAACATGTGCTTCAATCCATTCTGGTGTACTTTAAGAATCATAATTAGTATCAATCCATTTATATGATTAGTTTCAAATTCAAGAAACAACCAAGGAACCAATGAAGGCATAATTGATTGAATTTTCGTGGAAGGTAAACAAGTTAGCCAGCTAGCCAGCTACACAAAATATACCGAAATACATTATCACACATGCCATGCCAAGTTTCGAAATATGTAGTGCACTATACTAACCATATGTTTTGCATGGCTACATTTACAAAATATATGACGACATGTGGCCAAAATCATTATATGCTATTCCGATACACCGCTCATCGGAATCCACCAAAAACTGGTGTTGACCTGCGTTGAACAAAAAAATATATATTTAACTTTAAAAATCTCATTTTGGAAACACAAATAAAAAATGAGAATTGTAAATTATTATTTCATTCTACTTATTTTTGACAGAAAACTAAAAATAATTTAACAAAAAAAGATCTTAAAAAAAATATTGTATTCTTCTTCCGTCTTTTTCACTTCTTCCTTCGTCCATTAATAGCCTCCAACAAAAAATTATCACTTGCTATGTGCTTCCCCAAATCCATTTGTAACCTTGTATCACGAATTCATGTGATCCGTTCACCATCTGCAATTACCAAGTTCGGGCTCGTTGACGATAAAATATGATTTGGATTTTATCACATAATCAGTGATCCATACATCGATTTGAAATTCGCGGCTATTTGAGTGGAATCTGATCTAGAAGATGAGAAATTCCCCTTCGATTTTTTAGAAACAAATATTAATTATGACCATTAATTTAACTACTCGTAGGTTTGTTTAATTACACAAAACTCATGGTTTTTTAGCTAATTCAGTATAAATATTTGAACCACATAATCACATTAAATGTATATTGTAAAATAAATATTATTTGATATATCATTGTTTATTTTTTTTATTATGAAAGTTAAGAAAATGGGTTTATCTCCAATATTAACTATATCGTCATCATCAAATAACCATAACCGTATTTAACTATAATTGTATTTAATTATAACCGTTTTAAGCGTATATATAATGGTTAATGTTATGGTCAAAAAAAAATTTATAACCTTAACTGATGGCTAAAAAATTGTAATCATAATACCCGTAACCATAGTCATACGTAAATACAATATTTTTTTCCGTTTTCAAATTTTTTTTTTTTCTGCCCAAAAAGTACATTTAAATAATATTTTACATTTCTCAATTTTTATTTGTGTTTCTAAAATGCTAATCTTGTAGGTAAATATTTATTTTTGATTTTTACCAAAATAGATAAAAAAATTAAATATATTTTTAATGTTTTGTTGGTCAACACCAGTTTTTGCGGAATTCTAATGAGCGGTGTACCGCAATAACATGGTCAGGGGTGGATGTACGTTATATTTGAGAGGGGCACTTGCTCCGGGTAAACTCTTCAAAATTAATGTTATTTTATTAAATTTTTTAATTAGGCCCTTGTTGATATATTATTTATTGCCCCCACTACTTATGTTTTTCATATACGTTTTGATCAATACAAATACAATATATAAAACCCTATTTTTATGTATTTTTGTGTACAAGTACATTTTTTTAACAAAATGAATACAGGTATAATCTCTTTTGTTAATTTGGAAGAATTAACCAAATACTTTAAATGACTTAGAAAGTTTGCTTTACCTTTTACTTAACTAAACTTTGATTTTTTTTCTTTATGTTTTACGAAAGGAGAACTCAATTTATAATATCATCTTTTTTGGTTTTCATTAATTATTTTTTTAAGTTACGAGAATTTAATTTAGTTTCTCTGTTTTAGAATGTTTTTTTTCTTCATCTCTTTTCTTTTATATTTTAGAAAATTTGTTTCCATTTAGTTTTTTTCTCAAAGCTTAGGATATTTTTGTTAGATATTATTGTGTTTTAACATGTTATTAATATATTTTTATAATTTAATATTGTTATCCAGGATAAAATTAATTTTTAGATCCGTCACTGAATATGGTTATGATGTTGGTCACATGTAGTCATATATTTCGTATATATAAGCATGAAAATTATATAATTGGTGTAGTTCTCTACATGTTTCAAAATTTGACATGTGTAATATATTTCGGTATACTTCGCTATCTTTTTCCCAAATGAGAATCATTCTTAAGCAATTAAAAGATAAGGTCTGACCTTAATACCAAATGGGAATTAAAATTTATAATTATTGCTTAAGAATTAATTACCGTTGAACAAAGATCTTTTGGGCCCGATACACAATAAAATAAGACCGTTGAAGAAGTAAAAAGGGTACAACCGTCCATACAATAAAGTTCTTAAGAGCCTCCTCTGTGTTCAATCAGACCGTTACGAATCAAAAAAAGCCATTTACAATTTAATAAAGCTCTCAACTTTCTGAAGAAGAAGACGACACAGTGCGAAAATCAAATCGAGATTTTGGCAGATTTAACAATGGAAGATACGATTTCAAACCCTAGCATGGAACGTCTCTTATTTTCCGTTGATTCAATTTCCGATACACAACAAAAACTCAAGCTTTTGGTTAATAATAATGGCGTTTACGGATTCGAGAGAGGACCTAGATACGGTGAATACGCGAGATTACGAGAATCAAAGCTTCGAATGAAACGAGACTTCGAGAAGATTCTAAAAGAAGAACAAGTCAGATTCGGTTTCACAATAGATGAAGAAATCAGGGTTTTACCAGAGAAGAAGACGAGATTTGGATTTAATTTGAATTCACGCAAAACGTCGTCGTCTTCATTGGCTCAATCTGTTCCTGATTTCTCTACTCTGATTCATAAAGAGAATCGTCGACCGATTAATTCGAATTTGCTTCCTCGGATAACAGAATTAACTCCACCGCCGATGAAGAGTAAAACCACCGTCGTTTTTGTTGGATCTGTGAGAGGAAGTGTATCAGCGTGTGGTGGAGATAAGAAGAGTAGAGGAATGGTGAGGAAGAGTTATGCGAATGTTGAAGATCTTAAGAAGATATCTATGGCTGCTGCTTCTGCTATTAATGGTGGCGGTGGAGGAGGAGGAGGAAGAAAATCAATCGGCGGCGGTGGTTGTGGTGGTGGTGGTCGGAGGAGTAGTTTAGGTTACAGACAAATGTATTGATTCTTTTGATTTTTTGTGTGTTCCTAAATCTAACATTCGTGACTCAAGATTTGATTTTTTTTCTTCTTCTTCTACGAAATTTGATTGATAAAGATTGGTCCTTTTGCAGATTTTGGTATTTTCGTATTCAGAGATTTGTATTTGGAGTGTTGAATCTGCATTTTGATTCAGTTTCTGTTCACGTTTCTCGGTTTATAAACAATGATGTTCAATGTAAAATCTAGTCTTTTAGAGATGGTTTGATACAGTTTCATTTTTAGTAGGAAATCGGGTTTTAGATCGGCGTTTTCTTCATCGGTTAAGATTCAGAATTCGGTTTTAGGATATAGAAAAAGTGTATCTGTTTCAGTTTTCCGATAGAGATCATTTTGGTCTAGTTCATTAGAAAGCTTATCAAAGAAGCATTGATCATATAGTTGAATAGCGCAAGGAATTTTGAATTACACAAATGCTATTTGACAAAACATTGATTAGTTCTAAAAGAGATGAGTTTTCACCGGCGATCATTTTCCGAGATCGGTTGCTAACTCTCCGACCAAACACCGAAGTATCTCATAAGCAATCTCTGATCCAACTACAAACAAATGAGTTTCAAGATCCATCCATTTCTCCATATCAATACCAATAACTTCATCCATATCAATCCGAGCCAATCTTGCCCACTTTGGAACTTCTTCAAGAACTCCTCGAATCAACTCGTCAGCTTTCGCACTTGAGGGCTTTAATAATCCGCAGGAAATGTTTCTTTCTTCTAAATGTTCTATCATTGCATCAACCAAGAACCCTCCGGTTAGTCCAGGGAGGTTAACAAGATTATCAGAACGAGCTGCGTAAATCATGAGTTCATCAAAGAGATCTGGTCCAATGAGGTAGTTTTCTCGTGGATTAGTTGTAGTACCAACTAATAGCTCGGTGTGGATAATGACTTCTCTTGCAATTGTGAATCTCTGTTGCGTTAATATAAGCCCTGTGTTGCTTAAACAGCGCAGGACGTTAGAGACATGGCTGACAAGACTTGCGATCGCCTGATATATACCACCGCTTGCTGATTTCTTGAATGAAGTTGCGAAATCTTCAAGAACGTTCCAATCAGGTTCTATAGGTTCTATAGGTTCTATAGGTTCTAGTGGCAGCCTCATCTGTCCTGGAACTACAAATCATAACAACAGTTTCAGGTTTCAGATACAACAAGTAACGGATTTTTCAGAAATTTAATCTTCTGTGCTACTACCCGAGATATTGTCGAAGCTATTCGAAAAGCAACTCTCATTGGAGAAAGAAGCATCAAGTACAGAACCGGGGCTCGTGTAATCACTGTTTGCATTTCCAATCGAACTCCACAACTCTGTTTTGCCTTTCCTCTACAAGAATCAAGAAGCATAATGAATAGAAAGATTGAGAAATACTTAAATCTGAAGTCCTTGCAAGATTATAAACATACCCGATAAGCTGTTTCTGCATAAGGCATATCGATATTCCGAACATAACGCTGCTGCTCCAGAGCTAAAGAAGATAGCAATTCATAGAGGATCAAAGAAGCTGATTTATTGGGTAAAGCACTTCCTCCTATGGCTTCATCTTCTTCTTGAGAAACCAATTCTTTCAACTTTTGCTGAATCAGTCCCAGAGTACCAACATCAAGCGGTGGCCTTTTCGTAAACAATGTTCTTGGGTTTCTTTCACCTCTCTGATTTGGAACACGTTGAACTCCTTTACTCTCTTTGGTTTCTCTACAGTATTGGCTATAATTTCTATGAGGAGAGCCACCAAGTTTCAATGGTGAAAATGCAGTTTCATTACTACAAGCGCATGAGTGTTCACCATCTAATCTTCTTGACACAGGACTCATAAAGCTACTTCCTCGTCCGTGACCACTTACACAAGCTAGCCTTCTCTTCCTTGCTGAAGTGCTTAATCCTGATCTATTACAAGACTCCTCAACTCTAGTGTGAGATTTTCTCTGCAGATTCAAATCAGAGTTCTCATATTTAGCTGGGGACTTCAAGTGATGATTCCTACTAGTTGAACCTCTATTCATCGCATTTGCAGGTGAAGAACAACTTCTTTTGCTTTGTAAGACGTAAGAACGAGCTTCTGTAGGAAACCTTTCCTCCTTCTGTAACACCTGATTGTGAAAATCGAATCTGTTTTTGACACCCGGCAATGACATTTCATTCTTTCCATGCTTCCCATTGAAGTCATAACGAGCACGGTGTAGAACTTTCCGCGTCATTTGATTTGTACTATCTTTATCAGAAAAATACACAGATGGTTCTTGATTTCTCCAAAACACATTTCTCTTACTTCGTTGAAAAGGCGATGATTCAGAAACAATAGCTATGTTCTTTCCAATATCTTCAGATACCGCACTCGAACCATTTACATCAACCAAACTACCACAAGCTTTACAAGAAGCAACACTATTGTTATAACCACATTGAAACTCAGGTGAAGCTACAACTTCAACCGGTTCTTTCCCAACATTATCGATCTTTCTAACCCCTGAAGAACTTGGAAAAGCAATAGCCCCTCTCGCATTTCTCTTCCCTGGTTCAAGAATCCTAGTAGCTGCATCAATCAACCTAGAACTTCTTCTATGAAGCCTCGGACTTCTAACAGGAGAAGCAAGTTTCTGATGCTGATGATTACCATTATACTGATGATGTTTCCTTACTCGAGTCAAAACATTCTTAATCTGCAATGCTTCTGAACCAAACTTCTTAACCGCAACTCGTCTATCACTAACTCCAGTTATCCTCTGCATCTTCTGTGGCCTTGACTTATCAAAACCATGATCTTCTTCCTCATCAAACACATCATTGTCCAGAATCTGCGACGAAAACACGGGTTTCTTCTTATTCTTCCCTTTGTCCCTTTGACTAGATGGCATTGATTCAAGACCCATTAAACGTGCTACTAAACTAGGAGCTCTAATTTCATGCTTTTTAAGCTCCATAGCTTCATTCCTATTCGGGAAACTTCCTCTGTTCTCATCAGCAATCTAATCATTCAATTCAATCAACAATTTTAGTTCATTGTAACTCAAAGATATCAACTTTAACATAAAAGGAGAAATATTCACCAGATTAAGCTTAGATTTGAGAATTTTCTCATTCCCTCCAAACCTCTTTGAAACTTGTTTCCCTGAACACAAACCAAAGATGAACTCTTTTCATTTTCAGACACAACCAAGTACATAACCTGATATAGTGAGTGAGTGAGTTAAACAGAGAGACAAACCAGGAAGAAGTGATTTACGAGAAAAGAGCTTCTTTTTAGCAAAGCGACGGTTCCAATCAAAGAGCTGAAAGAAAACACCAACACAACCACCAAGTCGATATGGTCGTTTCTCAGTTATGGCCGCACATGGCGCCGACGTTTCTTGTAACTCTCCTGTCATCAAGACGGCTTAACCAACAAACCCTAACAAACTGAGAGATCACAAACACAGAAATAAAAATGTCTCCTTTAAAGACATTGCCTTAAAGTCCAAAACTTTATCACATAATCAAGAATGAAACGAAGACCCCGAGAAAAAAGAATAAAACTTTCTGATTCTGAAAAGAAAAAAAAGTCACTCAGCTTTTGTGAAATTGGGAAAACGTAGAGAGATGAATGTACATAAACATCATCGATAGCTTAGTTACGAGAATAGGGAAAGAAAGAAGACAGTTGGAAATCAAGAAAACGACAATGGTACAGTGGAAGAAGAACAACAATAAGAAGAAGAAAAAAAATGAAGCTTTAAAGTGTGTGTTGAAGAGTAGAGAACTCAACGGGAAATATTCGCAAATGGGAGTTAAAAGTGAAAGGAGACAAAAGCAAAACGATAGTGACGAGAAGTGATTGAAAGAGAGATGATAAAGATTAATAAATTCTTTTTTCTCTGTGAAAAAAATTATTACTGTGATTCTCTCTGTTGTCACTGGCGGTGAAAGGGCCTCGAGAGAGATTGTGACAGCTTTTTTAAGTTTCTGCAGAAGAAAAAAGAGACAGAGCATGCGCACAATAGGTTAAGTAGCTGATAGAAGTAGACTAAAAACGAGAAAGAATACTAATGATTAATTTTTCATATTTATATGTACTTAAGAGTGTGATGAAGCTATAATATAAGGCTTGATGTGATATTAGAAGCGTAAAATGTGGTTACGGACAAGAAGGTTTAAAGAATCGAGGTTTCTGACTTTCTGTTTCTCGATTTTGAGGAATCCAGCTTCATCCGTAGTCACATTTCTCAGTTCCAACTTCGCATTGGTTTATGTTCCAAACTGAAAAAAAATCTTCTTTTTACTAGTATTGAAAAGGACTTTAGAGAGGTTTAGCGAAAAAAATAACAATATTATTTGCATAGCATATCCGACTTTTATATAAAATATAAATTAAAAGCAGATATCTGAAATTACTAGAATTGGATTATTTTTTTGTTTTTTTTTAATGGAACTAAGATGACTGATATCTTTAGGGTTTTCTTTTTAATTTGCTAAATTTTCATTTTTAAGTAACTAAAATATTTTCTATAAAGAAAATAAATTGTGGACGAGAATGTATATATTTTCACCATATTCTACTAAAAAAAAGATGTCAAAATGATTTCGGAAAACATATGTATTAATGGAAATTATCCAAAAACTAACAAAAGAATTTTAATATAAGACAAGACAATAGACCATATTGTGTTGTTCGTATATTGACAGATTACCAATAAATTTGCAACGAATAAAACATTTTCTCTAAATTGTTGTTAGATTTCAACGGTAAAAAGCATCCATAAGACCATAACTATGTTTGTTAGGTGAATCACGTTTTTGAAATGTATTTTACCGGCCTTATAGCAACGTTTAATTACGTATGTCGCTAATTCGTCATTTCATTCACCAAAATAATGTTATACACTTTTGTCAGCAAATTTTAGTATTTCGTCACTAATTTTGTAAATTTATCTGTTATTAAAAAAAATATTTGACTTTAAAAGTGAATCGGGTAATGAAAACAAAACAACTATACTGCTAAACATATTCTAGCAACTAAGTTGGTGAGGATCTAGTGGTCTTGAGACTTGAAAAATAATCTTCAAGGTCATTAGTTCAACTCCACTTAGAATGAGTGATTTATTTTTTAAATGTGATATTATCCTGCTGGCTCTTGGTACCAGAAAAGATTACGATTCAAATATCTAAAATTCGTATGGTTTATTAAAAAAAACCATATTCTAGCAAATTGGCCAAGAGAGGCAACTCTATTAATCTGCATTTGGTAACTCTAAGTTCAATATTCACTAAACTTTTATCAAGAACTATATCCAACGTTGTTGCAAGCTGCAATAATTCAAGAGTCAAGACTCAAGATCTTCATTATATGTATAGTTTAGTGGACAATATATAAAAAGGTGTATAGGTGTAAAATATTTGAAATTTTAACGGTTGTAATAAGACAGAAAAAAATAATAATAATAAAAAGCAGAGTTGCGTCTTTGTCCGTGTCGGACGGTTCTGAGATGTCACGGACAATAAACCCATACACGCTAGGAATCTCAAACATCACCCCATTCTATTCAAACACAGTACCAAATTATTTTCTTCCAGTGATATTAGATATATGCACTGATACACATACATATATACACTGATACACATACATTCATTGTTAAAGTATTTTGTTTAGCTATATATTGGAAAGTTTTAGTAGCATAACTGTTTGAAGTTCCCAACTCGAAACGATTCTAAATGAAACAAAAAATAAGGGGCGCAGTTTTGTCAAAATGAAGAAAATAGTAAAGCCAATTTTACTATTTGTAAAAAGTAACACTTTGACCAACATGATAAATCAAAATTTCCTGGTGCTTTCCCTAGAACTCTGTTGTTTGATTAAACATCATGCTAAAAGTTAAACAGTTATGGTGATTTCATTTTTTTTCTTGACGCAACAGTATATGTGATGTTTGTTATTGTGTGTAGAGAACAATTAGTTAATACCGAGAACCGAAATTTTTTTATTTTTGTCAAAGACATAAAAAATATATATATATATATATATATATTATTTGTTGTATACGACAAAATAACCTATTATGTTAAAACTGTATATATAATTTTATAACTACCAAATTATTTGAAAATTGTGTAATGCAACTATGCATCACATGAGGTGTTGAAATGTGAATAAACGAGACGACAAAAAGGAAGAAGCAGATTTGTGGATAAATAAAAAAACCTAGTTTGCTATACTATATAAGTATATATGTCTATAGGAAACTTTGTTGTAGCAGTCGATAGGAGTGGGCATTCCGGTTTATGGTTCAGTTTTGGTTCGATTTTTTCAGTTTTTCGGTTTTATGAATTTATAGAAAATGAAATCATTTAGAAACCGATTGAAATACAGTTTGGTTTGGTTCGGTTTTCTTCGGTTTATGGTTTTAACGGTTTTAACCAAAATTAATTCGGTTCGGTTTGGTTTGGTTTCGATTTCGATTTTTGTAGATGATTTTATGATTTTATAAAAAATAATATTTAAAAACTCAAATCAAAACATTGAATTTGTAGTTATAAAAATTTATAACTCAAAATTGATTCTATTGGTAAACTTAAAGAGGATGAAATCAAACTTAGTGATGTGCTTTGCGAAAATAACTTGATGAAATTATAGTAAAAAAATAAATGAATGACCCAAAACCTTAAATTATATATAAGCATCTTATATATCTAGACTTTGTATCTTTTTTATTAATTTTTTTTAATATTTTTTGTGCAACTGTTTTAGGATATTTGTTTTTTATAAAAATAAAATAAAATTAGGTAACACAAGTATCTATATCAGCATATATAAAAAGTAATTATTTTTTTTGGTTAAACCACTACAGTTTTAAACCGAACCAAACCGAAACCGAAATAACTTTTATAATGGTAACCAAACGAATTTTTAAACAAAACCGAAACCGAATCAAATTACAAAACCGAAACGGATTTTTTTGGTTATGGTTATTTTGCTTGTTGATGCAGTTTAATAACTATATATATATATATATATATAGCTATTTAATATGATTTCCTAAATTTATTTTTTTTGTCGGCTGATTTCCTAAATATAAAAGAGTATGATGGACCTACCCTACCCTTTTCCCCTTGTTACACATGCAAAATATGTTGGGCTTTGGCTCTATCAACTAAAACTTTTCCAAGCCCGATGGGTTCCCGTTTTTGACGAATTTATTTCTGAAATTTGCATTACATTCGCAGAGCATTGCCTAGATATAACTCTGGATGTTTGAGTATCGGTTGGGATTTGACGTTTTCGGATATAACAATTTATGTTCTATTCCTATATTTTAGAAATTTGGTTCGGTATTTTCTTGGTTTGGATCAGTTCAAATATTTGAATGAGAATCAGCCCAAAAAAAAAAAAAATTGGGTACCCAATAATATACAATGGAACAAGAGAAAAAATTGTATAAGGAGGAAAGCACTACAAATATATTTTTCTGTTTTTATTTTGTATTGTTATCTCTTATCGCTCTTACTTACCTCTTTTAAAATCCGATTAATAATATAAAACAGTAAAACTTTTTGTTTTATCAAAAAAAATAGTAATGGATATTAAAATAGTTAAAAACGGTAAAAATAACAAAGTTGCAATATGTTGAGCAATGTTCTAAAATACAGTTTGTACGACCATATATACGGTGTATATACGCTATACAGTAAAAAGACGTACTGTAGTTTAGCTATACAGTGTTATTATACGGTAAAACTTATACAGCCTTATATATGGCGTTTATATGACATATATATGGTAAATACTGTATATATACCGTTTTGTGTAAAGGTTTAAAAAAATTTTGTATTATTTTGCTCTCTTTAAAAAAACTTAACAAAATTATATATTTTTCTATAATAATAATTGACCCTAAAAATAAAAATGAGATGATTATATTGTCAATTTTTTTAATATTTCAATTCTTATTTAATTATTTTATAATTTAATATGTTTTGTTTGTTCAAATAAGAATTTTAAACATTTAATACTCTTGTACATAAATATTTTATAAATTTTTTATCATGAATATTCTGCCGTACATCTAAGCATATATCATATTTTAGAACATTGATGTTGAGTCTAATTTTCAAAAAATTAAGTTTCATGGATCTACATTTTTCTCTTGTTACCCCATGCAAACGATGTTGGGCTTTGGTTTTGCGAACAAAGTTTTATCCATGCCCATGTGTTCCTTGTTACTTCGAGTTAAAATAGATTAGTCAGAATTGTTACCGGAAATTTAGTAAAAATTGAAAAATATACTACAGAGTACAGATAAAGTTTTCTTCGACCGAGAGCCAGTCCTGAGTATAAGTGGTCCAAGTCTATATTTACAGCCACTTAAAGCATAAGAATTGTTTAAAACCATTAAATATTTTAATTCTTCCTAAGCCTAGTGATAACTGTGTACTCTAGCTTCCTTTCCTACTCAAATTGAATTCTACAAGCAGCATGTTTTATCTTTTCTTGCTTGTAACCTTTTAAATCTCAGGGTCGGTCCTGCCTCGACCCCTCAAAATAGAAAAGCTTAAAGAATTATATCAAATGATCTCAGTTAACCTCTTCCTCTTACAAGTTTGAAGTGGACAATTAACATTTTTCTATCGAATGCCATGCCAATCTTAGCTTAAGAATTACTGTCTACAATCTGTGAAAATGTTAAGATGGATAGACAAATGTCTTAAAACGATTGTATCAAACGAAAAAAGATGATTGGACCACATGCTTTTTTCCAGTACGTGCCAGAAACAACTCGATCGAGTTTTCACCCAACCTAACATTTTAAAGCTATTCAAAAGTCTGATGTCATGTTTTTGCATATCATTAAGCTTTATCGGTTAGTGTTGCAAGTATTTTAAATTATCTCTGTTTAATTTAGTTTGCATTGCACGTGGTTTTGAACTATAATTTTCCGGTAGAATGTTTGTGCATGCATACTTATGTTTTAATGATAATTTAACTCAAATAGGATCTCTCAGTCTCTCTATATCTGCTTTGTCTTTTGCATCATTGAGATTTTAATGATTTCTTGAGCATAAATCATGCTTTTGAATCATTGAGGTTTGTTTGCATAGACTTAAACTAGGAGTTAGTCTTTCATGATAGTCCATATTATTCGTTGCTCCATTTTATTCTTGATTCAAATGCATGAATCGAACACAATTAATTAGCCTATTGTGATATTGTTTAATCCATAATTTTTGTTGTTCCATGTACATCAATATTAGCATCAATCAGGGATATATTATTAGCATATATCTTAGCCTATGCTTAACCGAAAAAAAAAGAAAAAAAAATTAAATGCATTTTAAATAGTCTAATTAGTATAAAAATTTTCTCAGTGTTTAAGAACTTAATTTTGTCTTCCTGGCTAAAACTTTTCTCAATGTTTAAGAACTTAATTTTGTCTTCCTGGTACTATGTACAAGTCTTTCAGCTTTAATTAGAAGTGAATAAAAACAATATTTCAACAAGTAAATTTGTTTAGTGTGAGTGTTAGTAAAACTCACATAAAGTACTTATTTTCCATACAAATTTTAAAACAAATTCAAATGTGTTTCCGGCGGTTTTAATCAACAGTATTCAAGCATTTTATCTTACTAATTTTACATTATGTGGTTCTTACTATAATTACTCTATACGAATCAAATCAACTGCACCACTTTTAATTGCAAGATGTTAATTTAGTCCCTAACAGATTTTTCATTTACCAATTTTGTTGAAAGGGACACTAAATAAAATAGTTAATCGAGATATGTTATATGTTATCTCATTTTCTTTTTCCAAACAAGTTTCTTCAAAAAGAAAAAGAAAGTAAAATTAGTGACAACCAGAAGAGAATAGGATTAAAGTGTTTTTAGTGCCCTACAACCATGTGGCGGTTGACATCTTATGGATTATAATTGTCATCCATACTTCCTTGTCTTAAAAGTGATCTAATAACAGTTTTACAATGATAACATCATTCTTATTATAATAGGACAACTGCGGAGAAAATTCCCAACTTTGTATATACTTCAAAATTAGTTTCGGTTTATAGAAAAAAAAATAAAAGGACTAACTACTTCATATTTGATCAATATCGGTAAACAAACTAGACAAATATTGTAAATTATATAAAAAGAAACTTCGATTTATGTAAAGTTTGCATATCAACCCTTGTATATAATTAAGGTTCCAATAAGAAGTGCATGTCTTCAAAACTTGAATTCGTTGAGTTCCCTATAAACTTGTGAGATTTTTTGTTTTCAATCATGTTAGCAATACTACCAATAAAGTTATAAAGAAAATATGAGTGGACCATTAAATAGTTATCGACTTTTTCAATTATTGCTAAATGTTCTATTCTTGAAGAGGAATTGTTTTCTAAAAATTGTTGAACGCAATATAATTTGAATGTATATACATGTTTTTATATTATTTATATAATTCTTAGGTATAAAAATGAAAATATGCAAAAAAAATAAAACATAAGAAACAGCCATTGGTATACGTGTCTTACCATTGTAGCCTTATCCGGGCTTGTTCATGACTATTTTGATGCAACAGTGTTTTATGAGCTTCTACCATTTTAATTCGTATATCTTCTGTTTTTTTTTTTTTTTTTTTTGGATTAAACCGAAGAATTCTAAATTTTTGACCTACAATTTCCTTTATTATCCGGAACCTTACTTTATATATTTAGGTTTAAAATTAATCATTTGTACCAAAAGACTTTGAACCCACGATACAAAGTAACTAACCCTTTTGTACTACTATTATGCCATATATACCATTTGATATATCTTATGTTTTTTTCTTAATATAATCTAAGCAGCAATTGTCTTCACATATAATTGTTTTAGGAGTGTTAAGAAAGGTTAACGATCTGCTATATAGCGGATTAAGATATTTTACGGGTTTTGAATGACAACCCTACACAAATCGCACTTTTAGAAACATCAACTCTAATCAAGTAATCTCTGATATGTCTCGTCCTGTGACTACAAATTTTAATGATATGTTCGTGGACTATTAAAACTAGGAAAAAAAAATTCAAATTAGAATTTTCTTTTGTTAGTTTCCTTTAAAATATATAAAATACTTTTCACATTTAAATTTTATACATAATAAAATATGAATGTGATAAATTATAGTAAAATTATTTTTCAAAGAAGTTAAAAATTACTTAGCAAATTGAATATAAAAAACCATTCACGGTTGTATTTAAAACAAACAACTAATATTTTTTTTGGTTACAGTATCATGTTTTTAAGTTGATCCATTGCCCACACGCATTTAGCTAGTCCATTTGAAATTGCTGTCCACATTTGGATTAACTCGCAAACCCCATTTTTGCATCTCAAATAATACCCCTAATTAGGCTCTAACTCGGCTTAAGGCTTCTCTGTCTGTCCAATCCCAAAAGTGAAGGACTACATACATTGACGTCGGGTAATATCGATATCATACACCTATGTTTTCTTTAAACCATCCAATGCTCCCACAAACTTCCATTCAACACTAAAAGCATATGGTATAAATATCCTATTGAATAGTTGGATGGTGCCATCATTGTTTACTTGACTCGTGAGTCATGACTATGCCTTTCAAACATTAAGCCTTTGAAAAGTCAGTTTCATTCATCGCCAAGATTTGGTGTTCAAGACCAAGTCATTTCATAAGAAAATTTAGTTTCTAAGAACTACATAAAAACCATTGTGTTTTTTTTTTGTTGTGATGAACTTTTTAAAAACCATTGTGTTGAAATACTAATCTAAATCAAAAGGTACATAATTGTGCTCAACAAATAATAATTCTTATAAAATTAGTCATTTTATAGGTATTAAAATATGATCGAGTTATAAATGTTTGATAGGATTCGTGTGAACTAACTATGATTATTAAGTTCGGTAAAGTATAAAAATTGTATTTCTTTTAAGCAAATTTAAACGTAGAACAGAAGCAAAAAAAAAAGAGAAAAAAACGTAGAAAATAATAAAGGAATAATTGACACAACGTTAGGCTTAACTTTACATGGAATGATAAGAGGGAAAAGTAGAGATTTCACGTCAATTATTTTTATTTTTTCCTTTACTTTGCATTACTTTACTGATAATTCATAATTCACATTAAATGGTAATACACACCATGTGATAAATATTCAAAAGGAACCGAATAGGACAAGCTCGAAAGATAACTGTTTACCTGTCACTTGTCTTGTCGCACTTTCTAATTGTATTTGATAACTCTGTCATTGTTTTATACATTTTATCATTAATTAGTCGCTATTATATTACTATTATTAGTTTAATAATAGTCTAAGTCAAGGTTATATCTAGTTCTCTTTTTTTTCTTATATAATTTCAACTACTCATTGTGCAATATTAGACTATGTTGGAACGACGCGGCCGGTTGAAATCTACACCTACTTGATCCATAATTTTTCTCAAACAAATTAATATTTTTTTTATCTAATAAGATTAATTAAAGCTTTGACGAAGAGACTAGTTAATTTGGTTTTCAGTTTGAAGAGATTATAGAGCTTTTTTTTTGGGTCAAATAAGAGATTATACATCTAAGGTTCAACTTTTGTTGGTAGTAAAATTTCAGTTAAAGCTGAAAGAAAAAATTAGCACTACTGTTGCAAATTATATAAAGATCCGATAAAAAGCAAGTAATAATCTGATTCAAATAACAAAATCAAAGTTTTACTATAGCAGTACAATTTTTATTTTAATATCTCTTGTAAATAACAAATCATCTCCAATGATGTCAAGAAAATATGACTGAATATAGATTAAACTTTTATATATTCTGTTGTAGTTTTGTATCATCCATGGCATCATTGCAAATAAGATAACAAAAAAAAAGAGAGTTTTAGATTAATACAAAACTAAGTAATTTACAAAACATAATGAATATCTTAATGGTGATAGGTAATGACAAGAATCTGAAAATAGCAGCCTCTTGAAAGAAAAAAAAAATCTAGATTTTAAACATTGGAATAGACAAACTAACAAATCACAATTATACCACAACAATCTAAAAAAAATTAAAAATTAAAATACTCCAATAAGTTGGCATAGGACCCACAAAAACACACTGTCAGAAAATCTTCAGAGTTTCAGAGACAGAAACAGAGAAGAAGAAGAAGAAGAAGAAGAGAAAGAAGAAGAAAGAAAGAACAAGAAATCAGAATAAAACAGTAAAATCCAGAAATATATCTTTTTCTTACTTATCTCTTCTTGTTCTTGTCTCTTCCATTACCAGAAAACATAGATCCTAAACCAAACAGATTCCCAGAAGGAACAACATTTAAAACCGGACTCACTCTAATCCCACCACCGCCATGGCTACCATAACTATAACCTCCATAGCTTTTCTTCAACGGAGGTTTCTGAAAACTACTGTTACTCGATGAAGACGAAGAAGATGATGATGACAATGATGAAGATTGTTGTAGCTTTATATGCTCTGTGTGTTTTCTTGAGCTCTGTTTCTGTTTACTCGATGTTGAACCGGTCGAATTACTCCGGTTTAGTAACGGTAACGGACATAAACTCCGTCCGTAACTACTTCCACAGTTTAAACTACTGCTTCTCTTAAATCCCCAAAACGACTTCGTATTAGTTTTCTCCTCCGTTACTGTAACGTCTTCTTCTTCTTCGTTTGGTTTCTTCTGTTTTCTTGAATCCGGTTTGGTTTGAACCGGTTTACCATCTTTCAGTTTGGGTTCTTTTTGACCCGATTTATGCGATTCGGGTTTTTTCTTGATTTCCGTTGGTAAGATTTTGCCGTTACAGAAGAGTTCATCGGCGGACCAAGAGCCTTGATCGAAGCTTTCACCGGAAGTTACGCCGCCGGGAATGCAGAAATCGAAATCTATGCTTGAATTGAGACTCGACGGTTTAGAATTTGGCGATCGTAAGGGACGTTTCTCGATTGGTATAGCGTCGGATTGACAAAAATCGCGAGAAAATGAGATTCTTGGACTCATATTAGAATTTTCCGATAAAAGATCCACCGCCATTTTTTTGATGATGAAATCGTAAGGTTTTAAAGAATTAGTGAAAGTTTATAGTAGTAATGAGAAATTGGTGAAAACGAAGAGATTTTGAATAAATTTGCGAAAAAGAGGAGAAAAAAGATTTTCAAGGAGAGAGATTTGGGGAAGAAGGTGAAGGCGGAACGATTGGAATTTAATTATTTTTATAGGTAATTTTACGAAATTGATTTTTTATTTTTTTTTGTTTTTGGAATTAAAATGGGAAAATAATAAAAGAATAGGAATTGTTTTCTGAAAAAGATAAAAAAGAGGAATAAGATGGTAATGGAGGAGAGGGGACAGAGAAGCGTGTCTCTTGCTACATATTCACATGCATGGGCCAAAAAAGGATATATGTTGGTTCTTCACTTTCGTACCTTATATTTTCTATTTTTATCTCATCTTAGTGGAGCTTTTTAAAGAAAGAGTTCTTAAAATTTTATAATAACAAATAATGATAAATATTAGAGGAGTTCTTAGCATAAAGAGAGAAAATATCTAAAAATTCTTATTTAAAAACTATTTTAAGGATTCTTAGCATGAGATATTTAAAATTTAAAATTTAAATATTGGTAAGAACCCCATGAAGAGTTCTACCATTAATGATGGTCTTATATATATATTTGTTATGAAACTTTTTATATGTATATATTTTGAAAATTAAACTTGTTTTTGTTTTCACTTATTCAACTTGGTTTGTAGGAGCTAAAATGAGAGAAAGAAGAGATTAAATTATATAATTTTATGAGTATTTCAAAGCAAACAAATCTTTACAACCAAATTATGAACTTATTTCTTTAGTAAAAAGAAATCGATCAACCAAATCTATACATTTGCATTTAATAGTTTTAAAACAAATTTAAAAATACAGAAAAGATTTAGGTTTTATTAAAAATCAATAAAATCTAAAATAGGTAGAATTCGTCAAAAATTACAAAAAAATTACATGAAAATAGGTCAATCAAAATAAATCCAAATCTATGAGCCCTAACTCTTATGGTTTTTGAGAAGTCAAAAGACATATGTACTAATAATAATAATGTGCAATGTTTGAAATGTTTAAAAAACTCAACGTTCGATTCGTGTTGACCACTTTCATGAAACATTGAACATAGACCAATGGTGAAAAGTGCACCGACCCGAGACTTTTAACCAACGGAACGGATACTAAGATTATTTCACAAACAATATCAAATTAAAGAGAGAGTACATCACTTATGTCATGTATATGAAACCAAATAAATGATGTGAATATTTTGTTGTGTTTGACTATAATGTATTCTTTTTGATAAAATACTATAATGCATTACAAATCCGATAATTGCAACCATGCTAGGCGTCTGTAAATAAATGTTTATGATGAGCAAATTTAAGAAAAAAGTAAATAATAATAAACATGTTTAATATCGCTCCTAAATCCTAATATATTACGGTAACTATGACCAAGTACAAGAAAAATCATATAAGAATAATTGTTTAGGTATTCTAACTACTAGAAGATTAGTTGAAGACTTGATCGCTAGCAGAAAACTTCAACAAATCTAATTAATTCGCCATTTAAACCTTTTGATCGCATCATTTATTTACAATGACTATACCGACAGACTTAAACCGTACCAACTACATTTACTCTCCGATGAATTAGTACCTAAACTGTATATTTTTGTCTTATTACTCAGTTCGTATATATTTTTAATCGAGTTGTTTGCCTTCACTTATCTCATTTAAAACATATTTCTCATTTTATGATTAAAATGGTTAGATAATAGATTTCTATATGTAGTATATAGGAATACAAAAATAAACGGGTGGCACTGTTGATACCTCCAAACTAATAATAAGAGTAGACAAATGTCAAATACATATCAAGAATATAACTTTTTTATAAAGAATGTTAGACCATAATACAAATGCGTTGTTATCAACTTTTTTAAGTTGAATATGAAATACATATATCTAACATTTTGTTATGTCTTCTTTTTCATTGTCGCTAATTGTACGTTATTGTTCCTTTCAAATTGGGTTTTTATTAATTTTCTTTCTATATTTTTTGTAAGATGTATATAACAAACTTGTATAGCTAGCTGAGAAACTCGTCATCATAATCAACCCACTTGTAAGCTGTGACACAATCTCTATTATTCAAATCAAGTTCCCTTTTTAATAGACAAAAAAAAAATCAACTTATTTGCATTCTAATAAGAGGGCTCTTTTGTGATAGAAGAGTTCAAACCCTTTTTTAATTAACTAATGAGCTAGATGAGTCATGCTAGTTTGCTTTACATTAAACTGAAATCGATTTTTTCTTAAATTTGAAGTAAAGAAATTGTTATGTGATTGAAATGAAGAGGAAAAGGAGATTTCATATTATCTAGAGAGTGAATGGGAATTATAAATATTTTTTTATATATTTATTAATTATATGAAAACAGTAGACAAAGTAAGCATGGCCATGGGGTCCGCATGGCTACGTACTTACCGAAAACGAAGAATCCCACTAAAAGAAGTGAAGGGTTAAGAGATGGTCCACGTTTCCCCCAAAACCATTTCATATCCGTTTGGATCACCCATGAGCCCACCTGAAACCAAACAGACCCAATTAGACCCAACCAAGAATTGCCTACTTTGGCTGCTCTCGATAATACTAATAGGAAGTTGTCAAATTCAGCTAGGGTTTGGTTATGATGACGGACCCTAGGAATTATCGGATTTTTCTGATCCTAGTAAACAATAAATATGGTCCAGTCCGACAAATAGCATAGGGGATGTTTTGCTGACAATTACCGAACAATCATCAAACTGATTTGTTATTATTTATTAAAGTAAAATAACATGAAGAGAGCTTCTCTGGATTTTTGGTCATTTCATACCTCAACTAAAGTATTATATTCAATTCATATCTAATGTATATTGATATGTAAATTTATACCCCCAACTTTCTACATATTCAAATTTACTTTCCAAACTTACAAAATCGTGCAAAATCAGACATTCGCCGTGATGGAATTAGTAAGTTAGTAGCGGTTGTTAACGTGGTTGCCATGTCATAGATTATTTCTTGATATGGATGACACGTGTATATTAAAATCATGTGTTATCCATGTCTACAAATAATCTATGATGTGACAATTATGTTAGCAATTATTGAGGGGTAACTAAAATTCTAATGTTTGATTTTGTTCGATTTTGTAAATTTAAGATGTAAATTTAAATATTTTTAAAGTTGGGGTATAAATTTGCACTTTAATATTTATCAGGTAGGAATTGAACATAGTACTTTAGTTGAGGTATGAAATGGCTGAAAATCCGAGCTTCTCCATCTCAATGATAGCATATGTTGTTAAATCAATGAAACATATTATTTTCTCTAAAATTTCACGTCGGTCTATTAGATGATGGTAGAAACGTTAGCTTTATTTTTTCATCAACCACATATTAATTAAAATGACTTCTTTATTGACCATCAAATCTATAAGATAAATATTTTTAAAAAATTCAAGAATGGTTTTAAAAGTATGGTAGAGATGTCAAACGGGCCGTTAGGAGCACAATCTATATCATTATGTTCAAGTCCACCCCACTTAGTTCAAGGGGTTAGCGGGCGGGTAGGCTTGTGAATTTAATTTTTGTGTTTAAAAAAAAAATTAACAAATTCTAAATAGAAAATAAATTTTAATATTATTATTTTGTAAATATTCTAATTTTATACATTAATTTTTTTATATTTTCAATTATATCATAAATTATACTTCATTAACAATGTAAAATTTTATTTATTTATATTAAAAATTGGTAGTTTGCGCGCCGACCGTCTAATTCGTGCACAAAACCCGCTAACCCGATGTCTACTATGGACTTGTCCGTAAACCTCACTTTTAGCGGACATAAAATCTAATGTCCATATATGTCCCATGGCAGACCGGATTGGATTTAACCCGCGAATTCTGGCTCATTTTATCATCTCTAAAATCTAGGCTAAACAATCAGCTTTGATTAACTTTTATAATCAATAAGAGAAACGAAAAAAATTAGAGAACGAATATCATTCGTAAGAAAATTGTACCATTAAAACTATGTATGCTCTCCTGATTCAAAATGTTACATGTATTTCTAAATGTTATTATAGAAAGTATCTTGTAAAAGTGTCTAGGTACAAATTACTAATTAGTACTACTAGATTCTAATACGTGCGGGAATAAAAATTTAACATATATATATATATATATATATATATATATATAATTTTAGATTAAAGATATGAATATGAGTTAGATTATATTTTTGTTGTATACTATTTAGTGATATCCGTCCGTAGTTTTTAAGTGTTTCTAAGAATGTTATATAGTTTTTTTGTTTACTATGTTTTTTCAACCAATGCACCAGTAATTTTTATAGCTGAGGTGAGAGTTTTAGCACACACTTATTTTTATAAGTTGACTAAATCTATGTTTGATATTAAAAAAAATTCATGTAAAATTTAAAAATTTAAATATATATAATGTGATTACTCAAAATTTTATAAAAATAAGATTAAACAAATATGAGATGACGATGGCCATAATAATATTAAAGAATTTAACATGATACTATAAAAATTGGATATTAAATCTTAAAATCTACTCATCTTTTTTTTTGTTACATATACAATATAGTAGAAACTTTTTTAGAATTTGTTTGGTTATAATGATAGTAATTTTAAACGTTAAACATTCTCACCTTTTATGAATTTTGTTTTTGTTCTTTTTGCCAATGAAAATAATGTAATATTTTACATTTAAAATTGTCATTTTCTTAAATATATTTACATAAATAATATTAGTAGGATGCAATGGTTGACTCCTATTATCAACTGCTTGCTTCACAATTTATTACTCCCTCCGTTTCATATTAGTTATCGTTTTAGATCTTAAAACTCGTTTCATATTAGTTGTCGTTTTACGTTTTTAATGCATATGTTTGATAAGATTTCTAACTTTGTCCCTCATATTTTAATGTGTTGACCAATGAAATAAAATCAAATAAATATTAATTAGGAGTAAAACAGAAATTTTTTTTTTTTTTTAATATGTGTGAAACAACCTTAAACGACAACTAATTTAAAACGGAAGGAGTACCAAGTGATCGCAATGAATGCAGGAGAATTAAACAACAAGCAGCGCATTACTGTCTTGTTCATGACAAGTTATATGGTAGATCTTTTTCTGGTCCTTATTTAAAGTGCATAACTCATGAGGAAGCGAAAAATGATCTAATGGGGTTGCATGAACGAGAATGTGGATCACATTTAGGTGGACGAAGCCTTGTACTAAAGGCAAAGAGGGTTGGATACTTCTGGCTAACAATGAACAACGATGCGATGTGATTTGTTCGTCACTGTGATAAGTGTCAAAGACATGCCACTTTGGATGGGTCCCAATGTCCCATAATACTCCTTCTGTTTCATTTTATTTGTAGTTTAAGGAAATTTCTTTTTATTCATTTTATTTGTTGATTTCAATTTTCAATGCAAAATTAATTACTCTTTAACTTCTTTTGACCATTTGTATTCTGCTATTAGTTTTTTTATTGGTGGAATAGTTTTAAATTAGATAAAGTAATGTTTTAAATTAGAAAAAACAAGAAATTAAATGATTTTTTAATCTATGTGCCAAAACCTTAAAATAACAAAGAAATTATGTGAAAGTAGAAGCCACTTAAAGATGAATTAAAGTCGAACTAAGGTCAAATGTGTATTAATCATAAAATAGAGTTTCAACATGATGATTGGTGGCCCAAGGCTAATTCAACAAGAATTTTAAAAAGAAATTATAATGGAGAAAATTAATATAAGGTAAAGTTTATTAAATTTTGTATTGAAAAATGTTGTCTATATTTTTTCTACTCTTCGGATTCTTATTACAATGAAACTAAAGAGTGAGGGCAAGTTGTTGGGTATAATTTTATTCATTGGGTCAGGCCCAACAAAAGCTACGCTGTGCTAATGGACTCAGCGACATATAGACTTACATCATATAAGAAAGCATACTACAGAAATTCTATTTCTACGTGGGTTACGGCCCAAGGAGCTGAATCCTGCTCTCATAGGGATTATGTCAACGTGGAGACGGTTGGCTCCTATTCCCACATGAATTAGGTTTAGAAACACGACCCTCTATAAATAGAGGATGAGACATCCTAAGAAGATCATCAAAAACCAAAAGCAATAACTCACAAGCAAAAACCCTAGCAAATGACTGCAGAGAGAATCCATACGTTGACAAACTCCGCACTACGCATAGAGATTATCTTGTTTATTGCTTGTTACTACGTACTTGATCTCGCGTCTTCCGTACTTTCTTCGAACAACGTGCTTAATTTACCCGAAACAATTATAGAGTAATCTGATGTCTATAAACTTCAATCTTATGGGCTACAAATCATAATCATATGACAGTCAAAGGTATTATAGTATTCTAGTTTTTATATAATTGATTTAAATATGCTATTTTTATGTTACTCAAATAAATTTGTGTTTAATTTAATTTCATATCTGGTGAACATCAATTCGACACCTTTGAATTAGCTAATTCGTTTTATGATGAATAGACTGCTCAAACATCTAGACAATCAACTACGATTTTATATTTGTTATTATATTCTGAATTAGAAAATTAATCGATCTAGAAAATTTAAAGTTTCAAATTTGTAAAATTGTTGTATAGCAAAATTGATCAAATATAGATTAATATAGGGAAATCTTTGGTCGATTATGACTGGAAAACTAATAAAAATGCTTAAATAGTTATTGTTCACATTCAATTTCTAACCATGTTTATAAGAATCCAAGTATTCGTTGCTTCTATTGATTAGCTAATTAGTATTTTTGTTTAACATGTTTTCATCAAAAGAAGGAAGAATCATTGTTAAGAAGAATGAAAGCAGGCCAATCAGTGGAGCAAGTCATCTAGTAAAGAGGTTAGATTCCAAATTCTTTTCATAGTTTAAAGTTTTATATTTTCTATTACAGTTATAATCGATGGCATATATATAAATAAATATTAGGTTGTATAATCTCTGACTACTCGACAATATATGATATCCACAATTTCAAATCTGTAACTAATTTTGAATGTCTCACAGAATTAATGATGAGCAAACTTAAAAAATAGGTTAAAACAGAAAAACGGTAGAGTACTAATAAGATATGCTACGACGTTTATTTTTAATCATAGTTTGTTTGCATCCACCATGAAAACACTTTCCACCCTGCAAAATTTAGTCATAATATGAAATTCGAATATGCAAAAAACATAGTTTTACAATAGTAGCATATTGTAAAGACACTAAGATACGATGAATTTACAATATTAGTATACGATGAATACCTCTTTGAACATTACATTTATTGTCTACATCTGAACTTTTCCTTCCTTATCTATAATAATTATCTTTAATTTTTTCTTGGAACTCACTCTAGATAGAGCAACATAGAGCTAAAATACTAGATTTGGAAAAAAATACCAACATTCTTTAGCAATTGACATTGACTTTTGTTGATAGTCATAGTGTCTGAGATGATTACCATCATACATATGACGTTGTTTCCTTAATCATATATATCTCCCATCTCTCACTTAAACACGAGGCCCACTATATATTTTATTGGGCTTCTGTAAGTTGGATCCAAACTCTATCTTCTCTAAGAAATAATAACATGAGGGGTTTTCCAGTTTTAAAAGCGTTCTAATGATGCAAACATAAACATTTATTAGTTTTAATACTTATTCACTGAAAATGATATTTTATATTGAAGTAAATGCAATAGATAATTTTTTTTAAAAAACATATCTTAAAGTGATTGTTAAAGCGAAATTTAAAATAAATTTGTATAATCCATCAATAATTCCATTTTTCTTTAATTTTCTTTATTTTTGGTAAAATTGTTTTGCATTTTTTTATTTCGAGAAAGCCGACAACTGTAAATCTTGGTTTTCCTAATTTCATTTTTTTTGTCAATTTCAATTGATTGAAAGTAATATCAAAGAGCAACGTCAGTAACAATGTCTAAAAACCAAAACCAATGATGAAAAAGAAGCAGCAACAAAATGAAGCTTGGGACTGAAGAGTTTTGTATCTTCTTTTTCATTTGTGGATTTGGTTTTTGGACGTTGTTATTAACATTTTCTTCGATATTACTTTCAATCAATTGAAGTTGACGGAAAAAAACAATAAAATTAGGGGGAAAAGACCAATATTAATAGTTTTTGGCTTTCCCGGAATCCAAAAATGCTAAGAAATTTTATTAAAAGTTAAGAAAATTAATAAAAATGGAATTATTTCTGAATTATGCAAATATTTTTTAAATTTTGCTTTAGCAAACACTTTAAGAAAGGTTATTTTTATATAAAAAATATTTATCTAATGCATTTACTTCAATATAAAATATCATTTTACAATGAATAAGTATTAAAACTAATAAATGCTTATGTTTACATCATTAGAACACTTTTAAAACTGGATAACCCCATGTTATTATTTCTTATAGATGATAGAGTTTGGGTCCAAGTTACATAAGGCAAATAAAATATATAGTGTGCCTCGTGTTAGAGTGAGAGACGAGAGAGATATATGATTAAGGAAACAACATCATTGTATGATGGTAATCATCTCAGACGAAATAGTCGTTTAGTGATTTCAAACGGCTAATTTTTTAAGATTGATTTTTCTTAACGACGAATATTATAGAATTAAACTCCAATTGGCAGAGTTTTTTCTATAAATATCAATGGATTTTCTCCAATACTTATACAAAGGAAACTACAAATTAAATTTGCTCCAAGATTGATAACGTACATACTGTTAAAAAATAACTATAGAGGTTTAAAACAAAAATTAGACAAAAAATTTGAATGATCATTTTATTTTGGTTTAACAAAAAAAAATATCATTTTACTTTTATTAAAAACTAAATTGAATTGAAATGAAGAGGAACAAGAAAAGAAAATTGATGAAAATAATTAAAAAAGTAATTGTTTAAATTGAAATATTGGTTATATAGGCCTAACTAGGCGTGTGAAAAATAACCAAACCAAACCGAAGTTTGGGTAAATCGGTTCGGTTTCAGTTATTTGAGAAAAACCGATCGGCAAGATTATAAAAAAAAGTTGGTTATCTCATCGGTTTGGTTCGGTTTAGTATAACCGACGGTTAACCGAAAGATTTAGCATAATCCTAAATGACTTCTCATTTCTCACTTATGTTTCAATCTCAGCAAATTCGACTCTGGCTCTCAATCCGAGGAAACAAATATCCAATCTTCAAATTTTTATCCTTTGAATTTGAGTTGTGTATATTAGTCTGTCTCTTTGGTCGCTACTCTGATTTTCGATTTAAGTTTCAATTTCTAACAAGGTAGATTCAAGATACATAGAAATATAAAAAAATAAGATTGAAAGGAAATAGCTTATTAAAGCTTTATTTTGTGCAATAAAAATGTAAAATGATGATCTTTAGATTGTCACCAAGAACATAATGAATTTAGATTTGATTTCATAAAAAAGAAAAAAAGGAGAGTTGCACAATGTGGCAACCCTCAAAGTTAGAAACATCGATGCTCATTACATAACTATATATATGAATCCAGAGCCTGCAAATATTATATAATTTCTTTATCAAAAAAATTACTTGTTAGAAACCTAGTTACATGAAATGCATACAAAGGCTTGTGGTTTTGCTATTAGGTTTCATATGGAGTGCTTCTAATATCTTGAACATTTCTAATATCTTGAACATGGTTAAAGATTATGAGTTTGCATTAGCTACTTGAGATTGATTTATTTGTTTGTTGATGTTTATCAAAGTTTCTGAGTCTGTATAAGTAAATAAATTGTATTAGCAAGATCTGTCTTCAACAACCGTCGTCCAGCCGCCGCCGTCGTCTTTACCGTTTCAGTTCATTGTCGGGGTGGAAACATGTGTGTGTATTTGTTTAAGGAAAAAAAGAAAAAGAGGCCACTAAACTAAAAATATAAATTATAATAACTTTCTACGTTACACCATATGTAAACACATAACAATTATTGGTCACTAAAAACTCCAGAAAAATAAATAAATAAATAATGTCGATAGTTAGTTCCTTCCATAACAAAAATCAATTAACTATTATTTTATTAATATGGGTGATTTGTCATAGGAACTTGTTAAAACTTTTAAAATTTAAAAAATTATTTTTTCCAAAAGTACCTCTTGCACTCTATAACCATTTGGTACACTTTACGAGTATTTGATAAACTCTACGAATATCAAGTAGATTCTGCTAGCATCGAGTAGATTCTGCTAACATCTAGCAGATTTTGCAAATATTTGACACACTATGTGAGCATCTGCCAGACTTTGTATACATTTGGCAGATTTTACACATATTTTGTAGAATCTGTTGAGTAGTTGGCAGACTTTGCTGGGTAACTGGTAGACTCTGCTGGGTAACTGGTAGACTCTGCTAGGTAACTGGTGCAAATGTTGACAGATTTTGTAGAATAATTAGCAGACTCTGTGAGTGTTTGGCAGATTTTTTGAGTTTTTGGCAGACACTGTGAGCATATGGCAGATTTTGCGAGTATTTGGCAGACTTTGCAAGCATTTGACAGACTCTGCAAGCATTTAACAGACTCTGCGAGTATTTGACAGACTCTGCAAACATTTGACAGACTTTACGAGCATTTGACAGACTCTACGTACAATTGACAAACTTTGCAAATATTTTGCAGAATCTACGTATAATGATTTTTAGAATTTTCAAAAAAAAAAATTCTTTGACCCTAATCAAATGTTTAGGCAAAAAATATAATAAAATGCTGTTTTAATAATATAAATGTAAAAACAAAAGTTAATCATTACAATTATTTATTAGTTAGAAATGACAATTTTTGTATCATGGAAACATATATTTTCAAACTAGGTCATTTTAGCATTAAAAATAAAAGTAGTTATTATAGCTATTTTAAAAAAATAGTGGGTTATTTTAGACAAATTTATCTTTTCAAAATGTGGAGTTATCCAAAAGACTCAATGACTAAGAGCATCTGCATTGCATCATGAGAACCTCACATAGTCTCTTAAATAAAAAAAATATTGTTTTAACATAAACTGATTATATAATTCAATTTTAATTTTTTAAAAAGAATTAAACCAATTAATAAAATACACATGTTAGATTAGATTCTCATAAATCTTTCAAATTATATAATTAAATTTTAATTTATTTTTTAAATTGAACCAGTTAATGAAAAACAGATGTTAGATGTTCTCATGATCTCTTAAATATTCTTATTTAAGAACTTCTTCTCACTTTTTTTTTTCATTTTTTTTAATCATCGGACATGTTAGAGACTTCTACTGATCATGCTCTAATTATGAGCTCGTATTAGATACTTCTACTAATCATACTTTAATCAGAGACACTCAGACTCCAAAAACACTATTTTATTTCAATGGTTCCAAAATAATTCAAACTTTGAAATTATCTACTTACCAATTTTAAATCTGGAAAACAACTCAAATCGAACCAAAATTAAAAGAAAAAAAAACTATATGACCTTTGAAAACTATATGACGTTGATCTTGTTAAGAAAATAGGAAAATAAAACGCGTAAGATCTGGTCAATATGGTCATGGATGGGCACCTAATCAATATTTTCTCCCTAATAAAAGAAGTAATAATAATTTTCTCCCAATTTCCTCGAAGAAGAACATTACAAACTAAACAAATGTCAAAATCTCAAAAACTAAGAAACCAATCAAATTCATCCATTTTTTCCCTCTTTTCTTTTCTCTCCCAATCACTCTTCAGATTCCGGGAAAAAAAAAGAAGAAAAAGAGAGAAAGATTCAATCTTTGTAGCCGGAGATGAATACACCGAACTGGGAACTCCATGGTTGCTGTAACCGGAATCAGAATGCGTTCCTCATCACCATCGGAATCTTCACCGTCGTTATCCTTCTGGTTAGTATTCCGACTATAAAGTTTGAAACTTTATCTTTAACAAAAGAAAAGTTCGGACCTTTAATTGCTTTCTTCGAATTCAGTTGAAGATCCGAAAGGGTTCTTGTAAAATCTAGTCAAAAAGGGTTTCTTATTTTAGTGTTTATGTAACTATTGACCTATAATTTCATTCAAATTTTGTGAATTTTTGGCATCATATGTTTCTTGTTGTTAAGATGTTTACAGAGATTTCTTGTGGGGGTTTTGGTTTTGACAGCTATGGAGGACATTTCTGTTGACTCCATTTAAACTCATTACGGTGTTTTTGCACGAAGCGAGTCATGCTGTTGCTTGCAAGCTTACCTGTGGAGATGTAAGGAGCTCTCTCACTTCAACTACTACTCTTCAATGAACTAGAAAGGGTACAAAGCTGAATTTAGGTTAATTGGACCCTTGATTCAGTTTGCAAACATGAATTTGTCTCCTTCCATTTGCAAAATTGTGCTTTGAAAGGGCAGAGAAGATATTATGGTTTCCTTAGATCGAAAGGTTTTTGCTTTAGCAATAATGTCTCTACATGACTGTTTAGCACGGCCATTGTAAATCTGCTAACTATTAGCTTCTGTAATTAGCCAAGACACACGGTGAGTCTACTTGAAAAAGTGAAGCTGCTCAAGCCTTAGCTGTAGGTCTACTATAACTAGCTTAGGTCTGAATGTAACAGATTATAGCTGTTGTGAGTTGGTTAGTGAAAGCTGTTATAAAGATGTCTCTGCAGATTGTTTAGCGTGTAGAGTGTCTTGGGATTTTGGTTGAGAGTATTCATTAATAAGTTTAGTATACAGCTTCAGCTCTTACTATAGTTCTGATTGTGTTTCTTCCAGTTGATTGATGCGTCTGATAGAGAAAATGTGAAATCCACAAACTTTTCTTTGCAAGTACTGCTTGTATGAAACTTATCTCCCATCTTCTCTCTATGAACCTGCAAGTTTTAAATCCCATCATCAAAAGTTTTATTTTTGAAAAGACTATAGATTGCACATTTATACCATCAAATGCGTATATCTCTCTGTGAATCTGCAACTCACAGTCGCATATAATGTGTCCCTATTAACAAACTTCACTCATTTTTGTTAATCATCTTCTTATTGGAACTAAAGGTGGAGGGGATGGAGGTGAATGCAAATGAAGGTGGTTCGACAACAACACGTGGTGGCATTTATTGGCTGATCTTACCTGCTGGCTGTAATGCACAATCTATCTATCTCCCTTAACAAAAAAAAATCGAATTTTGACGTTCATTTGTTGATGGATTTATGTGAAAGAGCTAAAAGTGTTACCTTTTGTTGTTGTTGAACTGGTTATAGATCTTGGGTCATCATTTTGGGGAATGGCTTTGATTCTTGCATCTACCAATCTGCTTACAGCAAGAATAGCTGCTGCTGGTCTTGGTCTTGCTTTATTCATCGTCCTCTTCATTGCCAAAAACGTAAGAAGTCATTATTTCTCTTATCTAACAAAGTCTTATTTCCTTAAAAGTCATCAACATTGAACAATGAAATCTTCAATTTTGACAGTGGACGCTTCGAGGTCTTTGTATAGGTATATGTCCTCTTTCAACTCCTCTTGTTACATTTTCTTTAAAGTATCCAAAATCCTAATATAGTTGCTAAAAAATCCTCAGGTTTCATAGTTTTCCTCGCTGTCATCTGGGTCCTACAAGAGACAACTTCAGTCAAAATTCTCCGTTATGTCATTCTTTTCATTGGTAAGTTACCATAAATCAATCTCTAATATGTCTTGTTAACATCATTCAGTATATAAAAAAACCAGATTTATGATATTGCAGGTGTGATGAATAGCTTATTCTCAGTTTACGGTATGTATTTCCCTTTGCTCACATTTACTTAACTTAAAAGTTATGAGGACCAATAATAATTGTGGCTGCATTGCATTGCAATGGATACTATTTAGATATATATGATGATTTGATATCTCGGAGAGTCCATTCGAGCGATGCTGAGAAGTTTGCAGAGATCTGTCCTTGTTGTACTGGTTGTGGCTGGGGTGTTATCTGGTTAGATTTTACAATCCAACTCTTAATAACCAGATTATGAAAGTAAAAAAGTCCTTTTGTTTTAACAAAACTTGTTTTCATATTTTCAGGGGAATGATATCTTTTGTGTTTCTTTGCGCATCGCTCTATCTCGGCTTAGTGATTCTATCATAAAAGACATATTCTTTTTATGAATATGTTGTTGTCTCTAAGGTTCAGATTCTTCCCAGTGATTTGTGGAGAGACAAATGACTATAGTTTGATCAAAAACTTTATTCTTTAGATCCCTTTGGTGTGTTTGGGGTTTACATTTGATTGAAAGTTTAGGTTTTTATTTGAAAGTTTGTATTCTTTGCTATTTGGGAGTGTGTTGAAAAAAATTAATTGGAAATTTGATTTGGTCTGCTTAATCAATCTATTGAAAGCTCGTTGACTTCTTCAAACAGAAAATGTGCGTTGACTTTTGATAATCTTCTCGTTCTTGGAATTCTTCAAAACTTGAAAATAAAAAAGTTGACTTTTGATAACCTTCTCAATTTCTCATGGATGAATAAAATCTACATATAGTAACTTAATTTTTTCATTTCTCGTATTTATAAACTGAAAATTATGCATTACGAAACTAAAACATGCACAATAATTATTTAAGAATATAGTAAGATTTTGTACTGTCTTCCAAATTGACTCTCAATCCCCAAAATCATTACGATATGTTTTTGTTTACTTAGTTCTTATTCTTTCTTTTAACAAAAATCAAATGTGAAAATGATTGTTGTAGTTAAAATTTCAATAAATAAAGCTACCAAGTTCCCTAAGTTATCTAGCCTATAGAGAATCTAATGGAAAAATCTTTTAACCTTGGTCAAGTCCATTTTATTTTAAATCCTTAAGTATTGTGTATTTTAACAATTTTCAAAACTTTAATTTTCATATGTTAGCATATTCTAATACCGTCTGAATGTATTTGAGAAAAACAAAAAAAACTATTCACTATAACGGTTTTTTTTTTTTTTTGATAACTGGTTTTTGACTAAATTCTTATGGTAAAATAGTTCTCTCACGTTCCGGTACACAATATTTTTTTTCTGTTTTTGTTTAAGTCCAATAAACAAATTGACCACTAAAAATGGTGCTTACAGGGTAATTTATTTGACGGTTCTTATCAGGTTTATTGTTTTCTTTTCTGGTTAAAAATGTTTCAAACCATGTTCAAAGTTATGATGCAACTTAATTTGTTACTAACGGTCGAATATTATTGAAGTTTTTGAGTTATTTTTCAAGAATTATATAAATAAAAAGTGCAGATAAATTTATAGGAATTCGGACTAATTCTGTCGAGATATAACTAATTTGGCCGAATATCTCAAGAATTTGTTCTTTGGTCTAGTGCTCTTCTTCAGAATATGTTGGAACAATACCAATATGGCAATAAAAAATGTTGTCAATGGGGCACAAGAACCGGGTTCAATAAGTTGAGGAATACCAAACCGAACACCAACGTGGACTCGTGGAGAAAAAAAAAAAAGATGACGTAAAGCTCAGATTTGGAGCCTAACGAACTCCACGTCACCGCCTAAGTTTCATCCATTCACGACGTCTTCTGATTCAACTCCACCGTCCATTCTCCTCTTCTTTTAATTTCTCATTTCCCGTTTTTAAATATAGACGACAGTGATATTTAAATTGATTTTGGTTGATGGCTTATGATTCTATGACATAAAATAATTCAAAATCTGAAATTTACAAGAATAAAATAAAACATATTACATATAATTGCAACTTGTAGACGGAAGTTTGTGAAAACTTATGTCCACGATTTTTGCATGTTGTAGAATTGAACACGAGGCATAATATGTCCAAATCCTTGGATATCCGCTGGGAAAATACTTTCTTTCTTTTTTTTTGTCAAAAAGTATTCATATATACAACAGGTTTGTTTACCTTGGATAACAAGTTATTTTCGTATAAATTCATATACTAAAATTTCTAATTAATTTAATTAATTGTAGAGAACTTGTTGGATTTGATTTTTTGGATATTCATAGTTGACTAATCCAAAGATACATAGATGCCATGTCAGCACAATTACATACAGCAAATTAGCAAAACCAGCAAACGTTTAAAAACCTTTCGAAATTATTCGGACACGCTAAACCGGTAGAATTATCATGTGTGATACAAAAAAAGAATAAGAATTCTTGGTTTTAGTTTTGAGATTTAATTATTTTAGTTTTAAGCGATACCAAATTTATGTTTTGATATAACTTTTCCCACAAATAATATTTGTATTAAACTACATCAATATTATGTTTTTATAGTATAGTTTATTTATTTGTTTATCAATTTAAATCTGCATATGGTGCGTGTACACACACTTTTTTGTTTTCGAAGGAAATGAGGCATCATACAATTGGGTTGCTATTAATGTTTCTTCTACATCAAACCAAGTGATAACAAAAATAAAAATAAAGGTAACAATGTTAGCTTGTGAATAAAGTAAGAAAAATAAATTATGTCATTTCAGAAGAGGAAGTATGTCACATGTAAAATGGATCATTGATACTTTTCATGAGAACTTTCACAAGGAATCCGTTGACTTCTACCTTTCTCAATTTTCAGCAACACCTAAAACTAAAATGAAACAAAAGTAAACAAATTTTGGAGAATTTTCTATTATTTCCGTGGAAATTAGAAGATGATGATTTTATTTATAGGTTATATAACTCAGACCCATCAAATTCTCTTCTTACATTTATTGACATTAAAAAGATTGGCAAACAATAAAAGATTACATCATACGATGTAATAATGTATATATTATCAATAAATAAAATGACATATGTAAATCTATAGAATGTTGATATGGCAAGCAATGAAAAACTATGTTCTAATTTCATTAGTAAATTAAATTACTTGTAGCAATCTATATATGCTGATGTGGTTAGCAATGGAGATATTCCATATTGCCAATTAGATTCATTCCATATATATTTAATTAATTATGACAAGGAAAAAGTTATGCCATGAAATTTTTACCATATTTTGATATTTTGACTCGTGCGCATCTCAAACTTTTCCCTTGATCCTCATTTTTTTTTTATCTTTTCTTTCTCAATTTATATAATTTCAAGTAAAACACGCAATTTCTATTTAAATTAAACAATAATAATAAAAAAGAGTTCTCAACTTATCTTCCAAAAATGGTCTTTACTTCTATTTTTAGATTTCTCCTCCAACTTAAAGAAAAAGGCTTGATCTTATTGTTCACACGTAAGTACTTTTTTCATAATTTAATTTCAATAAATTCTCGTGAGCCTATATTTCTAAACATTTACAAAATAAGTTAATTAATGCATATCTTTATATCTACACAAAGATAAAAAGAGAAACTATATTTCTAAACATTTACAAAATAAGTTAATTAATGCATATCTTTATATCTACACAAAGATAAAAAGAGAAACTACATAACATTTAAATTTTTTATAATATTCTCTCCATATACATGTGATTGAATTTTAACCCTCTTACAAGGAATATATTATATATATATATATAGAACATAAGTTACAAGAAAATCCCATCAGTTTATATTATCTGTCTTCTCTGATTTCAACGAAGGAAGAAAAAATAAAATAAAACGCCAAAATGGGTGCAGACGAAATCCAAACGAACGGTCATGATCATGCCAAGTTAACCGGCGGTGAAGAGATCAACCGGTTGAGATGCGTCGTAAAGAACTATGAATGGGGCAAACTCGGACCGGACTCTCTGGTTGCGATACTCCATGAGGCGAATTCAGGGGACCGAGTTGACTCGATGATTCCTTACGCTGAGTTGTGGATGGGTACTCATGAGTCTGGACCGAGTCATGTTGAATTCGGTTCGGGTCATGAGTCTGAATGCATTGTGACTTTGAAATCGTTGGTTTCGGATAATCCGGATTTACTCGGGTCTAGAGTCGTGGCCAAGTGGGGTTGTGATCTTCCTTTCCTCTTCAAGGTATATATTATATATCTTATTATATAAATACGTTTTTTATATTACCAAATCAAAACATATATTTTCAGATTCTGTTTTTATATGGTCAATTTCTGTGTGTTTATGTTCTGTTTTGAAGATTTTTACATTTGACTCTGTTTCTCTTATTAACAAATTGTTTATTTTATTATCTGCCCATCAAAATATACGTTTTCAGATTCTGTTTTATGGTCAATTTCTCTGTTTTGAATGTTATATTTGACTCTGTCTCTGTTTTTTTTTTTTTTTGAAAGTTAATAGCATAGTTTTGAATCTGTAATTGTTAGTGTTTGGTGTTAAATTTGGAAAAAAAAAAAAGGTGTTTTCAGTTTTTCAGTTTTTTTTTTTTTTTTAGTTTTTTTTGCTCTGTTTTGATTTGACTCTGTTTTTCTTATTGTTTTTTTGTGTATTTTAAAAGTTAAAATATAGATTTGGATCTAATGATAGTGTTTGGGTGTTGAAATGTGAAAAATTAGGTTTTGTCAGTGACGAAAGCATTATCGATTCAAGCACATCCAAACAAGGCCTTAGCAGAGAAATTGCATAAAGAAGATCCTCTTCTATACAGAGACCCTAACCATAAGCCTGAGATTGCTCTCGCCATTACTCATTTTGAAGCCCTTTGTGGTTTCGTAACTCTCAAGGTACACACATTTCAGTTTCTTCTCCAAACCTCTAATTGCGTCAGTTTTTGGTTTAGATCTTATCGGTTTAATGATTTCCCCGTACCATAGAAAATTAGAATCTGTTTAAGCTTAATCTAGATCCGTTTGAGTTTGAGTTCAGGTTGTTTTACACAGTTAAACCGAATAAATTTGATTCAGATTTGGTTTAATTCGGTTATCTTACCTATTACATGTGCTACGATCAAAATTGAACCGGTTCTGCATCTATAATTGAATCAGGAGCTGAAGGAAGTTATCACCAATGTACCAGAGATCACAGAGCTTGTAGGAAACAAAGCTGCAGATCAAATCTTCACCGTCCACGAAGACGATGAAGACAATAGAGTCAAATCCGTTATCCGATTGATCTTCACACAGTTGATGTCTGCAAGTAACAACGAGACAAAGCAAGTCATATCTCAGATGAAGATTCGTCTGATCTCAGAGACCAAACATCGTGAACTAACGGAGAAGGAGAAGTTAGTTTTGGAACTGGAGAAACAGTATCCAGGTGACGTAGGAGTGATCTCAGCCTTCTTCTTTAACTACGTCAAGCTTAATCCTGGAGAGGCTTTGTATTTGGATGCGGACGAGCCACACGCTTATATCTCCGGCGACTGTATTGAGTGTATGGCGGCTTCAGACAACGTTGTTAGAGCTGGTCTTACTCCTAAACACCGCGATGTTCAAACCCTTTGCTCTATGCTTACTTACAAATTGGTAACTTTCTTTACACGTTAACATTTTGGTACCTTTCTTTACACAACGTTTTGGTTCAGCTGGTAAACCGGATTTTGAAACCGATTGTTAATTTTTCTGGTTATTGATTAATTGTACCGCGTTTTGTTCAGGGGTACCCGGAGATTCTGAAAGGATTTGCTTTGACTCCATACATTACAAGATATCTTCCACCATTTGATGAGTTTGAAGTGGATCATTGTGATCTTCCTAAAAGGAAGTCAACGATTTTTCCGGCAATACCGGGACCTTCGGTTTATTTGGTTATTGAAGGAAAAGGGAAATTGCAAACCGGTTCATCTCAAATTTTGGTTAACCAAGGAGATGTTTTGTTTGTTCCGGCTTATAAAGAGATTCATGTAACCGGAGAAAGTGATGTGATGAAGCTTTACAGAGCTGGAGTCAGTAGCAGATTCTTCCAAACATTCTAGGGTTAAATTTAAGCATATTAATTTTACTAATTACTTTATATATTTTTAACTTATAAGCAATCATGGGGACCATTGCGAATCAAAGGTTCCAGGGGTTGTTATATTTATGTCTTATTTTTTTGTTAAAGAGAATTATATATGTCTTTACTAATTTTGGGTTGTTTTTCGAAAACTACCCACCAAAGTCAAAAGAGGACTTGACTCATCAAAAAGTCAAGGGAATTGAAATGTATTATGTATTATGTATAGTATATTGTGGAATCTCACGATAATCTACATATTTTTGTTTGTATCTTATTCTTATCAGAATGAAAGATAGTGTAAAGTAAATGCTTACAAAGTTTAGTTGTTTTGGAAATCTAACTTAAATGTGTATTTGTATAGTTTATCTAATCTAAATGACTAAATCAAGATATGTGATTATCATATTGTAGTTTGATATGATATACTCACTAAGAGATATCAGAGATTTGCAATTTTTATGTTACATTGTTCTGTTTGTCTCATCATTATTTGCCATCAAACGGTGACGTCTTAAACTTCTTACCATCTCTTCTTCACATTAAATGCTAGTTTTGTATACGTGCGGTGGTGAAGATGACTTCTAATTAACAACTCCTGAAGATAATTAAGTATCACATTAAATACATTAATCCCATATTAACTGAAGTTGCAATCAACATGTATGACACTTAACCTGTTATGATGAAGATTTGAGTTTTTTTGCAGTTGGCAATTCAACCGGACTACTGTCAACGTGCTGTCATATTCTTTCTTTTCTTATAACAAAAGCATTTTTATTGATTAATTTAAAATATGGTTTATATCCGTAATTAACGAATATTACACTCAAATGCTTACAAATGAGAACAGACTTTGTGATTCGGGAACTACCAGGGAATCAAAATTAGCCTTAACATTCTTGATCATATTCTTGTGAAACAACTCAAAGTCGGGAAACTAGTTCTTTAAATTCTCAAAATCAAATAACTTTGGGCCACCATTTCAAGTGAGAAACTGTTTTTACCAAGTCACCTGAGTCCGTAATAAAATGGGATCAATGCCGATTGTAGCTCAGGAGTAGAGGTGTTAAAATGGATCAAAACTCATGGGTTGATCTGATCTACCTATTATTTTAATGAGTTTGGGTTTAATTTTTATACCCATATAAATAAATGAGTTATGATGGGTCGATCCTAATGGGGTTTGTGGATTTAGTGGGTACACCTATTTGGGTTATGGGTTATCCATGAATTTACCATTAAACACAAATTTAATAAATTTATAATAAATATGTAAAATATCTAAACCCTAAAACAAGTATTAGGATTTTTGTTGGTGCCATTTTGCTTTTATAAAAGCATGACTGCATGAGTAGTTTTTTTCTGCCTCTGCTCATTAGTCATAACTCATAAATCGTTCTTATTGCTCTGGTTTTTCTTTTCTTTGTTCGTTCTTATGATGCTTTTATTTATTTTAATAACTAGATATTTTTATTTAATTTGTTACTTGTAAAATTTTGTTAGTATTATAATTATATGGTATGTTTTAAAATTTTTAATTATATTTAATTTATATATAGATAATCCATATAACCCATTTAACCGATGAATTTAACGATTATGGGTTTGAGTATATATATTTTAATTCATAAAATAAATAGATGGGTTTAACCCACCCATATAAATCTCGAACCCATGTAGATTTGGGTCGGGTCGGATCGAGTTACCCATTTTAACACCTCTGCTTTGGAGACATCTCATTAAATTATTTACACATTATCCTAAAGTCTAATACAATAATATACCATTTTTTGTTTTAAGTGATAAAATTTTGTTTGGGTGGATTTCCTATTTTCCTACCGATCAAGAAGTGACATGTGGTAACATTACGAGTTGCAAGCATCTTCTATGGGACATTCCCTCATTAGAGGCTCTCGGATATACATCCCTAGTTCTCTCAGGATCGGCTCTGAAATTTTGGCGTCCTAAGTAAAACAAAATTATGGGGGTCTATTTACACTAATATTTTATTTTATAAAATTTGGGCATGTTTGTATATAAAATTTGGGGAACGCTAGGCGAATGGTTCATCATACTACTATGCCCATAACCGGCCATGAGCTCTCTTAGCGGTGTGTCCTCAAAAACCAAACTTCCCATAAATCTAGACATGTCCATTTTTGGACAGAAAATCCGTCTCGATCCATATCGGTTCCTAATTTTCTGTTCTATATCCATTCCTACTCAAATAATTTCTCTTCTAAAAATGTTAAGTTTATTTTAACGAGTACGAAACGGTATTGATATAGAATAGGTACCCCGAACTATCCATTTGGATATTTGAATACTCTAAAATTATTAAAAATTCTTATAAAATTATCCAAAGTTTTCAAAGATTTTCCAATAATTTTCTGAAAATTCCCGAAATACCTGAATACATGTCCCAAAGTTAGACCTTTACCCAAAATTAGTGAGAATTTGGGTATTGATAATTTCTATCCAAATTTCTCGAACACGTCATTTAACCCAAGTTTTCAATCCCATTTGCAATAAGAAATGCTTTGGTATAGTACTTTTAAATACCTGAAATATTCGTTCTCGATCTTTACACAGAATTTTCAATCCCAAAAACCGAAATGGACACTCCTACATCAAATCCCTTAGTACTTAGACAAATGCATAAGCTCCCAAAGGCCGGGAAATCAAAGGTGCACCCGCATTAGACATATATGCGACGATGAGGGTCCACACCACATTAAAATTATTTACTCCACTCAAACTTATAGTAGTGTTTTCACTTCAAATTGGAAAACCAACTACTTTGTTTACTTTTAGTTTGTTAATAACACATGACAAACTTTGTAGGTTTTTTTGTTTTGTTTTAGTCAACAAACTTTGTAGTTTAGTAATATATGTGAAGATGAGGTTGCGAGTTGTAACATTCAGCAAAAAGGAAGTAAACTCATTGACAAATTGAAGAACGTGTTTAAAGTTGTTTGGTGTAACTGATTTTGTCAACAACTTAATCCACTACAAACTCTGTTTTGTTGTAATTTAACCAAAGCAAAAGCAAAATGAACAATCATTCCAAATCTCTATATGCAGTCAAGAAAGACAATTGAGAGGACCAAGATCACCCGGTTTACTTGCACTGGTTGTTGGTTAAAGCTTTGGTTACGAAATGCGAAACGATTCCAACCGGACAGAAGAGAAGGCAAAGAGAAACCGAATGCCTCGTCTCGATCTGGTTCACTAACCCATCATTATACACTTGCCTGCAAGAGAAAACCCAAAACACGCGTTATAAGAAACATGTTCGGATAAAATTCAGAACAACGCGAAAAAGAAGAAAACCGCAATAGACCTTGCTGCGAAAAGATCAATAACAAGAAGATGTATCCAAGCAGAAGCAAGAGTCATTTCACTCGAGAACATTTTCGCTATTCCAGACAACTGCAGATGATAATAAAACTTTTAGAAACTGAATAATACATTATTAAAGATTTCTTGTTTTCAATGTTTCAGATGATTGAGGGAAAGCAAAAACCTCAGGCAACATGTATTTACTGGAAAACATGTATTTGAGTGTATCAGGTGTCCAAGAAAGGTATAACAAATACGCGTATAATACGCCTAAGACGATATACGGTATGCTACTCTCCATACACTTCTTGGTCTGCACAGAGAAACTTATATACTCAATTTAGATGAACTTCTTTAGGTCAAGTTGTAAACCTACAACAACAAAATATAAACTTACAACTTCAGCTTTTGGAGCTACAACCATTAGAGTATAAAAAGGAAGAACCGCGGTAGTTCCAACCGCGAAAACACTGCTAGCAATCTGAGAAGTAGCTAACCCTACAACATGAACAAAATTAGAGATTCTAACACTCATTTAATTAGAGATCAAAATCACAATTGAGTCACAAAGTTTTAAGCTTTAAATGGTTATGTTTTCAGACACATTACATGAAGCTCGCACGCCGGAGAATTTCTTGTGAACTGCAGAGGAAGAATTTGAAGAAACATTAGGCTTAACAGAGATTCTTGAACCTCCAATGAAGCTCCAATGATTATGGACTCTAATTCTTGAAGAATCAAGACAAAGTTCCGATCTTTTAACAGAAACGTTGCGTTTCACCATCTGAAATCACCAAAACGAAAGAAAATTTATAAACTTTCAGCCAAAAGCTTCTTGATTTGAACAAGAACAATCAAGAACAGTGACTTAAGTAAAATTCAAATTAATATTTAAATCTGGGTCAATTCAATGGCCATTAATTCGCTGATTTGAGTCAAAAGATAAAGAATTTAAGGTTATCCATAAGGACCAAAACTATTCAAAAAAGATCTAACAACTGTACAAACATATATACGTATAGTGAAATTGGAAAAGACTATACCGAGAGAGATGAAGATAAAGGCAGTGAAATGCAAGAAGATAAAGCCATCTCTGATTCAAATCTCCAATACTATTTGCCAAAAAATGGCCTTTCATTAGTTTCTGCAATAGTCTCTCTGCATATTTAATTATTTATATAAATAAAGAGTAATGGTGGAGAGGTTTCTCCACTGAATGAAAAGGTGAAGTGGAGAAGAAAGCTAATCTTTCACTTTTTCTTCCTCAGTGTCTACAATTATATGAGGCTTTTTGCTCATCCTTCCGCTTTTAAAAGTGTTTTCGTCTTTTACTTCGAGTTCTTTAGTTTCTTTTACCAAACTTTTTAGTGGTGTATTAGAATCCTCTAACTTAATTAAGGAGTGATTAAGAGGTTTACTGATTTACTTGGTGGTTCCGGTTCATGCTACATTTTAGGATCTGTGATATAAAGCTATGTAAAACAATACATTTACTTTTCTATTAATTTTCTGTAAGTGTAAATTATTTTAAGTTAATTTTATATCATTTCATATGTATTAATAAGTGTAAATATAACTGTAAATATAAATAAAAACTAATGTAAATGTATTTAATTTTCTGTAAATATGTAAATGTAAATTAATTTTCAATTTACAACATTATATTAAAAAAAAAAAAATTTTGACAAAATGCTTATCAATTAATATATGTAAGAGATGTTAGATGGAGATTTGTGTTCAAAGTGAATTTAGCTGGACATGACACAAGTCCAGTTTCAGGACAGAAAAAGACAAGAGAAGAAGACAAAACTTGGTGTTTCCCCCATTAATTCGGTTTCACTTTTTCATTAAGGACATTGAAAACAAAAAAAAATGAAAACAAAATTGCATTAAGAAATAATATATATGAAAATAAAACAAAAGAAAAGATAGACATGTGGCTAATATTCATTGTTTGAGAAAATGGATGGAGTAAGAAGATAGCTTGAGTGGGCTATTTGGCATGATAACTTCTGTCTATTAATGGGCCTTTTTACCCACCAACTTTGTTTCTTTTGTCACTCCCACCCAATTTGTTTATTCAACAAAAAAAAAACACATGAAAACAAAACTTGGTATCCTCTATCTCTTGGTATTTGGCATTTCGATGTATTCGATGGCGACCAAAACTCCTTTGAAAACAAAATGTATGATTAAGTGCTAAAAAAATTCACTATATTTTCTCTTCTTTAAAAAATATCCATTATGCTTTATAATTTAATAGAAAATAATTTTACTTTAAAAGAAAATTTCTTACTATATTTGTAATGATTGAAAAAATCATAACATTTGAATTTTTACGACACATATATCTTATCCTATTCCGAAGTACGGATACAACATAAACAGTTACAAACTTTAATTGCAACAATATCTTTATGTGAATTTGGGTCAAGTCTTTTGAATTGGGAAATGCTTATCAAATTAGAAATATGACACTCACAAAATCCTTGAATATAGTAAGTTATAATATGTAAAAGAATGAATATTCGACACTCTTATCCATAAGCCTATCCTTAAGAAGGCACAACGTCCACGAATGTATCCATCACTAGATTTCCAGTGGGCCTCATCTCATCTTTTACTTGAAGATATTGTTCTCCTAGAATTTAATATGAATCTAATATTTTAAACAATTGCTTTATTCAATAACGAGGATTCAAAGATTAAATATCTAACAATTCTTGAACTTGGTAAATTTCATATTTTAAGCCGCATTGTCCTCCTCTTTTTGTTTCATATGCAAGTAAAATTCAAAAGCTTTATAGAACATTACATATTTATTTCATCAGACATTCGAGAATCCGATAGAAAATGTCTCGCAAACCGGAAAACAAACGTTAAATCCGGAAATTAAAACCAAAGAAAAAGAAAAAAAAAGCAGAATGATAAAATCAAAGGTAGGAGGATAAAGTTTTTGATGTTTACACAAACAAAGCAAAGATGATGGATTTGGGAAATTAAGCACCGGAGTTGGTGAAGCTTGGTGGCTTGTAGGCAATGAAACTGATGCACTGGACTTGACGGTTGTTGTCGAATCCAATGATCCTAATGAAAGCCTCAGGGTACTCCTTCTTGCACTCCTGCACTTCCTTCAACACTTGAGCTGAGTCAGTGCATCCGAACAATGGTAGCTTCCACATTGTCCAGTACCGTCCATCGTAGTATCCGGGTGTGTTTCCGTGCTCACGGTACACAAATCCGTGCTACAAAGCCACATTATATACAACCACTCAAACAATCTTGAACATATGTACATCAATCAAGAACCCTAACTATTAGGTTTTACCAAATTTTTAATAATATTTACAACATAAACATTAATTAAATCTTGTATAGCACCTCTAAATAATTCATATGATCTAGAGAGATCTAGCTACTTTTTAATTCAATTTTTTTCTGTTACCTCCAATTCGAATTCAACACAAGGAATCCACTTGTTACGGATAAGGTAGTCAACTTCTTTTCCCAATTCGACATCGGTAAGGTCAGGAAGGTAAGATAGAGTCTCAAACTTCTTCTTTCCAATGGGAGGCCACACCTATTAAAAAAAATTCGATATTTCCAATGATATTAGTTCATAATTAAAAACTTAGAAATACGTTTTGGTATAATTAAAAAAAATATGAAGAAGAAATATATATATGACCTGCATGCAGTTAACTCTTCCGCCGTTGCTTGCGATGGAAGTAATGTCGTTGTTAGACTTACGGGTCACCGGGAAAGCAGCAGAGGACTTAAGTCCGGTGAAAGGTGCGACCATTGTGGCCTGAGCCGGAGAGGCGACCATAGTAGCGGAAGAGAGCATAGAGGAAGCCATATTTTTCTTCTTTACTCTTTGTGTAACTGAGGTTTGGTCTAGTGATAGGGTCATCTATATATAATGGTAACATCATTGTAAACAAGCCGTGGAGTGATCGGAGGGTCAAGGATTCATGAGATTGGTGTGGAATAGGATTTAGACCGTTGGATTTTGATTGTGGATATGTGTGAGGTTAATTACTTGGTAACGGCCACAAAAGCCTAAGGAGAGGTGTGGAGACCCTTATCGGTTTGAACCGCTATAAAACTGCCACGTGGAAGATAATTCCATGAATCTTATCGTTATCTATGAGTGAAATGTGTGATGGTGGTGCTACTCATTTTACTTTCCGGTGGTTTTGGGCTTGGCCCCTTCTTTTTGGGTAATAAATATTATTTACCACAGGCTTTAACAAAAACAATTTACCTTGGATTGGTTAAAAAGTTAGAATGAATAGTCAAGGTCAAAGTAAAATAAATTGTAGCAAAAAAATAAAAGCCACGGAATGAAATTTTTGAAAGTTGAGGAACAAAATTATAGGGAAATTTGTGTGAATGGATAAATTTTTCCAAATGGCGGAATATTTGATAAAATTATCAATTTAGGCATATGTTTAATATTTAATAAGTTTAACATGAAATTGTTTTATTCACTCAGTATATACAAATAACTTTTATATTTAACATCATAACTAAATTTATCAGAAATATGTGATCTATTTTTCTTTGCACACAATTATTATATTTCACTTTTTTTTTATATAAAGTAAAATATTGTTTATATCCGTAATTAACGAATATTACACTCAAATGCTTACAAATGAGAACAATATATTTCACTTACTCAACAATACAATATATATATATTAGAAATTTTGGTTCTACGAAAAATCTTAGACTGTTTTAGTCAGTCGAGAATGCCAAAACCAAAAATAGTAAATTTGGGAAAAACATACAGTTGCTGTCTTAAGATACCAACTTCTCTTCTTGTAAAGAGTTTAGTGTATATATGTTACCATGTTTTATTCTAAATGATGGTTCGAGGAAATGGTTTGGTATTCCTGGTTGTAGAGTTTTAAATGATCCAAATGGATCTAAAAATTGTTTTAAGGGTTTTCTTGGATTACACAGACCACCCTTTTCTTGAAACCAGATCACAAGTCACACAACTGTTTAAGGGTTTTATTGGATTAGTCTTTTGTAATCATTGTAGTATGTAATGACGTATAAAAGCCTCTAAGAGCTTAATTGGGCCCACAGTCGAAATTCATGGACTATATAGATCCGGTCAAATAATATTTAGAGAGTTTTCTAGTAGAAAGCCCATAACTCGAAATTTGCAAGATACGTATTCGAGTAATAACTCATCAATTAGTTTCTTTTTAATGTGCCAAATTCAATATGTATTTTTAACAGAAAAACTTAATAGGACCATTGGGAATTAGAACGCATAAATGTTTATGGTTAGGTAAAAGATTAAAAGTTTCCATATACTGATATACAGCAGATATAAGGTTCATTAAACCTCCAAAGCTGTTAAAAAAAGGAGGATAAACATCTAAAAATATATATATTATTGTAGATCAGCTTTAAAGTATAAACTTTCATGAAGTACACTAAAGTATAAATATTATTACAAATCTTGGATTTAATATGGAATTTATAACCGACATGCCTTGTTTCTTGCTTAAATTAAAGTAATACTTTCATTTTCGAAAATATCATCACTAGTGCATGGGAAAAGAAAATGATTTGACAATGTAATACCATAGAATTGGCTCTCCGAGTAACTCCAATCTTAGACTCTAATTTTAGAGTAAAACGAATACGGTGGAGGCCATGAAACAATGTTTATAGAAAACTATATTAATATTGTATACAAATTTTAAACACATTAATAATAAGATGTTTCTAATCCCTTTTAAGATGGTGAAAATGCTGAGACGCAAACTTAATAAATTCTACCAAATTGGACATCATTTTTTGTTGTCTAATAATGACCAATTATTTGAATGAAGACTATATATTACAAGAAGCTATTTTATTCTAATTAAAATATTGAAAACTCTGCCCACAAAATTCCGAAAACCATGGAAAACGCAAGCCCCTGGATTTTAATTATATTATTATTAGGCTACTGCCTATAATATATTTTGGTTGTCTCCTAAAATCATGGAAGTGATTGGGTACATAGAAGAGGTTTTGTCCAAATTGGAGTCGAAAAAGTATAATGACGTGATACACACGCGCGGCCATATGGATACCACACCCTATCTTTCATTGTTGTTTTTCTTTTGGCTCTTTCCTTTTAATTTTCAAATATAAATATGTTTTTGGACATTTTTGCATGGCATCTTCACCTATCTCTCCTCCATTTGTCTTTCTTTTTCAGTTCAATGTATCATCAACAAGAGTTCACTACCTTTTTATTTTTACACATTCATGATTTAGTTCTAGATTTGTACTTTTCTAGCTTCACTTGATAGAATTCGGGAGAAAGAGAAATTGCTAAACAAAAGGAAGAGTTAACGTTGGATTCTGTTTCAGATAAACCTCCATATATAATTAATATCATTTTTCGGTATTTAATTAGAATTTGTAGATCATAAGTACACGACAAAAACTGTATTCGTATGTTTTAATTTTGTATGCATCTATTTTTCAGCCTAGTACGTATGTATCTTAATTTTAAAGAACTATCATATCTGTCTGTCAATCACACTTTTATAGCAATATGATAGTTTGGTCACATCAGTACTTAGTTTATCCATTACGATTTTTAAGCATTTAAATACTTTCTCTATTCCTATAAATTAAATAATGATGTTCTAGGATTTTTTTCTTGTTTCATAAAGATTGATTTTTTGATAAATTTTTAATTAATTAATATTAATAATTTGTAAAATTCAAGAAGTAATTATTAAACATATTTAAATCTATGAATTGTTATTGGTTTAAAATTAAATAATAATTTCTTTTGGTGAGAAAAAATAGTAGTACTTAAAAATAGTAATCATTATTTTTTAATTTTTATAAAAATTCATACACATCGATATTTTAGGAACAGAGGGAATAGTGTATTGCATATACTACCATTTTAGTATAATTTTAATACTTAAAATCATATTATAAATCTATAATATGCTTTTAGTATGTAACTGGGTCTTTTAGACAAATAGTTATGAACTTATGATTGTTTCGATCGCATGATTATATTCATTCGTTGTGGGGAACATAATCTCATTTACCATCTGAAAGCCGACAGAGAAAATCATACTCCATATAGGTACTACTGTAAAATCCTACATCTAGGACTAGTATTACTCTATGCTAATTTTAATTAATAAAATATACGCATAAACTGAAATTCAATTTTCATCTTCAATTAAACTTAAATTGTTATTCTTTATGGTGCAACACGTGTAGTTTTTTGGATAAAATTGTTTTGTCCTATTAGTATATAATTTTAGAGTTTAATATGATACCGTTTGAACTATTTGGTTTTCACTTTTAATTTGAGCATTAACAATTTATCTGAAATATATTTTGTGAATATATAACGAAACATGTGTATAACTATACATATTTCTCTACGAATTTTGCAGTCTACTTAGGAAAAAACTTGACTAAGATAGCAAGCTTTCTTTAAGTATTTACGGACCTTAACGGTAACGGTAAGGAACTATTATTGAATTTTCAATATTTGTTTGTTTAATTACTGTTTTTGGTCGCATGATTATGTTAATTAGTTATGGCTTTTCTGGATGAGATAATCGTGGTCAACCATATGGAAGGTCAGTCGACTAATGAACAAGAGTTAAGGCCAATATTAATTGTTAAGTACAATTATTTCTCCCACTGCATGCCCAATATATATTCTTTAAATTAGAAAATTCCAACTCAATTTTAAATAGTTGGATACTTGGATTAGGTTATTTCAGTAATTGCAATTTAAAAAAAAAAAAAACTGAGACTGAGAGACTCCAAAACCAGACCAAAACTAATTCGAAAACCACTGGGAAAGAAGAGCCAAAACAAACAAAAATTAGAAAAGCCATCTATGAATTGACGCCCATAGAAAAACATGCGAAACCGGTTTAGTTCCTACATCATCACTTTTCCATCTCCGGAAAATTGGGAAATCTTGTACTTGCTGCTGAATTTTAATTAAACCGTAAGAAAACGTTTGTTATCAAATTTTTTTTTAAAAAGAAGATTTGTTATATAGTTATACCAGTTTGGGATCTAGTTGAGAAATAAAGTTGAATCTCCCTTTTTTCCCTGAATAAGTTGGCATAATATTAAAAAAATGTGGTGTTTAAAATTCTAAACTCCGATCGATGATATTGTACAAAACGCATAATAGAAAATTCCCACTATATGCCGGTTGTTTTAATAAAAGAAAACTACAGAATCTAACCAATAAACGTTGACATTATTAATTTAGTTTTAAAGTAAAAAGAATTGGTCAAAGTGATTCATTCAGATAAATTTACAAGTAGCTAGATCTTAGGATAATATTTCCTATTGTTAATTACGTATGGAGTTACAAAATGTATCCACTTAGAAAACGCGGCGATTCGACCAAACTCTGTGCCACAATGTCTCCGCCACGCGACCATACTTTTTGCTTGCATGCGAATGCGACTTTGAAGTTCGAACCTCTCCTCTCTATTTCCCATTTTACCCTTTAGTAATTTCGTTTTCAAATTTATCGTCTCCAAATATTTTGGCAGTTCATAATTAATTGTCGGGCATAAAACTGTGTACAGAAGTTAAAAAAATTAAAACAAAACAAAATTTTCAAACATTTTGACTGGTTTTGGGAGATGAAAATCACGCGCTATGAATGAGAGTCTGAGACTAAAAAGTCTAAAACTTAAAGCTTCTATTGGATTTAGTATTTATTTACTAACGTTAAATCATTCGTAAACGTTAATCGGACGATCCGACACTCCGACAGTGTTTACAATCTAACCAGTTATTTGTCTTTTTTTTTTAGTAAGTAATTAATTTTATATGTAACCAGTTAATTTTAATTAGAATACCGTTATTAGAGCATAATTAATTGGAGGTTCTAGAGAAGTTCTTATGAGAGGTTTTTAGGATTAAAAAAATATAAACTTCATTGGTAAACGTGTTTTAAGAACCCTTTTTTAAAAACCGGTTCTTAAATAAGAGATTTTAGAATGAGTCTCTTAATTTTAAGAACTTTTTTACCTTGATTTGCATAAAATTTATAATAAAATATTGATAAAAACTTCATAAGAGGTTCTTCTATTAATTATGCTTTTAGTTTTAGCTATTTTTATTTTTTTAAAATTTAAACGTTTAAACCCAAAGCCCTTGACTTTCAGATTTACCAATTTTTGGATCAACTTGGTTAAAAACTTAAAATCAGGGAGCTTTGATGGTTTTGACCGCCTAGATATAATAATTATAATCCTAGCCGTCCAAAATTTAGAACTGAAAATTTACTACAACAGATTTTGTTTCTAACATCTAATTCATTTATTAATTTAAAATCGGATATAAAAATTCACACAAATATAAACTCAAATACACATAAGCCACATAACTAATCATAATTTTAATTTTATTTTTTACCTATTAGTAAACAAAAATTCAAAATATAATTACGGAATTCAAAAATTTTAATTTTGTTTTGTTTGGCTCATTCATTTAAACACGTCACAGACTAGACAAAAATACAGAGTCCGTCCTTATATCTCGATCTCTCCGACCTGTCTCTTCTTAAACACCTATCTTCGTTCCTAAGATCTAGACAGTACTGTGTACTTTCCTCAAACTCAAAAACAAATTCCTTCTTGTCTTCCCCTCAAGAAAATGCGTATGAGCTGTAACGGTTGTCGAGTTCTTCGTAAAGGCTGCAGTGAAAACTGTCGCATAAGACCTTGTCTTCAATGGATCAAATCCGCTGAATCTCAAGCCAACGCCACCGTCTTTCTCGCTAAGTTCTACGGCCGTGCTGGTCTCATGAACCTCCTCAACGCTGGTCCTGACCACCTCCGTCCAGGTAACCAAAAATCTATGGTTTTATCTATCCTCTGTTTCTCAAAACAGAGTACTCGGTTTTCATAACAGAGGATTCTGTTTCTTTCTCTGCCATGCAACTGATTAGTTTTTTCTTTTGTTTTGTTTGCAGCAATCTTTAGATCATTGTTGTATGAAGCATGTGGGAGGATTTTGAATCCAATATATGGATCCGTCGGGTTATTATGGTCAGGAAATTGGCATCTTTGTCAAGCGGCGGTAGAGGCGGTGATGAGAGGCTCTCCGGTGACTCCGATTGCATGCGACGCGGCGGTTACGGGTCAAGCTCCTCCTTTTAACAACAAGCTTTGTGACATAAGACACGTGTCAAACAAAGACGAGAACGTGAAGAGATCGAGACGTGCATGCAAGGAAGAGAGAAAAGGGAGGTCACTGAGTCATGAGTCGTCACTGAGTCATCAGTCTTTGGCGTCGTCGGAGGAGACGACGACGGAGGAACCAGCTTGGATTGGTTTAGAGCTGACTCTAGGGTTGGAGCCTGTGTCACGTGAGAGTCACGTGGTGGTGCCGATGAAGAAAAGGAAGTTAGAGTTAGAGAGGTGTGGTACGAGCGATGATGAGGACACGTGTAAGATGGAGCTCGGACTCGTGTGTAGTGAGTGAATGGTGTTTTGGTTTTGGATGGTCTTTTAATTACAAGTTTTGGTGTTAAGAGTTTTAGTGTACAAATAGAGATTAACGAATCTCAGTTTTTAAGTCTTTTTTGAGTTTTTGTTTTGTTGTTTTTTTACTTTTGCATGTTCGGTGTTCGTCATAAATGAGTATGATAAAGAGGTCTTAACTTAACAAAATCTGCTATCTTCATAAATCTCTGGTATTAGATATAGAAAATCTAAAGAAGTTTACACGTTACATTAAATTAAGCCTCACAATTTTCCAAGTTTACAATTTACTTCCATTAAAGGCTTCAAAGCCTTTATGTATGTGAATCGTTAAGGACCAAGTAGCTACATGTGTTCGATTTTCGTTACTCAAATGGGAGACATGTGTTAGAGGTATGATATGAATAGAATTGATTCTTTTAGTTAATTGGGTCGAAATGTATATTCAACCAAAAATATGGCCCAACTCTTTCGGACTGTAAGCCTATTATTATTCATTTATCGATCTATCCCAACCTTTACAATCGGACTCGGTTCTCACTTTTCATAGGGACAAAATTAATAATATCATCATTTAAGGTAAAAGAATTTGATTAGTTGTAGTTACTAGATATTGGATATAACTAAAAAAAATGAAGTAATAATATTGGCTTTACACAATAAAATCATACCAAGAAACAAAGAAGAAAATATTTGGGTTTTGACTTTTGAGAAACTTGTAATGGTTTTAAGGCTGTTAAAATACATAAATTAATTGAAGAAAATTAGTTATGCATCCAATCACTACATTGTCATGCGTTATTTGGTAATAAATTTTTTTAAAATGTAATCGTATGTTATTGATGAAGAAGTTATCCTTGCTCAAAGGACTAAAGGTCGGGATTTCAAGACTAACTGCGAAAAGTTGATTAAGATGATATGATTTTCGGATTAATGACTTTTTTTTTAGTTATTGGCTTTCGCATTTCTAAAACTAAATTTATTGATATTTTTATTTATAAACACTTAATTTTCTTTTAGATTGGATAATCAATTTATAAAAAAATTAAAGTAATGTATAGTTGTTAAAGTTTTTTTGGACTTTCTTTTTTAAAATAACGTTGAAAATCTAAATCATTTAAACATTTGTTATTTTGTTGTATTAACTCTCACACCATACACAAAACCGCATTTTAAACCCAAGCGGCGATAGGGTAATATTAATAAAAATATTGATATGCTACAAATATTGATCTCATGCCATTTTTACATAGTAGCTTATTTGAATTGAAAATGTGATTTTTGTTTTGAAATCAGATAACTCAAAACTTTGTGAGTTGGATTCTATAGCTGCAACAGTGGCGTGAGTGGTGATTGTAAACAGTGGAAGTGTAGACTCAATCTGTGGGATTTAGTGGGTGGGGGTGACATCAGCAGCATGCTTTTACAGCTTAAATCAATCCAGTGTGACAAAAACTATTAACCGCCAATTTAGTTTTCATAACCAATTTATGCATTGTTTAGTCAGTCATATACTTTAAAGTTCAGCGTCAAACCATCGATTTACCCTGAGAGAGAGAGATAGTGATGTGATTAAGGGGGTGAAGTTTAAGCTTAAAATTTCGAAATGACAAGGGACAAAGATTTATTCAGGTGATTATGACTAGTGTTTAGATTGTTATTATAAACCAACAAAAATATGTTGGTTAAAGTTGGGATGAAAATATAACGCGTTATGTAATCAAATTTACTCTAAAAATATTTATTTGTTATTTTCGTAATTAGATATACAAATATTAATGCGCTTATACATATAACACTCAAAATACTAGATAATCTGTATATCCAAAAGGTATACAGATATGATAGTTCACATAAAAAAATACAATTAAGAAAAAGACTTGTTTTGTAACATTTAATTAGAAAATACAACTAAATCCGCATAAAAATTTCTAATTAATAAATTTGATGTCTCTATTAAAGTAATTGGACTTTATACCAAAAGACTTTAAAAAAATTAAGTCAAAAATTGGATGGCGATTTCGTAAATATCAAACATCATAAAATAATGGTAAAAAGACCATAGCAGCATAGGTTCTTGATTAGAAATATTGAAAATAAGATTTTTTTAATTGCTATATTTGAATGTATTATGCTATATTGCGTATAATTTGAAAGGTAAAATGATCCAAAAAATCTTTTTCTCTTGTTCTACAAAATCGTGATATAGTTTATTATAACGTCAAATCTTTTAAAATTTTTTTTGTATCCTGCAAATTCAGTCTTACAAATAACATGTATGAAAAAAGAATCATCCAAAGTATTTGAAAGTCATCTTGGTCACTTGTACACAAAAAACTAAATTGTTATATACTTAAGTAGATCCTTTTCTATTGTCATTTTCCCAAATTACTCTTGAAGTTACGTGGTTTCGACTTAAAAAAAAAAAGTTCTTTATCAAAAAATAAAATAAAATAAAATAAAGTTACGTGGTCTCGATTTTTTAATTTCTTTTTGTCGTATGTGGTTTTAATTAAAAATCTTATCTTAAAACAGTGAAGTTAAATTTAAAACAGAAAAAGATTTTTGCGTCTAATCATTATTGAAACGATGTATCATATGCAGGCGCCAAAAAGGTGACCCATGTACCAATTACAAAAGTAATATTTTAGTCATTTATCCTATGTAGAAAATGATTATTTAGAAAGAAAATAAATGTGTACGCATACAACAAATTGCAGCTCAGCTCCACCGCAGGTTAATTCCACAATTAGACTGTAAATAGTGTCGCATATGTAGTGTTGGTGACGTGGGAATTTCGATAGAAACATTTTTTAGGTAGCTAAGAAAATTTGTACCATAGATTTTATAGACTTTTCGAATCACGGATTAAAACATATCTTATGTAATGTATTTTCTGAAAATAACTCATGATCTGGTTTGATTTTTTTGAAATGCAGATTTAGAGTTTAATTAGTCGAGTAGACTATCGATTTCAGATTAGAAACCACACTTATGTTACTATTGTACTTATCTTGGGAGACACTTGAGTATCATAAAAGATTAAAATTGATTCATTTGTACAATTGCGACAACAAGAACCACTAGTTGACGTTGAGAAAAGACATCTTTCTATTGAAGTGATCATTGCTTGTTAATTGAGAGATTAAGAAGTTGAAAAAACAAAGGGCCAAATTTCTTACACCCAGAGAACATTTTTGAGGTAATTAAGTGTAAGGAATTTTGAGAGTATATATAATTGAGTTGCATTCTTTATTTTCCCACCACCACTGAACCCTAAGAGGGCTGGCCAATGAGGATTCACTTTATCAAACATCTTTATTACTTTGATACCCAAAAAACTTCTTCCATTTAAAATTAAAGTATCGTTTGAAGATTAATTTTTTGTTTCAAATTAAGTGTTGCTTTACATTTTCAATACAATATAAACAAAGTTCTAGTTTTAAACTTATTATTTTAATGTATTAATAAGAAAGATATACCTATGCAGTGTATTAATAAGAAGCATAGTAAAAGTTTTAATATGTACGAAAAAATCTTAACTTATTACTAAAGTTCGACTCTTTAGAAACTTGATTTTGATGATATTTAAATGAATTCTTATAAATTTATTTGGTGAAAAAATACGGAAAAGAATTCGCTACACTCTGACTTAACGTTTTTTTTTTAATCAACAAGAAACTCAATAAATGAGTAACAAACATTATAGAATTACAAGTTGGCATTAATATAGATTATAGAATTACAAGTTGTCATTATTCTCCGTATGAAACAAGGGTGCTTGCTTTACCAAAAAAAAAAAATGACACAAGGGTGCTTTAAAATAATACAAGATAAGATGCAAAAAAATCAACCTTATAGTCATTATAAGTGCTGACCTAAAAGGCTAAAACCATAACAAAATAAATTAAAAACATCAACTCCTTACCCCATCACTTATAATTCCTAGCTATTATTTGTTCTATGTCATGTTTCTTTATTATTTAAAGGCTTATCTAGATTGAACACATTGTACTATATAATTATTTCTATAGTATTATATTCAATATTCATTTTTTTACCCCATAAAGTCCAAAAAACAAGATGAAGACCAACTGTTTTTGGCTTATACCAGAGAACAAAATGTGACCTACACAAAGACAACCGTCAAAAACCCTTCAGGTCAGTTTTAACTAATTTATGAAAATATACTTTCTATATATCTCCAACTAAAAAAAAGAGAAATTTGGGTGAGTCTTTTCATACTTTAATTTGGTCATATATCATCTTCTTATTTTTCATTTAAGAAATAATCATTTGATTTTTTATAGCAAATATATTTTTCATATCTTTTGTTTTCATCTCTTGCTACTTAGCTTTTAAGTGAGAGTTTTACGAGCATACTCTCCAAACTCATCTACATATTTATTTGTTATAACTTGCTATTGTAGTTAATTTATCTGTCACTACTGATGCGATATCACTAATTTTAATTTAAAATTTTAAGTTTTATATCTAAATTTTAATATTTAGATTAAAAATGGTGAGATTATTTTTAAAATTTCATGATTTAAGACTAGATATAAAACGAATAAAATATGGTAGTTGAAGATGAAGTGAATGAGAATTTTTTTAAAAGATAAAAAGTAGAGTGTTTCTATAAAAGAACTAGTATTTTTTTTTGCCATGTCACATCATTATTAGAGATATATGATATAATTTTATTATGATGATATTCGACTACATGCAACACATGTGATTACAATAAACAGCTTTCTCAAACAACGATTTCACAATGCAAATTCTCCTCGACGAACGGTTCTGCATGTTAGAGAAAATTTGATTTCCCAAAACAGAGTAATAAGAATCACACGAAATTCACTTTTAAGGAACACACAAACTTGACTTTTTATTGATATAAAAACTCGGTAGTTTTACACGACAATGACAACGTCTTTATATAGACTTGAAATAGTACAAAAAAACAACATGAAGAGTTGTGTTTCTTCTTTTATTTATGACTCTGACAGATAACTACCTTAATACGAAACATGACTCTTAATACATAAAAATCTTAACATAATTAGAAACTCAATTATCGATCAACACTCCCCTTTAATTGAGTTTCTATCTTACTCAAAGCTTCTTCCTTAGTTCTTCAAATCTTGTGCTTCCAAGTGCTTTCGTAAGCACATCTGCAACTTCAACTTCTCCTTCACAATAGTTGAGCTGAATGAGACCTTTGTGTTGTGTCTCTCGAACGAAATGATACTTAATCTCTATGTGCTTGGTTCTTCAGAGTTGGATTGGATTATTTCCAATTGCAATTGCAGACTTGTTATTGCAATAAATTGGAACACCTTTTTGAGAGTTAAAACCCATTTCCTCCAAAAGTTTTTGTAGCCAAATAGCTTGATTTACCCCTGCACATACTGCGATATACTCTGCATCTGCCGTTGATTGAGCCACTGTTTGTTGCTTGCTAGATTGCCAACAAAACACTGCAGATCCAAGAGTAAAAACGTACCCATGCGTGCTCTTTTTGTCTTCATTTGAGCCTCCCCAATCGCTGTCCGAGTAACCGTATAACTCCGGGTTTTCGACACTTGTAAACTGAACTCCAAAATGAGATGTGCCTTTGACATACCTTAAAACTCTCTTGGCTTGGTAATGCTTCATGAGTGGCACAGACATGTACCATGAAAGATAAGAGCTTGCAAACATCAAGTCTGGTCTTAACACACAGAGATACAACAGCCCACCAACAATGCTTATGAACTTTGTCGGTTCACCATATTCTTCATCATTCTCAATATTCTTGCCATTTGGTGGAAGTGGGAAACTTACACTCTTGCTCTCTTTCATGCCAAACTTCTCAATAAGTTTACGAGCATATTTTTTTGTGATAGAAAAATTTCATGATCATCTTGAATTATTTCCATTCCAAGAAAATAATTCAACAACCCCAAATCTGTCATCTCAAACTCCATTTTCATATCTTTCTTTAATTTTTCAATGAGTTGACAATTGTTGCCGGTGATCACTAAGTCGTCCATGTAGAGACTTACGATCAGAATATCCTTGTCTTTCTTCATCACATACAAGGATGCATCATTCATGCTTCTTTGAAAACCACGTTGGAGAAAATATGCATCGATTCTCCCATACGAAGCCCGGAGAGCTTGTTTCAAGCCGTATAATGCTTTTCGCAACCATAAAAATTATTCTTCTTCACCTTCGACTATGAATCCAGGTGGCTGTGCAACAAATTTGGCGTTCTTGCAACCTTCATCCACTCCCTTTCTCTTAGGTGAGCTTGCTTCTCATTCCCTTTTGGTGTCCTCTTGATCACAAAATTTGTGCGTGAACTTTTTTACGTTTCTTCGATTATCTTTGCAACTGGCTTCTGGCTGTTTGAATTTATTTCTACTTAATCAAAGTAGAATAAATTTGTTTGTGAAGAACTTGATATAACAAAGAGACTTGACGAGAAAGGGAGAAAGAAACTGAGTTATGAAGAAACTGAAACTTCTTTTTATTTACTCGACACTTTTACATAAAGACAATATCCAACTTAAATAGTTTTCTATAGAACTTAACCAAACATTGTGACTTTTGGAACAAAGACAAAACTGTCCAATTTAAAAGTCATGATTCTCCACAAACACCTTTTGATACAACATACGTATTTTCATAATAATTAAATAAAATATGTAACATGACCAAACTCAATTATAAACTAACACTCCCTGTAATTGAGTTTCGGTCTCACACTAAACTTGCTTCTTAGTTCTTCAGAATTTGTTGATTAAACTTCAACTTTTTGCCTTCCTTCATCACCCTTCTTCCTTTGTTAGTCATGATAGGAATATCTTCTTTCCTGGCTGTCATTACACCTTCTCCGTTTCCAACTTTGATTGGAACATTAGTGGTTTCACTAATCCTTAAGAAGTTTTTAATTTTCTTCGTCGTGTGGTTTGTGCATCCGCTATCTACCAACAAGACATCTTTGTCTTTTTTTTTTTCTGAGTCTTCACTTGCGCTAAAAAGCATGTGAACTCCATCATCTTCGTCTTCATCTTCAAGACCCATATGCACTCGTTTATATTTCTTCGAGCGAAAATATTTCGTAAAATGCTCAACATTTCCGCAGTTATACATTCCTTCTTATCCTTTGAGGATTCCTCCAGCAATCCGATTCTGTGTGGTTTGCTTTCTTACAAAACCCACACCATTTTTTACTTTTGTTGTCACGCCAATTCCTCTTCATATTTTCTAGTCTTACAACGGCTTTTCCTTCTCTTGATAAAACATGAAACGTTCATTCGCTCATGCTTTCATTATGAGACGATACACACTTCTCATGTGCCTTCAGATTTTCTCTACGTGAGCTTCGTCACATCTCCTCCATGATCTTCCGTCACGTCTTCTTTGGCTGTTCTTGCAACGTTCTTCCACTCCCTTTCTCTTAGGTGAGCTTTTTTCTCATTCCTTTTTGGTGTCCTCTTGATCACCAAATTTGTGCGTGAACTTCTTCACGTCTTTTTCGGTTATCTTTGCAACTGGCTTCTGCTCCTTTTTTTTTTCTTTTCTTAGGTAAGCAGCCTCCTCCTCGCTTGGTGTCTTCCTTTGATCACCATCACGTCTTCGTGACATCTTATGCATGAATCTTCTCCACTTCTTCTTCGGTTATCTTTGTAACCAGTTCCCGTCTCATGCTATGCATGAACCTTCTCCATGTCTTTTTTGTGCTTCATCGAAAAAAGTTTCAGAGTTCTCCTTCCACAACTCCAACTCCACATCCGTTTTCTCCATTGCCTTTTGAAAAGGTTTCCTATCTCCTTCATCGCTTTTGGATCATTCTTCTTGAAGGTACTGCTTGTGAATATGTTTGTGAAGGTTGATGGTGTTCTCTCTTGTCACCACCTCTTCCTTTAATTCTTTTTCTATTTCTTCTCCTTCTTCTTCTTTTTTCGGTTCCTCACACTTGATTTGTTGTCTCCAATTTTTTTCCTCTTCTCCCAGTGGACTTCTTCTTATTCTTGTTTTACTTTGACATGCTCCAAAATCAAGATAAGCTCTGATACCATGTTAGAAAAAACTTGTTTTCCCAAAACAGAGTAAAGATAGAATAATAAGAATCACACGAAATTTACTTTTAAGGAACACACAAACTTGACTTTTTATTGATATAAAAACTCTGTAGTTTTATACGACAATGAGAACGTCTTTATATAGATTTGAAACAGTACAAACAAAACAACATGAAGAGTTGTGTGTCTTCTTTTATTTATGACTCTGACAAGTAACTATCTTAATACGAAACATGACTCTTAATACATAAAACCTTAACATAATTAGAAACTCAATTATCAATCAACACTGCATGTATGACATTCTTATGATGAACATGTTCTTCTTGCAACATTTAGATCTATGACGAGTGGTTTTATATGTATGATATTCCCATGATGGACATACTTTCTCTGCAACACTTGAGACCACGATGGACAACTCTCTTTGCAACATTTTGGAAACTTTGATAAGCTTTGCATGCTTTAATCTGCAAGAAAATGCATTTTCTGTTATTCGAACCCCAAACTTAGAGTAAAGCTTTTAAATCCTTAATAGTGGAGTAAGAATGTTTTGACAATTGTAATTTCTTAAAAAAAATGAATATTTCCAAAATATGTGAATTTTTTGAGAATTTGCTAAAAATATTATAATACTGAAACATATTTTATATTATAGGAATCAGTATTTTATCTGAATAGATATTTGGAAAAAAATATCTTGTAAACATGTGAAAATTTTAATATTTTTTTTAAAAATGTTTGATAATTTTCTCGGCGAAAATGCGATGAACAATCTCCTGTGAAAATGTTCAACATTCGTTGAACTCTTCAAGAAACGACAAAGCTGTTCTATGAATTGATGTATAATTCTGTGAAAAAGTGAAAAGTTTATTTATTAAAACAAAAATGTGAGTGGTATTATCTGAGTGAACTAAATTACCAAAAGAGGAGATAAATCTAGCAAATTATTCTGCGACATAAGAAAGTATTTATATAAATAATATATATCACAAAGACGATCATGGAGAAAAATTGTCTTTAATAATCGTTGATGAGAAAGTATTTATTTAAACAACTCAACCCACTTTCACCATCTTTTCTATGAACACGAATCCTAAATTGCAATGTGTATTTCTATTAGACTCGCGTTAAAATAATTAATTTTGGTAAATGGTTTTCTAAAAACTAGTTCTATGGTTAAGTATTGTTTTGATGAAAGTACATTTCCACCTCGTTTGAGTTTGTATTTCTTTCCATTGTTTATTTTGAAGTTGACTTTGATTTTCATTTCGCACTTAGATTGAATTACAAGTCCGTTTTGTTTCCTTTCTTAAATAAGTCCGTTGTTACCTTTTTTTTTTGTATGAGATGCGTGACTAGTTTGGTAAAAGAGATTCTGTTTGAAATCTCAATGAATATTTATTGGTTAATTTTAAATTGAATGTCATTGTAATACCGTTAATACACCTGTTTGGACCACTTTATATATTTAGATCAACAAACTAGACTATAATTAATTTGATGAGAATAAAAACACAAAAATGTTTTAAATAATTGTTATTAAACTCTTATAAAAAGACAGTTACATGATCATTTAAATTTTTTTTTTTTTTGGTTAAACTCAATTTCCATTGAAGAACAAAGGAGCATAGACGTAGACATAAAGAGTCTAATACAACAAACAACAACCAACATAAAGGTTGGGTACATGGAAGTGCTAAAAGCAATAAATGAGCTCGATAAGAGCCTTAGGGATATGGGCGAGCTCAAAGGCTCAATCAAAGCAGCAAACTCACGAAGACATTCAAGAAAGAAGACATCTTAACCATGATGATCTAGGATGAGTCTCCAAAATGGAAGAGATACTACCTCTAGCGAGGTTAAGGTTGAGTCGTCAGCATCATCAAATGCTAAGCGAGAAATGGAAGACATCTTCGCTTCTGCTACAAGCAGAACAAACTTCAACAAATTGCTCCTTATCGAACCACTATACACTAGTGTCGTAGTTGAGAGGAGAGAAAGCTCCATCACGGAGAGATGAGGACAGCGAATGTCCAAATGAACCAGATTTCCTGTCAGTGTACAATAACCGGAGAGTTTGGTCTCATCTGCAACCAAAGAGAAGTGATCTCCAACATAGCAACATAAAACTCAGAGAGATCGGTATAGATTCTGCAATAAACAGCAAAGATCCGCACCAGAGTGGTAAAAGAGCCACAAGCGGGCACACAAGCCATCGAAACCATCAAAGAGAACCTAGTTACTCTCACTTTCATACCCAGTTCTACAAACTCTTCCCTAAACCGATATAGATCCAACTCAGGATAATCAGAAGTTGAAGAGGAGACTACCTGTGGAAGCGAAAGGGTTGGAGATGTTACAGATATGGCGGTGGTATGAAGGAGGTATGCTTCTGAACACGTCGGAGGAAACTTCCTGTTCGGCGAGATTAATCCTAGCGACAGAGGAAAATGAGCTTCGACGCAGTAGCAAGCGGCGGTGGTGGTCGGGAGGGGACACACTTCTAGAGACGCCGAAGAGAACCTCCGATCCGGCGAGGCGAATCCCAAAGGCGGAGAGGAAGGATCTTTGGCGCATTAGCAAGCAAGAGAAGCGGATACGAGATATGAACCAAGTCTTTGACTCAAAAGGTGGAGGAAGGTCTAGCGGGTCTGGTGGCTCCGGCGGGTGAGGTAGAGGCAACTGCTTCAAGGAGAAGCACTGGAGGATGCTTCGACGGCTGTCTTGGTCTTCAGGCCTGAGAGAGAAGCGCTAGGTCTAACTCGGTGCAAGCGATCATTTTTGAACTTTAACTTTGCAAGTATAATACATTTAGATTGCAAACAAGCCCAGATAATCATCTAGGTATCTAAATTTCCTAAATTAATTAACATATATATATATATATATAAATGAGTCTTATAAACTATAATAATATTTAAAAATATATTATTATCGAATCTCAATCTCGGTTTGTAATCTTAGGCGCGTCGTCTTCACGTTGGAATCGTCGTCGACCCAAACAATGCTCACTAGTTTCCATCTAGTTTGGAGACTCCCATCCATCAATATACGTTCTAGATAGTGTTAGAAGAGTAATATTTTCTTTTCTTTTTCATCCTGTCATTTTAAAACAAACCCAACAAAATTATTTACGAAATCTGTGACAATTCTATATCTCCAAAAATGAAAATTCTTTTGTAACAAATACTACTTATTTATACTATACCTACATTAACAAAAAAATATTAGTTCTGTACAAATCGAATGGAAAGATATTGAAACCAAATCAACATATCTAAAAGGTTTAATTAAAAAAAAAAAAGAATAATATGGGGTCATGGCGAGAGGAGAACGATCGTGTCATGAGGCCCAAGTGTCGTCTGCTTTCGGAGTGACGGAGAGAGGATGGATCATATTGTACATTATTACTACATATCCAAATATTATAGTTAAGACATTTTTTTTGGAGCAATTTTTTTTTTTGTATTTGAGAAGGATAATAGATAACTCCTCTAAAATGTTGGATCATGTTGTTATAGAATTAAAACCACCGATACGACTCCAAAATGCGTCGCCAATTTACATTGAACACAATAACTCTTCTTTATATACTCAACTCACTCCAAAATCGTTTCAATTACAAATCTCTCATGTAACTCAAAACTCAAGTACTCTCTCAAGAAGCTTATAGGCCTCGAATGGAGACCATTCCGCACGGTGCATGGCTGTTCCAATTAGATAAGTCTCCCTTTCACGAATCCAGTGGCTTCAAAACTAATTGAACTCCATACTTAGGTTTTATAGTAAGCACAACTATAGGAGCATGTCTATAATTCTCCGATATTGCAAAACTAAATTTGGAAACAAGAATTGCTAATATTATTTTTGCCTCCATCATAGCAAAAGACTGACCAATGCAGTTCCTAGGACCAGCCGCAAAAGGCATAAAATGGCGATTAGATGCATAACTTCTAGTCGAAAAGCGTTCGGGGTTGAATTCATTTGCATCTTCACCCCATAGTTCTTTACTATGATGAATCGCAAGGACAGGGATCCATATAGATAGACCTTTAGGGATGATTAGGTCACCTAGTTTTATGTCTTCAAATGCCATTCTTGGTAGAAGTGTGGCAGGAGGATAAAGTCTTAATGACTCGTTTATCACTTTGTTTAACTGTTGGAATAAGAAAATAAAAGAAAGATAAGTTGGTTGAATATTTAATTATATAAAACACTATTAACATTCATATCTAGCAATCTTGTGAAAGTGCCTTTGACTCGTTCTCAAAGATCTTTACTTGGTTTTAAGAATTGTCTTTCAAGCTGTCAAAATCGTTTAACGAATGAATTTTTTTTTATAGTATTTTATGTAAAGCATGTTGTAGTGCTAATCTTTTCAACAAGTGGAATATTTGTATTTACTCATTAAAATATGCCTTAGTTCGATTTTAAAGGTGGAAAGCCAGTTCATCCTGAGTCTCTATATCGATCGATCTAATCTAATGTTAAAGCAATGTTAATGTAAAATTTCATCTTATTCTAATAAATACCAAAAATAAATCTAATTTTTCTTCTATGCCATACATGAAATTTGTTATTTGACTTCGAGCTACAGTAAAAATATTTTACGGAAAAAACGTTTATAAAGTTTTATAGATATATCATATTAAAGTTGACCAGATATGTACTAATTGAGATTTAGTTACGGCAGAAGCACTATGACTTAGTGGCATTGCCTGTAGTGTGTTGAATGAATATAGTACCCCACCCGCACCCATATGAAATGGTGTTTTCAAGCAAAACCATTTTTTAAAAGAAATATTTGATTCTATCCCAATCCTCGACCAAAGTCAAAACTTAGTAGACATATGTATATTGATGCATAGCAATTAGCAACGTATAGACATTTACATATAACTTCGAACGATTTTTTCTTTCGTAACTTCGAACGATTTTTTCTTTCGTTTGAGTTAAAGTGTTATTGTTAGAATCCCACATCGGTTATATAAATGGACTAACACTAGTAGATAATGGATATGAGCCAATCCACTCATTGCCAATAAGTTTTGAATTGGAAACCATTAGAACTTAACATGATATCAGAACTTCATTTGTTGACCCAACTAGGGTGGTCAAAGAAGAGTTTATTACCGGACCTAAAGTGGAATTTGGTTCAAAATGAGCTGATAAGAGCTATTATCTCGAGGATGTGTGTTAAAATCCCACATCGGTTATATAAAGGGACTAACACTAGTATATAAACGATATTGACTAATCTACTCATTACCAATTAGTTTTGGATTAGAAGTCCATAGAACTTAACATTTATAATATTTTACATCTTTTAATATCACATATTTTTATATTTTGAAATTAATATTATGGCAAACGTGAAACGCGAACGAGCTTTCTCTTTCCATATGCATTTAAAATTACAAAAGAGTTCGTCTGATTTATTTATTTTCCAACTAGACCACCTTCTTTATATTTAGAAAGAGAATTGTACTGATTTCAAGGCTAATCGATATGCTATAGAGGAGGTGCCGATAAAGAGAAAACAAATCACGAATCACCTCGTCGATTAGATAAGCAAAGATATAAAAACAATGTAGAAAGAAGAAAATCTCTAAAAAGCTATGAGTTTTATTTAAAATACTTAAAACCAATGTTTAAAACTTCGCTAGACATTAATCGGGTATTTAGAGAGCACTTAGTGTCTAAGAATTTAAAAATTAATATATATATATATATATATACATATATATATATAAACATATCAAAAATTTGACGTTAAATATATTTTTAAGTGTATTTTTCTATTCCTAGTATTTATGAAAATTTTAAATAGATATAGTTATCATTCTCATAGACTAATTAATTGGACACCTAGATATTTTATTAGAATGATTTGGCCAGAATCAGATCGAGCACCTAAGAGCATCTCACAATTGAATAATTTTTTTTTATAATAATACTTTAGTGTTGAGAAATTATTAGGTCAGTTTCTTCACCTTTTGAGATATCTTCTCACTAAAATATTACTGATTTTTTATGAGATTGTGAGATATCGTATGAAATATCATTGATGGACATGCTCTAATTTTTATGGTCTAGAGTCTAGACAGACGTTTAGGCTGTCTAAGCTACCGAACGGATATAAAAACCCTTGTTCTTTTTTTGACAATAAACTATTGTTCATTTAAAAAAAACAGAGATGAGTGAAAAGAACGTACTGAGGTAAGACTTGAGAGCTGTTCAACGGAGGGGACACCGTCTTGGCCACAAACATTTCGGACCTCATCTCGAACCTTGTCCTGCCACGAGGGATTATGAGCAAGGAGCATGAGGGTCCACGTGAGGAGAAGAGAGGTTGTATCATGGCCAGTGAAGAAGAAAGTTTTGCACTCATCCATTATCATCTGAACATTAAGGTTGTTCTTGTTACGATCCATTTGGTTCAAGAGAAGCCCTAAGAGGTCATCCCCGTAAGAGCTACTCCGACCAATCTCTACGCTGTCTCTTCGGCTCTCTATAATCTCCATCAAAAGACGTTCCACTTCCGTTTTCAGAGACTTTATTTCTCTATTGAATTTGCTGGGAAGAAACCTTTAAGACACAAAGATTAGTTACATGTTTAGTTAATGTTTTATCACGGGAAAAAAGGGGTCTCAACTTGATGCATGCAACGTTTTAATGTTGCCGCAAGTGAATGATGAAATAGTGACCTTGTAAACTCGTCATTCATGTAAACCATTGTTTGAAAAAAAATAAAAAATTGTCATCACGTAACATTGTTTTCTTATTACAATTTAATATCTTAGTGGATATTGTTAAACTATTTTATAAATGTTTTCGTATTACAATTTAATATCTTAGTGATGCCATAAAAAAATCTTAGTGGATATTTTAAAACTATTTTATAAATGTAACTAACCCTACAGAATCATGAAAACCAAAATTATTTTTTAATAACATTATTTGACCCAAAACAAAATATATAATAACATTACTATATGAACAAGTTGATTTAACAAAAAAAAAGAAAAACCGCGAAATGACAAAATCTCTTTGATTTTAGTCATTAAAATTTGTAGAATCGTATAATGATTTAATATAAACTGCAATTCCTAAAACAATACAAATCATCAATCAAAGCCTTTATATAAGAGTAAAAATAGTAAAAAAGATTTATGAAAAATGAAACTCACCGGCTGCCGGGAAAACAGAGATGACGAGTGGACTGAGCACAAAGACGTTGAAGAACAGTGAGAAGATTAAAAAGCTCTTTTCCTTTATCACAGCTACTTCCAAACTCCGTTCTCGATATTATATCCGCCGTGAGCCGTCGTATCTCCTCTCCAATCTCCACTTCTATCTCACCATCCTTTCTCAACCTCTCCGCCATCATGTTCGTGCACTCCACCATATGCTTCGCGTATCCTTTGAGCCTATCACGTGTGAACGCCGGAGCTGCCATGTGGCGTTGGTGGTGCCAAGCCTCACCATTGGCCATGAGGAGCCCACGCCCTATAAACCCTTTAGTCCCTTGCTGCTGAAGCCATGATTTTCCGGTGACCGGATTGTGCTTCGTTAGCAATTCTTTAATCATCTCTGTCTCCGTTAAGCATAGCCTCGGTTCTGTCCCGTTCCACACTATAAATCTCTTCCCTGTAAAAGGGCATTTCAGTCATTTCACAACACGGCCTAAATGTCCAATGAAAAATGCGTTGTACGCATGTCCGGTTGAGAGCATAGACAAAGAAAGTTTTAATCTTACACGACATATATATCTGACAACGTTGGACCGGTCCTAATTGTACATACCATATTGTTTAGACCAAGCGACGTAGTGAGGAAGAAGGCGAGGGACTATGTTGTGGTGGATGGAGGAGCAATCATCGGAGACGGAGTGAGAGAGCATTTTGGAGATGTCAATGATGTTTCCAGTGAGGAGGCGTGGATTAGGGCCGGTGATGCCTTGACGTTCCATAAACTTCTTGATGCGTCTTGGTGTGAGGAAGTAGCAACAAATGGAGTCGTATAGGACTCTTAATATTAAGATCATGACTATCACGAGGAGAGGCTTTAGTAATGTAATAACCATCATCATTTTTTTGTTTCTTTTATTTTAGTAATGGCAAGATTTTGAGAAAGAGGGAAAGATATGGTTTGATTAGAGATACGTACCAAAGTCTATTTATAGTGCTGCAGAGCCCCAGAGGCAGATCATCTGCAGTAGTGAAAACGATAATTAATTTTATCATTTAAATCATTTACTTTTTCAAAAAATGTGTTTTTCTTTTTTCTTTTTAATAAAGAATTGTTTATTTTTCTCAATCGATACTTTTTCGTTTATTAGGGGAAAACTACACACAGAAAAGACAATCCCTCTAAGAGCATTTCCAATGGTGCTCTTTTTTTAGAGCAAAATGAGTTCCAATGATACTTTTATCTTGCTATAAAAATAGAGAAATGAATAGTGTTTCTTCAAATTGAAGAAACACTATTTATTTCTCTATTTTTAAAGCAATATTTTTTTTTATTTACAATATGATCTTTCAATTTATACATATATTTGTTTTATACTCAAACAAAATTATGTGTTCATATTTGTACTTTTTTTTTGTTAAAGGATAAAAAAAATAAAAAAATACAGATGTTCAGCCCATACCCAATGTTTTAAACTATAAAACCATATTAAAATAAATCAAATCGTTAGAATGTAGTCAAATGTATAACCAGTAAATATCAGTTGGTTTATCTTTTTAAGTTTATGTGATGTAATGTAATGTTCTTTTTATAATAAAATATTTAATTTTAATAAAATCATAATTTTATTGAATTATTGTTATAGAATAAAATGAGTGGGTCAAATTTGTAAAATTAAAAAGTAAAGAGTTTTAGTATAAATTAGTTAATAAAATAAAAATATTATATATTCCAAATATTATTTTTCAAATAAAAAATAGAGACAACTATTAGAGCAAATCCCTGCTTTATTTTTGAAGATCTCTATTTTAAAGAAAAAAAATAGAACCAACCATTGGAGATGGTCTAAAGCTAGCAATACTTCATAAATGGCAGATCCTGAACTCAATTATTATAATTTGTTTTAAACAACAATATAAGGATGTAATATTATCCAGGTTTGGCTGGTTCTTTAGTTTATGATTTAAAGATTTGGCTGTAAGCCTTCAATTATTTTTATTTTTTTTTGGATCAAGACTTCAAATTTTGTTTGTTTATAGAATTTAATATTTTTTAATAAAAGTATGATTGGTGAAAGTTTGTTGGCATCTAGAAAATTTTAAAAATTTAATAGCAAATTTATTTAACATTATATCCTTTAAAATAAAGAGAGTATTGTTAAGCAAGTGGTAGATTTTTGATATTAAGACTATAGCTTAAAATAACATATATAAAAAAAAATCAATTGCTCAACAAAAGATATTTATCCACTAAAATGTTAGAGATAAAATTTGCGGTTCATTATTTTATATCTAGCTATCTAAATTTATCCCAAGTCCTTAAGCATAAAAAATATATATACTTTCAAGAAAATAAGATTGGTTCAATCATTTTGTTTTCCATTCATTCAATCCCAAAGGAAGATAGAGTGTACAATAGCATCAACCTAATGGTTGGGTACATGAGGATTAGCAAAAACAAGAATACAATAAATATACATAGATAGATTGAGGAAGCAATAAACTTCGTTGATAGGTCCATATAAACTCGGAGACAGACACTATATCGCAATATGCCACAAGCGAGATCATGGTGTGTCAAATACACTTCCGTGAAGACTTCGGAAACTTAACATTAGTCACTATCCAAAGATCTTGTGACGTTAGAAAATAGTCCTTATCCTCATGGATCACCGGCGCGAACCACGTGGAGGCATCTAATAGACTTGGGCTGGGACGAAGTGTTCTCTCCATTGAGGATGAGGGTTGGAACAAGGGGTTTTCATATGTCGCATAGAGATGATTAAAGAGATGCTTTGGCGAGAACTCGGTGGAGCTATGGAACAGTATAACCAAGCATCACATACCAAGATGGTGACTAAAATCATACCAAAACCGTCTCACATTTGGGAAGACTAAGCCGAGAATTCTAGATCTTATACCCTTTAGCCTAGAGCCCTGAACTATAACATTGAACATGATTCAAAAGCTACTATAGCATGACCAAATTAAAGATGATGAAACAAAGATTAAACGATTTCCTCTTCCGTTCAAGTCAAAGTATTGAGACATCAAAATAATTGGATCAGACAATAGGTGTAAGAGAACAGACCTGAACCAAGTTAGTGTGTTGCCGTGCGCCATCGACGAGGTCACCGGAAAAGGCACACCTAATGGGCCAAGACAGGGAAATCTTGCCATCAACAAAGTCTGGTGAGAGGAGGTTTCCGGGGAAGTCAATGCAGGTCTAGCTCTAGAGTATCTCAGTCCGGTAAAGGCTGCATCAATCATGGGTCGAAGCTAAGTAATATAGACATGGGTTGGTAAGTTCTCTCCTTCCACGGCAGGAAGAGGGATGGTGACATGGATCTGCTAACTTCGGTGGTGATTTGAAGTCGTTGAAGCAGCGGCGGCTAGTGTTGACGGCAGAGACATATGATTGTGAAGTAACCTTGACAGGTTTTTGGCCCGCCACCAACTTCCTTCTGATGCAACATATGTGCCTTAACTTTTGAGGCTTAGTGGGCCAAGAAAACTCCAAATTGCATCGTTAGATCATGTACAATAGGGATGTTGAATAAGAAGGTATTGATTTTTGGTGTTGAAATGATTTAGATTATTTGGTGTTAATTCAACTTGTTGAATCTTGTGTATGATGAGAGAAGAATGACACGTGACAACTTTTGATTGGATGCTAAAAATGATGGGTGGATAAGAAAGAGAGTAAGACATGTATTGTGTTATCATTTGTTGTTGAGATTTTCGATACTCCCTCCGTTTCATAAAGTAGGATATTTTAGATTTTTCACACATTTTAAGAACAAACTTAAATAACCAAATATATCTTTATTAAATGTTATTATTTTAAAATATTATATTTTGTTAATAAGGGCAAAATCGGTAAACAACCATAACTTTTACTTTGGAAACTCAAAACTTCTATCTTTGTGAAAAAATAATCTAAAACATCCTATTTTTGGAACAGAGAGATTATATTTTTTTTCATCCTAATTATTTGAGATTAATTATTTTGTAATAAATTAATTTATTTTTTAAAAAATTTTATACCAAAATTTATCATTTTTCATAATTCTACAAATATAGACTTTTTCATTTGATTTGGACAAAAAAAAATTATTTTCACTATAATTTTTTATTAGCTAACTCTTGTTTGTAGTTTTAAGCATTTTAAAACATTTTTAGTGAAATAGATTTAAAAAACATATTTTTAGTTTAAACATTTTAATCATCTTTTTAAACATTATATAACTCTTAATTATTTGAATCTACTTTTAATCGTTAATTATGTAATATGTAATCACAAAAAAACATAAAAAATAAAAATAGTAGGATAATGTGTTGAAATTTATTTAAAAAAATCATTGTAGAGTGTAAAAGTTGAATGAATATTGAATTATTAGGTGAAAGAAAGAAAAAATGATGTAAAGTGTTAAAAAAAAAATAAAAAAAAATAGGGTGTTCAATATCAAAACCATTGTATATGGTCTTAGTGACTAGACCCATTTCCGAATTTTCATCTTAGAAACCTCTCTGAATTAGGTGAAAGAAAGAGAAAATGATATATCGGTTAGCTTGACATTGGTAGTTGGTTAGTCTAAAGATTGGTTCAATCATAAATAATATGATATATTTGGTCTATGGAGGCTTGTTGAGCCTTTATTCATTGGTTACTTTTTTTTTGGGGTAGAGCATTGATTAGATCAGTACAGTACAATTTAAATGGGTTTTGTTTTTCAAAATTGTACATCTTTATTCTTGCGATATGTATCTGACTCAGATCCATTTTTTGTTTTTTTTTTTTCCATATTCGCAATAACTAGATTCATGTTTTATTTTTTTACGTGCTATCCACATGGGTGATTTTAGTCTAAGTGCACTTGTATAGTTGTGTCATGTATGGTTGTGTTTGAGTGCATTAAGCTGCTCCATTCCCTGAACAAATTATTTCACTTTTATTTTGTTAAAACTCACATAAATATATTTATTGTGTAACAAAGAACATATTTTTTGATTGGGTATCAAAGTTTTAGAAATGTGGTATATATGATTTTTGTTTTCAAATTTCCCTACTTCAGGGCCATTGCCGTATCACCGATCAATGGCACCACAACCATCATTTTCTTTTATGTAGTAGTATGAATGTGTGAGAGATGATACCATCTTTAGCTTAAAATGAAAATTCGTATTAATTATCTCAACCTAAACCGAATCTAGTAAGAACATATTTTGAGCTATAAGAAAAATTTCTCTTTCATTTGTTCTTTTCACTAATTGTATTTTTTAGTTTCTACTTGAGTAATTTGGTAAATCTTCCTATTATTATTTGAGCAACCTTATAAACACTTTAACCAGAATTCATGTGGTATATTACAAAAACTGCCATTAGAAAATAAAGAGTTTGCTAGCAAATATTTAATCAGTCATTAAGAATAAATTAGTCTAAACTATTTTAACATAAATTAGTTTTAAATCTTATTAATAATCATAATAATTATATATTTAGTTAATCAATTTCCTAATAAATAGCACAAAATCAATATATAGATATTTCAAATTCTAATTCTTAATATATTAAATTTAAATCTGTTTATTTATATTTAGTATCTCCTAAATAAACATGAATTTTTTAATTAGAGTATTTAAACAATATAGTATTAAATATTTTTAAATAAGGTCATTAAAAATACAATAATAATCACAAATTTAATATAACTAAATACAAAATTAGTAAATAATATTGTAAATTATTACTTTTCACATCAAATTAAACTCAGTTTTTTCACTTATTAATTATGGATGAAAATTAAAATTAAATTGATTACTATCTAACTTAAATAACTCGGATCTTCAAATATTTTTATTTTTATAATGGGTGAGAACAGGTCATAACGGATCATAGCAGAGAAAAATAGATCATGACGGATCTCATATTGAATTTCTAATCATTGATAATAATTTATATATTTGAGTAAATCAAACAGTTATAGATTTTTGAATAATATGAAATATATGCATAACACCAATTAATTTTCAACGAAATTATATTGCAATCTAACTTATTATTTAAAATTTTCAAATATATAAGATCGCACGTAATTATATATTAGTAATTTTAATTAACACAACAAAAGCCATATATAATAATAATAAATAAGATATTAAAAACATAAAATAAATTTAATTTAAAACATTAATAATAATTCATATCAATATAAAATAATAAAATTTGAAGTCGATATATATATATATATATATTAATAATACTAAATAACATTAATTATATGCTTACCAAAAAAAATTATATTATAAAAAGAATCTATAAATTTATAAAGTACATATTTCTCCATCCTGTGCAGCGCGGATTACTCATAATCGCGATAACATTCTTGAATCAACGACTCAACATGCATCACTTCAGAGCTTCAAAGTTTTTATATTCAAGAACATGTAATACCACAATCCTCCTATCAAACATATCATATTAAGACTCGGACGATTCAAACATTCTCATAACTACAATTGTCAAATGCACTAACACATACTCGAATCTAATTTACAACACTTATAATAATATATGATTATATAAACTAACAAACTACAAAGTAGACATTTCTCCGCGCTGCACAGCGCGGGTTACTATCTAGTGTAATATTGATGCTATAACTCTCTTGCTGACCAAAAAGAAAGAATTTATTATTAACATTTTGTTATTATAATATAATCATAGTTTTTAAATATATTAATATGGAAATGATTTTGCCGTCAAAAAAAAAATTTAGTTTGGAAAAAAAGAATTGCTGTTTGTTATATGTATATATGTCGATCTATATACTTTTATGATTAGAAAGAAGATTTGGCATCAATTAGAAAAGCAAAAGGAGTGATGGGTAAAGATTGCGTATCTTTGGGAAATGAATATGAAAACAAAATCATAATAATCTTGAGAAAACTAGCATCCCAGATTTCTCCTATCTACCAAAAAAAAATGATAAATATATCTGAATATTCTTTCCAATATATCATCTTCACTGTTTTATTTCCTTTTCTCGTCACCCTCATCTTTGAAGAACATGTTTGGTGAAAAAGTCATTCCGTAACAATCGGTTAATTATATGAAGGAACCTTTGAACATACAGACTAAGCTTACTTTGTATTATACTAATCAGTTTCCTTGAGTTAGGGATGTCTCCTTCACTTTAATTAAATATACATATTGAGCTTAATTTGTGCTAATCAATGTTCTAAGAGCATCTCTAACCCATTTTTCTTCAACTCTACCCCATTTCATTTCTATGTGGAAATTTCGAAGTTTTACTCTATATTAGAAATCGAGGATTCCAAATATGGAGTAAACATTGGAGATTTCCGTTTTGAGATTAAAAGTAAAATAGAGTTGGAGAAATTTATTCCAAAATAGAGTTTGAAGGTGAAAATGAAGTAAGGTTAAAAATGATCTAAAAGTGATTTAGGAGATAGTCTAGACGTGATTACTGATTATATGCTTAATGGTTGTCTAGGCGACGCCTAGATACTAAAAGACAGTAAATCGATTATGGTAATCGTCTTTTGTTAAAACTATTAACAGAGATAGAGACAAAAATATAATAATTCTATCTTTCAATTAAACTACTGCAAACTATAGATGAAAACAAAACATTTTGAAGGCTAATATTGGTCTTCATATAAAACAGGGTAAACTATACTTCTAATTTGGTTGCCGAATAGAGAAATAATTTCGTGGTCCCTTAAGTTTATATCAATCGCACAATTTAATTTGCGAAAATGTCTTTTTATTTATTTATTATAATAATCATATTTATCTCCTGTTTTCAGTTTAGAGAGTGTAAATAGTTCATCATGAGAACAAGTAGGTGTGTGAGAATTCTATCTGGAAACTTCTATATACAACTAAAAGATATCTCAAGAAGATACTACTACTCTAAATATGTCACTAGAGTAAACCAATGTCTCATAATTTATCAAATGGACATATCGAATAAAGAATCTAGCGGATCATTCTCATAGTGAGATCCAAATAGATATCTTTAGGTTAGATACATAGAGATTCCATTAATCATAATTTAATTAACATATAATTAGTATTATTTAGTCAAAGATTGCAGAATCAACAAAGATGATCACATAACCTTATTTCAAATTCAAAGTGAGATTGAACGTTCCTTTTCTACAACGTGCAACACAATCTCTTCCCATGCGAAGTAAAAAGTGGAAATTTGTAGAACAATCAACCCCCATATTATTATTAAGTTTCAAAAGATACCTCATAAGTTTCTTTGCTATCAATGTATTCCCATTTTGTTTGGTCAACAAATGATCATTCTATTTTCTTTGCCATAATAAAGTTAGTCGGTTATACTACTTTATGCGACAAAAAAAATTACCAACAACCATACAGTAATCAATAAAATTAAAAACTTAAACCAGTTGATGCTTCCACTACTATAATTTGCCGACTTTCATAGACTTAACTTTTCTCAAACGATTTTAATCAAGAGACTTAACTTTGAGTTGTTGTTAGGATTTTGTCCGATCCAAGAGGTTTAAGAATTTATAACTCTTTTTTTTACTATACTGCTACTAAATTTTCCTTGTTGATAACCTTGGAGGTCATTTTTGAACATTTTTGTTTATGGTTAAACCTAAATTTTCATTTCAACATAAGAGTTTAACCTCCGCTAAAAATGGATACAATATGGCATATCACTGTTTATATATAACGGTCGTGATCTTTTGAAAATGGTTGTTAAAAGTAAGATTAACTTTTAACTCAGGAAAAGCTTACCGGTGACGGAAAGTATCAAGAAGAGTCATAAATAGTAGTCTACTAATGATTAAGGGCAGATGAAAAAGGTGATTCATGTGATTAAGTAATATGTATTTTAATTCTTAGAGAATTTGCTTCCTCAGGTCAAAAGAAAAAGAAAGTGACAGATGTGGCCATATGGGATGGATAAATTTATATTGTTGAAAAATAAATAAAGAAATTTAAAAGCTGAAGTAGTTAAATAAATTTTCGATTCTGTGTGTTTTTTTTTCATTACGATTCAGTCTTTACTTAACAATGAGTTATACATATACACTATGAAATATGAATTAAGATAAGTTGTACAACCGGAATGGCTAAACGAAATACTCACCCTAAACCGGATAGTACCATTTGGTAAACCGGAATGTCGGGGGTCTAGTCTAGTGTATCAAAATCTGCCAAAATTGTTTATCGATACATACTGAATTGATCACCGGTTAAGTAACTGTATTGGATGATAACCCAATAACAAAATGGTCAGTCAGAAATGTCATGCTTAACTTTTTTTATGAACCACGTTTATATTGATTTTGTGCTTTATTAGTTTGTTATGATACTTTACCATCACGCTACTACATAAGAAAATGTTAACCATTGATATAGACCTCTATTTTGGGACCAGACAGCAAAGTTCAAGAGCAAAACAACAAGAAAAATTCCGCAATTACATTCTCCAAATTTGTTTCAACACCTAATTTTGGTGTTGAGGTTACACCTAAAAACCTGAAAAAAATAAATGAGTTAATCTATACTTATAATCTATCTTAATTTGTCGTAAGACATTGTGAACGAATCCATATCTCTTCGGTGTATCTCGAGCGATATATTTTAGAATTAGAGTTGCTCACATCCAAATTTCAAGCATACCACATTTTAAGTATTTAAAACAATTTTCCTGCAATTTAGATAACTTGACATCTTTGTATAGAAAAACCATCTAGTTAAATTTTGATATACATTCCAAATGATTTCATTTATTTCATTCTTCAAATAGACTTGAATGTTTTTTAGTGATTTTATTATTCTCATTGATTTCATTTTTCAAACAAAAATCTAATATTGATTATAAACTTGGTTACATAGTTAGATTATCCTTTACAAACTTCAGTAACTCTTCAATAGTTGGAGAATCAGTCAGCAAACATAATTCTTATTTCAGGTGACAGTGGCTTTGAAGATGGTTTAAAAGAATTGGGGAAAAGGCAGTGCAACATTTTATCCGCACAACCTAATGAGAGTTCCTAACCAAGGTTGCAAGAACCATTTGGGATTGGGGAGGGCTAGCAAGAGGAGAAAGCCCCACAAGTCACAAAGATGATTGACTACTTTGTTTAATTTAGTTGGTTTTGAGATCATTAAAATGAAACTGATTGACCCTTGATATTCTTTATGCAATAAAACTTGTTTTACGAACACGTTGATTTTCAAAACAAGTTTTCATGGATTTGGAAATCCAAGAAAAAAATCGCATTATTCAAACCATTGATTTAAAAATATTTATCAAAATCATGTTTTCAATTGAAATAGTATGTTCTTCGTTTAGTAGTAATAAATTTGGAAGTGAAAAATACAAATATTCAAATCAAATAAAACATGCTATTTCAAAACCCATATTTCCGATTTTCACATTTTGTTTATCAAAAAATAAATAAGGTACTCAATACTTCGAATGGGAGAAGTAGCAATAGCAGTTGTGCGAATTAGAAAGAGAAGAGAAGAGGTTCTTTTTTTCATATATATATAAAAGATATTGTAGCAATAACAACATTTGTGGTCTGTTGTGAATACAAATAAGGTCCTTGCATATTAATGTATACAAGTCTACTTCACAAGCTAAGCTAAGCTAAGTTTTATAGCTCCTCGAGACCCTTTCTCTTCCAACAAGTCTTTCAGTCCCGCGTACTTTGCATCATCTCGAACCACTGCAAAACCAAAAAAAACAAAAGTTAGTCTCATTTCAATTATTTGACAGTGTTTTCTTCTTTCCCTCACAAAAACACACAAAAAAGTTACCTGTCTCAAAATATCACCAAGTGTTCTCGGTAAGGCTTCGATATCTCTCAGCACAATGTAGTATGGGAAGGGAAATGAATCCATGTAAATCAATCTCTTATAAGCCGTTTTACCTTGAGGTACCATCTCCTGATTAGAAAATAATAAAACAGTTAACATCATGAAAATTACTAAATTTTCAATTTGATAACTAAGCCATAGATAGGAAAGAAATAGAATTGGACATACCATTAAATCAAGAACGGATTGCTCTGCGTCATCGAGAAGTATATATACTACCATCCGTTTTTTCTGGAGAAAGCTTCTGACAGATCGTTTCAATTTCTCTCGCTCATGGAACTTTCCATCACCTATTATTAGTACAAGTTGTTGAAGTGGGTTGCTACCGTAAGACTGTCGTCTTGTGCTGGCCAAATTTTCAAGCATTTCGTTCATGTTTCTCAGTAGATTGACGACTGGTTCATCTTGAATAAGATTTTCTTGTTTAAATGTTAAACCTGAGATCATCTGCATCACAAACGAGAGAAACGAAAGATGTTTTGTAAGCAATTAGAAGACAATTCACAGTGTTGATATATGGGAATGAAAGATTTGAGGCCATTAACCTTAATGCCGGACTCTGTGGTGAAAGACTGACCAAAATCATGTAACATCTTTATAATTCCTTGCTTCCCGAAACTTGCAACAGCCAAACTTCCCATCTCAAGCTGTGACATAGCTCGGCACACAGTTGCCAAAGCTCTTATTGCAAAATCACCACATCCACTTTCTGACATGCTACGCGAATCATCCATAGCAATAACAACTTGGTAATCACGCTTGTTTGGTTTTGTCCTCCTCAGCCAAATTTTATCCTTCCGATAGTGACTTGCTATGTATGGAATAACCTTTTTCATGTTTATCCTTTTACCCGTTCTGTAGTCACCACTGAGCTTGCTAGCAAGTGTGGGTTCTAAGATAAGACGTAGTTGCTCAGCCAGCTCCTGAGATGGTTTTGCAGTAAGCAACTCACATCTCCTCCAAAGAACAACAGCATTACTTTTCGCATCTGGATCTTCCTCATTATCCTCATTGTCTTCCGGGTTATTCTCAGTCACCTGCATCAGGTCCAGATTGCATGCATCTTCCCCCAAGAAAGTGTTGTCGACAGAGACCATAGAATTCACCTTGCTGTTACCATCACCAATATTTTGAATAGGTGAGCTCTCTTGGTGGGTCTTGTCTGTATCTGGTTCTTGGACCTGTTCAGCGATGCTATTACTGATTGACGGTTTGGATTGGATGGCAGGTTTGTTTTCGGGGTTCGTGTCATCAATATCCATTGGAGAGACTTCATCTTGATTACCTGCGAGTTTTTCTTCCTCAAATTCCCCCTCTCTCATATTTGTGTTCACTTGCTCAGGCAGTGCAGGTCCTAGAACTTGGGAAGTTCCAGCATCAAACTGAGATGCATATCCATATTCACCAGCATCAGGGTCTTCCATCTCATTTTCAGCCTCTTGCTTTTCTCCAAGGTCTGAGGAGATTCTAACTCTTTCTTTCCACTCCTTCAATGCATCACCAACGTTCCTATAAGGATTCACCTTGGTTTGTTGAGCAGTAGATGACTGGTTTTGAGGAAATTCCATCTTTGCTATGTTGTCCGTTAATGTGTCACCACTGGCCAAGCTAGACATCATGAGGTTCATCTCAGTGTTACTACCCGAAGGCAGATCCATTGAATCTGTGAGTTCATCCGTAACATTAGAAGCAGACAACTCTTCTTGTGGTGCTGTACTTCCTGCCCCCAACACATTAGATCCATGTGGATTTTGTGAACCAGACTCCACGCCAGAAATATTATCATTACAGTGGTTACGTTTCTTGTCTTCTGACATAACTTCTTTTCCTTCTATTGGTTCTGTTTCTGGTTTCTGTTCAAGATCATTTCCAGGTTCTTCTTTTTGGGGTGAGTCACACACATCCTCCTCCCCAGTCTCCATTTTTTCCTCCGCAGGCTCTTGAGTTTCTTGATCATTTTCACCTTCTTCAGGATGATTTTGATCTTCTGCTTCTTCCTGCTGATCTGCATCTTCATTTTCGACCTCCTCTCTTTCATTAATCTCCATGCCATCATCAATCTGTTCATTACCCACATCAGGAGTTACTTCTTCATGTGGATCTGCAAGTGCTTCTTCCTTCGTCTGGATTTTATCTTCTAAATTTTCTGTATCACCAAAATTATCCTCATCCACATTCTCATCGTTTCCTTCTTCCAGTTTTTCAGAAGTATTGGACTCCTCTGGCTCATTGTCAGGGTCAACACCATCATCCTTGGCTCTTAGCTCCCTTGATCTTGTGTCCTTGTCGACTACAGATGGTCCAGACTCATTCTTCTCATTCACATTTTCTTCCTCATCCTCTTCATCCTTGTTCCATGGCTTTTCATCAGCTTTTTCAGCATCAGATCCAGCATCTCCTATTGCAGAATCCAACTGCTCATCCTCACTTCCCTCTTCTTCCTTGTCTTCTTCCGAATCCTCACTAACACTGTATTCTTTGCCATCAAATTCGTCACTCATCTCAATGCCTTTGTTTTTCCCCAGCACATCATCGGGAGTATCTTGCTCTTTCTCTTCCTCTTCCTGCAAAGACAACTGGTGAAATCCCATGCAAAATTCACAACTGAATGGCAATGAGGAAGAGATGGTATACCTTCTTATCTGTGCCACGCAGTTGATCTTCATCTTCTATTTGGTCACTTACATCTTTTGCCCCCACACCATCTCCCATACCAGTACCTTCTGCACTTTCGGGTTTTTCAGCTTTAGAGCCATCATCGTCATCGTTTTTGGAGATGCCAAATCCTTTTGTAAATAGATCGGCAAGAACACTTGCAAGGACATGGGTTATCAATGACACCTTCAGGCCAAATAATTGTTATATATACAGTAGACGAAGTCAGGATATTGTCTAACTGAAATAACGTAGCAGAGAAGATGAGTAAATGCTGACATCTTTTCACACTACCTAACATGCTTCACGCCAAAGTGGCAATTGAAAGAAAATTTATTCAATTAACAGGATAAGCTAAAAACATACCGTTTTACTTATCGCCAAGAACTCTTTGAGGTAACAATCGCCAAAGCTCAATAAAAGATCTAAAAATCCTTGAAGTTGCTTCAGCTGGTCTCCAGCACAAGCTGAAAGGACACCTGATGAGTTCAACAGTTGTTCCTGTATAGATAACAGCCTCATTTCAATTCAAGCTTGAAAATAAAAGGAAAATAGCATCTCCATAATTCAAAAGACAATCCAACTTACGATGGAACCAAATGTTTCTGACAGCAGTTTACATAGGTTATCAAGGTTCAGGATATTTTCTGCTTTCTTAAACAGACTATCCCACGTAGTAATATTCCCTTCCTCTTCTTGAGAAAGACCTCCGTCTTTATAAGAGCAAAGCTTTCCAATCACATCTTTAACATTTGCAAATATACTTGCTAGATTTTCTTCAAGAATAAATTGTTCCTGGGCCTCCATTCCAGTTGATTGGTTCTCCACGTCAAGCAAACAGTTCAAATTTTCAGCCAGCAATTTCCCCTGCATTAAAAAATTTCTTCAATCTGACTCTAAGAACCCTAAACACAAGCTCTTTGCTAGGCTAGCATCTGGAAAAAAGTCAACAGAATCCACTAAGGTTGAATAAAGACAGGGATACCTCTTTAAACATGGCGGGAAAATGACTGAGAAGAACGTCTCTAGGATAGCTTTTCTCATTGTCTTCACAGAAAGTCGAAATTTGATTCTCAAGGTCTGTAAGTTGATCAAAGTTCCGGCGTAGCAGCTGAACCATATGTTGTGTGACAAACTGATTTAGACAGCTACTTGGTGTGATGATAAAACCATTGCAATCAAGTAGAAGCTTATCCAGTGAAGCCTGATGATAAAGACATATTCAGATTATTGCAAGAGATAACAGACCAGAAATATTAAAAAGAAGCCCAAGGATTCTGCACCTTAGAATCTTGAGCAATGGGAGTTAACTTTTCTATAAAGCTGAGTAATCTCCGTGATGAGGTTTTCACAGCTTCACAGGAGTCTAAGTGTGTACTTCCAACTGTTCTCAGTAACGCCGACTCCTCAAGAAACATTGCAGTAATGTTATCAAAGATTTGCTGCCATATCACAGAAAGTAACAGCTTAATCCAGTGTTGTTGCAACAGAGGTTCAGTGCACATCATTCAAATTAGAAAGCCGAAATACCTTCTGTAGCAACAAGCAATTGAAGATAGCATGTTGATTTTGGGGAAAACTGAACACAGAACTGTCCTTTCTATCCGCACTAATTGAACCCCCCAGTAATTTCGCTAAAGATAAAACACGTTGGCGAAAGCGGTTTAGAAGTTCGGCAAAGCCATAAGCAGATCTTCTTTGCTGCCGTTGTATTTCCACAAGATGGTTGAGGAATGAGATTGACCGCTTAACCTGTTCACAAGAAATTTAGTGCGAGGATTCCACAAGTTTGAAACAACTAATTAACATGAGACTCAGAGAAGCCCAGATGTAAATTACCTGCTCAGATGTAACATCTGAGTGTTTTCGGTCAATATTTAACATGAGTTGCACTGAAGCCAAGCTCTTAAAGTAAAACTCATTCGCTGATCTCCACTCAACCAGTGAATTTTCCTTATTTTGGTCTTCCTCAACCCTGGAAGGATGCATACTACTTTTGGTATATGGTGGCAACAACAGATGCTTTGGATCATATGCTGGCTGATAAAGCAACCCTTTAAAGTGATTTGACATCTATAAAATAAGATCATCAGAGATTATGGTTAAAAAAATAAAGTATGACTAGGAACTTAAACAGAAATCGACAAGCAATAGATCTTACCTCTACATCTTCAAACTTGTGTTTCTGCAAACCACTCTCTTCTAATAACTTGAGAAGTCTAGAGAGGGCCCTCTTCTTAGCAACATCTCTGTCACTGTTTCTCCATAGATCTGAACAGCCAGCTATGTTTTCACCAATACTAGTAACTGTACTCCACAAAATTTTCCATTCACCCTTTAATTTGTGCTCTGCAAAGATGTTATGCAAGATTAAGAATATGCAGACTCCCCAAAAACAAAGGAAACCGAACTGATAGAACAAAGATTGAATGGAACTAGTGTACAAACAAACCTTCACCCATCAGCAATGTTTTAAAGTGCATTTCTTGGTGGAAGCTTCCTACCAATTCCTTTAATTTATTCGACCAAACGGCGTACCAGGAAAACCTACCAAGAAAAGTTTAAAGCATAAATGATGTAGGCTTCAGCTTCCATAAACTTCTAACAATGCATACAGGATGCAAATGTATACCTGTCATTCAATTGTTTTTCATCTAAAGCACTAACTAAAACCTCGATCTTCATGTCGGATGCTCCATTCATAAGATCTGGACCTAGTAAAGGGAGAACTTGAACTCGTTCCTTCGCTAGGTCAGGCCTAACAAGCATTACAGGGAGCCGCATCATGTCCTGCTCAAGAAAAAAGATGCCATTTAGAAAACTCATTAAGAAAGTTCCATCATTTGAACCTTTGTAAGGCAGCATATATAATTGAGTGTCGTGTGTTTATACATAACTAACCCCCAGAAAATGAAAAAGAAGAGTCACCCATTACTTACCGTAAACTTCTGTATCAGCTTCTTGACCTTCTGCCTCGTTCTTTTAGCGGTCTCAATGGACAAATAATTATCTGGCCTCTCCCATCGACAAAGTTTTACAACCTCCTTTAACTCAGCTTCGACATTTTTTCTATTTGAATCTAACTGCTCCTTTACACTGGTAAAGGAAATTTGAATTGAGAACACTACCCTAGAGAAACAACCTTAAGCTGAAAAACTCAAGACAGAATTGGAAAGGAGCTTACATCGGTAGGAACTGAATATAGAATCCAAAAATATTGTAGCAAATTTCCACCTTCATCTTGTGTGAATTACTGTCAAAGTAAAAGCACGAGTTAAGGAAAATAATAGTCCAGAAAAGACAGCCAAGTTAGAAGTCAACTGTAAAAAAGTGGTGGAGCAACCAATTATGAGAACTGAAGGAAATAATACTGAAACCGACGAGGAAGAGAGGAAAGGAAACAATCAGGTGATAGTTCATACGCAGCTAACCTTGAATATACCCCCAACGAACAACCCATACTTAATTGAAGAAGGAAGCAAAAGAGAAGCTGAAGACGCCTCCTAAATTCACCAACATTTGATGTTTCAATGAACTCCACCAAACTGCAACAAAATGATCTCTTAGATAACCGAATACTTGCAAGAATACAAATGTAAGCACCACAGTATTCATCTGGTGCACACCTTTGTGAAATGGACTCGTTTTCATGTTCTGAAATTTCAACACTATCCTTCTGAAACAGAACTGAAAACAAAGGAAGCCACAACTGCAACGAGAAAAAATAAGTGTTAGTCTCAACAGTTATTTTGTTCATAACTAATTTTTTTTGTAACTATACCAACCTTTCTAGCGTTTAGTTCATACTGATCCTGAACTTCATCAAGTAATGTAGGCCAGCGCTCAAATTCCACCTTCTGCCAAGAGCTTGCGAGAGAAACAATTGGCTCCAAAAGATCTATAGGACAAAAAAAAAAACACAATGTAACATGTGAAAATAAAATAAATGATGGAAGGAACAAATGGTATGACTAATGTAGAGTCCATAATCAACCCAGAGTAAGAAGATTAAAATCCATACCAGAGATGGGCAATTTACATCCCTCTTCCTGTAACTTGTGAACCTTGCAGAGCAGAAATTGCAATCCTGAAAGAGCCTTCACAAACAATGGCAAACAAGAAAGTAATGGTTTAGTTTATTAATGCGGATGATGAACTGTCCAAAAAAAGATTTTTCACGGCAATGCAAGGAAATTTATTCCGTGGGTATAAGCTACCATTACATTAATACTTTCCATAACATTGTTACCACACACTTGCTTTCTTACTGACTGATACACTATCTTTTATAACCGATTTGAGTATATAAATACCTTTGCCAGAGGAGTACTTGAAGGAATACTCAAAAGCATCCGAAGTACATCAGAAAGTTTCTGAAGACCAGGATGGTCCTCCCGTTCTTGCAGTAGAGAATTAATTCTACGTTGAAGTGCAGTGAGAAGCTTGACCATTTTCTCTAGCTCAGGACCATCGAAGTCCTATAAAGACACTGTCAGAACAAAAGCGGAAGTAAAAGTCTGCAAACCTTGTAAAAGTTATATTTACTGGCAGACTGATAGTTTGAAGTGAAGGTTTTTTTGTTTTCCAAGCAAAGACGAAGCAGGTGTTCTGGAACAAGTTTTGCATCTAAGCTCGATGTAAACAAACCCCTTAACCCTGGAATCAAGAGTTAATCCAGTAATGGATTTAATAAAATGAATTCAAGGACGTTAAACAATAGAGAGAAATAGTGTCTGATGGTCACCTTTGATCATATTGACTCCAAGTTCATAGGTATCAGAGAATGAATCCATCCTTCTACTGTCAGTAATACAGAATCTTCCAGACTGAATAGAATATATTGTCTTGTTAGATGCAAGAGAATTACGACTGGGCTTGATGCAACAACTGCAGATTTGAATATAGAAGTGGTTGTTTCCAATACCTTTTCAGAGAGGTCACAGAAACCAAATAACTCATTATGTGTGCTATATATATTATCCAGATGCTCCTGTATCAAGTCCCAGTCACCCTCCAAATTTTCCTCATCCTGGTCGATTTGTGTCTGTAGAGGGAAAACGAATTCATAAGTGATAAACAAGAGAATTTACATGTTCTAGTGGACTATAAGAATGAAGGGTTTACCGTATCCTTCATATCCTTCATATCATCATCAGCCAGATACTCTTGCCACTCTGAGAAACTATCATTTGGGAAATACTTCCCAAGGGCAGATATATCTACTTCCATGACACTATCAATTTTGAAGTCCCGGGATCGAAATTTGTACAGCCCGGGAAGATTGTCAGCCTTTATTTTTGCTTGAAACTTCATCTCCATCCAAATTCTCGCCAATTCAAAATATATTTTATCCAATAACTGCAGATGGAACTCTTGCAACATTAGATAACATATATTAACATACTCAGATGCATACAACTAAGAAAATTATTTACCTCGAAAGAAGCTTCATCCATTAGCCCAGTATTTGCAACAAAATGCAAAACACGAGCATGCAGATTTTTATATACAGCAACTTTGAGTTGCAACTCGGAGGCCTACAATAATCAAGCAGAACATAATGAATACACGAGTAGATTTCAAAATTCTGACAATCTTTTTCATTATGTGAATGGAATAATAACTCTAGAAACTGGAAATTCAGGAAACCATATGAAACATTACTTTTCTTGAATCTTCTGCACTTGAAATAGAGATAAGTTTGTGCAGTACGCCAACGTCCAAACCCAAGGACTTAGCCCGAGAATCTGCACCATGAGAAAGGTACAGAGGAGGCAAACATTCGATGTAGGGGGTTGAAGCTAAGGAGGAGCCCCTTGGAAATCTCATTAAGGCATAAATTGTTTCCTGCAAATGAAGTCACTAAGTTTGACTACACGAAATGACATGTTCAAACATTTCTGAAAAACAAGAGGTTAATTACCATGATTGAGTCAACCATGTCTATGTCAAATCTGTTGAGAATTTTTCCCAAGAGAGCACCAGATACAAAGAGCGATAAACCCAACTTCATCTCATATACTGAAACTTGAATTGGCTGAGTTATATCAACATATTCAGAATAGTCACTGGACAGCCGATTGATAAAAGATGTTGCTGTCTCCTGCAGAATCCAAGCATTTAAGATTTCAAAATGGAGCTTGATGGCTTAAGCAAAAAAAATACAAATGACAGTCATTAGAGAAACATACCTGCCAGTTGAAAACCTGCTCAACAACCTGATTCCAATCAAGCACTTCAATGTCGTTGACCAGACTTATGGGACGTGTGAGAAATCCAGCAAACTCATCCAATGCTCTTCTTAAATCCTGGTACTTTTTAGGATCAGAGCGAAAAATAACCTGTTTCAGAAGAAAAAACAAAAGAAAAAAAGTGAGCACGTAGAAATGGGATAAGTCAGATAATAATCACAGCCAAGAGGGAAAAAGCTACAGTAGCTGCTACATACCTTTCTTTGCAATTTTTTCTGCTTAGTTTTAAGCTTATGTAACGTATGTTCATTTCTTTCGTCACTGTTTCCAGAGTAAAGCACCCCAGACAGATACTCACATTCTCCCGGACCTGGTAATACATTGATACAAGGTCAATGAATAAAACAAACACAGACAATACGCAACTGCTATAGTAAACCTACAGAATGCTAAAGAGCAACTACTTTGATGTTTAGCTCAAGCGATGAAATTTTTTCTTCTAGTTCCAACAGCTTGCAAGTGATCTTCATGGCTGGATCTATAACATCTAAACTATTCAAAAGATGGAAGCGTAGTCCTCCAAGATAAAGCCACGCCAAGCGAAGACTGGAGTAGAATTCTACAAAAATGGGTAAAAAGCTGTAAGAAATAATTACAACCGTCGAGCAAGGTTTACCTTGCCAAGACGCAGACTATTACTATTATAAACTATATAACCTACCATTTGATGAGCACTCAGAATAAAGTTGTTTAGCTAATGGTCCGACAAATGAGTGAGTAATGGATTTTAATTTTTGATGGCTTGATGAGCCAATAAGTGAGACGAGAAACTGTATGCCATCCATCTGCATAAAGGAAAAGAGAAGCGTAAATTTCGAGATGTAGCTATGTTTCACAATGAACCTATACTTGGGAAGATTCCAATATATTTTACATGAAAGAGGAAAGGAAGAATGGAAAATATAACTTTTAGAATCATACCTTGTTCTGCTTCTTCTCAATTTCAAGAAACGCAGACTTAATTGCTACAAACTTTTCTGGCTCAAATGACTTTTGGTGCGTATATATCATCTACAGAGGTTGAAATCCAGATTAAAAAATTTGCATAGGCAAAGAAACAAAATTAACTATTCAAATTTATCTTGATTGCAGTACCTGTTGGAAAAGGGAACGTGCTATCGACATCAGAGAACCAGGCATCTCTTGATAGGGTTGTGAGCTTTTCCATAGATGTCGTGAAGCAGAAAGAAGTTTCATTGATTGAATTGGATAATCCTTAACCGAAAATACATTTTCCCTGCATAAAACAGTAACAAAACAGAGCCTTATTGTATGGTTAATGGAACCATAGTTTTCCATCAATCAAAAATTAAAAGTGCATTATCCTGGAGGGTACAATGTATCAGTGTGGCATATGAATGTTAGAAATATCAAACTGCAAGGAACGTTTAACATGCTCATAGTTGTTCAGAAGAAGAGATGCAAAATAAAATAAAAAGATCTCAAACGTTATAATAGAAATGCATCTCTTACAGAATCTGAGCAACGGTAGCTGTTTTCACAGGCTGAATCAGCATAGAAGGTGATAAAATCGGACAGTTTCCGGTGTCTGAGATATTCTGTAAGCCCCATTGACACAATATGAAAGAAAGATGTTACATAATGCGCATCTAAGTAATGTGTGAACAAAAGTCACTTAGTTTAGTATTTAATACCATGAGACCAATTTGACTATTTTTCCACACGAGTGAATGCCACCAGTACCACATCTCGAGAACAAAACCAGTAATTTTGGTGTCCACTGCAATATAGCCAAAGTTAATCAGCCAGTTCACCTTAATACACAGAAAATTAATTGAATATCCAACTTTGTTTACCGCCTAGTTCAGAGGCACGTGCATCAATTTCCCACAGGAGTTTTTGATGAGCTACAAGAGTCTGTGGAGGTCTTGTTGAGGATAAAGAATGTTCTAGAGCCGGTTTAAGCAGTCTTTGAATGTCCACAAGATCCTGCAACTCAAAAAAGCAAGTCTTAGAGAAGTATACAGGAAAATGACTTTAACCAGGGCTTTACAACGAGTAGTTATCACATGCACATCTTATCCATCAAATTTCAAATAAAACGACAACACTAGCTCCAAAAGAAAAAAAAAAAAAAAAAAAAAAAAAATTCCAACTATCCACTAACCTGAATTCCAACTATCCACTAACCTGATGTTCAGTAGGTCGACCCACTAAGAAGTGCTGAAGTGTAGCAAGTAACTCTACATCTAAAGAACAACTTTCACTGCTAGCAATAAAACAAATGTTCATCCAGCTGCTAAAGCCAGACCCTGTAGCCAAAATCTCTGGGGAGAAAACACAGCAGGCAGCAGATTTATTTTCATATTTCTCATTCTCACTGAAACCTATCCTGTCCTCCAGTCTCTTCTTCTCTAGTTTCAGCCTCTCCAAAATCGTCTGGTGATGATGGTTAATTGTGAGTAGCAAATTGAGACATCATATTACAACCAGCGGAATTAAGAAAACAAACCTTGTAGATCTCATCCAGCTGAACAGGAGCTACATAATCTATGTCGTCTTCGTCAGCAATGTATGATGAAATGCAAAGACCTGCATATTTTGGAAGGAAAAAAACAGAGAAATACAACAATGTGAATCACATCACAATCACAACAGCTTTGATATTGTCAGTAGGTTTTCTTTCAGCTTGGACTTTTTAAAATTTTCTTAAGCTAGTTTGTTCACAGAAGAGGTTTCTGAAATGAGGGAAAAAATTCCAAAAGGATAACAAATAATCCCCATTTCTTGGTATTCTGTACTATGATTCAGTTTCGTATACTTCTAGTTAAACCACAACAATGCTTTGGTTGAAGACAGGGATACAGATAATATTCAGAACATTACAGTCTACTTGAATTAGAGAAGATACGCAAAAAGAAACAAAGACGAGCAACTATTCATTAGGAGGATTACCTTCCAAGGCAAGCAAACATAATTCAGGGCCAGAAAATGCAATGGCTCTGGTAAGATGATTATTTCCTGCCAACACCCAACAACTATCAGAAGAGAGTAATTTCTCTAACAAAACAATCAAAGGTCTAGTATCAAACGTTTTAGATATCAAACCTTGTTCATCTGATTCTGATTTCAATGGCCAAACTGTGCTGCAGAGCTGTAGAAATTTCTGCTGCTTATGGAACAACTCTGCAGATACCGGCAAGGAAGGATGGCCCCCATAAGCCCATAACAAAGACTTTTCTGGGTGACCATGCAAAACTATATTGTTAATATTTTTGCTTTCCTCCTACAGAAGAAAGACGATGATATTATTGAGCAACCAGTATGATAATTTGAGAAAAAGAAAATGGCATAACTGAAAGGTAGGCTTACCAGAACCACCTGCACCTCTTCAGGAAAAGAACTGTGCAACTTTTTGATAGCTTTTATCAGTGACCAAAACGAAAACAATAAATACTCATCTGAAGAAGAGACTAAACCACACCAAAAGAATGAATGTTTTTCAATAACTTCAGTGTACAACTGAATCAACACGCTGAAAGAAGGTGATCCAACAATTTCGCAAAGAATTTTCTTCTCCAATGCACGAAGCGAATCCAAAAAGCGGATAAAACAGGATACATCAGTGTGATTGTAGTTACTCTCTGCAAGCCACTGCTGATAGGAAAGCCGAAGAACACCAACAGAGTTGAGAGACTCAAAGAGGGGTTTACTGTAAGGTTTTGTCTGGTCATTTGATGCTGCTACATCAATCAATTTGGATGACAACAATGGAATTGGAACAGCGTCTGGATCCAATTTGCAGAGGGATTTCAGATTTTTCCGACATCTAGATATATGATTCCAGATAGGATGCTCCAACTCATCCTTCAACATATTGAGAAAACACAGCAAAGCCAGACAGAATTGTTGCAGCCTAGAACCAAACCAACTAAACCACACAAGATAGAGTTGAATATCTTCTTCGGTTGCCTGTTCCATTGTCCAGTTGGCAGCAAACAATAGCATTTTAGAAGCCAAATCCTTTTCAAAATTTACTGCATTTGGTGCACAAGTTGACCCAATTAAGGCTTTAGGAAACAAAAGTTTTTTCAACGTCCAAAAATCCATCGTATAAATTTTACTCGGTTCCTCAGCAACCAACTCCCTATCTCTCAATTTGACATTGTAGCTTATATTAGACTGATGTGATGCATACTGAGCTCCTAAGAACTCCAGATACATGCAATTCTGTCTGACAGTTGTCTCTCTTGAATACCATGTCAAATCTCTCAAGTTGAAAGGCTTTGGGCATCCCCCAGGTAGGCACAGACACCCACCCATAAATGAATCGAGCTCAGAAAGCTCAATATCTAACAAATATCTATCACGCACATAATCAACAACTTCTTTTCCATCTGTTACCCCAAGGGAAGAGAGATAGATGTGCTCCCAACTTAGCTGTAAGCTCCACAGAAGTTGATTACCATTCATGAGCAGCAGTTGGAAAAGGTGAACCCCCTGTTCAAGCTCAAGATAAGTAATCCGCACATTAAAGCTTTGACCGTTTAGCCATGCATGAACATGTGCTTTGGCCATGGAAGTAACCAGCTTATAACCTGGAATACCTGACAGAGCAAGAAACCTTTCCACGCCTCTCAGCACAAGCTTTTCACAGTTAGAGCCTTCCTCATTGAGCTGCCAATGTGGTCCCATCATAAATACCTCAACACCTCTATTCCTCATTGCTCTTGATACCTCTCCAAATTTTGGATTTACAGACAGGAACAAACGAAAGTTTGGGTGCGGAACAACAGTGACAGGTTCACCATTAATAATCCCACATTCATTTATAGTGATTGTTCCGGACGGTTCCACCAAAGAGTTGATTCTGTCAAGTACCTGAAATGTAAGTTAATGATGGCAATTAGCTGCAAGGAAAATTATCAAAGTTGTTTCTAATTGGTAACAAATTTTGCATGCAAACACATGAAAACTCACATGGATAAAGCAAAAGGAATGACAGTATATTAAAAAGGGAGATTATATTACCGTGGGATTACAGAGATTAGCATTTTCGAGGACAACCCACTCTCCCTTTTCTATTGCCTTTATCAGCATTCCAGTCACCCATTCAAATTTCGTAGACTGCTTTTTCTCATGAGTTTGCAGCTTCAATATTGTCTTCATGATTTGGCCTAGATACTCTTTTGACCAACTAACGGGCAAAACACCTTCTTCCAAGACCTGTTTCAGATATTCTACCATCTCAGTTAACTTAGAGAGTGTGTCAGAGTCGTTCAAGAAGGATGAAGGGTTCTCCAAGAGAGAGGAATCAATCTTATATAAATAAGAAAGCCAACTGGAAACTAAACCACTCCTACTGCTCAAAAGGGACTCCTGAGAAGACTGTGATAACAAACTATTATACTCATCAACAAAATGCTCAACTTGAGTGACCACCAATCTGAAATTACGGAATGCATTGTACTGCTCAAAGCATCCGAGTAAATCAGAGCTGTCAGTCGCAGATGAAAGATTTAATTCATTAAGAGGAAATCCTGTTAACTGAGCTAATATTCTGATCACCGAAGTCTTTCCAGATGAAGATGGTCCGACTAAGATGCATAGCCATTTCTTCTGCACGCAATGTGCAACAGCTTCCAGATTTTGACAGATTTCAGGCAAAATCTTCAACTGCTCACCGGAAATATTAGACTGAGTCAAATTTCGTTTAATAGCAGCAGTTCCCACGACTAAGTACCCAGGATTTAGCTGAACCCGAGGATACAGATTTATAGACGGGTCTTTATCAAAAATAGCCTTATAGATACTCAGAACTTCTTTGCGGTCAGCTGCGGTACGCATTCTTTGAACATACAGAACATTGAGAAAGCTTTCAACTTCTAAGTCATGTACTGCCTCTAAAACGACACAAGAACTCAAATTAGTCTAAGCAACTACTGTAACCTGGAAAAAATGATAATATGAAAAATTTAATTGACTTTTAGCTACTACCTTGCATAAACTGGCATGATCTGATCACATCACGTAGATTGAATTCCCATGGTGAGCCATCGTGACCGAACTTTCGAGATAACATAGTATCATCACGTAACTGTCTATTGAGAGCAATAAGCTTTGAAAGCAATGGACTGGGAATAGATGGGTAAAGCGAGCTACAGATGAAGAGGTAATCATCTTCCACTAACTCATCCACATAAACCTGAAAATATTTGAGACAGCAGTTACTATTTATCATTTGAATTAGAATAAAAAATTTGGCATCAATAGACATATCATGAGCATCCATGACCAGCAAAGAAATAGTGGAACATACTTTCGTGAATCGGTTAAGGAAAGACTTGGGAAGACCTTTCCTGCCACCACCTTGAGAAGAAGGATTCTGACATGCAAAAACTCTAAATGTCGGGGGGCATTCAAAGGTACAGCCCAGTTCTGGGATGAAGACTTGAGCACGATGATCCAAAATGGCATTCAAACCCTGGAAAGATATATATTCTTAATATCCTTCACTAGAATAATATATGTGGGAAGGCAACAGAATTTAACATGTTCTAGCGCAAGAAAGGTTTACTGAAATAAAACAAGTGGCTTGTTGTCTCACCTCTAAAACAGATTGTGGGGCAAGGTTCAGTTCATCCAACAAAACCCAGGAGCCTTCTTTCAGAGCCTGAAGAAATAACATAATTGAGGGTCTGTAATTTTTAAATTGATACACACTTTAACACCAGACATTCTTTAACCTACAAGAGAATTCCATCAGACCACGCAAACTTCATATCCTCATCGCTTTCAACAAGTAAATCTGATCCCAGCAAATCCATCATGTCAGTCTGCATCAAAAGAACCAAAGTTATATTAGCCAACAGATGAAGTAGCATACACAGTATTGATGCCTGGTGAAGAAATCGAACCTGCTCTGAGAGATTTATGCGCACAACCTTGTGGCCAGAATATTTTCCCAAAGCCATTATCAGACTTGTTTTTCCAACACCAGGGCTACCTTCTAATAAAACTGAAACGGTAAAACAATCAATTATTAAAGCCAAACATCACTCTGCAATAACTACCAAGAAAACCAAAATTAATGAGACATAATTGGTTTTGAAAGCTGCATTGCACGCAATACTCTCAAGACATTCCTGCGGGTTGTTGGTGCTAAGAACTCGAATCCACCAATCTCAGGATTTTCATCACCTGATCAGCCAAGTTGTAAGTTCCAAACAAAATATCATGAATTGTCTATAATCATGGTTGCTACACTTTGACAATATAAACATATCCTTTGCAGAGAAAAACAGCAAGTAGCTACCTTTACTTATGTAAAAAGGATCAATGCCAAACATGTCCTCATGTAGAACATTCTTACTTTCTTCACAAATTGCTTTGGTATCCCCCCAGCCATATTGCTCCATTCTTGAAAGTTCAAAAGGGAGTGTATTGCTAGCGGAAAGCTGAACCAGAAAAGGTAGATACTTAGATGGACTCAGACATGATGATACATTTGTAGTGGAACAACAAGTATCACTATGAATATAACTCCCACGATATTAAAAATTTAAAGATGATATGAAAACGTTCTTGTTCTATAGCAAAACCGAACTGCTTAACTGGATATGTTTTTTTACCATGAAGTAAAAAAAGAGAATCCCTAGCTCCCACCATTTCAAAAAGAAAAGGGAGACATGCTAGATAACAAAACAAAACAATTAAAACCTCTGAGAGTTTAAAAGGGTAGTACTTTAAACACTTGGGGTACAAATCTTTAATCCAAGAATAACAAAACTGACAACAAAAATAGTTGAATTAAAAATAACCCAGTCAAGAAAACTTAGCGAATTTGAGTTGCCAAAAAAACAACAAAAGTAAAGAGAAACATTGTAATATCAAGATTCAAATTACCTTAAGCTGTTGTAATAGGTAAGCGAAGCATTTTTCTCTCAGATCTTTACCATCTCTCCCAGAGAAACCAGTTCCTTACAAAACATAAAAAATTATTGAAGATGCAATACCAATAAAGTCGAATACCCAAATTCAGTAATAACACAAGTTGTAGATTCAGCTAATGAAAATAGAATACCATTATAATCGAATAACCTAACTCAACAAATCCCACGTCAGAAACAAGTACATAACACAAGTAGTAGATATAAGTGTTCTCATCATTTGCATGAGTTATTACACAGGTAGTAGATATCACAAACAATCAAGGTAGGCCTATTCAATCTTTTAGATGTTTTACATAATACAGTGTAGTATCATTACATTAGAGATAGACCTGTCAATAAAATATGAAACTATAGATGACAAAGACATTAAACAGAGCTATCGATCTAAGAATCAGCCAGAGAACCTAAATTACAAATTTGAATGGAAAACCATTCAAAGAGCATCTTTTCAGAGGAATGTGAGAGATTCAGCCAAGCCCAAGCTAGGGTTAAACACACCCAGGCATAAGATGTTTGTGGACATTGACAAGCACAAAAGCTAGATTGCTCACAAATGACAGAAAACTTGCAAAAGGGAAGAATAAGAGTTGAATAAGTGAGTGTAGCAATCAAAATTCACAACAATACAGAAAATTTAGATTAGAATATGGGAAAGACCTACCAAGACTTAGACCATCAAGTAACACGAGAAATGCTCCATGTAGAATAGTACATGCTGGTCCTAAACTCTCATTAATCACATTGACAAATGCAACCCAAGAGAGGAGATCTCTGACAGTGAGCGATCTCCCAGTCTGCAACTTGTTAAACCACTGCAGCAAAGAATATTACATTGAATCTACTGATGTACAAAACGTATAATACAGTATAATTATAAAGTATCATATATTGTTGACATGATTATAATTACAACTATAATTTATAAAGCTTAGAACATTTTGTGCCTGATGAGAGAGCATGGGAAAGAAAGAGATGATATGGAGACAGGATTAAAGAAAAAAGACAGACCAAGAAGTGAAGCAGGTGCTCTATGATGCCACACAAATTATAAATCCCCAAAACGAAATGTTAATATTAAGAAACTAAAACTTATGATCTTGCAATCAAATTGTTTTCAAACAGCCCAAAACCCTGAGATGTGTGGTCTGTGTTCATGTTGGGAAACAACACTCTGGATATACTATAAAATACTAAGCCATACAAGCTTCTATACCATGAACCTCAAAGCATGTATTACTTTCAGGATTACAGAATTTGAGTAGGAAATTAGATTACGAGAAACAGGAAAGGGAAACTACCTCCCAGAAGTTGATGATGGGATCTATGATATTAGACTCCTTTGATTTGGAAAGGCTACAAAACAATAATATCAGGAATTAGCAACAAGATATCTATTGACAAGTATCCTTTTGAGCATTTCAGAGAGACCACATACCCAGAAAAAGTAATACTTCTGAGCTCCTCAGTATCTGTAATAGGGGGGACCCATATCTCAGTAAAACGGTTACGAAGCGCAGGTGACAATTCCTTCTTTCCATAATCCCCACCCGGGTTCATGGTGGCAAGAACATAAAAATTTTCATGAGCTACAATTTCCTCCAAGACAGGACCACCTTTCTCAGCTAAGGACTACAAAGATAATACGAATACAATAACATATGAGTGGACAATTAAACAGACATAGCAAATCTACAAAGAAAGCGAAAACCATCATGGAGAAATGATGAAAATGATAAGGAATGGAACGGAACTCTCACACAAAAATAACTTACCAATTTCCTGTCTGGCTCCAACACACTATTCAGTCTTTCTAATACACTGTCATCAGCCAAAGATATCTCATCCACAAGAACAATATTTCCAGCTCTCATCGCTTCTACAAGAGGCCCATCTTGCCACACAAAAATTGAACGCCAATTTTTATACAGCATCACCATGTTGTTCCATATCTTCTCAAGAACAACAACATCCTGCGGTGAGACGGCTGATCCTAATACTGAATTATTTTTGTACTTCTTCAGAACTGCCTCTATTGATTTGATCAACAATTCAGCTTTACTAATATCTGCAGAAATATCCTGCACATGACATGTTTAAGAAAATATATCATCCACGTTGAAAGAAAGACGAGTGAAATACCAACATCAAAGGTGGACATTGGGATACTAACAATATCTTGGCCAAAAGGTGCCAATGCCTGCGATAGCTCCAACTGTTTGACTTCATTCTCGTATTCTGTGACTAATTTTGATCTGTCTCTCACAGGAAAGAACCCCTAAGAAAGAGGCTGACATTAGAATTTGTAAATGAAAAAAGTAACAGTGTAGCATCAGAGTCTGGAAAATGAAAGATGAAAAAAGATAAGCCTACCCCAAGGAAATCAGATGTTTCTGTGTATTGATGACAGTTAAGGATGTGCAGTCTTCTATCCAGAACATTGCTTAGTACTTGGCAGATTGTTGTTTTGCCTCCTCCAGTGTCACCAACAAGAAGAACAGGCTCATTTAGTTCATAAGAACGATAAATGAGAAAAAATAGTCTCCGCATACTTTGAGTCCAGGTGATTTTATTTTGCCTATATAGAAATTGAAAATAATAGCACCACAAAATTCAGGCCAGACTGTGTCAAAGATAAAACAAACAAGCTCGAAGAAAATGATTCAATAATATAAGAAATAGGAGGGAAAAGGCATTACATGGAATCCAACCTTGGAAACTCCTGGGGTAAAAAAATAAAGGCAAAAAAGAACAGAAACCGATTATTTATATCAGAATAGTCATTAGAAATAGCAAAACTTAGTAATGATGCAGTAATAGTAAAACTTAATAATAAAACAGTAAGACCAACAGTTTCTTTGAAAAATAATCTATTAGAAGGAAGGTAAGTGACTCTGGAACTGCAAAGCAAAAGATCAAGAACAAGCAATTTAAACGAAAAAGGCAGCTCAGTGTATGACACAGCTCCATCCAATGGATATATAAACTTAAAAGACATACAATGTAAACTAACTTCAGGAAAACTAAATTGAACTAGTTCCAAGAAGAAAAGACAAGTTAGCTAGATGCATGACATGCTGTTACATCAATTATCAGAAAATGGTTTATAATAAAAGTTTCAAACTAAGATAAAAAAAAAATTTACCATTTTGTACATATCATCTTTTGCAAGGCTAACCCGGAAATGTCTCTCCAGCACCTCTTGAACAACTACCTTCTCAGTGTCATCACGCAGCCTTTCTGCAAGGACGTAATACCCTTCTCTGGCTAGTTCTTCATTAGATGTACCCTCAAAAGTCCTAAGACGATCTGCCCAGCGGAACAAATCTCTTGGAGTTATATACCCATGTTTTCCAGCAAAAGCTTTGCTACTCTGTCTATTGCGTTGCAGGTCTTTCATCACTTCAACCAATTTTGAAGCACGACTGTTAGCAATACTACACTTCGTAGTAAGAATTTCAGTCAGTTCATCTTCTGGAATTTCATCAACATGAATCTCCACAAAGCGATTGCGGAAAGCTCGAGACAGTATTTTGCGTCCACCATATGAAGTAGGAGGATTCTGTGTAGCGAAGAGCATAAAATTAGGATGCGCTGAGATTGTTTCACACAGCTCAGGCACAAAAAGCTCCCTATTGTCATCAAGCAGTCTGTTTAATGCCTCTAACACATCAGATGGAGCCAAATTTAGTTCATCTAAGACAATCCAATGCCCACCCCTGACAGCCTTCACCAATGCGCCTTCATGAAAAACAAGCTTCCCTGAAGAATCAGCCATATAGGAACCTAAATATTCTTGGATATCAGTCTGCTCATGATTATTGATTCGAACAAATTTTTTTCCACTTATTGCTGCAAGATATTTGACAAGGCTTGTTTTTCCACTGGATGTTGGTCCTTGTAAGAGAACAGGATATCTTTTAACAAAAATGGCATGCGCCAAATGATTAAGGTGTTCCATTACACTCTTCGTCTTCACATAGTTCTTCACAAATTCATCAGAACTGCCTTTTAACTCTCCCAAGTACCTTTGAAGTGGTTGAGCTCCCCTGTTTTCCCTTGAGATAAGTTGTATTATTGGTTCCATGATCTTAGCACTTGAAGCATCCAATAAGGAGAGGAAAAACATGGAAAATCCATCATATAATGCTTTCTGAAATCCGCCAATACCTTCTGCTTTGATTGCATACTCTAGCGCACGGTAAAGAGACCTTAAGCTATACTGTGGTTTCTGATTAGCACCATCCTGCAAGCTTTCTTCAGATAACCTTCTAGCTTCTTTATAAAAGCAAACAATGTTGCCTACTAACTTACTGTCAGATTCACGTCCACCTAAAAATCGCCTCACGAATATCTCCAGGTCATCATCAGACAAGTCATCATCCACAGCATACTCTGTAAATCTGCTTCGAAAGGAGAACGGCAAGTCTCGCTTACCAGCATCCGTGGCTGGATTCATACAGGCAAACAAACGGAAATTCAGATGTCTGGGAATGCCCATTACATCCCCTCTCTCAGCTAAACAAAGTGATCCTCTCACTCCTTCAAGCATACCAATAAGCCTGCCCAATATCTCCGGTGAAGCTAAGTTCACTTCATCTAGTAAAACCCAATGCCCCTCCCTAAGGGCAGTCACAAACGCACCTTCAACAAAAGTAAAAACCATTCCACCTGAACGAATCTGTTCATGAATCTTCTCCACTTTTTTGGACAGACACGTCCAGTTTTGAATATCTTCGGGTTTCTTCCTCTTCCTACCAGATCTAGACTTTCCTTCCAAAATTTTACCTTCAATCTTGTCAATAATTTCCTTTAACCCTGTCAAAAATGTATCCCACTTCTTGGCTCTATAGTATTTTTGCAGCCATTTTATAATTGTTGAATCATCCTGGATACCAAAAGTGAAAAGGACTCATAACTCAAGCAAAATGCTAAATTAATTCCAAAACAAATCTAGTTAGGAATGAGTGCAGGAGGAAATATACGAGTGACTAAGTTTTAAATGTAAACTACCTTCATCTTCAAATCTCTTGCTAATTCATTGAATTCATCGTACAGCTTTGTGCACATAAGCTTTGCATCAATAGGCTTAAAACCTCCCAATAGATCAACTATATCACTTTGCTGGCTCAAATTCTTCAGAAAAGAAAATTAGAAATAATAGAATACCACTACGATAAACATGTTATTAGAAGAATGTACATCAAAACACACCAAAACAGTGAGTTTCTGTCAGATCCAGAGTGCAAGATTTTGAACTAGTGTTGTTTTTCCTGTCCCTGTTTCTCCTACTAAGAGAACTGGCTCATTGTACTCAACAGAGCGAGCTATTTTCTCAAGTAACCATGTAGATGTGCATGTTTCAACAAACTTTGACCGATCATGTGACTGAAAAAAAAGAAGCAGATCAAGCTTTAACAGATGAATATTTGTGTCAGAGAAGGAGATGCTTATAAACTAACTGCAGTTTCACCAAGTGGAAGAGAAACTCTGCCAATTTTTAGAATTCCAGAAAATTCCTGCAGTTCACTGAATAGTTAGAAAACAATCTCAAAGCAGCGACAAAACACTTTCAAGAACACTAAGGTACCTGAATTAAGGGCTTATGCTGAGATTCTGGAACGGCAACATTCCAAATGCTAGCCACAATATTACTTACTGTCACCCGGTTTTTAGTTGACATGTAAGACGCAGATAATATATCTGCTGCCTGAGGGAAAAGCACAGAAAAGCCAAATTAAACAAATAAAATTTTGAATAAAAGACTAACATAAGCAAACTTTAAGGAAACAGACCTCCTGATAAATTGCATAGCCATCATAGGAGGACAGACCATGAACCCGTTCACACCACTTGAGCAGGTCTCTGGAAATGATGACCATTCAGAAAGAATAGAATGAGCAATCCATTAACAACAAGAAAACTCTGTTATAGATATATGCTCACCTTAGTGAAAATCTACTTGGAGAACTGAAAGTAGCTGAGTTTTCAGTTTTTGAACCAGAAAATTGGGGACGAAGAGCAGAGTTGACAGTTTCAAATGTTTCTGAAAAGATGGAATAGTTTCACTGTTAGTACAGATTCCATGTCGATGGGCTTATGTGCAGGAGGAACCTACCAATAAGTTTCTCTGCAACAGGTCCCAGGTTTTGATACCGAGCACCCAGGATATTTTGCAAGCTTTCACGATCTGGTGGATAAACAACAATTCTCCTCCAAAGAGGACTTAACGAATTTCCAGCTACATCCAAGAAAATCAGACCAAAAAAAATAATAAGGTTTCTTAAACTGAATTTTTTTTGATCAATCAATCACTGCATCAGCCTTTTTTAACTGGGAGCAATGGCTAGCATGAATATTCATTACAACAGCCGTTTGTTGAGCCTCAATCCCATTGACATTTGGCTTTATGCTTCAAGCAATAAACTCCAATGTAAATTTCCAGGTTTCGAGCTTATCCAACTAAATGACCCTTCGATCTAAATTGCAACCATGTCACCCATATATCACATTAACTGTACCAATACCACAGTTATCATGGCCCTTCTAAATGCCAAGTGGATCTAGTGCAGAATCAGACCAACGAAATGCAACAGCTAAGCTGTCAACCCAATTAGTGTCCACAAGACATACCTTCCCTGATGTGTGACACACTGCATTCTGGTGTAGATATAGTTGAAAACAGTTGGAAACTCTCTGCTATCCGTATCTCCTGCAAGAAGATTAAAAGTTAAGAAGCTCTGAAACCTGAATAAATCTCTTGAGGAAAAAGTACCCTAAAAACAGATTTATTTAAAAGGTGTGTGCCTTACAAAAATTTTCAATCCAAGATAAGTAATAGAGCAGCAAAAAGAGAGTAGTTACCTCTCCATGACTGGTCACAAATGAGCAGGCGCCTCCCAGCAACTGTGACAAGACGAGGGGAACATCTGATGGAGCTTTGTCTATGTCCTCGAGAACCACCCAGAAACCATTCATAATAGCCTGCCATGATGGAAAAGAAAAACTATCAACTTAATCATAGGAGGATGGATAGATACTGCCAGGCTGCTCTGAATTCCATTCAACAAACCTGGGTAAGTGAGCCAGGCTGCCATTTGAATTCTCCAGGTTGATCAGTACACACATAAGTACCAACCAACGTTTTCCCATCAAGTTGATCATCCATGTGGATAAATACAACTATCAAAATTAAAAGAGGGGCATAGAGAAGACATAATCTATAGTGAGAAACAATTTAGTTTAAGCCCTTTAATTTAACAGTGGAAATACTCAAATGTATCAGTATGCATCGCAACATCTCAAGATAGTTGCTTTTCCCCTTCCAGTAAAGTAAAAAATTCCAAGTAAGAAAACAGTTGAGATCAATATACTAGATACTAAAATTATAACATACCATAGTTACCACTTTCATCAGCCAACTTTCGGATGAGGGCAGACTTTCCAGAGCCCGAGGGACCATACAGAAGAACAGGTCGCTTTTGACTAACAGCCAATGAGACCATTTCAAAAGATTTCTTCACCTTAGAGTGAATTTCAAATGGTTCAGAGCAAGATTTGACATCCCTGAATTGAAGAGGAAGGTGGAATTTAACCCGGAAAAAGAGAAAATTAACATTAAGTACATGTAGCATAAGTGGAGAAATTTATTTGAAAAGAAACACAAAGAGAACTGACCAGGTGTCCAGCCTTCGAATTTTTATCATCGGCTCATTTGTTTCTACCCCTGCTGATTGTTGCTTGTGAATCCCAGGTACAAGGGAACTAAAATGTTGCAAAGAACTCAAACCTGTGTATGTAGGCAATTGAATGTATAGTCCCGCCTTTTCTATTTCAATATCCTGACAAAATTCTTCCCAGCTGAATGTATCAAAGAAAATATACCTTTAGAAACAAAACTTAAGAAGAGAGTATATTAAAAGTCTTGAGAATAGCTAAAAATGGATTACCGTAGCAAGCATGAAAGTGCTTCCTCTGATTCAAAACCAAAATATCCTGCTAGTCTGTCACTGCATCTTAAAACAACAGAGAGAATTTGAATCCCACACCACACAGCGTCTCGATGCTTTTCGAAAAAATGCCTTTTTTGTCTAGGACATTCTGAGAGCCTTTTCATGGAGTCCAAGTAACAAGAGCAATCCCACAACTTAGAGAAAACCTCAGGTTTAATGACGAGAAAACGATATGATACACGAAGACAAAGCAAGTACGCAGCTGTAGCCTGATTCATGGGAAAAAATAATCGATGTAACTGACCAAAGACTAGAAAACGGATAAGAATAATGAAAATGTCATGTAATTTACATCTGATGCTCTGACATCAAAAAACGTCAAAGATAACAAGCATACCTCCATGTGTTCTTTCACAAGAATTCGCTCATATGGTGGTGGAGCTTTCTTAAAATAATTCAGAATAGACCTGAAAAGTTAAGAAAGCTTCTGTTATGAGACTAGTCGAGCTACTTTTAACAAAACCAAAGTAATTTTTATACAGATTTATTAGCTTTATTGCTGGTTCACATAACTGATCTCATCTTGCATATTATTTCTAGCTTCGAAAACAAGCGCGTACACATATAAATATAGTAAAAAGTTCCTCTTACCCTAGCAAAGAAGTGTTCAAATGAAGAGCACGACTGAAGGCCAAGCAAGCACACTCATGAAGCTCCAAACTTTGTCCACGCTGAACATAAAAATCAATCACACTAATACCTTCCTTCATGGCATTCTCCAAGACTAATGGCACATCGTCTGAGTAATCAGTAGTACTTGAGCTTAGATCACCCACTAGATGAAGAACACCCACCACTCTATCTACAACCCTTCTAGTTATTGGAAGGAAGTAATGAACCAATGGAATTGTATACTCCGGATGAAGAAACACATCCGCTAAAGCATGAATCACCTCTTCGTTATCCACCACTTCTCCTCCCTAACAAGTCCAGCAACCATAAAATCAAAAATGGTTAAAACAAGCTCAAACCCATATTTCTGAGTCATGCTTAGTAGCAATTACTAGACTTTACCTTGTTGAGAATCGAATTGAAAACTGGGAAAGCTGCAACCTTGGGACAACGTTCAGAAAACGTCTCCAAAGCAAGTTGAAGATTGAAACTTCCATCAATAGCCATTGAAACCTGTTAATAGATAGAGACAGAGCACGAAATTAAAGTTTCTATGTAACGGTGATCAATGTTGATACAAAAATTGGGAAAAATTAGGTTAATCGTATTTTTGCTTAAATCCTCTTTAAGACGATGAAATTCGAAAACAACACAAGAGGTTAGAGAAGCAGAACAAAGATTACGTTTAGAGAAGAGAAAGCAATGAAAGGAGAGATTTTTTTGGGAGGATGAAGAAGAAGAAGAGAATGTGGCGCAATAGGTTTAAGGGTTTAAGCCTTTTTGTTTCAGTCAAAAAGGCGGTTTGGGTTTTAGAGAGAAGTGAAGAAAAACAATAAAAATGAAAAAATAGTTATTGCTAATTAATCCCTCACATTTACCCAATATTGTAAATCACGTCACTTTATTTTGTTTATTACAGAAAATCCCGTTTACTCGGTTGTAGTGAAACGCCGCGTTTCAACGACATGAGTCTTCGAGAACCAAAGGTAATTACGTCCGTTTTACGGCCACGGCCCACGGGCACAGGAATATTCGACACAAAGCGGTTGTCTAGTAAGTAGTAACTAATTTGACAAGAACATCGAAGCAAGAAAGCATAAACTATTAGTTACAGATTTATAAATTCAGACTCGTTTGTGTAAGTGTGATAGAAAATACGCTAAAATATCTTATTTAATATAGTTGGGTTATTGTCATGTATCACTTATAAATATGACATATTTTTTTTTTATCTATCGACATGTATCATGATATTATAAATTATAATTTTGACACGTATCAAACTCTCACAAGTTAAACCAAATTATTTTTTACTTAATAACTATATAGATGGAATATTAGTTTTTTTTTCTTTTAGTATTGTATTCTTTTTAAAAAAAAAAAATTTCTGATAATCTATGATTTTATTTAATTAAACACATATCAAAATCTAATCGTTTTAATTGACACGTATCACGATCAGGCGAGTTACTAACTTTGGATCATTCTCCTTTATATAATAAGATGGTTTATTCCTTTTTTGTTACCTTTTAGGATTATGAACTAACTTTAAAATTTCTTTAAAATATAATTTTAATTTAATAAAATACATTTTTTAATTTAGTTTAATTTAGTTTATTTTAATTTTATTTTTTCTTGATAATCTATGTTTTTATTTAATTTAAAAAGTGATAAAAATTTCTTTTTTTCTGATTATCTATTTTCTTAGGATTGTATGTGTTTTCTTCTGATAATAATTTATTTTTTTTCTTAATAATCTATGGTTTTATTTAATTAAACACGTGTCAAAATCTGATTGTTTAAATTGACACGTGTCACAATGAGGCGAGTTAGCAACTTTGAATCATTCTCCATTATATAATAAGATATCTTAGAAACTGGCAAGTGGTGCTTTATTCTTTGGACATGTGTATTTTTCTTAAAACTTAAATACATTATTATTTATTTTCATTAGATTTAATTATATCATTAAACTTTTTCCTCATTTTTTATTATCTCCCAATATTAATCTATAAACCAAAATCAAAAATCAAAAACCAAAATCAGTAATTGCTCAACCTGGAGAATCTTTTCATTTCTGTTTTCCGTAAGTCGTTTTCTCTTTACTTCTCATGTCTCGCTTCTGTAATCGATTCTCTCTCTACTTCTCATATCTCGCTTCTCCTCAATTTTGTAATCAACACTCTCGCTACTCTCTACGGAGGTGTATTGAATTGAGTATTTGGTGATTTGAGTTAAAATAATAAATCCTATGTTATTGAAATTTGTATTTTAAAATATCTTTTAAATTTTAGTGTTATTAGATTAATGATTTTAAAATGTACAATTAAATCCATTGTTATTGAAAATATTTTAAGAATTAGATTTGAGTTTTAAATAATTAAATGTATAGCAATCATTTGATATTTTAAGAAAATGGTAAAACACGTCTGGTGTTATGAGAAAAATAACAATTACAAAATGCACAGCCCCAAATATCAATATGTTACGATAGCGATACCTATAATCTTCTTCTTCTTTTCTTTTTTTTTCCCTAGTAGCCTACATATTTACTAGGATTGGTCGTCAAAAAGAGAAAAATAATGTAGGACTAAATATTTTGTGAGTTGATAGTGGGATTTTCAAATGGGAATTCCGCCGGAGGCACCTACCTCCTGCCATTTTATTGCGACACATGTCATGAACTATATATAATCAATTATTGAAAAGGGAACGACGATTAAAATATACACAAGACCACACAATATTATAGTAAATTTTTACTGATGATTGAAAATCAAGATAAACCTCATTTTTAATCAACTTCATTAAACATTATAAAGTTACATGTATGACTATACAATACGTTTAAAGATTACATAATTGTAATATTTTATATATGAAGTAATGAGCCAAAAAATTAAACAACTTTAAAGGGAAAGCTTCATAAATCTATGAGACAAGTAGGAAACTGAAAATTGTAAGGATCTAGGGAGAATACTTGATACTAATAACAATATAAGCTAAGCGTGATAAAACTAAAAACTAGTAATAAAAAGAAATCACACAAGATAAGCTAAGCGTGACGAAGACAACTTCTTTGGCGCACATACTCTCTATTTAAAGGTATATCCATCCCTCTTATCTTTTGTTCCATTGCCTCACTCATTATCTGTCGATTACATCATCATATCATCCGTATAACATCATGAGATTATCAGACTTAACAATATGAATTATTTTGATATAGAACGTTAATAGAGTAAATGTACATTTTTAGAAACTCGAGAATTGTGATATACTAACGTTAGGAAAATGGAGTCTATGTATTCTTAAGGAGTATATGTAAATTTGTACAAACTCGATCGACATTTCAGAAAACAAAATGGTTCTAACTTCCTGACGACTTGGTTTAAGCCAAACCGAAATCAACCACTTAAAAAACAAAGCGATCAAACACAACGATCTTCCTTTACCGGGATTACCACTGAACCAGCACACTAATGAAATTAAACCAGGTCTAATTGAGATCGCAAACCAGCAATTTATAGTACTATATGTACTCTTTTTTTGGCTGTCTTTCATCTTGAATGTTCGTCAACAACATGGTTGAATACGTATCAAATATACGAAAATTTTGATTATGTCATGCTTCAACTCAACCATACATATACGGATTTTGAATATTTCTACCCTATATCTATCAATAGAAATGGAATTACATATGCTTTCATAAAGGTTGAGATACCTATTTTGTTAATGTCAAGTTGTCAAACCCTCTGCTTATCTAACAAAATTTGAAATAATATTCGACAAGAAAAGTATTTTAAATAAGTTGCATTATTCCTTTTTAGTATAATTGTAGAACATATATTCTTCTATACTTTTGTAGGTTGTACCTCTATGCTTTTTAAATCATGAATTAATTGGACCTAATTGTTTGAAGATAATATGAAGTTATATATGGTGATAATTTTGGTTCGGTAATTTTGGTTTTAAAATTTTATATAGACTGAAACTAAGGTGGGTGTATTGAGCTGAACATGAATTTGAGTTAAAATGATAAATCATGTGTTATTAAAACATGAATTTTAAAATATTTTTTAAAATCCAATGTTATTGGATTAATGATTTTAAAATATACAATCAAATCTACGGTTATTGAAAACATCTTCTCAACAGAGATTTCAGAGGATTTTTAGTTAAAAATACAATGATCAAAATCTCATGGTCTTAGGTGAGATTTCAGAGAATTTTAATAACAAAATTCTTAATTCACCGAAATTCAATCAAATCTCATTAAAACTCAAATTTCTCCAAATTATTTATCCAATACACCCTCCTAAATAAAACAATTTGTAATTCTATTTGTCTAGTGCAATTTCAGTTTAGTTCTGTTTGGGGTAGGTTCAGATTTGGTTTGAAAAATAATGACTTTAAATAATTAATGTTATAAATGATGATATGATTTTGAAGACTACATAAAGTTAGTGAGTTGGAGATAAATAAATGGTTTACAAGTAAAATTTTGTTTAAGAATATTTCAGTTGTGAAAAATTAATGTGAACCCAATCCGCGAGTTAAAGTCAAAGCAGTAATCTTAACAATAAAGGTTTCCACGTTTTCCAAGATAAAACAGATCTGATACCATTACCACATATGCACATATGATCTATCTTACATTAAAATGTAAGGAAACGAAAGTAAACTTAGAAAGCATATTCGTCGTAAATCAGTGGATATTGATCTTGCAACTCCATATAATGTCTTTACCAAAAAAAACAAAAATCTTAACTAAAGATAATAACTCGAAATTTCATTTACATATTAGGGACTTACGACTGTTTCTTCTTCATCATTTTCTTTAGGACTTTCAATTGTAGGCAGAGGTGGTAGCAAATCATTCACAAGCTCTAATATACCATTCGAATCAAATGCAATGATATATATGGTAATGACATTTGGTAGAGAAGATGGCACAAACCGGGCTCAATTCAACAATAGAAGAAGGTCGGAGATTGATGATATTGAGAATCTCAGCTTTGGCGACTTTGAAATCTTTGCACTTGTCAGCCACCAAATAATCATAGACCTAAACATCGTTCGAACGATCTAAAAGCCCTTAAAGACTAAATCACAATGGAGAAAAAGAAATACCTTGTATTCTTATCTAGCAACTGGAGCAATAACTCTTGTAGTATCCTTTGATGCACCTCTTGAGTTTAGCAATTGGTTAGTGCACCTGCGTTTTCCTTTAGTCTGCAATAACAGAGAACGAATCATCGAGCTAGAAGCGGAAGATGGATAATGAAATATATAAACAGCACATACACTTTCATCTTGATTTTGTTTCAAAATGGGAAGAGAACACTAACGACTATGTTGAGGCAGAGGAGAAGATAAGGGATTTTGCTCCTGCAAAATTCAATGGGAACATTAACATCAACAACAGAGGTTTGTTGTTCCCAAAAATTCAGTTATGTCACTAACTATGAACAAACAGAGACGAACGTAACGTTTACAAATCAAGATTCTAATGAAAAATCGAAACTATCTAGAGCCATTGTCAGTACTTAGGACCTTCAATGACTTAACAGTAGTTAGCACTAGTCATGTTAAAATGGGCCAACCCGGCCCGTTTAAGCCCGCCAGATTTTTTTTATTTATTGTAAAAGTCAAATAGGAAATTAAGAAAGAAATGAACTCTAACAACATCTTTGTCTATCTAAATCTTTTTTTTTTTAATTGTCAATTTTTTCTAAACTATTTCTACTACTAGATTAAAACCATTTTTTGAAAAAAAAACCAGATAAGCATGTACATACACAACTATGAAAAAGATTTGAAAAATAAACTTTTTGATTTTAGACAGTTTTAAGTATGTTTTTAACTTAATGAAAATTATTCTGAAAAATTTAGAGTACGTTTTCTAATATTTAAATTACGTAATCTAAGATTTGTACATGTTCTACGAAATTTAGATTATGTGTTATATGACTTGTACATATTCTGCGAAATTTAGAATAAAATTTTAGAATACATTTTCTAAAATTTTTAGAACGAAATTTAGAATACGTATTTTGTTCATGTTCTATAACAATTAGAATATGTATTTTAAAATTTAGAATACGTATTCTACAAATTGTCTATGTTCTAAATTTTTTGAAATTTAGTTAAAAATAGAAATAGAATCTAAAAATAAGGAAACTAGAATTTGTTTTCTAAAATTATCGAGTTATATATATATATATATATATATATTCTCGATTTTAAATCCCTTAAAAAAATATATTAACCCTAGATTTTTATAGTTTTTGCGTTTATATCCCTTTATATAAAAAAAATATTAACCCTAATTCAAAACTTCTTACTTTGTTTCACGCCATCTTCAGAGTTTCAGAATTTCTTCTTTATCTTTTCTCCACGATTGAAATCAATCAGATGGATACAAGTCGTCGGTTCCAAGTTAATGACATCGAAGAAGAAGAAGGGAGCAGTAAGATAATTTCTGATGCAAACAGAAATGGTTCAACCTCCGGAAGCAAAGAGAGTGCTATAAGAAGAGAAACAGAAGGCGAATTTAGACTGTTAGGAAGAAGGGAGAAGAGTCAGTACAATGGTGGGAGACTTCTTGTGAATGAAGATGAACATCCCAGTAAACGAAGGGTATCATTTAGATCAGTAGATCATGGAGAAGCATCTGTGATCAGTCTTGGGGATGAAGATGAAAGCAATGGAGGAGAATGGGATGATGATCAGAGAGACCCAGAGATTGTTTGCAGGCACATTGATCATGTAAACATGTTAGGTCTCAACAAAACTACATCAAGACTCAGGTTCCTCATTAACTGGCTTGTGACCTCTCTGCTCTAGCTAAGGCTGCCTAAATCAGATTCAGATGGAGAGCTCAAGAATCTTGTTCAGCTTTATGGTCCAAAGATCAAATATGAGCGCGGATCTTCTGTGGCATTCAATGTTAGGGATTTGAAAAGTGGAATGGTGCATCCTGAGATAGTGCAGAAACTAACTGAAAGAGAAGGGATATCTCTAGGCATTGGTTACCTCAGTCACATAAAGATCATCGATAGTCAAAGCGGAGATTCAAGTTCTTGGAAACCAGTGGATAACAATGGGTTCATAAGAGTTGAGGTTGTCTCAGCTTCTCTTGGGTTCTTGACAAACTTTGAAGATGTTTATAGACTGGAATTTTGTGGCGAAGTTCTTGAGCCCAGGTTTTGCTAAACAGGGAGCACTCCGAACAGTTATTGAAGAAGATGATTCTTCAGAAACTTAAAAGACATAGCAATGGCTACAAATTTTTCCTACACTTCCTTTACTGTACTTATCTGTTATTATCTGAGAACATTCTCATGTATGATTTTGGGAAGTTATGTGAGCAATGATCTCAGACACTATTGCATCTGTCTGCATATTGTAACTGTTCATCTCGCTTCTATCTTTGTGTCACACAATTCATTGATTCATATCCAAATTTTAGAACCGGAAGAAATATCTAAAACTGTGCAATATCTACTATTGATAGTTTCTTTTCAGGATTCCACCATCTTTATGAGAAACGCAATATCTAACGCAGATTCCTTAAGTCTGCAAGAACCGGTTTCTTCGACAATGTCAGTCGTCAAGTTAAGTAAGACTAGGCGTTTTGGGTCATGGAAGGTGTTGTCACGGACTCTTGCAACCCATTTCGCAGCTTCCCATACACCAAATCTAACAACAATACGAGAGAAGAAATCTCACTCTTAAAATCTCAAAACATCAATAGACTCACCAAGTAAGAGAAATGGATACTTACCGAGTATTGAATGAGGAAGTGACTAAAACTGCTGGATAGAGGAACATCCTTAGGAATGTTGTCGTAAGGTGAATATTCACGTATCGCGTGAAAATCATCGATATCTCCTGGATATCCAACCTCTTCGTAATCCTCTGCCGTTAAGGGTAGTATTGGATAGATTAGAGTATGAGTTGGATCAAGAAAAGAAACCTGAAACAAAATAAACAAATTACGATTTTAAGGTTTCCTTATCAATCAATGCCTCGATCTTTTTCTGAATCCACAGTTAGCTGATTACCTTTAGAACCGCAGCATGGAAGAGATCAGGGGAATGATTGATAGCTGAAGCAACAACAAGTCCTCCCGCACTGTATCCCCAACCAGCAAGCTTGTTTTCTTCTACTATATTGTTCTCAACAAGGAACTTGGCCATATAAAACCCGTGTCCTTTCGTGAAGCATATTTTGCTGCTGTACTATATTCCATTTACTGTTTAATAGATCGTAATCAACCACCGCATCATCAGGCATCTGCAGGCCAAAAATGATAAAAAGTTAAAAACACTAGCAACTAAAAAATCTACTACAGAAGCAGAAAACAGCAAGAGGAATTGTTCTCCTACCACAAGAGAAGAAATCGTGAACCTCATTGTTGGAGAATTGAAGTCATAGTTTGTGCCAGGAAATATTTGAGAAATGTGCTTCGGAAGAGGAAGATAATGAGGTTTAATATCTCTCAGATGAACTGGTAACTGTTTATAAGTAAACAAGCATGGTCAAATTTATTCACAGAGCATCAATCTGATCGATGAACGTATAAGTGGAGTAAAGCTTTACCCGCTCTGCTTTGAGAGGTAGATCAACCATACATATTTTAAAGTTCCGCATTTCCTTCACAATGAGGGATAGATGGTTTTGCAGAAATCAACATCCTCAATGTAATATTCAGGGTCGTCGACAAAAACTTTCTGCAAATAAAAGACCAATACATAAAAATCAGAATGGAGTATAATACTAACCAGCAGATGACAACAAATATTGTATCAGCTGAACCAACCTCCCAGTTCCTTGGACTGGAAGAGAAGTGAACAGGACTTCGAAGAAGATAATGATGGTCGAGTGTTCCACCGTCCTTGGAAGCATCTGTAAATAAATAGAGGAATCCCTGATGATGCTCGATTATGCAGTGTGCTGGAGCATTGTATTCCCAAACCAATGCCAAACGAGTAAATGGGTCAGCTGCATTTATCAGAAAGACCTAAGACATAATACTTGTTATGATTACAAGTACTTCAACAAAAACATTAAACAATAAAAAGTTCAAAGTTTTTAACAGATCAATTTGGAGCTTTCACCTTTGAAAACGTAGGAGAGAATGTATTTACAGTCACAAAGTGGAAATCTTTAGTATGTCTTATGTTAACATGAACATTGCCTTCGAGTTCTTCGTGAAGCAAAACATCTTCATCCGTTGACCCAATGGTGCTACAATAAATCCTGATAACAGAAGAAAAAGGACTATTCACACAGGCAATTTCTAGTTGACCAAACAACCAAATTTGATCATGCGAAACCTGAATGGCCGTTTTTTCTGATCAGTCACGACATAGAGCAAAGCTTGCCCTTTTTTGGCCCATGCTATGTTTGAGACACGATCTGCGTGAGGCTTACTACATAAAGCTCCAGAATTCAAATTTCTCACACACAACTTGAAGTAATCGTTATCCTTATCATACATAGTGTATCCAAGAAATTTATGGTCAGGGGATATCTCTGACATTTCTTCATAAGCATAACCAACAAAACAGACACAAATTTGCTGAATTCCTCTTGATCCTTGCAAGTAAAAGAGAGCTTGAAATTGCTTATTTACCTCCAAATCTCTCAGCTTCCTGATTGTAATCAAGCAGCTTCTGCTCAATCCTCTTCCCAGATGTAAAATCAAACCCTGCAGCAGGAGATTTATGAGAAATGAACTCCTCGTGCAAGCTCGCTAGCCTCCTACACAGTACTGGATACTGCTTCCCTTCTTCAACCCGTCTATAATACAACCTATTTCCACCTAATCAACCAAATTAATGTCCAATTTCCAAAAAAGGACGAAAATTTCAAATTAATCGACGAGTAATATATACTAATAGAAGAATCCAAGCTTTTTACTACCCTTTGTTCTCAAAAGGATGCTAATACCAATTCAACGTCCAATTGTCACAAAAAGGTCGGAAATTTAGCAAAATAACAAGAAAAGATGTTGATTTGAATAAACCCACCAAGGTCCCCAAAGAAGAGGAGGCGTAGAGAGCTCAAAAGACAAGCGAGAAGCCATCTCAGACTGAAGCTTAGTCTGAATTCGATCAGTATCTGCCAATACAGCTTCAGTATACTTCTCTTCTTGCTCCATATAGATATCCATATGACGCATCGCCACTTTATCTTCCATCTTAGACCTCCAACTGTAAGGATCCTCCCAAGTGGCGTCGTAGAAGGTGAAACTCTGAGGCTTCTTCGGCGGTTTTGGTAACGCTGGTGGTGGTGGAGGAGGTGGTGACGACTTCGGAGGCTAGTAACGGCGATATTGTTGTTGCCGGAAAAGACAACTATGACGGAAGGCCCGACAGAGATGGCTCAACATTTTCCCTCCGGTTATTGGGGTTTCCCTCAAAGACTTGGACTGACTGTGATTAAGAAACACAATGATTAGTAATTTGGTTCACACAAGGACATAAAACAGGACTCAAAGTACAAAAAGCGCAGCCAAGTTAACATAACAATCTTTGTCTAAATTGAAATTAACAATCTAAACCTAAAAGATCCAAACTTTCTTCAAACTTCTATTCAACATCATGGAAACGAATCAAACCCTCAATTATACATCTTGTTTTAAGTCGAACAGCTCTGAAATCGAGCTAACCCTAACCTTTGTAACTCGGATTCAGCTTAAACAAAACGAGATTAGAGGAACTCTTCCTTCATATCTTCAAAATTCTCTGAGTTAACAGTTCCTGATCTTCAAAACTCTTCGAGAATCGAGTCTAATCCCAAGGATCTCTTCTCTGGTGTTTGAATCTCGCCTCGCCGGAATCGTGTCGGGTTGTGTCGTGAGGTGTGAAGTGGAGAACTCAAAACGTGATCGTTTTATTCCAATTAAAATAATAAAAAGTTAAACGGGTTAGCCCATTTATTTCTACTAAAACCCGTTTATAAACGGGCCAAAACGGGTCAGCCCGTTTACAACCCATTTAAAACTGATTTCTACATAACCCATTTAGGCCCGTTTTAACATCACTATGAACAGTTCAATCTCCTATCACGATGATTGAAAGTCCAATTTTAGTAGTACTGGCGTAGAGCGTGAGAGAGCTACTTTACGAGAAAGGATTGTAGAAAAAGTGAAAAACCAAACAATGTATAAACCAATTTTATCCCCAAACCAACATCACAGCAAATGAAACAAAAAGACATCACAACTAAATCATAACGTTGACCAAAAAGAAAAAACTGAATCATAAATGTTCACAGTAAAATTTCTATCCTCCATCCAGTGTTTCATTAGTCCCCTAAAGTTTAATTCTCCTGGCTCTTATGTTCAGCCATTGTCTTTTCCAACACGAAAACATCAGGTCCATCATGGTCCTTGCTAGATTCATCCTCGAGTGACTTTTGAAGAAGTTGTGGTTCAAGATCATCTGCAGTATCATCTATGGCTGATGAAACTACCTCAGTTGAAGCATGTTTGATATCATCTCCTATATTTTCAGATTCAGAGCTCTTTCTTTCAACTGATTGTTCACTCGTTTCAACAAGATGATCATCAGATGAGGTTTTTTCATTCTGGCTTGTAAGAGCTTCTTCTACTGTTTCCTCTTCAACATCTTTGCTTTTGTCTACAGAACCTTCTCTTGTGATGTCAGCGGCATGGTCAGAATCAACAGCTTCTACTGTTTCCTCTTCGACCCCTTTGCTTTTGTCAACAGAATCTTCTCTTGTGCTGTCAGCGGCATGGTCAGAATCAACAGCTTCTTCTGCAAGTAGAGAATTTTTTGTCTCATTTGATTCGTCATCCTGAATAGAAGAGCTCCCAGGAAAAAGGTCTGGCTCCTCTTCAGCAATAGTTTCTGTCTTTGACTCTGACCCTTCAAGACTTGTGGAAGCAGGAAAAGATTGGAAAGTGTCCCAATCATCATCATCATCATCATCATCTTCTTCTTCTTTGCCATTTTCTTCATCAATTCCACTTTCTACTGTGCTAACCTGACTGAATGATGTTGGCACAGTGGACAATGATTCTGCTTTGACCATTTCAGCAGAAGAGGCAACTTTCTCAGGTGTTGCTACAACAGGGGCTGGTAGTTTGATATCCATTGGTGGAACCAAGGATTTTGGCTTCGGAAGTGCGCTATCTTTCGAGACAGAAGCACGGATAATATCCTAACATCAGAAGAACAAGGACACCAATTAGATAGTTATTTCAATTTTTTGCGTGCAGAATGCTTACCACAACAAATATTAACTGATTTGGTCCTTATCCTAAGGTTCTACGCTAGATAAAGTTTTGATAACGAATTTCAGAAAAATAAAGAGAAGGTTAGGTTGATTAAAAGGATAAGGGTTTCAGATCCATGAAAACTTTTGAACACACTGTTTCCATGCGAGTAAATAACGTCGAATGCATTCAAGAACCTGAAGCTGCTGCCGGTGTGTGGTTGGCAGCGACAGCAGAACATCCTTAAAGTGAACAGCTGAAGAAGGCAACTGAGCTAGATGGGAAACAAGCCGCACCGCTACGTTTCTTAACTCGAGGGCTTCCTGGTATTACCCATAAAAATAAAATAAAATTAGAACTGCCATCTGAAGGAGCAACAAATTTCTAATGTAGAATTTACAGGCCGGGCTACGAATGGAACCTGAGAAACGCCATCTGAAGGATTAGAGAAAACCACAAGAACCGCTTCAAGGAAAAGACTCATGAATCCCCTCTGAAGTTCATCAGTCTTTGAGTGTGTCTGAAGTAGCATTATAAACCGCAAGCATTCACCAACTATGACCACTGATTCCTTGTTCATAGGTTTCTATTCAAAAGAATAAGAAAGAAGTCAGCTATCATAATCTCTCATCTAAAAGGCGTCAAAGTTGCTCTTTTCTCCTAGAAAATTTTGTTGAAATTGAAATGAAGAAACGAGAAAACAACCAGAAGCGTCCTCTGCATCAGACTGACAATATCTCCAATAAGTTCCCCAACAAAGAAGGTCATAAAACTTTTCTCCTCTGGGTTGTTGTAACGCTGTACCAAGCTTTTTAGCACTTGTAAAACAGTAGCTTGAACCTGCAGATATTTGAACTAATACTGTTACGAGCTTGATATTTAATGGTTGAACTGATATATGAGAAGAATGTAAGTCTTAGTTACCTGCACATTGGAATCTTTAACTACTGCTGCTATAGTAATGTGGCAACTCTTCAACATGGCAATACAGATAGAATTGGTATCAGTTTCATCTCCTGGACAGTCAAACTCGTAGGCAAGCTTAGCCAGTGAAAAAAGTTGTTCCAGACAGAAGACAAGCTTCAACTGAAGAAGCTTGCGTAACCCTGATCTCTTGTTGTCAACAAGATGGATACCGTTGATACAATCTTTAGTCAGATCACCAACCGTGTGCAGACAAGCACCAAAAATTGCTTTTAGATGGACGCAACTATCAGCAACAAAATTAGTGGCATCTGCAAAAAACATTTTGATTAAACAGATTCTACAAACTTTTCAATGTCCCAATAAAAGAAATAAAAGATTTCAGTAGCACCACATAAAACAAACAGAAATCATACGTAATCTATACTGATTGTACTATCAAAACGAATCCAACACTTTGACACCATCTGATAACCACCCTTAATCAGCCTAGTAGACAAAAAGTTAACTCAGTTCCAACTCGATACAAACTTAATATCAGTTCATTCTTTTACTCTTAAAAAAACGTCATAGTGTAACAATATTTTATATTTCATATGCTTTCTATCTAAGAATGTTGTTACTGTTTTGACCCAGGCAGCTAAAATGATAAGTGGCCTTTATTTATCACATTAGCTGTGGATTCGATCCTCATACCAGTAGACGGTTTTCCTGATGAGGCTCTGGTAAGCTCAAGCAATAACTCATTGGCGGACTTCACAATCTCAAGAGCTTTTGGAAGGTAGGCGTCAGTGGGGACTTGCCGGATGCACTTGTAGCCACTTAATAGAAATGCTAGAGGTGCCGAATGTAAACGATACTGCATCTTACCAACAATCACCAGTTAGATGTAAGGAGTGCAACAAATAAAACAGAAATCCAGAAATGCAACAAATAAAGCAAAAATCCCTCAAAGTTGATATGTTACCTTTAACTCAAAACGTGTCACTACTGTCTTTATGGAGATAAATAAAGGAGAAAGTAAATTATCCCAAACGTCATCATCTGGCGAAATTTCATTATGCCTGAAACAGAAAAGAAGGAATCTTCGTTACAGGTTTCTTCCAGATGCAATTCAGTATAAACAGAACTTTTCAGGATTTTTAATTATTTCCTTCTACAAGATTTTTCAGGTAAACAGAAATGGACACAGCTTCCAAAATTCTCCTGGTAAAGTGCGCACCTGTAGAGAATTTTGAACAGGTACCCCAGACAGAGTTCAATGGTCGAATAGGCAAACTGCTCACTTTCAAGGAAATCTTTTGGACAGTTTTGTGAAATCTGTTGAAACGTGAGAATAAACTTTATCAGAACTTGCATCTATTCTAATGCATATAGTCCTGAAAAAGTGATAAGAAATCAGTTGCTACGAGAAAACTCATCTACCAGTGGTATTATGACCATGAAATATTTAATATATGTTGCTATGCCTATGGCAGAGTAACAGAAAAAATGGTGACTGATATTTTCTCCTACAAGGGAATAGTATGTCTTTGTTCCAGGTTAAAAAGGGGTAAAAAACAGAGAAAGAATACAAATATACAAGGGCCTTGATCCTCATTTCCAATCTTAGGAAAAGTGAAAAAATGCAAGCTCGAAATGATGCTTTAGGACCTAACTTCTAATGAAAAGCAATAGTTTCAATAATATCAACAAATCGTGTACCTGCTGTACTACTGATACTGCAAGAATATCCCATGAACTGTCCATATGAAAGGAATATGAGAAAACCTGGATGTGTTACAAAAGGAAAATGAATCCGATCAGTAGTAAATCAAACTAAAGCTTACAGCCTATTGCGCTTGGACATGTGTAAAGCAGAAAGCAGTCAGGAAAAATGTTGGGTGGAGTAGATTTGCACAAAGCAGTATTATGTATTCCAAAGAGGAAGTATGCGATTGCTTCAATTAATATTAAATCCTTTTAGTAGCTGATAATTTAAGAACTACAATAAAACGGCGTGAGAAGAATTTCAAAGGAAATATTTGAAGTGGACCTACCTGCAATAGTTCTTGGCAGAGATCTAGGCTAAGAAAGCCACTGGAGAAAAATCTTTCAGCTGAGAGAGATTGAAAAATTGGTAATGCAATTTCATATAACTTTAGGCCATGGATCGAAGGTTCCTTGATGCTGGAGTCTCCATTATATTTGATTTTAGCAGAGCCAAAAGGTATTACTTGCGTATTAGAGATTGGATGCATCCCTTGAAATAAGACAAGTACAGCGAACCCCCATAGAAACTGATAATCTTCAACCTCTAGTGTGACCATGCGATGTCTAGATATTAAGGACTTATCAGAAAATTCTTCCACATTATGATTCACAGGAATTGCATCCAGTACCAACGCTTGCAGGATCACAGGCCATGCCTCTTCAAGACAAGGCTGTAGCCTTCTTGTAACAGTATGTGGCAGAATTTCATCTAAGAATGAGCACTGCTGAGGCAAGTCACAGATCTTATTAGAAGGGAGGGGAGCAGAAGGATAGAAGTGTTCAGCTAAAGAGAGAAACAGGACTATTAAGTGTTGACTCACACTTCTTTTGAGGTTCTGACATAAGCAAACATAACTGTAGCCCCTTAGGACCTGAATCCAGTACCTCCCGAGCAGGTCTGAACTCTTGGAAAACAATGGCAACAGTGCTTCAAATTCTACTGGCATCTCACCATGGTGTTTTCTCAAGAATGTATATATATAACATTTCAGCGAGGCATGTGCAGCAAGAAGCCTGATCTTGATCTACATTGATAAATAAGTCAATTCAGTGAAAGCCAAATGAAATTAGAAAATAAAACCTTTTGTTTCTTATGCACCTTGCTTGTGACCCATTCAGCAAACGAAGGATAATATAATTCGTTGAAGTCATTGAGTGGACGTGAAAGTAGAGAAAATATGCGTTTGACTGCAACTTGATCACTGCTTATTATTCCACTGGTCATTATCTGGAATTAAACACAATGATTTAGTAACATAATGGCACAAAATTTGAAGGAAGAACCATGACAGATGTCATGCTCACCTTTGTGGCCAATTGTAACCCAGCTTCCAGAAGAACAGGGCCAGAATATGCATCCAAGGCAGTACGAACAGCAGATACAAGTTGAGCCTAAGTGGAAAAATTATCAGTAACTATTACGTTCATTAAAAATTTGTTCGTTGAAAAATAATCTTGCATGGGGGCACCTGATATTGTTCCAGAAGAAGATGTCCAGGAAGTTCAGGGTCGGCTACTAATTTAAACTGCACAAATATCACTCAATTATAAATTACTATTTGCTGTAAAATACTAAACCAGATTAATTAGGTGAATACGACTTGGAGGCTAACAAAATCTTGGCCACAAACACGTGTTTTGAGGCAAAGAATTGGTTGGTGGGGAAGAATAATCGAACATACAACTTCTGAAGAAAGAAAAGTAAGAAACAAAAGAAAAACGGGGTGGGGGGAAAGAGAGAACCACATGAACAACAATTCAGAACTCCACTACCAGTAAGTCTCACCTTCTCAAGAATGGTACTGAGAAGTCCAACTCCAATTGGCCTCATATTTTCAAACTGAATAGTGCTTATCTGAATAATTTGGTAAATCTTGTTAAAATCCCCTCTGAGCATTTTTCAAACTGAATAGTGCTATCTAAATGGTGCTTTACGAAGTTAATCCCTTCCTTTACCTGATAAGCAAGAGATATCAGCTCTTGTAGTTGAAGGACTAACCAGTCACCTGAGCTTTGTCTATCAGAAGCAAGTTTCCTCGCCAACGAAAGATCAAAATGAGCAGCATCATTTCCTACAGCTTCTGGCAAAAGACTCAAACACCTACAGTCAAGAATCAGTTGGAATAATTAGCTAATAGGACATAACTTAGATCACGGACAAATATAAACTAATATGCATTTTGACTGAGAGCTGCAACCATTATGTCATTTAAGTGCAAATTTGTTGAAACTTCTGAAATATCAGTTGAAAATTTATATTCCATCAAACTTTAGTTATGGTCAAAAACTCTGCCTGGGCATTTTTTGAAAATGATGTCAACGGTAATGACTAGAGAGGTAGGGTAAGAACAAAGAAACATCCCCTACTTACTCAGCTGCAAAAACTCTGGTTCGATATCTCAAGGTTTTGTCTTTATCAGAATTAGCACGTAAAGATTTCCCACTGGTACTAGAAACCATGTCTTCATCATCATCTCCACGGTTCTCTCTTGTGTTAGCAGGATCATTTTCTGCAATGTTCGTTTCAGCACTCCTCCCAGCAGATGCTGCAAGGGCCTGTCAGCAGAGTACAAACAAATTTTCATTTACTATGGGAACAAGAAGGCAGACCTGGATATATAATAATAGATGAAAATTCAAACTGACAGTAATATTTTGAACAGAATGGCAGCAATCATGAGAGAAAAAACTGTCACGGTCTTATTTCAGATAGTTCATACTGCAGCAATGAAAAGTCCATAGAAAGCCAAGAAATTAGTACGAACAACTATTTGCAATTACCATGTTGCGGCATATTGACATCCATCGAGATGGGCGTGATGGGCAAGTTGCATAAAGCAGCCGTATCAAGGTACTACAGATCAGGTTCCCAATCCTACAAGAACAGAACATTTTTAGTCCACCAATAAAGCCAGTTAATCAAACCCTTACATAAGAACACAACATTTCCATAAGACGACAATGTTTACAAAAAGAAAATTTGCTTACACAGAATCAGTTTCTTCATCCAACATCTGAAATAAGTTATCCTCTATCTGCTCGTCAATGACAGAAACCTAATACAAAAGAATCTTATTAATTCCGAGGGTGCATATATTCCAAAACTAGAGGATTCTGGAAAGAAAAATTTGGATCAAAGCATGATGTTTACCGGATCTTTCTCAATCAGATGCCGAAGAGTTGACACAGATAGACGCCTAATTATTGGCTGTTTTACAAAAGAAACTAGTTTTCATCAGGGGAAGCCCTTGACGACTTGCCTATGAAAAGAAGAGATAGCAAAAAAGAAAAACCTGTCTTGATGCCAGTGTCATTAAAAGATTTTTCACGTGTAAATGCACTGAAACAGCTTGTGGAGCAAAAAGAATAAGCTGCTGGGTAAAACAGACGCTCCTGAAAAGATATAGATGTAAAATAACAATTAAGCTTGACACAAGATAGAGATAATCATTTAGTAGTGATAATGTAATAAAATGATTGTGGCAAAGAGAAAAGCATTCGCATACTCAAGTAGTGTTGGGATTTCTTGCCAAGAACTAATCTCTGCAATAACAGACTGCAAAAACTTTAATTTAGGACTTCCGTTACATACAAATGCATGCATCTTCCTTTTCTCAAAAAGACAAGGTTGGAAGGTCCAGAATAGTACCTTGCAGCGTGAAAACAGAATGCTGCCAGGAGAAAGCTCAGGACCAAGGACAGCAACAATAGCATTAATAAGTCGTCCAATGCCTTGAGAAAGATCGATCCATCCACTTTCTTCAGTCAACAAAATGTCCAAGGCAAGTCCTAATGCTGCCTAATAATGTATACAGAATGGAATGGTAACATGACACAAAGGTTGGAGGTATCAAATAAAGCTGGGGAAATGAAATCCTCTCTATACTCAGCAATTATAAGGATGAGAAACTTTGTTAAACATCTTAAAGGTTGCAGCTATTGAACTGTACCAGAGAATTTCTCTCTCTGTTAAGCATTATCAGATATAGGTCATAACCAAGTCAACTCATTTAGCCAGTTTTATATATGTGCTGAATTTCATTTTAGTTTGACGACTACAAAGTACCAACAGCCCGAACACCAAAATGAGACCTTTTAAAACCAAAACAACAAGACATGAAAATTGTGTATTCAAAGGTCTTAGTGAACTACGAAATTGTTTACCTGAACATGAGATACAAATGATAAACCAGCAGCTTCAATGGTCAAAAGAAGCCCATGCAGGGCCCAGATTTTAAGACCAAGAACAGAAGTTTTGGCCAGAGATGAGACTGAACTAACAGTAGCAGGTACTAAGGTCGATAATGCCATTCCTCCTGCACTGCACACCATGTACAAAATAAATTCAAAAATATAACAGATCAATATGTCAGAGTAGCTTTCAACATGTAAAATAATACGTATCTGCAAAGATGGATAATATTTGAACATAACTGCTATTAAAGCATTACAACCAAACACATTAACCTACTTTTCAATTTTATTGATATTTACCACATAACAAACATAATGTTCAAGGTAGAAGCCAAACTCCACCTGTGATGGATGCAGCCAAGTGCAAGAGCAATTGATCCACTATAGTTTGGATCTGTTATCCCACTTAGGTCGCCAAGAAGCACTCTTGTCTGTTTATCACCATGCAAAAACATATGTGAGAAATAAAGGAAGTTTTTTGTCATACTTCCTATCACTAAAGATAAAGAAAGAACATCTAGACCCACAAAATCGGTACTGAACTTTTTTCACATTTAGGAAACAAGTGAACATGCAAAAGCAGAGACATGGTATACACTAAAGTAGGGTCCCATGAGCATCCAATTTTAAGGAGAAGAAAGACAGGGTCACAAAATATTTCTGTAGAGATTGCATTGTGGACAGACCATTCTTGCTGTAAAGATGTCATTTCCAAGACGACCTAGAAGACCTAGACCCTCACACGCTGCTCTGCGTTGCGACGCACAAATGTCTCCCTCTGTTAAAATATTCTATTGCAACAGAAATGTCAAAAAGATATATAAGAAAATAAGTGAAACAATTTTGATATTAGCTTCATAATTCTGAACTAGCATCTTTGTTGACATAAAATACCTGAAAAATAGCTTGCACTGAGCTTAATACCTCTGTCGCTACTTGCTGAGGACGTAGAGAATGCAAAGCCTGCAAGAAATAAATTTAATATGAAAGTTCCGAATGTAACAGAAATATATTATGTTCCTGTAACAAGAAGTAAAGGATATGAAAACTCAGATATAGGGGAAGCCCTTTTGACCTAAGCAAGGCTAATAGGTTGAGTGACCAGGAGAGTAGACCAGAGAAAGGTTCAAAATAGAGGCAATAGTAGATTTATTCAGCATCGTAGTCCTTACATTGCAGAGGCATGATAGCACAGCCCTTCCATACTCAAACAATAGTGCTTGATTCATTCTTTAATGAAACAAAACTTATCAGCTCTATATATATAGTCTAAAAATGTGTATGATCCTTTATATAATGCCATATTATATGTGTATTATCTAGCTTTCCAACATAACTTGAGTTCAGCCCTTAGTACACTCCTACACGAGGTAGAGTAACAAACTCACCAGACCATGGTTGTAGCTTTACCATGCTACTATATTGACCAATCTTTTTACTACGGTTTGTTAAAACGCATAAAGCTCGTATACAAGTATTGGGAGCACCTTTAATCCGGCAAGAAGTCCCGCACAGATGTTAGTCAAGCTGGCTGTACGCCATTGTTGCTTCTTTCCAGCTTTCATACACTGTTGTATGACCGAAAGAAGTGAGAGCATCCCTTGGCTATCCTGAGAAGAAAAGGTTACTATTATTTCAGACTATCAAAAAATAGCAAATGTCATAGCAAAAGTGGAACCCATCTGGAACATAGTAGTCACAAACCTGAGAAGCAAACATGATACCAAAGCAGAGAACCATCTGATTCACCAATGTCTTTTTCACAGTCTCTGGCTTCATGATTACGGAAATATTGCGTAAGAGTTGAGAATAAATACTAAAGACAAGCCTTTAGCCAGATAGCAAAACAAGTACAACCGCTAAGGAAAATATCTCGCCAAAAAGTGCAATGCGCGTACCAGAGGAAAACTAGAAACTTTACTTTCCCATACACTTGGTGCTAGACCATCTTCCCCACCTTGAAAATAGCGAAGCTCATCTTCAAACCAATCCCTGGATAAAAATTCATAAAAACTCATATCTCCTTGGGGAGGACTAGTTTTCGGCAGCGTGATCAATAATATGTGAGGAAACAAATGCAGCAAAAGTCCTAAGGGAATGCAAACCACCTGCCAGGAATCCAAGGACCAAGCCATGCATCTCTTTTGTCAAGGAGCACCTTCAAGCATGAGCTTTCCTCGAATCCGGAAGGATCCCTTTCAATTAAACAAACATGAAGGAATGACTAGTTCAATGATTAACAAAGAAATTTATCAAGCCATGTCCTTAGCATTCATTAATAAAAGGATTTGACAAAAAGCAGTTAGGGGTGATACTAATCATTACCTATATGGTGTTGTGCATAGCTGAATAATTTGCTGATGCTCACTTTTATAGGCCAAGGGATCTGGGATGGATTGATAAGCTATCAATATTCTTATGATGAGTATGTCGACCAATGTTTTGACATCAGACAACTGTTTGGTGGCCATTGTTGATACATAAGACAAAGCGCTGCCAATAAGATAATGTCAATTTACCATCGTACAGATAAAAGATAAGCGAAATTATTCTCAAATGAAAATAGTCGAATCGTGATTACAGGTAGACCAAAAACTGTATGAAGCATCAGTAATGTCATACCTACGGAGGTTTGCCAGTACTGGTTGAAGTAAAATGCCATTATTACAAGAGACAAAACGACGCACAAAAGCTGTGAGTGCGTCAATTGCAGCAGACCACACACTACAAAAAGGAGAATAATGATCATTTGCTTGTTATCAAAAAAAAAAAAAAGTTGAGGCATCTCTTTTGTTGATCTTAGACATGAAGCAATCAGGGAGAACTGAGGACTCAAACCAGCCATTAATGTGTCAAAAATCAACTAAGACAGAGTTCGAAGAATAGTAAAACGAGTTGTATAATAAAAGCATGTGCATTGTTTCCTGATGTGTCAAATAAAAGATAAACAATGTTCGCTACCAGGGCCTAAAATTTATACAACATAGGGCAAGAAGATTCAGACCTTAGCATTTCAATAAAGGCTTAATGCATCAAGGGCCAATTACCTTAACGTAGATATTAAGTCTGCATTTTGTTTGATCAAGTGTTCTAGGTTTCCAGTAAATACATCAGCCCACAAGATTAGAATATCAAAATCTTGGTCCCCAAACTCCTATATAATCAAATAGAATTGCATAAGACAGTGCACGCTTCGGACATCGCAGATGAAGACATAAGTATAAAGTATTACCTCCTTTGGCATAGAATTTAATAGCGATGATAACAATAACCATCCAGCTTCCTTTTCACTGGAGGCGACTGTAATATTTCTCCTTGATTCTGTTAGCATCTTCTTTGAAACTTCAAGCACTGACCTCGGCAATCTGTGAACAAGAAATTACAAGAAAGTTTTGTAATTGGACTAATGGAACTTCTGAATTGGCAATTCTAAGCATGTCATGGCAGATTGAGAACTATTTTGACTATCTAGCCCAAAATATTCTCTGTATTTTTCATTGTATGAAAAAGGTGTATGGCCATGAACTAGATTGATTAGGAAAAGAAGCAAATGACAAACTCCCAGAAACTATTGAAAGTACTACAAGTTTGAAGGTTCATCTAATTGTCTAGGGCAATGAGGAAGGTAGCAATTTACAGGATTTTCTTCATTGGCTCATAGAGATAATAATAACTACGCATTAACGTTCAGTTTGAAAATTGAAGTGCTGGAACAATGAATAAGATGTGATCATGGGGAGCTATGGAGACTCTTGCCTAGCAGGATAACCAAGAGAGAGTCCAGGAGAAATGGAGACTAGAGCTGCCAACGTTGCTGCTTGCCCATGCAAAGAAGCAAGATCAATTTTCAATTTGCCTCCCTACAGAAAATGACAACGGTGAATTATAAGTCATTCCTCATTATGAAGTTACAATTGCTTACATTAGAGAATGTATATTTATAAAGACTTAAAGATTAATAAATTTCAATTAGATAAGGGCCAAGGACGTCATAAGCATTAACTGTGATGTCTTTCACGATATTGATCTTCAATTTCACCATATTCATTATCACTGATAGACTTTCTTGTTTTGCATTCAGATCACAATGCACTTCACATCTCCATCAATATTGCTTTTTTTTGTGCCAGACCTTTCATACAATACTAAGATGTGCCAGATCATGTCATGGCCACAATCTTTTGCTTATTTCTGACAGAATTTTCAGTAGAAATTACAAATGCAGCATGCCATGCATGCATCTGTAATTTAATATGGAATTAAAAATACACATAGCAAACTCACAAGAAACTCAAAGAAATATAAATGTTACATAATCAAACTAAACGAAGAAAACCTAACTCAGTTGACATGAATTGGAAGAACTAGTATTACCTTTTCAAAGGATAAACTTTCCCGTAAAGCATTAAGTGTGGTTACAGCATAAGAAGTCAACCCACCAACGCAGGTGGGATCAACCTCAGCCAATGCACGTAAAGTCAAAGCAGCCTCAACACGTACCTGAAGAAACCAAGTTTAACTTTGTAAATGGTGCATTAACAATTACCCTTAGGTTGTCCTTTGACCCACGCAGACATTCATTGGCATGACAGATAAAATTAATAAATGCTGCACAAAAACGAGTCCGGAAATTCAATATATCAACCTACTAGCCTACTACATTCAGAAGAGCAATCAGAAATCACTGTGCTAACCCTCTATTTCTATGCATGAATGTTGTTTTTTCCTACTATTGATTACTGTGAATAAAGGTTTATTCCAACCCTCTATTTCTATTCAGTAAGGTTTTCTTTACCTATCTTTTGATGGACAGACAAAGTTTCAGAGCAGATGAAACAATTTGACATCCGGTGTAGCAAGAAGTGCAAACAAAACATGTCTTTCAGTGCAATTGTAGGTACTAAACAAGAAATATGTAGATAAAAAAGATTGGACATCGGAGTCTAGAAGATTGAAAGGATTAAGAACATCGGAATGCTGAAAAAAATAGAATTATTTGATAAATGCTGTAAAGAAAAGAAAAAGGGGTGAAGAGGACTCATGTTGAGAGTAACTAACAAAACAAGATATGTGAAACCTTACAAGGTCCAAGAAATGTGACAATGCTGCACCCACTGTGTCATCAAAAAATTCCTTGAATTCATGAGGAACCTGCAGGCAGGCAAATTAAAAAATGACCTTAAACGTTTCATCATTAAATCAAAGAAAACAGAAGTTTCATGAAAATATAAATTAAAAGAATTTACGCAGTAGCGGCCTCACCTCTCCCAGTGTTTTCAACGTGTATGACAAAGCCCGCAAAGCAACAATTTTCATTGATGGATTACCATCTGAAGACTGGAGCTGCATTTGTTTCAGAAAAAAAAATAACTTACTCGATCGTGATGTAGAAACATAAATAAAAAAGTTGAATATATGTAACTCTAACTTGCAGGGACAAAGAGTGGTTCAGTTAAATGGCAAAACCTGCTTTCCGAGAAAAACCGAAAAGCTTCTCTGGCTTGATTCCATCATTTGATCAATTACGCCAACCCGTAGGATGTAAAGAACACATGCCTTCAAAAGTCAGAATATATATTAAGAAATTGGATCCAGCAGAACATCACTGATCTTTTCATAAGAGTTAGCAATGTCTCCTCTTTGTTTTTAGCTATGCAGAAAATATATATGAATGATTCCCAACATAGCATTAAAGTTGCAAGGCCAAATTTTGAATGATAGAAGAAAGTATGTAAGAAAAATTATCCAAGACAAAATAACAATGTTGGAATTGCAAGGAAATGAAAGAAGTATCACGTACCACTGCATGGGCATCAATTGAGGAGTCACCCCGCAGCATGTCCATGACACGCAAAGAATAATCTTGAAGCTCACCATCTGAATCCAAATACCTTATCCTAATGGCCTGCAATATTTAATTCAACACTTTAAAAGTTTACAAGGCCATGGTGCTGAGTTGGAGATATGTATGTACAAAAAAACTGAATATAATAATCACAAGACTCTAGGAATAGATTCTACAAGAAGAAAAATGCCAGTCTTATGATATGGCAATATATGCAGTATGCAGATATAACTCTTGATAAGAATTGGTGTGCTTTCTGAAAAATGCCCATATAGAATGTTAATGATAATACGTCTCCATGTCAGTCTGAAATGCAAGATCTAATCAACTCACAAGGACAAAACAAAAAAATTTATAGCTTCCAGCATTTGTTTACCTGTAAAAAGAACACCCATGACAGAGCCAAACCAAACCGCGTATTCTTTGCCCGAGATCCAACAGCTGCGATTTAAGTAATTTTTAATAACGGAAAAAAAATAGTGCTATGAAGAAAAAAAATGATTTACTGAAAAAAAAAATGTATACACATCCCAAGTCTGCAGAGTTAGCGAATCAAAAGTTTATACACAGAAATTTTGTAATAAAAACCGTATTTTATTAAGAGGTCAGAACCATAAGGCCATATGAAATTAATCTAAAATAACTCATCAGGTATGTTTTGCTTTTACTATGAGAGCCATTGTAACTGCTTTCTCATTCTTACTGTGCATGCCTCCATACAGTGGCTGTATTATAGAGCGTAAAAAAGTTCTGCCACAATTTCAAAGGCAACATAGAAAAGGGTATAAAACGGTGTGTAGCACAACATGATTGCAACTATAATATGTCATCATATTATCAGAATGGCTTGCAATTCTGTCTCTAATGGCTCATAAGTCATAACGCTACCTTTTGTGAAGGGTAAAATTAGATGCCTCTGCAAACCACCTTCCAGTTTCTTTGCTGGTGGAAATGGACCTTTCCCTCTAGGTTGGACCTAACAAACGAAAACCAAATTCCGTAACCACAAAATTATGAAGACCAGAAGGAAGAAAATTACTAGTGAGATAAGCCTACATGAGCTTCAGGATGCATTCCTAGCGCAAGCAATGAGCCCAAAGCCTCTGCAAATGCATCCCGGACAGATGATTCCGAATCTTCAATACCCTATGTTAACAGAGGTAAATATATATTTAGAGATAGACATCAGCCCACCAAGAAATTGAAAGAAGAGCAAGTTAAACACATATAGGTTTCACTAGCAAATCAAACTGACCTTGACACAGTAAGAGGCTAAAGTATCAAATTCACTAGTACCAAGACCAGGTCCTCCAATGTTAGAAAAGGCCTTCAAACAACGAGCAGCAGCAATTCTAACTACAAATGATTTGTCCACAGTAGAAAATCTTGTGATTAGACGGTATGCTTCTGAATATGCAGAGGCAGCAGCAGTACCACCACAGCCTTCCAAAGCATTGTGAAGCAAGATAAAGGCTTCTTGTCTCACAAAATCCTGAAAACAAGGGAGACGAGACAGAATTAAATAAATAACAAATAGCTGCAGTAACACAGGTCAGCTGTCTTTGATGTCCCCAAGTTTCTTCAATAAAATTCCACATAATAATAGCTAGGTGGAAATATATTCTATGACTGAAAAACTGACTCAGCAGATTCAGAGACTAGGAGCATAAATTGGTTTGTACCAAACCATATCTACCATACATACTAAGACACAGTAACAAGGTTGCAGAGTTTTAGTGCCTTCACTGCCACAGATCCCATACCTATTTGAGATTTTCACAGCATATAGGTCTTTCTAATTAGCCAACTCGGCCGACGATAAAAGTTATGATCCATCGAGGTAGATTACATATATTTCTGCTAAGCCAATCAATTACTCTTCCAAATGACAGCAAGAACTTAGAGAATCGTAAAATTGAACCACAATACCTCGTGAAACTTCACTAGTTTTGTCACAATAACTGTTGTTTCAAACAAGCCAGAAGTAATTTTTCGCCCAAAATGACGATACAGCTCTCCTAAGCATTGGGCAGCACCTAGAAAAAATTATAACTATAAAATTAGGAACATAAAGAAGTAACTTCCACAACGATTTTCAGTAAGAAAGACTGTAACAAAATGCATGGATAAACTTTATGAAATGTATGGGTGCTTGCTGTGCTCGATAGAATGCAAAACAAAACTGAAAATTTTAAATCATTATCCCAAAACATCACTATAACCTAGAGTATTTAAAATATTAAATGACAATAGCTCCTCAATAACAGATTGCCAGTAATCTTTAACAAAATACAACCTACCTGCAACTCGCTGAGGATCACTCCGTTTCCCATCCGAAAGAAACCCTTGTAAACTGCTAGCTCTAGAGTATATCGAAATACTATCACCGTTTGATATTATTTTCGCCATAGCCACTGAGGCAAGATGACGTACAGGTCTCCGCGCACCTAGAGTAACTAGAGAATACAAGGCATCTTCGCATTTTCTTTGCGATAATAATAAAGAATCCTGACATAATATGATCGTTGAGAACCCATCAGATAGAGGACATCCAAGTATCAAACAAATGCCATAAATATATACACAATTAATTACAGAAAGGTTCTTGAAATGTAAACGTTCCTGGTTAAAAATTCATTCTCACAGTTCTCTAAGGAATCAAGTTCAACCTGAATATATATCTAGAAATGATGGTTGCATAACGAAAGCGTAACTACTGAGTAAAATCACAAAGCAACGGTCTGTGAAGCTAGGAAGTCTACTAGTTGATCTAAGATTAATATTTATGATAATTCTGATTTTCAGATGCAAAAATTACGACACTGAGCATTATTTGATATTCAAGGCGAAACGGACAAATATAAGAACGATCAAACGAAAAATCCGGTTCACAGAAAGTAGAGGAAAGACCTTGGGCTCTTCATCTATGGCGGCAATAAGATCAGAAAGGATCTCGAAACAGAGGAGAGGGTCAGGGTTTTTCTGTGATGCTGACGCTACAATCGACTCAAGCTGAGCGACGAGAACGCCGAATCGCGACAGAGGAACGTTGTCGCTCGCATTATTCTTGGCCATTAGCACTGTAGAAGCATAGAGCGAAGCAAGGAGGTTGAGTTGAGGAGGAAAACGAAGGAAAGAGTCGGAATATTTGTTTTCAGATCTGTTGGGGTCGGAGGAGATAAGCCGGAATTTGTTTCCGGGTCGGGTTATATATACGGTGAATAAATTGAAGGTTTTATTTAGTTAAATTATGTAGTTAAACAAATTTGCATTTAAGTATTCAACCTTACCCGGAAACAAATTTGCATTTTGTGAAAAATTAAATAACATTTAGTAGACAAAGAGTATGTTGTAAATTATGTAGTTAAATAAATTTGCATTTTGTGAAAATCAATAAATTTGCAGTTTTTTACTTTTTAGTTTTTACTAACAATTTTGTAAAAATTATATATACTAGGTTACAGTCTGTGCTACGCACAGATTTACATTTCTATATAATTTTTATTTGATCAGAAATGTATGTTTTGTTTTAAAGACTGATTTGAAAATATTAGTAATTTAAAATAACATTTTAAATACCACTTCTCTAAAAATAAAAGGTTTTAGTGGTTTTAAAAAAAAGTGGTATATATATATATATATACATAATTAACATATTAAATCATTCTAGTAGGACAAAACCGAATGTATTCAAGTTTATACAATCTTCCTCTAAGCTATCGGTGAAGAACAATTCTTGGGGTCACCCCCAAGAGTGAACCCTTATATTCACCTGCTCATGTTATACCCTAACAAAATGCCACCTAATATTATATTTAAAATATAAATAAACAATAAAAATTAAATTATATTAAATAATAAAACAAATTTGAAAAACTCATTATTTTCATGTTCTGAGCAAGTTATCGCCGTTTCTTCTTTTATTTAGAAAAAGATTTAGATTTAGGGGTTTTGGTGTTTATCCTAGTGAGCATTAACCCAAAAAAAATTTCCACGACAATTCATTGATTCTCAGAATTGGTGTTTATTCAAATCAGATCTAATATTTTCTTTGGTGAAATTTGAGAAACATACGAAGATTAAGGTATTTTTCAGCTTTGGACTCATCAAATTGCAAATTTTAGAGATTAAAATTGCTCATCACAAACAAACAACATGATGAGCAGTGTAAAGGATGCCAGAAATATCAACAAAACGCTGGCATAGGTAAAGGTATAAACAGAGTTGTCTTGGCTCATCGTATATTTTTTTCAAAAGTTCTACTTGTCACAGCTATTGCAGAGCAGTTTTCTCTTGTTCTTTTTTTCAAACACCAGAGCTGATTACTGAGGTAAGGAGTTCTTAAGACTAAGCTGAATGCTGACACGGGCCACATTTCGGGATGCCTTCAGAATCTCTTTCTCTGCATCTTCAGCAGCAGCTCTCATGGCGTCCCTGCAGAGCAGCCAATTACTTTTCAGATGGTTGCAACAGTAGCCAAATGGCCTGCTAGTATAGACATGTAAGAGCTTTACTGTATTGTCATGGTCGATGGCATGGAGACTTCGATTTGGAGCAAGATCTTGCTATGCAACAAGTAGGGTGTAATGCGTTTGATCGTCATTTTCTGTAGATATGTGAAAGATTCCACTGTCCTTAAAACTAATAAACAGACACAACTAGAGGTTGGGTTTGGTCAGAAAACTGTGATGAAAAAATGTCTGAGACGGAGACTCCTTCAACCTGTAATATGGTTTGTCTTATTGGCTCTAACTGCTGAGCTGGTATAGCAGCATCCACCAGTTCCAAAACACAACAAAAAAATAATGAAATTTCACCAATGGCCATGGTGTTAAAACCAAAAGACAAATTCGTAATCAACTTTTGTATAGAGAAAACTAATAGACAAAGCAAGATATATAGCGTGAGTACCTGCCCGACCTTCGGTGTCCTGTTTCCAGTCCAACTTTGAAAATCATTTCTCAGTTCTTCCAAAGCTCATCCTGTCGAATCGAAAAAAAATCAATTTACAATCAGATCAAACAAAGCTAAAGGTAATTTATAAAAGAAGAAATGGCGTTAACTTGTTCAAAATGTGAAAATAATGATTTTATTTTTTTCAAAGTTGTTTTTATTGTTTAATTTAATTTAATTTAATTTTTAATTTTTATTTATTTTTAAATGTGTATAACATGGGGAGGTGAATATAGGGGTTCATCTCCGGCGTGAATATAGGGGTTCAGGGGTGTACCCAAGAATTGTTCATCGGTGAATATGTTGGTGTAATTAGAGATCTAATTTAGAAAAGATACATTTGTGAAGTTATAATAAATAAAATACCGAAGGAGAAGATGAGTCAGCAAAAGACGACAATGGAAACATTTAGTCATAAATTATATTATAAGATATTTTTATTTTTAATTATTTTTTTAAAATTGAAAAGACACAGGAAAATTATTCACTAACACAACCCTGTTAGAAAATAATATAACCATTCAATCTAAGCATGTTTCCTACATAGCTACTAGTTGCTTCTAGTCCTCATAGATATTTCTATCGAATAGGCATACATAACCCACCTCTCTCTTTATTTCTTTCTGATTTTGATAGGAACACCAAAACTATCTCTTATCTTGTGTTTGTCATATATTGTTACCTCATATATAGAGATTTGAATGTCAATAGTTTTTGGAGTGGTTTTTGGTTTTAGATTCTCCAAAAATCTGTTTTATTGCCATTCATGATTTAAAAAAAATAGATTCTTTAAAAAATAGAGAAACTGGATTTTGATGGTTTTTTATCATTTTTAAAGAAAAATCAGATTCTCATTTTACTAGTTTTTAAGAGATTTTAGTGTGATATATATATATATATATGAGGTAATGAACCATACGACCATACAGGGATCGGAGTAACATGGTGATTATAAACATATAAACTTGAACACCAAAATATATTGGGCGGTTTATCCAGCCACTTAAACATATATATTAAACATAAAGATGAAAATAACTGAATTTTGGATTTTATTTAAGAGATTTATAAAACAAACACAAAATATAAAACTTACAAATGAAAACGGAAGAAGAGTTCTTGACTCAAGATGGAAGGGGTGAGAGGTTTTAGAGATGGAAAATGGAGAGAGTATGAGAAGGTGAGTACTCGGATGCACGACACTTCTTATATAGAAGTTTACAAGTGCATGTTTTAAAATAAAAATTAAAACGGATATAAAATTATTACAGGCGCATTATCTTCTGAGTGTCATGTGATATGTCTTGAGATGCTTCTTGTCTTCTGCTTTTCGTAGTGGACAATGATAGTTTTGTATTTCGCCTTTTGTAGTAGATTTTTGTCGCTGACAGCTACTGTAGTTAATCGCTGGTTCAATTTCACCGACAACTACTGTAGTTGATTGCGGATCCATCTAGCATATTTTTTTTATCTGAATTTTATATTACATAATATTGTTATCATACAAGTCATCTTCGTCTATCTCAGGTTCACTTCCTGACGCTTGAGAGTTCTGAGTTGATATTGTTGATAAGAATCGCATTGAGATTGACTTGATTTCTTCCTCTGATTTTGCAGCTGCCAACATAGACAATATTTTTGATTTTTGAGCTAATAAAAGGGTCATTTCAGGTGATTGGATAAGTGTTTGTGAAGTCGGTGGGTTAAGAGATTTAGAATTTTGGTTTTGAATCCATTCGTGGATGTTTGAAGGATATAAATTTGAGGAGATTGTATATTTGTCCCACCATTTGACTTTAAATTTTCCTCTGATGATAGGTATTGCATCATTTGAAAATTCAAAGCTCTATGAAAAAGCCCAGGGTAAATGAAATTTGGAATGGAAAAGGGTTAAAGCGGGAAATCTTTTCTCATCATCAGATGGTACAAAACTGTTTTTGAAGATTTGGAAAGATTTGTTTATCTGAGGTTTGAAAATGTTTATGACAGAACTGAAATTGTTCCACCATTGATTGAACCAAATTGGTGATTTAGATAGGTTACAAGTAGTATCGAAAAAGATCAACCACGTGTGTTTGTGTTTGGGGGACTGAATTAAGAAGGAATTATACCAAGTTTGGCAATAATCCCAGTAGTTGAATGGGACATCGTAACAAGAGAGATTTGAAGAGCTTTCTAGAAATTTTATAGTGTCATTAAGATCATAATCTCAATCTCTTGGAGAAATGATGTCATGGATTTTAAAAGTAGAGTAAGCAGGAGCCATGTGACTTTCGTCCAAAAAATTGTGTTTGAAAGTAACAGATCCTGTAATTTCCAGAATTGTCTGATAAAATAATATAGTTTTTTCTGTATTGAATGGTTTGAAAAACTGATTTTTTCCAAAAAACTTTTCGATGGTTAAAAAGGGTTCATTTTCGACAAAAAATTCTTTTTCAATCGTAATGACATTTTGATAAGTTAATTTTTCAAAATATTCCAAAGGAGGATTTTGTGAAAATTCCTTTAAAACAATTTGTGAATTGTTCAAAGGTTTTAAAATTTGTTTCGAAGCCTAGTTTTGTTTTGAAATTATTTTTAAGGAGGCTTCACGGATTTTGGAAATCTCAAGAGAAGAGGGTATTTTTGAAGAATTACCTTTCTCTTATTTTGAAAAACTTTTTTCAAAAGCTTGTTGTAAGGTCCGTATCTGATTCAAAATCTCATCAGGCGTTTGAAGGGTTTTTCCTTCTTTTTCTGGTTTCTTTTTGGTAACCGTAATCCAGGGTTGTGTTTCGGGTTCTGTTTTTGGTTTGGAAGTGTTTGGAGTTTGTAGGTTTGGGCTTAAACAAAGGTTGTTTCCCTACTATTACTCACTACATCAAAAAAATTTCCATTAATGAAAGATGGAAATCCATTGGAAAATCAAAAATACGCATGTCGGATGAAATTGTTTTTGCTATCTAATCCAATAACGAATCAACTGAATAACTAAATAAAATAGATAGACCTTTCTCTTCGTCTCAGGTCGATAGATCTTCTCAATTGGAAGATCCCCTATATGGATAAGACACATTCTAGTTGACCGAGCCTAATTCTAATTGTTTTGTTCCAAAGTAAAGATATCCACGGAGTGGTTCGCCCTATTCAGATATTCACGACCAAGAAGTACTGGATTCTCTTTAGGATAGGTCCTGAAAAAGGAGAAGGAAGGCTGGAATGCCGCCAGGCGTCTATTATTGAATTCACCCGACCCGATAGTACCAATTTTGGTAACGTCCATCCAGTGCCAAAGTCACTGAATGGGTAAGTCACCAATCCCTAAAACGGACTATGTAATGTACTTTATCTGCTGGGTTACGGGGGATTTTTTACCAGAGGTTTAGATTCATCTTTGGTGGCATAATACATGTTTTGGAGAAATTTCCGAGTCAAGAAATCTGGGATAAAATTTGTTTCTCCCTTAATATATTCTATATCAAAATTGAAAATACTTACTAATGCCTGCCATCGGGCAAAAATTTGTTTTGAAGCAAGATTTTTAACATCTTTTTGTAAAACATCTTTTTGCACTTTTGCAATCAATTCTTAGTAAAAACTTTTGATTTAAAATATCACTTTGAAAATTTTGTATACATAAAACTATACTTAGTATCTTTTTTTAATAGTTTAATAATTTTTTTGGATCTCATTCCAATGAGATGAAGTAAAGTAGATTATATTTTCACGACCAGATAAGTATATCATCAATATATACTATACAAAATTTTGAATATTCTGAGAATTCGCATTCATTATTCTTTGAAATTATGAAGGTGCATTTTTTAAACCAAAATGCATTACGTTCCATTGGTATTGTCCAAAAGGAACAGTGAATGCTGTTTTATATCGATCATTTTCAGATATTTGGTATTGGATATCTAATCCATTTTAATGCCGTATTTAATGGTTTGTAATTTATTATAAGTCTCGGAGTTCCTCTTTCTATCTCTGAATTTTTATTCACATAGAAAGCTGCACAAGACCATGCAGATCTTGATTTCAAATTTAATTTTTTGTTTAGAAGTTCTGAAATTTCTTTCTTATAATGGTTCTCTAAATCAGAGTTCATCTGTATTGGATGAGCCTTTGTAAGAATTTCTCTTTCGTCAAATTTTTCTTCATAGGGTAGATCACTATGTGTTGTTTTCTATCCCACAAGGCTATTGGTAAAAATCTGAACATAATTTTTCTTCGAATAGTTTACTTAGTTTTGAAATTTTTTCTTTTGTAATTGAAGTTTTTAGTGCTTCCTTTGTTTTTCAACAAGAAATTCTGTTTGTAAGTTTTCTAAATGGAAATTTGTGCTATTAATTAGAGAGTTTATAGAATTTTCTTGTATTGAGCAAGCTTTTATTAAGTTTAGGCTCCTCTTCTTTGGAGTCTCCATAAATTTAAAAGATAATTTTTTATCTTGAGTCTTGAAAGAAATTGAATCATCTTTAACTTTGTATGGTGTTATTAGGTTTATAAATGGTGTTCCGAGAATGATATTTTGGTATATATCATCTGTGAGAACAAAAGTAGTTTTGAAAAGAATATTGTCTTTTAATCTTGAAGCTTTTGTCTTTGAGGTTATGATAAGTTTTGAATTATTCGCTGCTGAAAGTTTTTCATTTGTTTTGTGATGAAAACACCTTGGTACAAGACCTGTTTTTATGCAATTTAGGTCGGCACCAGTATCAAAAAGTGCAATTGTATCTATCTTATAATTTTTTGAGAAAACAAGTGTAATTTTTATTGTATATTTCCGAAATGTGATTTCTCTTAGTACAAAGAGGAAATCATTTGGCATAGTGTTTAGGGATTGTATTTCTTCTACTAAATCATCTTCTATATTTTCTGAACAAATGTTATCTTGATCTTCCGAACTGGAGTCATCATGTTTTTTAGAAGTTAATATCGAATAAAAATACTCGGAATCTGTTTTTTGTTTTTCTTTTAAATGTTTGAGCTCATTTTTTACATCTTTGATCTCAATTTGAAGGGATTGTAGAGTTGTTTTGGAATTATTTTTTGTTCTTTCGTTTAGGATAGTTGTTAAGTTATATGAAGAGTTTGGATTTGATGGATCTTTGGTTATTTTAGGATTTTCTGTTTTTTGACTTTCATTTAGGGTTGAAATAATTGTTTCAAGAAATTTTTGTTTTACTTGGGGGCCTGAGATTGAATTCAAGATTTCTAGTTGGAACTCTTGATCTTTTGTGAGGACTTGGATTTTTTTACTATCTGAGCCCGAGCTAGATGATAAATCATTAAGTTCATCAACTTGCAAGGCCTCTTCCGGAGAGGGCTTAGAATCGTAATCACTCGATGAAGAAAAATAGTCTAGAAAAATGTTTGATATTTTTGCTGAGATTTCTTCTCCAAGATCGAGCTCTTGAATTTTCTTATTTAGACGACAAAATTTTGAAGTGTGGCCTTTCTTATTGCATTTATAGCATGTTAGATTTTTGTAAAAAGGTTTGTTTTGGGATTTTTTTGGTTTAAATTTGTTACGAGATCTATTCCAAGATTTTTCTCATGGTCTATATTCGTTAAAGTTTTTTGTAAATTTTGATTTTTTGGAATAGTATGTTGGCTTGCAATCACCTACACATGACTTTTTATTACTAGGATCTATTTCAAATTGTTTGTAGAAGGAACCTAATTCTACTTTCGTTCTTCTAAGTTTCCATTTGAGATGTTTATGGAGTTTTAGATCTTGACAGATCTTAAGACCTCCTTGTTGGACAAGACTAACTAATTCTCCATATGTGAAACAATCGTAATCAATTATTTGGATGCCATTAGATTCTCTAATTTTTGTTCTAACCTTTTCTCCTAAGAGTGTTGGCAGTCCTGCAAGAAATTTTTCTTCCCAAAAAGTTGGTTTGAATCTTGTTGGAGTAGGACCCTATGAGGAAGGTGTTCTTATACCATTGGAAATCACTTATGTTTTTACATTTAAGATTTGAAAAGAGTTCTGTGTTTTTGTCCCTAAGGACTGAGGGATCTCCTATGAAATGAAGGGTTATCGCTAAGACTAGAGTTGCTACAGCATTTTGTTGGGGATTTCTAAAATCATCTAGAATTGGCATGCCTTCTTCATCTACTTTCATAGCATTAAGAATTTCTTCTCGTTGCTGATTAGTAAGATAGTTATCCCACCATCCTTTAAGCTGTCCCGAAAAACCATCTATAAGGAGTTCAGCTACAGTTTTATCTTCATTACCTATTTGTGTTCTATAGGCATTTGCAGCCATCGTCATTTTTTGGAGAAAATTTAAGATATTGTATTTAGATATTCCATCTAGATTCCAGTCATAGACTGAAGAAGAGTTAAACCTAGATTGTTCTATTGGTTGAATTTGTCCTAGGTCTGGTGCTGTAATTATTTGGTTTTCATGACCGTTTTTCCAATCAAGACGGTTTATTTTATTGTTTGGAAATTGTTTTAGGGTTTTATCAGAAACTGATTCGTGACACTGAGTATTTATTTGAATATTTGAGCTTTGTGTTTCAAGATTATTGGGTGTTTGGATGGTTTTAGGATTTCTTTGGATCTTAGAAGTTGGGGTGTCAGGAGCATCATAAGTTTGATGTTTACTACTTTCTCCTACCTCCATGTTGCTTAGTTGGCTTTGAAGGGCGCGAATGAATTCTATATTCGTGTTTTGGTAGGTTTTGATACTATTTTCTGAAATTTGGAAAGGCTTGAAAATTGGAAGTTTTAGTTTTTTGCTAGATGGAGTTTCATTTGGGTGATCTGGTTGTTTTAAAATTGTTTTTTCAATCCTATCAAGTTGTTTACTTATCGTGCCAAGATTAGTGTTTGAAAAATTGTTTTGAAGAATGATGTTTTTGACATTTGTCTTATCATCTTCTTGAGGGAGTTTAAAAGGGATTGTTTCAATTGGTTTACCCAATAATTCAAACTTTATTCCCTATTGAGGGGGGTGATTTGAATGAATTATTTTTCTATTAGCAAGTGTTTCCCACTCAGGAATTTTTTTTCGATTGGTAATGGGATTTGCTGATTTTGAATAAGGAAAATTAATTTTATTTTCTTTTGTGTAATCTTCAAACCAATTGAAAAATAAAACTTGAACTTTGTGTTTTTTAAGATATTTGTAATATTCTTCTTGTATTTTCTCTTTGGTTTTTAAGAATTCTTTAAAAAACCAATTTCTTTTTTGTAAATTATTTTTTGAATAGAATTCTTCTCGTAAGAATATTTTATTTATTTCAAAGTCTTTTTCTAGGATATTTAGTTCATTTTGGCATATTATCAGTAGTAGCCAAAAATGTTGGGTTAGTTGGCTCAGATTTTGTGATAAATTCATTTTGTTCAAAACTAGTTCCTGATGTATAAACAGGTTTTGGAATTTGTATTCGAAAATCAACATCTCTTAAGATCGAATTGGGAATATCATAAGTTGAGAATCGTGGTTGATATCTAGATTCTTGAATTGGAAAATCACGACCTATTTGGGAGACTCTTCCTAAGTCTATAGTTTCCATAGTTGAAGAGGATCCATAAGATAAATCATCTTCAGTATTTTTATCATTATGCCTGATGAAGGAAAGTTTCACTTTTCCATCGTTAGATTGTTCAATAGTTTTTAGACGCGTGTTTGGTTCTATTGGTTCTACGGATTTTTGAGGTTTTGGTTGGGTGACTCCTTCAAGGATCCATTCATCTGGAAGATTTACATCTTTCCATTGAATTGATCTTGGAATAACGGAGTTTGACTTTGAAAGATCGGTTTGGAGTAAGAGGGTTTCACCCTTTTTACTCGATAGTTTTATTTTTGAAGAAAAAGCACTTGTCATGGCTTTATAGTGTAATCTAAAAACCAAGGCAATCGGAATTGATCCTTCAATCATTTCATAATTATGTGTTTTAACTTGTAAAACTAAAGATTTTAAAATATTTTTATCATTTAGAGAAACGGTGAAATTTGGATAACAATCAAATGATATTGGACCAGCTCATAAACTCGATTCTATAGAGCTAAGCAAAAAATCTTCAAATAACTTAAATCTAGTATCTCTTAAGATAGCTAGAATTGAAGTGTTAAGACCTTCTTTTGAAAGTGGTTTAATACCGACTTGGACTAAGCCAATATATATATATATTTGAAAAGTTTCTCTCTATGCCTTCGTAAAGCATTTTTTGAAAAGAAAAAAAATTGTTTCGAAAGGTTTAGTTAATTGAATATCACGTTCTTCTGTATTAATTGAAAAATTTGTTTTTATGAAATTTATTCTTGAGATTTGATATATTTGGTCTCAAAATCACACACACACACATATATATATATATATATATATTTCTAAAATTATCTTATTTCCGTCAGTTTTTTTTTTTGGAAAACTTTTGTTTACTAGTTCATTAAAACTAAAACCCTATTATATTGATTTTTACAAGAGTTGTTGTAACTATTTTATTTTATTTTAAAAATATTGTTATTTTTATCAATCAATAAATCTATTTATCTAAATACCATTTCTTTTTTTCTATAAAAGAGTAAACTAACTATGTGTATTTAATATCATTGTTTTACTAATTTTTAAAGACATACAACCAAAATTTTAAAAAATCAAAATAGAAAACATAATATATATATATAAACCAAAAATTAAAAAAGTTACCATTCATGTTTTTGAAAAACTAACATCTACACCAAAAACTGAAAACCAAAATCCAAAATGCAAAAACTAAAAACCACTTAAAAACTCTCAAACATTCATTGCCATAGCTTTTTGGTCTTAACCCATTGGTTTTTGTATGCCTTAGATTTTTTGAAGTATAAAATCAAGTTTTCACCATGAATCCTAAATATTTTGTTTGTATTTCATCTTTGCAAAGAAAAAAAGTGGATATATTGGAGGAAAAGTAAAAACTGACAACCTATATATGTCTTGCAACTCTGCAGGTAAAGAAAACATGGCAAATCAATTCTTCTCCACAACCACATATTTGACACAACGAATCCATGATCTGTTTTTATGTTATCTTACAGCGTCGAGTCATGATTTATTCAAAACCACAAATCTACATACAATTTATTAATATGTTTGTCTTTTAACAAAAAAAAAAACACAGTTCACACAATAAAAATACAAACAGTGTCACGTAAAGCAAACAAAAACACAAACAGTGTATGTAGGTGGTAGATGTGACCTGATCATCTTTTGACTTTCATTATTTCAGGTCTTTGGTTTCTCTTCAGTATGGTTTCTCTTCATCTTCAGTCTTTGGTTTCTCGTCAGTATTTGGTTTCTCTTTCGTAATTGGTTTCTCTTCCGTCTCTGCTTTTAACTGTTTTGACCCTTTTAACCGTTTTAAATTGCTTGTCTGAAGCTGATGAAGGAAAATTATCAAGAAATTAGACTCTCTAGAAAGCAGCTGTTAGTCGCTAGACCCTAATTCCTAAACGTTTATATAATTGATTATATACCATTTTTATCCCGTACGGAAACGTATGCCTCTCGTAACGACCTGCATAGATAACAAGATGTATAAATTTCCTACACAAGGTAGTTTGCTTACAAGATTGTATTAGTTAATTTACATGAATCTCAATTAATCGAAACCCAAATACAAGTAAATTTAAAATTTCAAAAAAAAAAATACAAGTTAATTTGGCTTAAATCTTCAGGTACCCAGTGAAGGATTAGGGGGGTCACTTGACCCAAGTTAAATAATAAAAAAAAAATTTTTGTGCATATATTTAACTAAAATAATGGTAATTCCAATGGAAATGACACCCCCAAACCCATGCTCGATTCCCACCTTTGACACTTTTAGTTTTTTAGTTTTTTTTTTTTTAACAGTTTATTTATGTCTCTTTAGTTTTATATCATTAAGCACAAATTTTGTTGACCGGTAAAATTAGTTTTTGGGTCCGCCACAGCAGGTATCTATTAGACTGAAACGTACCTTGTGAAGCGGACGAAGAATACATAGCTGAGAAATAACTAAACAAGAGTTTGCGAGAAGAGTAGATTTTCGTGAATGAGAAGCCTTTAGAGAAGAGATTATCGTGAATGAAAAGACGCCTTGTTATCACCTTTTATATATATCGTCAGAGTCTCACAAACGCCTTGTCATCGTTATAATATATATATAGATAATGATTCTTTTTGCTTGCCGTTCCCTCAACTACGCCAAAGAACGGGTACACGCACACTTTTGGAGACCAATTCTTTGCCACGAATTGTTTGCATATATTGAGATAATGATTTTTATACTTGTTTTTCGTAAAATAAAAGTTTAATAATTAAAACTATTAAAAATGTGAACTTGTTAAAAAATATTAAAAAAATTTTAGTGGATCAATCAATAATAATGTATTAAAAATAGAAATGAAAAAAGTTAAAAAAACAATTAATGGAGGAAGTTGAAACATTCAAATCAAACTATATTATAATGACACACGTATACACGCACATAGATTTAACATTTTCTGTGTATTCAAAACACATAGGGGAAAACAGTAAAAATTGACCCAAATTATTTTCAAAATACTTTTTTCTATCCAAACAATGGTATCTAGTATATATGAATCTGAACCCATAAAATTTTCAAATTTACTATCTGAACCGTAAAACCGTTAGCCGTTATCTACATCGGCATAAACGGTGTTTATAAATCCGTTAATCGCGCTGACTCAGACGACACATCAGCATAAACGTGTCACTGAGACTTAGTAAAACGACGTAGTTTTAGACATCTCGGTGTGTTGTAACTAAAACGACGTCGTTTTACATTTGGGGGTAAATTTCAAATTAGGATTTAATTGGGTCGATTTTGGCCGTTTTCCATCTTCTTCTCTAGTTCGTTGGTTCTGTTAGAAATAGAGACTGAAAATTGCACAGGATGGATGAACGAGGAAGAGAATTTCCAACGAGATGCAGATGCGGTGCAGCTGTGAGGATGGGTACGTCGAGGACTTCTAAAAACCCAGGAAGATTGTTCCACTCTTGTCCAAATAGAACGGAAGAGGTATTTTGAATTTCCTGATTTCAAATCTACTTTTTAATGTTTGAATTATTGGCTTCAGTTTTGTGTATTGTAACAGAGTCGATGGTATCACACCTTTAAATGGACTGATGAGTGTATGGTTGAAGAGATTGAGGATTTGAAGTTAAAAATGGATAATGTCGAAGAAGATTCAGTGACATTACAAAAGAGTTTCAACGCTAGGGAATCAGAGATTGAAACTCTGCAAATGAAAACTCCTGTTTGTGAAGCTGTAGTAGAAAAAGAGATAGAAGAGTGTAAAATTGAGCTTCGTAACTTGAAAAATATGATCATAGGTGTTGTGGTGATGATTTTAGTTTACATGTATCTGTTTTGATGAGGTTTATGTGTTTGGACCCGTTTATGTGTTTGTAGTAATTGTGTTTGTAACTGGGATTCGTAGCTTGAAGCTATTGGTTTGTGTTTGAACTTTAATATATGAGTTAGACTAATTATGATTGATTGTAAGTGCCAAAAACTTGTTCATTAAAACTGAAATTTAGAGTTATGAGGATCAGATGAAAAAAGAAAACTAAAACTGAAACTAAAGAACATAAAGTTTCATGCATTGCCCAAAATGCATCAAGTCCTCACAACAATCCTCCATGCTCTTTAAAGCCTCCAAAAACCCACCAAAAACAGCAACTCCTAGAAAACACAAGTAAAAGTCATAAACTAAATACATAAAAACAATCTACAAAACTGAAAATATGCTTGAAAAGAAGAGATAAACCTGATTTATTCTTGAGTTGGGATTTCTTGTGTTGGGATTTCTTGTGTTGGAACTTCTGATTCATATCCAGGATCTTCTATTCGAGTTTTCTTCTTTGGCCTATGCATCTCCACAACCATATGTGGCGCTTGGTTACATTGTGGCCCGTTTCTCCACATCGTCCACAATGCATAATTCTCTTCTTCCTTGAAGCCTTCTTTGTTGGAGATTCATGTCTTGGTTTCTTCCTCTTAGGCTTTGGTTTTCTTCCTTTCATGTTTCGGATATCTTCAACCAAAGCAGGAGGTGGTTTGATCACATCTCCAGATTTCTTCCAAAAACACATACCATTGACTGGTTCTATGGAGGAAGCATAAATATGTTTCTGCTTGGCATTGGAGTACCATTCGGATGTGTAATCCTCATGATTCAGATTCTTAGTGGCAATGACCCTTAATGCATGATGGCAAGGAAGCCCACTCATCTCCCATTTCCGACAAGCACAAGTTCGCATTCTCATGTTTAAGCTGACAGATTTACCACAATCAAGAACCTCACATCTACCTTGCGATGACCCAGAGACATACTTGATGAGCTTGAGCTTTTCTTGCTCATCAGCTATAAATTGTGCTGCTCGCTTCGTAAATCTACCTTTAAGGTCTTTTGCTTTCTTCTTCCTTAATTCAATGCGCTGCATGGTTCTTCTTCGGATTGTCTCCAACATCTCAACCATTGGAAAATACCTTGAAGGATCAATGGCATTATTGAATGACTCTGAAATGTTGTTGTGCACATCTATACAAGCTGTTGTGGGTTTGCAGAAGGCAAGACTGCAATTCTGTGGATTTCTCTGCATCATTTCTTCATAAAGACGCATATCATAAGGTTTAACCCTTTCCAGATTAGCTTCATACTCAGACATTATGTAACTCTCAGCAACTCTCCAGAACATCCTTTTCATTTCACTTTGAGATGGGAAAAGCTTCTTCAAATTTCCATATATGTGTCGAGCACACATTCTGTGTTCAACCTTAGGCAATTCTCTATCTACCGCATTCAGCAAACCCTGAAAAAGATACTTAAGCAAAAAAATAACTATCTACCGCATTCAACAATTCTCTATACTAGGCTTAACTAAGTAAAAAGAAAAAAATTATTAGGAATTCAATCTGACCTTTTGTCTATCAGATATAATTGTATATCCCTGACCATCTTGAAGATTTTGACAATCACCCTTGAGCTTCTGTATGAACCAAGTCCAATTATCTTCATTCTCTACGTCAACAACAGCCCACGCAAAAGGATACATTCCATTGTTTGCATCTCTACCAACATATGCCAATAACTGTCCTTTAAGAGTGCTTTTGAGAAAACATCCATCAAGTCCAAAGATAGGACGACACCATGTCGACCATTGCATGGTGTCCCTGACCATCTTGAAGATTTTGACAATCACCCTTGAGCTTCTGTATGAACCAAGTCCAATTATCTTCATTCTCTACGTCAACAACAGCCCACGCAAAAGGATACATTCCATTGTTTGCATCTCTACCAACATATGCCAATAACTGTCCTTTAAGAGTGCTTTTGAGAAAACATCCATCAAGTCCAAAGATAGGACGACACCATGTCGACCATTGCATTTTGAGATTTGCAAAACACACATAAAATCTGTGGAAGATTTCTGATCCTTGTTTATCAAAAACAGTGTCTATCTCCACAGTTGATTCAGGGTTAGAACTATCCACCAAAGAAAAAATTTAATCAACTAGCTAAAAATACTCAGTAAAATTTAAAACTATTTAACTTGCACAAATATACTTACCATAACAGCTCTGCGCGATAGTCTCTCAACCTAAAAAATTGCTCCTCATGCTCTTTTTGGATGATCTCCAATGCTTTAGTCTTTCCCTTTCTACACTTATCTATTGTAGTAGTTAGATTGAAGTTCTTCTCAATCTGCTCTAGCATTGTCCTCGATTTAAACTCAGGATCAGACCTTACATCATCCAAAAACAAGTTTACAATCACTCTTGATTTCAACATCTTGCAATATCCATCCTTTATGCAAGAATGTTCATCTTCAAATGTCTTCACCATGTACTTTCCAATTGGCTCTTCATACGAGCAATATATCCTCCAATGACAAGGATGTTCAATATCTTCTACTCCACACACTGCAGTCCTCTTGTATTTCCCATATCCCTTTAGCTTAATATTCCATCCACCCTTTAAGGCATAATCCACTAAAGTGTTGTTGAACTCATCTAAGCTTTCAAACACTTGCAACAGCTTCAATTCACCACTTTCTGGCTTGCATCTCACATAATTCTCCTCTTCATGTTCATCGTCAGAGTTAGGAGAAGTATTATGGTAGTCAAAGTCTTCATCGTCATCTTCATCAACAAAAGGAGCCACATTTATTTCAATTCTCACTTCTTCCTCACAGGGCTCACCACCAATCTCCTCATCTTCTTCAGGATCCTCCGTTGATTCAACCATAGAGACATTAACAGTCCTTATCCATCGAGCCCCATTACACATCTTCTTGAAACCATGGTCCCCTTCACATAATTGCTTCCGCTCAATATTATCTTCAAATGGGAACGTATAGCTCACCTTTTGCCGAGACATTGCTAAACCCAAGGTAGTTCTCAATGTTGTAAATAAATCTTTGGTCTTACACTCGATAGTTTCAAACTCACCACCAATATAAGCTTCATTATCCACCCAATTTCCACCGTGGTACACATTGAATATTACATCATCCAGAGCACTGAAAACGACAGAAAAATCAAAATTAAAACTAGTGACAACTCACTCAAACAATTAGATAATTACCCCTAAAAAATTCAAACATGCAAAATCGCGATTCAGAGATTTTTTTTTTAAAAAAAAGACTAGTCTTTATCTCATTTTATCTTCTCAATGACCCGAAATTAAAACTTTGGAGTCGTTTTTGTGATATGATAACTCAACTTCTTCGATTACAGAGCTTCTTCTCTGTGCAATTTTCATTCTTTGTTTCTAACAGAACCAACGAACAAGAGAAGAAGATGAAAAATAGTCAAAATCGACCCAATTAAACCCTAATTTGAAATTTACCCCCAAATGTAAAACGACGTCGTTTTAGTTACAACACACCGAGGTGTCTAAAACGATGTCGTTTTACTAAGTCTCAGTGACACGTTTATGCTGATGTAGATAACGACTAACGGTTTTATTGTTCAGATAGTAAATTTGAAAATTTTATGGGTTCAGATTCATATATGCTGGGTACCATTGTTTGGGTAGAAAAAGGCATTCTGAAAATAATTTGGGTCAATTTTTGCCGTTTTCCCCATACATCACCCTCAAGTTTATCCCACCGGTTGTCTTTTTTAAGATGATTACTACCATCTTCACTTGCTTATTCTCAAGGACACCCATAATGTCGAAGAATCTATCAACGTTGATCTACCAATCCAGAAACTTCTTCACTCCCATAATTTCGTTGAATAATGGAATATCAACTTTTACCCGATAATCAATGATTATTATGTCTATTCCATTCATCAACTATCTTATCATCAACAAGTTCTTCATCAGAACTCGAATTTTCAGCAACAACAACGTGGTTGCTTCCTTAATTGTTTCATCCTCGTGGAACACTAATTTGTATAAGGAATTTGGTTATTTTGTGCACCACGTTCAATCTCTCTTTGTGCCGGAGATGTATTCTTTAAATCAGAATTGACTAAAAAATGGCTCCGGGTACTATGGTCAATTATAGGCCAAAGGCCCGGAACTCCCGCGATTTATAAAAAAAAAATGTTCGCCTCTCCCATCCCTTTGTTGATTTCCATTATTGCTTGCATTGATAGCCGCTAAATTCACTATCTAATTAGTCAAAGCAGTTAGGGTCATGGTAATAGTGGCAGAGAAACCTTAAAAAAATTGGCTCTAGTTAACGGTTGATCTCACATGGCTGGTCAAGCTTTCAAAATAGATATGAAAAAGCATGCTCTGATACCACCTGACATAGTCGGAAAAACTCTAGGTTTAGCAAGTGCTAAGGCTAGATCAAAACTCAAGTTCACAAGCGATGAACTTGAAAGATAAAATTCTGGAATTCATTGTAAACTCTAGAATCCACTACAAAAGAAAAAACTCTCTTAATGGTCTCTTAGAGTACCTCCAATGGTGAAAATGAGAGGTTTTTAGGAGGGATTCTTAGCATTAAAAAATTATAAACTGTATCAGTAAACCCGCGTTAAAAACCTCTCCTTTAAGAACCGGTTCTTATTTAAGAGTTTTTAGAACCGGTTCTTAACAGAGGTTCTTAGATTTATTATTAAAAAATATTAAGAATTCCAGACCAACTTAAATGGTTGTTCCTTACACGAGAAAGCTCTTGGTCAATAGGAGTTTGATGCATTTCGGTTTAACTTCGGCATCTCAAATATCCATGCTCCAACTTAAGAGAAGGTATTGGAGATATAATATCAAAAGATATATATTCCCCTTGTATCGTGTGTATAGAATATTTTCATATTATTGTATCTCGTTTACTTGGTTGCTACTTCTTGTAAAGATATATATAGGGAAATATATATATTTATATGTAACCTAGTCTCCTTGAATATAAAAAAAAAAACTTTTCGATATCGGCCACTCTTATCTTTCGGGTATGCTGCATATTAATACGAGGTATTTGAATGGCTAAAAAATCCTACTAGTCCAATTTGTATCCGATCTACAATGGGATGCACAACCATTTACAATCATATATATGAAAGTGCAAGTGTACTTTCCCTCTGATTGACACGTCGGATTCTCTGCTGCTAGTGACACGTCAGAAATCTAAAAAACTTCCAAGTTCCGATAACGCTTTCAGCTCTAGGAAATCAACAACCCAATCATCGGACATCAATATTAGTTTTGAAATCCATAACAGATAGTTCAATCGTCGTTATAGTAAGGGAAATCTTCACTCATGCTCTTTTGGATTCAATTATTTTTAATCCTATTTAGCGATACAGATTCCTTCTTGGCACCGGTAACTCTCCACATAAACTCAACTGCAGCCACCTCTATAGTTAATTCCGGCAACAAATGTCCTACACAGCTTCAACAACCGGCTCCCTATGGGTCTAGGTACTACTTAGTGAATCTTGTCTGCTTAGTTCCTTTTTAATTAAAAAAAAAACCAACTATGGCTTTTGATTTCCAGGGGTTTCAGCGCAACACACACATAAAATATTGTAATCACCGATTGTTGCATAGTTATGTGATTTGATTATTGCAAAAATGAAGATTTAGTACAGTCGAGCAGTTTCGAAATGCAGATTACATCAGCATTCTTTTTTTGTTGGTTTTAATGTTCGTGTTTTGTCTATGATCATGTTTCTTCTTCTCTTTCGTACCTTTTACCAGCTGATCTAACTGTTAGCCAATTTGTATACGTTGTGCGGAAAAAATCAAACTTGAGCCGAGAAAGCAATCTTTTTCTTTGTCCCCAACCAATAAAGAATTTAAACCTTTTAATCTTAAACTTGTATGATTTCCTGTCTTCATTTTTTTATTTCTTTCTTTTCTCGCTCTTACAAATAGATGCATTGATATCTACAATCTATGAAGAACACAAAGAAGAAGATGGGTTTCTCTACATGACATACAGTGGAGAGAACACATTTGGATCTATCTGCTAATTAGCTCTGTTTCAACCCTTGATGATCCTATTGATGATTGTACATTCCATAAACTTTTCCTCTGATTTGTCGACCTTAATAATGTCTTTTACTTTCTTGGTTTTAATCTTCTGAGCTCCCTCTTTCTCTCTTTTTCATTGAAGATGATGGACTTGAAACAAGTTTCTACCTTTAGTTTGATTTGATTTGACTCTCTATTTACATCGCTTTGACCTACATGTTTATGTTGCGCATCACATGTTGAAGGAGAAAATACTGACAATGGTATCAATTTTTGCAACATAATGGTCCATACATTGGTAAGTCTTTTCTGTCAAACATACAACTTCAAAACTCTTCGAGTTGTTACCGATTAAGGCTACACAATGATTACAGGTTTTATAGATATGGATGCTACATCGATATGAATTTTTTTAGTTATGTATGGGGTATGAGCTTTTCATATTTTTTGTCGTGTTTTTACAAGAAATTTAGTATTAGATTCCACATTTCCCCTTGAAGGATAAGGTGGAATCTTTGGAAACAAGATTCCCCTTTAGGCATATCAATTAACCTAAGTACGTCGAGTACTTTATCATCGATCCACGGAGAAAGAAACAAATAACACACTAGAAATGCAAACCATGTTTTAATCTAAGAAATAAAAGAGTTTGAGTTTGTGAAAAAAAAATTTGGAAAGTAAACAAAGCGGGAAAATACTTAAATTGGTTTGTAAATTCAAATAAAGGAAAATGAACTTTCAGGAATAAGATAGGTGAATAGAGTGATCAAATGCTAAGTAGTGGAGCTTAATTCTACCTCTTAGAGCTAATCCATCGGTATTAGAGCAGTAATATCAACTAATCCACTTTAATCATTCAATAATTAATAGCCGTCGTTAGCTATCAAATGATCAATGAGCATGATTTTCAAGCCTAATCAACCACTAAACATCGTAATCAACTATTCTCATAAGTAAGGAATGTAAAACACTTGGTATTTTGCTTATGACATTTCATCGAACACCTAGTGGGTGTGGAAATAGCTAAGTTCTAAATCAACTTGATCAAGGCTAATCTAGCATTAAACATACCTACCAAGCATGAATTCTAAGTCATTACAAGCCTAACTTCACTAACTTCACAAGAGATCACCCTAAACCTAACATCCCCAAAAGTTCTAAAGGGACTACTCACTAACTCTCATGTTAACATAAGACATCAAGTTTGATACTTTGTTAAACATGTTTCCTTTGTGAATAGATAAAAGATTTGAGAAGAAAATGAAAGATTCAAACATAAAAGATGAAAATCATACAATGTTCTTTGAGATATATTCAAAAAAGGCAAAGAAAATCTCTGAAACAAAGCTTCCGGACATTAGTTTAGGTCTAAGATGTATTTATACTAAAGTAAAAATGTAGCGGGTCGACCTGGGAAAAATCGGGTTGGATCCTAAAATGGCAGATGGTGCAGGTTCTGGCGGGGTGATTTTGGCGGTCAGGGCCGCTACATCATGCTCGTACTCATCCTGGTGGGGCTGATCTTGGCGGTCTGACGACCGCTAGATTCGACGTAAGAGGCATTGTTCTTTAGAACAACCCATGCATCTTCCGGTGGGCCTCCTTAGCGGCTTAGACCACTATCAGATGTATGTGTCGAGTCTGGCGGGTGGCTTCCTTTGGCGGTCTCTACCAATAACGTTGATGCTTGCAGATCCTATCGGGGCTGACCTTGGTGGTTTGGTGACCTCTAGCTTTGACGTCAGAGGCTCTGATCTTCAGAACACATTGTGTTGATCTTGGTGGGGCCTCCGTAGCGGCTTAGACCGCTATAACTGGCTATCCATCCTTGAAACCACTTTGATTGTGTCGAATCTCCTCTCCAAAGCTCCAAGTCTCACTATTACCTAAGAAAAAGACTCAAGATACATGCAGTATGCAACAAATGACACTATCTGATCCTAAAATGATAAACATGTGAACTTTAACCAAAGTGCATATTTATAATGCAAAATGTTGTAAAATGACAAAGAAAATTGATTAAAGTCAATGGAAATATGGTGCAAAATGCATAGATATCACATGGCAATGACATTACAAGAAATCGGAGTATTCTTAGCACCAAAAAAATGCTATCTAACAATACCGTAGTGTTAAGTTAAACGCTCTGACATTGCCCGTGATAATATGTCCGCCACTAACGATAGCAGTTTTGGCGTTGCCATTGTCTCTTCATCTATTATAGCGATGTTTTATTTGCAATAGTAAATTATACAATACCAATTATTTTTTGTTATTAATTTATTTAGTTATGGAAATTTTATAATTTTACTATAGCATTCAATATATGTAATGATTTATGTACTTTGTAACCAGGAATTTTATTTTTCAATAGCATTCTCTATTTCATAGCAATTTCGCAATATTCGATTTTAACAATTTTTGTATTTATATAGCATTTGTATTGTTTTATTGATAGCATTCTGCAATCTTTTTTATAACAATTCAAACTATGTAATTGATTATTGTATTTATTTATTTTTTTGAAATGATGAAGAAAACAATTAAAGCTGTTTTCATTTTTTTTGTATAATTTGACATATTAAAAAGATAAATGAAATTTGTTTGTTAATTTTACACCAATGTTACAAAAGAGGTAAAAACTACTTTAAAAAAGAAAAATACCATAAAAAACCCTTCAACTTTACAACATTTTCTAACTAAAACCTCCAACTATTTGTGTTTCCAAAACAAACATTCAAGTTGATAAAATTTTCCAACAAAAACCTCAAACTATTTTTGTTTCCAAAACAAACCTCAAAATATAAAGTTTTCTTACTTAAACCCTCAACTTCTCAATCTTGATCCCAATAAAGGTTAATTGACGATCAACGATAATTCTGCAAACACATGTTAACTATTTGTTAATTTTTTCAGTTTTGAATAAAAATCATATATGAAAAAATTCAATCTTGAGTTTGATTGAGGATTAATTGATAGTCAACGATAACTTCAGTTAACACAGCAAACACCTGTTAAATATTTGTTAACTCTGTCAGTTTTGAATATGAACCCTATATGAATGAATAGATTTTTTGTAGTTGTAAACTCATTTTCTCCTTAGTAAATAACTAAATAACAACAAAAATACGTTAAAATGGACAAACATAGTTAACGAGAGTTATTGTTGACAATTAGTAACCCCTCAATATGCCTCAATATTAGAAACTTGAAGGTTTAAGTAAAAAAAACTTTATAGTTAGAGGTTTATTTTGAAAACAAAAATAGTTTGAGGTTTTTGTTGGAAAATTTTATCAATTTGAATGTTTGTTTTGAAAACACAAATAATTGGAGGTTTTAGTTGGAAAAGGTTGCAAAGTTGAAGGTTTTTTGTGGTATTTTCTCTTAAAAAAAATTACAAATTCACACTACAACTCTTCAAATTCTCAACAACACTCTTGCACTTCCAATCTTTGAAATATCTTCTTACTAACATGAAATTAATTCAACATATCATCCTTTCTTGTTTCCTAGGTTAATTCGACTTATTTTTCTTCACGTGAAGATGGCTGGAGATGAGAGTGTTGCTTCTAAAGTTGGAGCAACTAGCGTCGACAAGGAAAAATCCTCATAATCATCAGGGTCTTTGGTGCCTTCACCATATACTCTACATTCTTTTGACAATCTTGGTTCGATGATTTGTCCGGTACCATTAAAAAGGAGACAATTACAACGAGTGGTCTACAAAGATGTATAATGCTTGTCACGATTCACGTTAGACCAAATAAATGTGATCTCCTTACTAAGGCTTTGAGACGCTCTCAGTTTGACTATCTATTGTCCAAATTGGGTGTTTTGAATCTACACGCTCTAACGTAAAAGGGAGTGTTAGAGATAAAGATTCTATGTAGATAAAGATAAGGATCCTAGTTAGATATGTCCTAATCCTATTAGAAGATAGACTAAAGTCTTGTGTATATATATAGAATCTTGTCTTATGTTCATAATCAATACACAGAAATATTCAAAGCATTATTTGCATCTTAATATCTCTCAAGATAGTTCGCACAATGAAAATAAACGATTGTCTCCATTCACAATATCAACAAGCTCTCAAATTTCAAAGCAAAAGACAAACTTTAAATGACTGCTAGGTAAAACAACTTAGAAAGGATTAGAGTAATTGGCAAGTTATACCAATTTAATTTCAAAAAGAATTTATATGCCAACATGTTGAACCTGTCTTCAAAATTTGTTTGAAAAAACTCAAAAAAAAAAATCTGCAAATCCGATGGAAATCGGGCTAAAATGTCAAAGGTTAGAATTGGGAAATTAAAAACAAAACTATATTACTAGTGTATCCTCTCTAATGTGGAAGGCAATTTCCAGACACATCAAGCTTTTCAAACGTTTAAAGATTTAAATAAATCAAGTTTGATGTATGTGTTTGAAAGACTTGAAAGAAAATATATTTTAAATCTGTGTATACACAGGTGCTTACCTAATCTCTATAATATTATTTGAGCAATGTTAAAAATAAAATAATCTTGCATTTACGTGAGATATTACAGCAAATATCATTAGATAATTTTTTTAATCTTTTCAAATCCTACTAATAATCATAATAATTTCCTATTTAGTAAATCAATTCCCTAATAAATAGCATAAAAAATCTGTGTATATTCATCTAATATTCTAAACAGATTGTTAGGAGCATATTCCTATAGTGAAACCAAATAAAAGATTCAAAATTTTTTATTTAATTTAACAAAAATATAAAATAAAAATGATATGACACAAAGCTTAATTATCAATCGCCCACTTTGAATGACAGTAATCACTTGATGCAACTATATTCTTTAACAAAAAAAAACAAACTATATATATATATAAACAAACAAAGGTCTATGCATCATTGCCCAGTTTGGATTATTATAATTCACTTTAGATGAAACTATGTTCTATAACAATACAAAGTCAAATATTAATCGCCCAGTTTGGATTGTTAATTTGTTACAATCACTTTGAACACAACTATGATTTAAAGAAAAACAAGACTCAGTGTTTAATCGCCCTCACTTTAGATTTTTGTAATCACGTTAGATGCAACATTGTTACAGAATCAATATTCAAAAAATGATTTAATATGTTATTTTTCATCACTTATATTAAATTTTTTGAATGAAAATTTCATATTTATAAATCTGGAATCAATATATAGATATTAAATCATTTTCTGAATATATTTTTAATTAATAATCTATAATTATATAAACTAACGAAATATATTTATGGAGTTATCCTACTCCTATATTTGCTAATTCTTTTGATTCTTGGTTTTTAAAATTATTATAGACTACTATGTTGGTACTTAAAATTTATTTATTATTACTGTAATTGCTATCTTCTCTAATTCGTGGTGTTTGAATTTATAATTTTTTATTATTATTTATACGTCTGATGCACAAGATGAGATAATAAATTTTCAATCTAAATTTATCTTTTGTATTCTAATTAATACTTCAAAGTATTTACAGCATAAGATAAATAAATAAATGATCTATATTGCTTATCGGTGGAATTAATAAATAGCTTGAGATATATTTTAGGCTAGAACTATCACCTTCTCAAAAGATTTTATGCAAAATAAATAAATGAAACACCAAATACCAGATTCCAAATTATCTAATACAAAATATGGAAATCTATCATTTAAAGTTTTTGGATTCTAAAGTTAATGAAAACAAAGTAGAAAACTTTAGTGTTCGAAGGTAGTAAAATCTCCGTGATATCACCAATTATACATAACAAAAAAAAAGAATTATCAAATCTTTAAGAACATAAAATTATAAAAACATAGAGTATTATCAGACTACGGATCTAGATTAGAGTATAGGATCCAAAATAAATTATAAAAACATAGTGTATAATCCAACGGATTTTAACATTGGATCCAAACCGGATTAGTGTCGGATCATCGGATTTACTAATCCGACTATGTGTCTAGAACGATGACACATAATAAATTAAATACATAAAATTATCAAAACATAGAGTAAATGAAATAAAAAAATACTACTATTATTATTATGTAGCAAACCAAAATTTACGCAAAAATTTTCTATCGCTGTACAATAAGGATAACTATCTAATCATTATAATATATAGTTTGAATTGAATGTTTCATCTTGCCCCCATTGATTTTGCCGTTTGTGTGAATTTTTAATTTTTATCATTTGTATTTTTTATCTTTAATTTAATTTTAAATACTGGCCACGTACACCTTTCTCAGAAACTTTTATTTATGACAAAACAAGTACGGCAGATCAACTCTTTTCTTTGGCGTCCTTGAGCGAACAACAATTAAAATAAGAAAGCTTGGAACTATTAAATAGATGTTCTGTTGTCAGTGGTAGAGACAGAAATATATTTTACGAGTGTCATATATAATGTTGAGTTTTAAATTAAAAAAAAATTTAATTGTTGCGAATGAACTTGCAAAGAAGAGGAAGTTGTATATAAATAGAATTTCCGACGGAAATATCCATCATAAATCCGTCAGTTTTCAGGAAGGTTCTCGCCTAAATTTTCCCTTATCCAACAATTTAGGTAACGCGGGAGACCAAAAGTAATTCGCGGGTAAATTTTCACTATCCGTCAGAAATTTCCGACGGATTTCCGAAAGGTGCATGTCATATCATTGGTCAGTCAAACCATAACAATCGACACATGTTTCTTCAAATCCATTGGAGAGTTCCGATGGATTTTTGATGGGTTTGTGGTTTAGGGGTTTTTTTCGAATCTTTTCAATTGAGATATGTGTGTAGTATGATTTATTAATGATTTCAAACATAAATTAATCATAATCACCTTTGTTAATATGAAATTTACTAAAATAACTAAGTTCAGTTTCCATGGTTAAACATGTAACTTAAAGTATATGTTTCAATATCTAACACTTTTGTGTAAACCATGACATTTATTTAAAACACCTCTTATATATTCTAAATACGTTTAAATTGTCCCATAGCTTATATTGTTACTATTATAATTGTGTTTTGAGATATATTGTGTAAATAGTATATAACAAACTCCATGAAACCCCAAATCCGTTTCCGACGGAAATTTCTGACAGATTTCCGACAGATTTGGAGTTTCATAGTTATTAAATTTTATTTTTTATGTTTTGCATTTCTTTTTTGTTTGGAATTTTTTTAATTGTTTGGAATCATTATCAGTTTCCATATACTATTCTAGCAAAAAAGATTGTAATTAATTTTAACAAAATCTTGAAATATAAATGTTAAATTTTCAAAGAAAGTGATAATATGTTCGAAAATACATATAAAAAATACAACTCAAATTGTTTTAATTAATTACTCAGAATCTGATGATGATCCTTTGGAGGGAATTGAGCCTGATTCGTCATAAAATTCTCCATGTTCTTCGTTAGAGTCTGAGTGCACTATATCATCACCGATTTGTGTAAAATCAACTACAAGATTGACATCAAAAAAATGCTCAACTGGATCCATTGGAACACTGCTGATTGGCTGCAAAACATCTTATTCGGGAACTCCATAAATTCTTCCTCTTGTGTTAATTGCAGTCACTGTGATCCACGAGTCTGCCAGCCGTGTAACTCGAGGATAACAGATATAGCAAACCTTTAAAATTTTTTTTATTAAGTATGCCGACTTGTAGACATAAGTAATACATAATATAAATTAAGTGAAATAAACCAAGTTCGCTTCCGACGCTAGAATGAATGGGTCATATTTAAGTAGTCTCTGTATTGAATGAACAGATATCACGCCAAATTGGTCCACTAGAACACCACTCCCAAGTATTGGATCATACCAATCGCACATAAAAACAGTGCATCTCAAGTCCAACATTCCTTAGTAGCGCACTTCTAATATTTTTTCTCAGAATGTCATAGTACACTAAATCACCAGATTGATTCGAAATACCATAATATGAAGTTGGCATTGTTCTTCCTTCCCCATAAACCCTAAACGCATATCTCCTAGTACAATACATAGGGTATGAAGTTGCAATGTAGTTTGGACAGTTAACAATTTCCACTAACCATGTCAGAAACGACTGACCACTTTTTATTCCTTCAGAAACCTAAGAAAATTAGTAACAAATAATTAATCATATATATTATTTAAATAATTAATCAAAAGTGAAAATAATTACCGTAATTAATTAATAACTTACGTAATATTGCAACCGAAGCATAAAATCTGTCTCCTTATGGAGGTTAAGTTCTTTTTCTGACTTCTCCGGATAGTAGCCACATATTAATGCCATGTAAATCATGTAAGAAAACCACAAATTTAAGGAAACAAACAATTTATGAAAAACTAACAATTGATATAAATAAACGTGTTTTACCTTTCATATTCCGCAATATCCTCACAATTGTTTATGATATACTTATGCAAGTGTGTAAACTCCTGATGTGAAGTTTGCATCTCTTTCCTTTTCCACTCGCTCGACCAACTTCGGAAAACAACTCAGGGACATACACGAAATAAAATTGTCCGCTCACCTTTATCTTCATGGCGAGCTGGATGTCTACTCTTTTTTCGAACTTCTGATAAAAAATAATATTCAGAAAAGTGTGAAGCTTCTCCATTACGACTCTGTGCGACAATAGATCCTTCAACTTTGCTTAAATTTTTAACTTTCTTCTTCAGATGAAACATGTACCGCTCAAAAGGATACATCCAACGGTATTGAACAGGACCTCTTAATGCTGCTTCTCGAGGAAGGTGGATTGGAAGATGTTTCATAACATCAAAGAAAGACGGTGGAAATATCTTCTCAAGATTACAAAGAATCAACAGTATATTATCTTCTAAATTGTGGATACCGTCAACTGTAAGCATTCTCGTGCATAAATCCCAAAAGAAAGTACCAACATATGCATATAAAATATTTAAAAAATTAAGATAAATATATATAATCCGTGTTAATACTTAAAGTAAGAACATAATGATATATACATGCAATTACTGGGTGGACATCTTTATGCAGAAGATAGGCAAAGGTAAATGAAATGAACCGCTACATCACAAAATGACAATCATGACTCTTTATCCCAGTAAATTTTCCTTCTCCATAATCGATGAAATTTCTTAGATGCATAACTATCAATGAATTTAACATCATTCTGAATCCAATAAAAAATGCTTGTTTTTATCAGCTCCCAACCGATACATAGAAAAATCACATTTACCATTTGGAAGAACTTCAAGAAAATCCTGATTGCAATACAATGGCAAGTCTAATCTAGACTTCATATTGTTTTTCGTTTTCCCTTAGACATAAAACAGTGTTCATGATGTTGTCAAATAACTTATTCTCAACGTGCATAACATCTAAATTATGTCTCAATAAATAGTCCTTCCAATAAGAAAAATACCAAAAAATCACATATGGTCCACATTAGAACCGCATACATCTTAAAATTCTGCTGGCAAAAAACATCATACGCTTCGACAACATGATTCCAAAGCATTTTTAACTCATAGATCAATGGCTGGAGGAATACATTGAGAGATCTTTTCGGATGCTCTGGGTCGGGAACAAGAATGGAGAGGAACAAAAACTCTCTATGCATGCACATAAATGGACGCAAATTGTACGGTGTTTCGATAGCGGGCCATAATGAATACTGTCTTCTATGCTTTCCAAATGGGTTGAAACCATCTGTACATAATCCAAGGTACATATTTCTTCGCTCATACGCAAAATCCAGATACAATGATTAAAAATACTTCTACACTTCTGCGTCTAAAAGATGTAATCTCTCTATCTTGACGATGCTCTGTATACCATCTCATTGGCTTTGCGTGCGCTGAGATTGATATAACTTCTTCAACATTTCCATTAATGGTAAATACCACATCCGTTTAAATGGAATTAGAACTCTGCCGCTAGTTTCTTGATATTGCTGTTTATGACAGAATAGATATCTTTTACGGTTTTCATCTTCTCTCAAGTATATCATACAACGGTCAATGCACACATCTATCATCTAATACGGTAAACCAAGACCAGCTACAAATTTTTGTACCTTTTAGTATGATGCTGGTGAAAGATTATCTTCGAGCCAAATATCTTTCACAAAATCCGCTATCGCATCTACACATTCCTCCGTCAATTTCTAGTATGTCTTAATAGTCATTATTCTATTGGTAGAAGATAAAAGTGAATGCCCTTCTCTACAACCGCTATATAGTGGCTGCTTCGGTGCGTCTAACATAGCAAAAAACCTTTGTGTTTTTAAATTAGGTTTTTCAACCCTATCTTTATAATCACCGACTGACTGCATATACTCCTAAATGCATCATTCATTATCTTAACAGTTTCTACACCGACGTCTACTTGTATTCTATCTCCTAAACTATTAGCAACATATGGTTCACTAGTACTACCAAATCTTGTACCCGGCCTAAACTCATGGCTATACGAATGATGCCAAACTAACTCTACTTTAATATTATGAGAATTCTGGCAAATTGAATATGAACACTTCAACTTACCATTTTTTTTGTTCGTGGTTGATTTCCGACCGGTTCCATGAACTCGCGTATACCTCGTGCATACTCGTCATTCAATAAGTTCGACTCCGGATCCTTCATTTCTTCATCCATCCATGATCGAAATAAATTAAAAGAAGACATCTCTTCAAAAATTCTGTGGTTTAAGTAATGTATATTGTGTTGTGAATGAATGGAGAAGGATGGAAACATATTTATAAGAATCGCTGGCCGTCGGAAATTTCAAATTTCTAACGGCTATTTTAACGTTCGTATTTTCCAACGAATTTCCGATGAACTTGTTAGAGCCCATCGGAAATCCGTCAGAAATAAACGGCTGCAAAAATAGTTATAAAACTGCAACAACAACATTCTTTTTTCCGACAGAATTCTAACAGACATGGATAATTCTGTCAGAAATCTATCGGAAATTTCCGACGGAAAATACGCCGTCGAAAATCCATCAAAATTTTCCGACAGAAAATATGCCATCAAAAATTGCTAATGGATTTCCGATGGATAGTACATGTAGAAATTACGTCAGCAATCCATTGTTTTGCGGCTGTTTTCTTGTAGTGTAATTAAGATTTCAGCTATTTCCGGTAAGCAACTGTCGTTCACATATGCTAATCGTCCATCTAAAATGTACAATCACCAAAAAGGGTTTGTCGTAAATTTTGTTGCGTTCTTCTCTTTGGGTTACTTCCATAACTGATTCAAGAATTGTATAATCCCAACAAGTACGGTAGACTTTGTCTGCAGACCAATTCTATGGCTTCCTTGAGCGAACAACAACTAAAATAATCATTATCAAATAAATCATTCAAAGTTGGCTAAATTAAATTCGAGAGGTGATTGAGACGTGTTAGATCAAATGATCTTTACGTAGATTGATAAAATTTTGAATTAAGGCACCTAATTTTTTTTCGGAAAAATAATTGTAGGCTACACAAATTATCCGACGTTACATAGTTACACATCCCAACTAGAGAAATGTAAATTTATTCACACCAACAAATACTTAAACAGCTTCTCCGGTCAGATCTCGCCGCTCAGACATCGGGTGGCTCTTGCCAGTTTCGGAGAAAGCCCCATGGTTGCGCGCTTCATTGGCGGTTAAGAGAGTTTGAGGCGGCAATTGACAGCCCATTTCGAATATAGAAATGGCTACTTAAAAAACAATTTAATGGAGACAACTGAGCGCACCCTTCCAACAAAAATAGATTCTTTTTTGGGTTAGCTCTTGCAACTAGGGTGGACATTCCAGTTTACGGTTTGGTTTTGGTTTAGTTTTTTTAGTTTTACGGTTTTTGGGTTTTATAGAAAATGAAACCATTCAGAAACCAATTGAAATACGGTTTAGTATGGTTCGGGTTTTTTTAATGCACGATTTAACAATTTTATTAAAATTAAATCTGTAATTAGTTCGGTTCGCTTTGGTTGGTTTCGCTTTTGTAGATTATTCCATGGAAACCGTGTAAAAATATGCAAATTAAAACCATATTAAAATGTTTCATTATAATATTACTAGATTAGGACCCGTCCAATGGACGGGTTTCTAAATTTAAAATAAATTAAATTTAAACAAAAATATTAATTTTAAAATTTGTTGTTAATGAAATATATCTTAGATTTTTTTTTGAGAAAAAAATTATAAAGCATGTTCATTAAAGAAGATGGTTATATACATAAATTTATTTTTCAACATAAATAAAGTAATTTAAATTCTTATATAACAATTTCATTGTTATTTCTCGTCTCCTGACTTTTCCGACAATATCCTCTTACTCAATCGTTAAGTCACTATCTCTCGATTTTTTATTCCTTTCTCTAGCTCTATACCTAAGAATGTTTGGGTTTCACGATTTCTTTTCTTTTCCTTTACCTGATTTTAATCTACCATCATCTTCAACTTCAAATATAACTCTCACCATCTTCTTCCCTTCTCCGGATCTATATTTGAGTATGACAATTAGCTTCCGCGAAAGCAATTATTTCGGAGTAGATCTCCGTAGTGCCCAAAAGAAAAATAAAGCATAGACAAATAGGACATCTATCACTTGAAAGAGTGCATTTTAACCACTTCAAAATATACAAAATACATATTTCTCACTAAGAATCTATTTTTTATTTTTTTTAAAAAATTGTGATTATGTAATTTATTGAATTTTATACAATTAATTAATTATTTTTATTTTATGATGATAAGCTATTTCAACAAAAAACATTATATATTCATGAGTCTGTCTATTTAATCTTTTGATTCATGAAACTATTAGATTTATGTCTTAATTTGATCTATTAAAAAGGATAGGTTCATGGGTTAATCGGTTAATCCAATCAATTTATTGTATAATTTATTTGACAATTAACCAACATTCAAATATTAGAAGCATGTGAAATATTTTTATATGAGTTTAAATAATATAAAAATCTAAAATATAAATTTGAAAATAATATTTTTATTGAAGTAACAATATTTAACATATTTTAGAAAAATGGTAAATAAAACCCATATATTTTTTATTATTTGTTTTTTTTGGTTTTTTTAATTAAGGGAAAATTTTTTTTACACGAGTTATAATCTTATCTATCAATCGACACATGTCATGATCTTATGAATTATAATTTTGACACATGTCGAGCTCTCGTGAGTTCAACCAATTTTTTTTTTTACTTAATAACTATAGAAATGGAATATTAGAATTCTTTTTTTGTCTTTTAGTATTGTATTCTTTTTAAAAAAAAAAATTTTCTGATAATCTATGATTTTATTTAATTAAACACATATCAAAATTTGATCGTTTTAATTGACACGTGTCACGATCAGCCGAGTTACTAACTTTGAATCATTCTCCTTTATATAATAAGATGGTTTATTCTTTTTTTGTTACCTTTTAGGATTAGCAACTAATTTTAAAATTTCCTTAAAATATAATTTTAATTTAATTAAATATATTTTTAATTTAGTTTAATTTAATTTTTTTTCTTGATAATCTATAGTTTTATTTAATTTAAAAAGTGATGAAAATTTATTTTTTTTGTTCTGATTATTTATTTTTTTCTTTTTAGAATTGTATATGTTTTTTTCTGATAATAATTTACTTTTTTTCTTGATAATCTTTGGTTTATTTAATTAAAAATATGTCAAAATCTAATCGTTAAAATTGACATATATCACAATCAAATGAGTTAGCAACTTTGAATTATTCTCCTTTATATAATAAGATAATTGACCATAATTTAGAAATCATGTTGGTCCTCTAATTGGAAAAATCAAGAGATACACGTATACATGCATTAATTCAAATACAAAACTGAAAATCCATACACATTCAATCATATTTATAAAACACGTATACAATTCGATGAAACTCTCTAATAAAATATAAATAAATGAGGCAAAGTCAAAACCCAAAATCTTAAATTATATATAAGATGTGTATCTACGCTATTTTTTTGTGTTTTTTATTCTTTTTTTTTGCAACTGTTTCCAAAATATGTATTTTTTATTTCCTTAAACTAGCTAACTTAAATACCTATCTAAACATATATAAAAATATAAATTTAAAAAAACTAAAAAACTGAACGATTTAACGGTTTAAACCAACCGAAACAAAACAAAATTTATAATAATAACTGAACGGATGTTTAAGCAAAACCAAAACCAAACCGAATTACTAATTTACGGTTCGGTTTGATTTGGTTTTTTCGGTTATGATTTTTTTTTTTTTTTTTTATAAAATTTATATTAATATTTTTAACTAGTTTTGCAAGATAAAATATAGAAATTTTCCAAATACAATTTCTTTGAAACAAAAAAGTTTTAATAGGGTTGGATGTTGTTTCCATTAGCAAAGTTAGCCTATTCTTCGTTTGTGGTTGTTTTGCCCATGCAAGTGGTTTATTTTGCCCATGCAAGTATACTACAGAATATAATTTACAACAGCGCACCATTTCTCTAATCACAAATTGTACCATTGTACTCAGAATAAAATAAGATCTTCTTCCTCACTATCAAATTTTCTCTTTGTTATAAGATATATTCCTAGCTTCTCCAATTCTTAGTAAGACAAATCGTCAAAAAAAGGTTTGTAGGAGACTTAAACCCTCCTTCCATAGCTCAAGGCTTCCATATCACAGTAAGCTTTTGTTCTTAGATTTTGTGTCTTAGATTTTGTTAATCTGCCTGTGTGTGTATATGAATAACTATAACGTAGTTTGTTTCTGTATAAACTTGGGATTCTTCGATTTCTTTTTAACTTTTAACTATTATTGAATATCCAAACAAAAAAATTGATGTTGTATATAAAGGTCTTAATCATAGAAGATGGGATCTCAAGAACCTTGCATCTACAGAGTGCCAAGCCAATTGCGTGATGTGCAACCAGGAGCCTATAGACCTCGGATGCTTCTAATCGGCCCACTTCATCATTCTGCGAAACCCAAAGCTCGTAAGCGTAATGCTGATTCAAGGTATGTGAAACACGCAAAACATACTCACTCATGAACACACATATTTTTATATTATTTTCATGGTTTATGTTATTTATGATTGTATTATTTTAATCATTCCATTAATTAAATAAATAGTAAAAATATTTTCAATTATTCTTTTCATATAGTTTAAGTTATTTAAGAATGATTTAAATTTTTTATCTGAAGCTATTACTATTACTATGAGAGAAGTTGTGCCACGTGCGAATATATTTTTATATTTATATTATAGTCAAAATGTTAGTAAAATATATAAATTATGTGATAAATAAATTTTGTTTGATTTTTTTATGCTAGCTTGATTGGTTATAAATTTTTATTTACTTTTAGTTGAGCTGAGTGACAGTTTCTATCATAAAAAGAATGATAATAATTTAGAATTATGTTAATTGTTTTTACCTTATTATATGTGTTTTTTTACCAAATTTGATAATAATTGTTTTTTTCTTTTGAATACTGATTGTAATTTTTATGATAATAATTTTTAAACTCTTAGAATCAAATGTATGTCCAATTTTATGTTTTATATTTTGAATGGTTCATCTAAAAAAAATGTAATAGTAAATAAATTGATAAAACTAAAAGAAAATGAAAAGTCATATAAAACATCGGTTACATGGCAATAAAAAAGAGATGATGTGTCATTCACTTGTTATTTTTTCTACCATTATATTTAGGATTGGTTTATAAAGAATAGATAGATAAACAAATAAAATTATTTAACTGTACCAAAATCAGTACTCTTTACTCTCCTAACATCTATATTTAACATACTAGAATAGAATAGGACCAGCATAATACGCAGATTTTTAATTTGATTATTTAAATTAAAATTACGATGATGTAGCGAATGTAAAAGCAATATATATTTTTAACTATGAATCTGATTTTTAGAATCTTCCGACTGTAAAAAAATAAAACTGTGTATTCTGGAAGTTTCGGATTTGACATCTTTCATTAAAATTTTGGTGTTCCACTTTCGAATGAGACGCACGACAATATGATAATAAACACGATTTCTATCTAATTGATGTAATTTTGAATGACTTCTATTGTTATTTATAACTTCAACATTCATTATTTCTTGGTTGATATATATATCCATGCTGAGCAGATTGAAAAATTAAAAGAATAACAATATACAATTGAATAACCGACCAAACAAGTTTTTCGTAGAATAAATAATGTGTTTTCAATTATAGGAAATATATTTATTATAATAATTCATTTCATTAAAATGGAAATGTATAAATTTTTTGACGACTAATTTGGTAGTTAAATTATTAAAGCGTTATAAATTAGTTTATGCAAAGTAATCTTGTTATTATTAGATATAAATATAGATTATAAATATTTTTAACATAAACATGTCAACTTTAGTTATTTTGTTGTTAGTTGCATCCATATGTTATTACAAACACACAAAAGAACAAAATTGCATTCTTATGCAACATTTGGATGTTGTGCCTAAGATAAGAACAACATCCAGATGCAACATTCATATACCACATCTCGACGTTGAATTCAAATACACAAACGGACATGGCCTTCTAACTATTGTGCACTGTATTTTGAAATTGCAAAGTTGACTACTAATTAAAGAAGTGGTGGTCTAGTGGTAATATAAGAGGGTTGTTTATCTTGTGTTCCGAGTTCAACTTCTCTTTGGTATGGAGGGTTATTCGTTAAATTAGAATATCTAAAGTCTGACTCTGGAGACTGTGAGAGATTAAATGCTGAAGGTCGAAAATTCTCACAATATATATATATAAAAAAAAGTTGACTACTAGCTATATATATTTCGGAATAATTTAGTGGACTTTTCGTGGACCTTTCTATACCAAGAAACAGACCACTGTATTAATTACTGAAAATGTTACCATTTCTTCATATTTTTTGTTTAATGACTAATTTAATGAATTACTTGTATTATCCAAATATTAATGTGTAGATGCTTAATTATTAGGTATCTAGAATATGAGATGATGGAAGACTGTAAGGTGAAGTACAAAGCCGATTTCAGTCAAAGGCCAAATGCTGTTGAGATCCTCGAGGAAATGACAAGAATCGTAAAAGAAGAAGAAGAAAATATTCGGAAAAGCTATGCGGTATCGACTGCATGGATATTACCTTATATATTCGTGGAGCTTATCCTTAACGATACAATTTTCATCGTCGAGTTCATTATCAGAATGTACAACAGTTATGATGGAGAAATTGGTGACCTGATTGTGGACAACCCTTATTACAATAACACAATTACCGATGATCTCAGCTTGCTTGAGAATCAGCTGCCATATCGCTATTTGAAAAGGGTGTTGAATCCCATTATAAGCACATTTTGTAATGGTTCTACGCTGGACCAAGTCATCGTTTACTTATTTTCAGTTAATGGCATGATCAACGGGGCTACAGAGTTCAATCACTTTACAGATATGTTTCGGTGTATTTATAAGGAATCGCTTGACGAGACTCCACCGTTGCAGGCCTCAATCGTGGATATGAAGAACGCGGAGAAGTTATACAATGTAGGAGTGGAATTCAAGGTAGTGAATAGTAATAATTTTCTTTTGGATTATCCAAGAGGTTTTGGATGTAGACCCTTAATCTCCTTGGGTCGGGACTAGAGCTGAGTAAATAGTTCCTTCCCCACCCCTAGCACTCGAACTTGGCACCCTGACCCTCCACTTTGTGCCTTTTCAGGTTCCACCAGAAGGGCGTAAATATTCGTTGAAAGTAAAATTCGAAGAAGGTTGCTTAATTATGTCGAGTTTTCCTGCAGATGAATCTTCTAATATCATTCTAAGGAATGTCATTGCATATGAGCAATGCCACGCTCTCGAAACTGCCTTTGCTACAAACTACATACATTTCATGAATTTCCTCGTTACCACAGATAAAGACGTGGAGATACTCACTTCAGGAGGTACGAAGATCACAATACATTTTTTTTTGTTTTTGATAAATACTATATATATTAATATATATACTATCTGTTGATGATTATGTTGATGGAATGCTGCAGGGGTGCTAACAAACGGTGTGGGGCGCTCAAGCATTTTGCTGGAGACCGTGAATAACTTATGCATAGGAGTGATAATTAGTAAGACACAATATCACGGCGTTGTCCAGGAACTCAACACTCATTATAAATCTCGTAGGAAAAGGTTTTGGGCGAAACTCAGGAAAGTTTACTTCAGCGACCTGTTGACGTCAACAGCTACAGTAGCTGCCTTTTTTCTCTTGATGTTTACTGTGGCTGGGACAGTGGCTTCTATCATTCAAGCTAAAAATAGCTAACGCTATTGCATGCTTCGATCTCCTAAAGCTTGTTTCCAAGTCTTCCTTTTGGATTTTCCAAATATCTTGGCGATGATTTTTTTTTTTTTAATTTATTTTAATAAAACTTGGCGATGATTTACCTTTTTAATAAATAAGAAATGTGTTTACCTTTTTAATCAACCATATTAACTTTGTACATTGTAAATGGTTGTACATTTCGTTGAAGATTGGATACAAATTGGACTAGTCTGATTTTTTTAGCCATCCAAATACCTCGTATTAATATGCAGCATAAAAAAAAATTGTGCATTAATACATAACATAACATAACATAAAATTTGGACCAACAAAAATATTCTATGTTTGTATTTTTTCTTTGTTTATTCAAAACATTATGTAAAGGAACAGTAGTAAAAACTATATTAATTTATAAAATAATTTTGTTGTAAGAAATTTATATAAAGATCATATATGTCAAGCCTATCTAGTCTAGCTAGAGGGAGGCCAAAGTAAGACGGAGTTAAATTGGCAGCCACCATTTGCAGGTGAATTGAAATGTAATATAGGGGCTCCGTGGTCTAAAGCAAAGGCCCTTGCAAGAGTTCCTTGGGTAGTAAGAGATTCATTGGGGCAGATTTTATTCCATAGTCGTCGATCTTTCTCTCAGGTTAACTCTTCTTTTGAAGCAAAAATTAGAAGTTGGGAATGGGCTTTGGAAAGTATGAGAGTTTGAAGTGGGAACGGGTTACGTTTGGAGCCACTTCAAAGGAAATTATTTAAGTTCTCAACAAACCGAAAGATTGGCCAGCGATAGTTTTTTTTGTTTTTGATAAGAATGTAAATATTTTATTATAAATGAAAAGTTTTAGGAGATACACGAAGTAGATCCTACTTATTGGTCCCATGGCAAAAATAAAGATAAAAAAATGAAAGCAAATAACAATCAGTTCATCAACATCAACAAAAACAGTGACGCTTTTGTAATCGATGAAGTGATAAACGATTATGAAGTTTTCTTTTAGATGACACCTCAAGGGGAAGCTTTATGATGACAAACGTCGATGATCGATTCATCGTTAACCAAAGAAAATGGAAGCCTTTCACCGATAGCCCAAAAACACTGAGCTGTCAACAACATAGAACAAGGGGCAAATATCACAGGCTCCACCCGTGTCATGTGAGAATGGCTCGTTGAACTAACCATGAGCTATCCCAAAACGGAACCATACAATTGGAACCACACGAACCAAAGGAAACGAAAAACGCAAGCTCACTCTACCTAGCTTTTTCCCCGAGGTCGGCTAGCACAAAGCAAAATCCACCAAAGCAAAACAACACTTAACATCGTCATGATCTTACTATCTTTTTTAAGCACCTAAGTTAGCTAATCCACAAACCAAAGCACAAGCCAACACTAACATAACTCCACATAGAGGTAGCAAACATTAGAACACAACAAAACCAAAGCAAAGCAACATCTAAGAGGCCTGGTCACTCCCATCAACCGCACAAACGAACCAGCACACCGGAGTGAAGAAGGAATCCCTACCACCAAAACCTCTATCAACGAAGGCTACACCGACCGATGAAGCCCCAATTACCGGAATCAAGCCACCCAAGCTAGATGTGAAGACGCCAAGCATGCAACAAAAATACCAGATCCGATAGACCTAGGCGCCAAATATTGGTTTATGGTCGGTTTGCGCCCATGATTAGGCAACATACCGAACAGATTTAATCAACCAGTAGTTATGTGATGTTTACTATCGTAACTCTTGGATAAACCATTCGTGTCTCTTTGAAAAGGCATTTACGTTTTTCTATAAAATGAGGAAAAACGCAGAGACACAAAAGAACAAGTAATAGAACTTTGTGACCATTGACACAAGAAGATAATTCTAGAGAGATAAACATTTTAGAGAGAGAAAGCTTCTAGAGATCAACCAGAAAGGCACTTGAACGGTGGTTTGTGGTTGATTTTCGTCTGTGATTTCAACCCCGATCTCTGCGTACAATTTCCAGTCGATTTCATGCCGAATTCATCGATAAACAGGGCTAAGGTATGTCTTCGGTTAAACGCTTCCGCATAAAACTCTAACATTGGTATCAGAGCATTTGGATTCAGTTCTGGCATGTTTTTGTTCTTAGTAATCATGTTTTGAAAAGGTTTATGTGTTAGACTTGTTCATTCATGATGAATTAGAGAAAAACGAATTTGAGCAAATTGAAGGAAATACTAAAATTATTGTTTTGCTCATAACTTTCTGTAGAAAATTCAGAATCATGTGATTTTTGTGTCTGTGCGTAGATATTGAAATTATTTTTCCAATGATATATTTTACGAAAGTTTTGGTTAAGTGTACAGAAAGTTATAGGGGTCGAAATGTTTCGGCAGAATTGTTAGTAAACCGCGATTTTTGTTTCACTCATAACTCTGTCTAGAGATACCCGAAATGTATGATTTTGGTGTCTGTGCGTAGATATTGAATTTATCTTTCTATTGATACATTGAACGCATGATTTGGTTAAGTAACAGAGAGATGTGAGGGGCGCAAGTTTATACTGAATAGATGCATACATATATGTTAGGAAGAAGATTAATAGTAACCATCACGGATCGGTTTCTGATTTATCTGGAAAATACATATATGTTTTTGCAAGAAAATAATTTTGGTATGTGCATATTTGAAAATATAAATTCCGTTAGATTCGTCTCAATGTGGAGATTAAGAATCTGAATTTATTTATTGGTCAATTTGTTACTCTGAAAAATTAAATATTATTAAAGAATAATCTTTGTATACACTAACATGATTTATTTGTTAATTCATGTTAGATATAATACACTGATTCAGTGGGAGTTCTAATTTGTTTAGAACTTAGAATTTGCATGAAACAACTTAATTTGTTGTGATGAGATTGTAATACGGGTGATGATTAGAAACATAGTGAACTCTCGATCTCGTATTATAAATTTAGTTACTTTGGATTAATTTGTGTTCATTGCAAAATTGTGTGTTGTGTATTGGAAGTATGCAAATTAAATAATGTCTCTGAATGTTCAAACATGCATGTCTTCTGCTTGTAAGAATATTATTGTTAAGTTAAATTGAGAAGACAAACTTGATGGTGACAATTACGATATTTGATATCGTAAAGTTCAGTATGTTCTTGAGGGATTATATTTGATGAACAGCAAATCCAAATGGTTCTCCGCTCGTTACCTAAAAGTTGAGATCATATGAAGGTTCAAATGACGCATTATATTAATGTAAAAAAAATATTTTGAGTATATATCACATCATCTTGAGTGAGAAGATGAGCGCCTAGAGGCTGCTCAACCTTCAATGAGGCCAACGTTGCGAGTTCAAGCTCGGACTTGAAGCATAAGAGAGTTAACATGAGAAAGAAGGCTCCTTATCAATATGAACTTAAGAAGCAAAACAAATATGCCAAGTGTGGCAAGTGTGGAGACAACAAGGATAAGACGAAAATAAAATGCTACAATTGTAGTTCATTGGGTGACTTTGCTCATGAAAGCACTGAGGCAAAGAAGGTATTATCCTTAAACTCTACTTGCAAGTATGCTTTTGTTTATACTCGTGTAATGTTTGCGGAATCTCATCCTTTGGTGAATTGTAGACTCAGTAGCAACATACCACGTAGCTAGAAATAGAGAAGCATTTGTGGAGTATCGGCGGATTCCTAAAGGTTCAAGATGGTTGTATATGGGGGAAAACTCCAAAGTTGCGGTACTGGATATCGGCACTTGCCAGCTACATTTGTATGGTGGAAGGACCCTTACCTTACATGATGTCTTGTATGCTCTTAAAATTCGCCAAAACCTAGTCTCTGTTTTAGCTTTAATTAAGTTAGGATTTGGTATGCGTTCGTTGGTTCTTGTTATGCTTATGATGGTTTTATTTTACTGGATTTTACTACAAATATTGTTAGTAGTAATGTTGATAATTATTTTTCATATGTCACAAGTTCTACTAATGATGAAATGAATTTGTGGCATTCTAGACTTGCTCACATAGGTGTCGATCGGATGAATAGATTGGCTAGATAAAGTCTTCTAAGCTAACTCGCCCGAGTTTATCTTGACACATGTGAGCCATGTTTAGTTGAAAAAGCAATAAGAAAACCATTTGGAAAAGCAACTAGAGCTGAATTTCCATTGCATTAATTCATTTAGACTTTTGTGGTCCGATAAATATGAGGGCGAGACGTGGGGCTTCATATTTCATCTCTTTTATAGATGATTTCACTTTATTCGAATATGTGTACCTAATTTTCATAAGTCAGAAAACTAGAGTGTTTTATACATTATGTAACTTTGATCGAAAATTAAGTGGAGAGGATGATCAAATGTTTGAGAACATATCAAGATCGTGAATATCTATACGAACAATTTAAAGAATTGTGTGATGAAAAAGGTATTGTCAGAAAACTGACTACCACATATACACCACAAGAAAAAGGTGTAGCCAAAAAGAAGAATTTGAACATTTCTTGAAATTGTTAAGTATATGATGGCGCAAGCTAACCTTTTAATTTTATATTGGAGGTTGCATTATTGACTGTTGCATATATACTTAATATTGTGCCCTCTAAGTTTGTTACTTTTACTCCTTATGCATTATGAAAAGAAAGAAAACCTGATCTAATGCATCTGAGACCTTGGGGGTCTGCAGTGTTTGTTCGCGATACTTCTCATCCTCATGGAAAATTGGATCCTAGAGGAAAAATGTGTATCTTTATAAGATACTCAGAGAATTCTAAGAGTTATATGCTCATCGGCGAACAATCAAATGGAAGTGTAACAGAAATTGAATCACGAGATGCTATGTTCTTGGAAAATGACTTTCCGTGAAGGGGAGAGATTGATAAGGAATTCCATCTTCAAGAGATGAATGGTCCAACTATTGTTACTCCTACTAACCAATCTATGGAAGTTTGTGAAAGTTCACGTGAACTATCCCAACTTAGTGGGAGAAAGACATTGGTTAGTGATTCATAAGAGTCTAAGGAGCGCATAAGTGACTATGAAAAAAATTCTTCGACATCATTTTTGAGATCAAAGAAGAAGATTTCATGGTTAATCTGCATGATGACTTAGAGCCTCAAACGGTTTCTGAGGCTATCTCTTACCTGAATGGAATGTTGCAATCGAAGAAGAACTAGGAGGAAATATTTTCACCAATTATGAGGTTTGTCTCAATTCGCCTTATTCTAGCCACAATTTTTGGAGTAGATTTAAAATTACATCAAATGGATGTTAAGATTGTGTTTCTTAACAAGGATTTAGACGAAGAAATCTACATGGAACAACGAGTTGGTTTCATTGTAAACATCAAGAGCGCAAAGTTTGCAAGCTGAAACGTTCCATATATCGTCTAAATCAATCTTCTTGACAGTGGTATTTTTCGTTTTCATCGAGCTATAAAATTTTATGAGTTTACGATGATTAGTGAAGACCATTGGGTCTATGTCAAATGCACTGGAATTTTTTTTGTAATTTTATATCTATATGTTGACGATAACTTGTTGGCTGGAAAAGATTTAGAGTTTCTAAAAACTGTTAAGGAATGGGAGAAGCATTCTGTAAAGATACACCGAGACCTATCAAGGAAGTTATTAACTCTTTCACAAGAGTCATATATTTGTACGATCCTTGAAAGGTTTAAGATGCTTGATAGTAATCCCATTGAAACTCTAATGATAAAATGTGAAGGCCTAAGGTTTAATATGTACCCCAAAATCCTTGATGAAAATAGAGAGATGGAATAATTCCAATACTCTAGTGCTTTGGGAAGTTTGATGTATGCTATGATGTGCACCCGGCCAGATATATGTTATGTCGTTGGGTTGGTAAGTCATTACTAGTCAAACCCCGGGAATAAACATTGGATGGCAGTGAAGAGGATCCTTAGATACTTGAAGGGAACTATGGAATATTCCTTGTGTGAACAAGGAAGTGATTTACGCTTAACGGGATATACAGATGCCAACTAGGCTGGCGATCTGGATGAGCATAAATCGACTTTAAGATATGCTTTCTTGTTTAATGGTGGTGCCATCACTTAGAGTAGCAAGAAAAAAAATCTTGTACAGCTCTATCCACGATGGAGGCTGAGTTCATTGCATGTTCAACATCAGTTCAAGAAGTTGTATGACTGAGAATATTCTTAGAAAACTTACATATCACATTAGAGGCTTCGTGCTTTGTGGATTTTAATTGTGATAGTCAAGCTTGTATTGTTTTCTTGAAAGATCCTATCATGGAAGGCCAAAGCACATTGCAATAAATAATAATAATAATAATTTCGTGAGAGACATTGTGGCAAAGAAGGATGTGGTCCTTAAGTACGTATCTACGCATAGGATGGAAGTTGATCCATTTACCAAACCCATCCCAAGAGATGTTTATCTCACTCATGTTCGAGCTAAAGGTATGCGTAGAATTTTATGTACGTACTAATGTAGATTTGCCATTTGACGTTGTATTTGTGTTTGATGTTTTATATATATCTTGTGATATTTTTAGACATCGTATACTACGGTCAATTTTTTTTTGGTTTTACATACTTTCACACAAATATTAAGAAGTATCACCAAGTAGGAGATTGGTTCACTCACATGAACAATCACCTCGATGAACCAACCTCGATGAACACCGACGACCCGAGACCAACGGAATACTACTCCGGTGAAGAAGACGAAGCTTTAAGCAGGAACCAAGAAGCAAAGAGCAGATCCGGACGTTGGGGGAAGAGCCGGAGCCAAGAGGCCACCAGACACCGGACCAGATTGGAGATTTGTTGAGTTGTTTTGGTTTGCGGCACTTTTGTGCATTAGAAAGGAAAGGGCGAACTCAAAAAAAATGGCCAGCGATGGTTGGTCACATTGCGGAGCTATTAAACTTGACGAACGATAAAACTCCATCCTGCAATATTGGAGCTTACCAGATTGCAAAAAGCGTTGTCTCAGATCTTCGTCTATCATCTTATGTTGCACAAAAATTAGCTACAAGAAATGGCTCAAGGGTTTCTTTAACTACAAGAAATTAGCTATTGATAGGTAGTTATCTCTTGATTGTCTTTGGTTTTGTGCGTTGCAAGTTTTAATTTGCAGGTTTGTGCGAGTTGTTTCTTTTAGCACTCTCCTTTCTTTGTTGACAAAAAAAGAAAGATCATAATATCAAGCCATTAGTATGTAGTTTGAGTTATCGGTAACCATGCTCTAACTATGATAACTTTCCAATTAAGGTACTATAATACCTAGGTAACTTTCTTCTTACCGCGATAAAAAATATGTAGATTATGACGTGCTAATTACGGTATTGGTGATTATACTTTTATTTGATAACATTTGTATTAAAGTAGTAAATATTCTAACAATAGAACAATAAGTCAACTTCGAATTTCAAATTTTGATTTCTTTATCACGATATATGTAGCATTACCAAATAAGTATTATTAAAGGTATGTACGTAAAATTTTAACTGATAATTATTTTGTTTGCATGCAGATTAATTATTACATTAAGAGAGATGTATCAATATAATCAATTAGGAGATTTCGGTCTAACACATACCTATTACCGAAAAAAGATAGGTGATCAACTAGTTTAACTATTGGTTTAAAAGGTGGGAAAATGGTCTTTTTTGACCTGCACAATTTGCAAAGTACCGTTTCCAATATGTACAATTATATAATGCCTAATTCTAAGTCATCATTAATGGAGATTAGTCAACCGTTACAGTCGCTGACTAAGCTAATCCGTGTCTGATGATGTGGCATTCAACGACGTCGTTCTGAATGGAAGGGTTCCATTTTTTTTTAAATGTGGTATAACCTGGGCTCAAACTCATGACCTTGGGACTAAATTAACGCTTGTTAATACCACTGGACTACATCAACCGTTGATGTATATTGCAAACATTTAAATATATAAACATAAACCAGTTTTTTTCGTCACTACCAATTTTTTTTGTGTGGTCATTACCAGTTTTAATTTTATGAATTAACATTTTCATTTTATTAACATTGGTATTCTTATTAACATCAGTATTTTTGAAATTATATTAATGATGGATTTTATTGTAGATTTTATTTTAATTTAATAAAAAAATTATATTTTCTGTAATTAAAAATTAAACGAATTGCGTTAATTAATGCAAAAAAGTTTTAAGAATAAGTTTATCATGATAGGAATAGCAACATAACAAACAAAATATTGAAAAAATAAAAAATACTAAAAGACTAAAAAAAATTATAGCAAATAGTAGAAAACAATTATAAGTTGTTATGTTCAATTTGTAAGAAATGATAATACGAGAAAATAGCTGTATGATAAGAAATTTGCAAAACAAAAAAATATCAAACAAAATTAATTATTTATAAAAATGACATATATATTTAAATATAGAAAATATATATTAATTAATTATTAATAATATACGTATATATGTTTATTAAATATATATAAAATATTAAAATAACTGGTTTAGGTTTATATATTTAAATTTTTGTGATATGCATAAACGGTGGCCGTAGTGCAGTGGTATTATCAAGGTCTTATATAGACCCAGGGTTAGGAGTTTGAACCCAGGTTGCACCATAAATTTTTAAAAATTGAACCCTTCCACTCAAAACAACGTTGTTTTATACCACATCATCAGATACGGGTTAATTTAGTCAATGACCGTAACGGTTAAGTAACCTCCATTAACGATGACTCAGAATTAGGTATAAAATTTGAATTTTTGAAGTGTTTGAGCGTAAATTAGAACTATCTGATTGTACAGATTGGAAACGGTACTTTGTAAATTGTACAGGTCAAAAAAGACCCTTTATGTGAGAGAACTAATTTTCAATTCTTCTGTGGCCATCCATTGTAATTTTTCTGTTATTAATTGTCAGGTTATTTGTTACCAGATACTAAATTGCCCCAAAAATATATTCCAAAGAAGTTATAAAAATATGAAAAGAAAAACATATTCTTTTTTGCTAATACCACATATCGCTTCAGCATTTCGCATTCTACAGAGATTTTGTCGTACTATCAATTCATTCATTCAGATCGTGCATCTTGATAATCAAACATTTAAATTAGTGCACTAACCAAATTCACAAAAATATCACTCCACATTACCGTTAACGAATGATGTTTTTTCTTATAACAGTGCTACATGTTTCCACCTATGTTGGCTTCTCCACATCAAACCACCGAACAAATTTCACTACACAAATGCATGAGAAAGATTAGTCGTGTTCGTTTACTTCTAGCTGCGACAGACACAACGACACAACAAAACGACATGTGGCGGAGGAAGAATCCGAATGAAACGACAAAAAGAAGGAACATATTTTTGCAGTTTGCTGATCGCATCGACTGTTACGGAGATGAAATATGTATGAGATGTGTCGCTGAAAATACCAGCGGCAGCTATGTCTTCCGTGGTGCTCATCTTCAGCGACCACTTTTCTTTCACCTCTGTAGATTTTTCGTATTTTTTTCATAGCTACTAGTAAAAGGACAGAGCTAATTATACTTATTTCATCACTCACTATTTGAATGAAAATATATATTGTTAACGGAACCGATCCAAACTCAATCCGATCCAAACCAAATCAAAGTTTACACCCAAACCATTAGATTATATTTTTTCTTAACCCAAATGAGATGGTTCGGTTTGGTTTTAAACAAAACCAAACCAATGTGCATATTTAATTGTTTTTTTTTCCTTTTTGACATAAATTGGATCGACAAGGTCTGATCCATAACCAAATTCTTATTTCGCAGAGAAACGCGGTCTATTGGAGTAGAACTCCGGTGGAAGGCTACAAAAGTAAACCCTTAATCACTTGACCCAAGACACTTCACATTTAATTAAGTGATAATAGTATAATAATACTAATTTTTAAGTTAATTGCTAGACCAACTCTCTAAAAATAACCTAACTAGATTAACCTTAATCTTTTGTCACAATAAAACCAAACTGAATCTTGATATTCACAAAAATGCCATTTCCCTTTAAAAAATAGATTTTTTATTTTTTTGAAAACTTATAAAATAAAACTGATAATTAAAAGAAATAAATCAGATACATTAATTTTTGGAAAGTAATATTAGTGACTCACGATTTATTTCACAAAGAAAAAAAAACAATCCAAGCCCTACACCGATGCTCTTCTTCACCAAAAACCTACGACCGCCGCGAAGATCCATTTATTATTTGCGAAGATCCATTTCCCCGAAACAAGAATCACTTGTTCCATATTATTATCGACTCGTGGAGAGAATCACGAAGAGGTATAGATAGAATATATAACAAGCAAATAAAGAAAGAACAAGATGAAAGTTCATAAAAGAGAATCACTTGGGGATGAATATGGAACTGAATGAATGATTATAGAAGAAGAAGAAGGAGACTAAGAAAACCCCTAAAAAAATTGACACTGAAGTTATGTTTCATTAAAAAAAATTTCCATTAATTTCGTCATTATTTAGGGAAAATAATCAGAAAATCTGCAATGTCATTAAAACAAGTATGTGATACAAACTCTGCAGTAACATGATGGAAACAGATCTGCAGTAAAAAGTCTTCGGACACTAAAAAGGTTATTCTAGAGAAAAAATATATGCCGTAAAGCGAGTTGAAAAGTCTGTCATAACTAGTTTTTGTTTTTTTCTGAAAACCATAAATCTTCTGTAACTTGAATCAATTATGCGGTAACTACGAGGTTAATTTAGTAATTAATTTTTGTTAATCAAATCTACGACCACTAGTATATGAAACAAAACTCTGCAACAACTAAAACATTAAATCTGCGAGAAAATTTTAAATCTGCAAAATAAATTTGTGACAAAAATTAAATCTACCCTAGAAATTCTTACATGTTAAAGAAATGAAAATATGCTGCCTCTACCACGATCTTCGGAAAATAAATCTACAGAGGTTAATAACTCTGCGATGAATAGAAAACTTTACCACCACTAAGACATGTAAATCTTCAATACAAAATAAATATGTGGCAGAGCTTTAAATCTGTCATTCAAACAAATCTACCACAATATAGAATCTCAGATTTATTTCATAGATTTTTTTTCAAGAGTGGCAAAGTCATAAATATTTGTATTTTTCTAAAAAAATGAAATAAATGCCGATATGTCATTAATCGATAATAACACTCTTGTAATTATGTTTTTCCAAACAAATGATTTTAGGGGTATTTTTGTGATAAAAAGAGAAATTAGTCTAATATAACCCACTTTTTTTTTGAATAGCTAGTATAACCTCTTTTAACTTTTATTGCTTACATAACTTACTTATTCTCTAACAAATTTTATAATTCCAAAATTGTCCTTTTGATTGTTTTTAAAGAAAAGTGGTAAATAATTTTTTCAAAACTGATAATTCCATATCAGTTTTATCATAAATATATTTAAAATTTATGTTACTAAATTTTTTATACGTAAATGATTTTAACATTAGTAAAAGAAAAAGAAAATAAAAAACATAAAACCTACTTTAAAATTATTTTAAGTCCATAATACCAAAATTATCCTTTCTAACTACTAAATATTTTTTAAAAAGAAATTATTAATAAATTATCATTTCAATTAATTATTCTCTTTTAATTCATATTTATAATTAAAACTACAGTTTTCAATATTTATTTTTACTTAAAATATTTGATTTAGTTAAATATTTAAAGTAAAAATAAATATTCACAGAGTCTGCCATATGTTCGCAGAATTTGTCAAATGCTTGCAAAATTTGTCAAATACTAGCAGACTCTGCCAAATGCTCATAAACTCTGCTAAATATCCGCAGAGTCTGCCAATTATTCAGGAGTCTTCCAAATATCCGCAGAGTCTACCAATTATTCAGAAGTCTTCCAAATATCCGCAGAGTCTGCAAATTATTCTGTAGTCTGCAAAACTTCTGCATAGTCTGTCAAATATATGCAAAGTCTAACAGTTATTCTGCAAAGTCTATCAATTATCTGCAAAGTCTGCAAAATATATGCAAAGTCTTACAGTTATTCTGCAGAGTCTACCAGATATCCGAAAAGTTTGCCAGATTTTCGCAAAGTTTACCAGCTACTCTGCAGAGTTTGCTAGTAACTCGGCAGAGTCTGCCAGTTACTCCGCAGAGTCTGTAAAATGTCTGCAAAGTCTGCCAAATATCTGTAAAACAACTTGGTTATATTTACTTTATATTATATCTGATGTCGTGCATGTCTTTCCTACATTCATTAACATGGTTGAAACTCAATATAATACAAAGGTTAAATCTGTTAGTTCTGATAATGCACATGAATTAAAATTCATAGATCTTTATGCATCTAAAGGCATTGTTGCATATCATTCTTGTCCGGAATTTCCTGAACAGAATTTTGTGGTAGAGAGAAAGCATCAGCATCTTTTGAATGTTGCTAGAGCTCTTTATTTCTGTCTCAAGTTCCTTCAGAATTCTGGGGGGATTGTGTTCTTACAGTTGGATTTTTTATCAATAGACTACCATTTCTAGTCCTAGACAATAAGTCTCCTTATGAGAAACTTACAAATAAGATACTTGACTATGATCATTTGAAGAGATTTGGGTGCTTATGCTATAGTTTAACCTCACCAAAATGGAGAAACTAGTTTGAACCTAGGGCTCAGGCATGTTTTTTCTTAGGATATCTATCGGGTTACAAGGGATATAAGCTACTAGATATAGAGACACATTCTATTTTTGTTTCAAAGCATGTGATCTTTCATGAGGATATTTTCCCTTTTGTATCATCTAACATTATAGATGCTACTAAGGATTTCTTTCCTCTATAACAGTCTCCTACTTCCCAAGATGGTCATTTGCCTCTTATGCAAACATCTTCTGATGCACATCATCAATCTGATGTGTCATCTTCTGAGGCTTTGATTGCTTCTGAATCTAAGTCTCGCAGAAAAACCAACCCTCCTAAACACTTGTAGGACTTTCATTGTTATAATAATACTCTTACTAAGATAACAACTCCTTACCCTATCACAAATTATATTTCCTATTCGTATATCTCTGGGCCTTTCTGTGCATTTCTTAATATCCTCACAAATACACCAATACCAGAAAAATATTTAGAAGCTAAAGATTTTAAGGTCTGGTGCGATGCTATGGGTGTGGAAATGGGTGCTACGGAAAAGACGAATTCTTGGTCGATTTGTGAATTACCTCCTGGGAAGGTTGCTATTGGATGTAAGTCGGTTTATACAGTGAAATACAATGCAGATGGAAGCATAGAGAGGTATAAAGCTTGTCTAGTCGCCAAAGGTTTTACTCAACAAGATGACATAGATTTTTTTTTATACATTCTCACATGTAGCTAAGTTAGCAACTGTGAAGTTACTTCTAGCTCTTACACCAAAGTGGAAGTGGCCTTTTACTCAGTTAGATGTATCTAATGCCTTCTTGAATGGTGACCTGGATGAGGAAATTTATATGAAGCTTCCACCTGGTTATGCTGAGCTTAAGGGAGAATCTGTTGCAGAAAATTCTGTTTGTAGACTTTGGAAATCGATATATGGTCTCAAGCAGGCATCTAGAAAATGGTTTCTCAAATTCTCAGCAACATTGACTGTTTTGGATATGAAAATGCTTTGGTAATCATACATTGTTTATAAAACAATGGGATGGGAAGTACCTTGCAGTTCTGGTATATGTCGATGACATAATGATTGCAAGCACGGATGATGAAGCAGTAGTGGTATTGAAAGCTCAGTTCAAATTAAGAGGTCTTGGTCCCCCAAAATTTTTTCTTGGACTGGAAATTGCAAGGTCTCAAGAAGGAATTTCTGTTAATCAACAGAAATATATTTTGGATTTGTTAGAATCTAGTGGTTTCTCTGGTTGTAAACCATCATCGATTCCCATGGATCCAAGCTTGAAGCTTTCACAGACTGATGGATTAGTTATAATTGATGCTAAACAATACAGGAGGTTGAATGGCAAATAATAGTATCTAACGATTACAAGACCAGACATTAGCTTTGCAGTATCTAAGTTGGCTCAGTATTCTAAAGATCCTAGAGAACCACACTTGACAGCAGTTCATAAAGTTCTGCGGTATCTCAAGGGAACTATTGGTCAAGGCCTCTTTTATGCTGCAGATGACAACTTTGATCTTCGTGGATACTGTGATTCAGATTTTAGTGGGTGCCCTGACTCAAGACAATCAGTTACTGGTTCTGTTATATTTCTTGGGGACTCACTTATTACTTGGAAGTCGAAGAAACATGACACAGTTTCTATGAGTTCAGCTGAAGTAGAATATCATGCAATGTCAATAGCTGCTAAAGAAATGGTGTGGTTATCTCGCTTATTAGAAGAATTTCATGTGCCTTTCTCTCCTCCCGCATATCTATACTGTGATAATACAGCTGCTTTGCACATTGCGAGTAACTCTGTTTTCCATGAGGGAACAAAGCGTATCGAACGCGACTGTCACAAGGTTAGAGAATACATTGACAAGGGTTTGATAAAAACCATGTATGTGAGGACTAATCAACAGGTTGCAGATGTTCTGACTAAACCTCTCTACCCTATTCCATTCCGAGAAAACATACGCAAAATGGGTGTTCATAACATCTTCACACCTTCATCTTGAAGGGGTGTTCATAACATCTTCACACCTACAAGCAAACAAACAAAAAAGAGCCGCTTTGCACAATTTCATCAAAATACAAATCAATTTTCATGGCCCAAGTCTTCAACAATCAACATCTAAATTTCTCCTTTTTTATATCTTCCATTATAAATCTAATCATTCTAATATTTACCTAGCTATTATATGCAAGTTGATCTATGAAAAGCCATGAACAATAAGTATAAAAAATAAAAAAATTATCAAATAAAACTTGAATCTGTGACTTAATTTGTAGAATAGATTTGAGTAGCGGTGGGCATAATTCCTATCATGTTCTGTCCCGTCCCGTCCCATCCCGTCCCATTCCTGGTCGGAAATTTCTGTCCTATTCCGGAATGTATTCCCATATGGCACAAGCTTCTGATTCCCATTTGAGAACGAGACGAAAAAGAAATGAGAATTCTCGAAATCCCATTCGAGATAAATAATATATAAATAGTTAATATTTTATATAAATTCCATAATATAATAATAGAAAATTAGAAATATTGAATCTTAAATTTCCAAAAATTTTGAATATGTTTAGAGCAAATTTTCTTATTATTATATTTTAATTTATGTACAATTTTAATTTTGTCTAATAAATGGCATATAGAAATTAAAACCTTTCATTCACCATTATCATTTTTCCCCTCACTCACCATTCTAATTTTGGCTTATTAGGATTTTATTTTGATGATTTATGACTATGCAGTTTATGTTGGGTTGTTTTGAATTTTAAGTTTTTGATTATTAAACAAACATATTTGTGATAGTTTATTTGTTTGTCATTTTTTTTTGAGAATTGCCGTTTCCGTCCCAAATTTTATATGAAACATAAATGGTATATGTTTGCTATTGTTCAAATTCCCATCCCATTTACGTTCTCATAAAATTCCGTCCCGAATTTCCGTTTGTCCACCCCTAGATTTGAGACATTAAAACGCATAAAATGTTGTTCAAAGTGACTTAAAAACATATAGTACTATTTTGGGGTCCAAATTAGAATAAGCCAAGAGATGCCACGGTACAGTACAATAGGTTTTAGAAGGTTTCCTCTTTCTATTAGGATTGTGTCGGGTTTTGAAGTCTAAGGATCTGTAATAGAATCATCAAATTAATAAAAAGAAACCCTAGACAAAAAGGTATTCGCTTCAAAATTTTTGGGTTTTGATCATATCTCGGAAATTCACAACATAAATGATAATTTGAAGTTGAAGGGACCAATTTAGGGTCACATTGCTAGAGGAGTAGGATGGATATTAGAGAAGGAATTTATTGCAATTTAGGTTTAATTGAGATTTCCTTTCTTTTTTTTTTCTTAAGAAACAAAATTTTCTCTCGTTTTATTTGTATTTACTAAAAAATAGGAAAAGTGTCAAAATGAATGCTCGAACCTGAGGCTTGAGCGGACGAATTTATAGAGGTTTTACTATATTAATAATTTTAATGATACCAGTAAAAATAATTACTTAAATTCAATTGTTTTGCGATAATCAGTTTCTCGTCTAGCTCCAATTCGAATATAAATTGTGTTTAAAACTCTCTTAGGACATTAACAACAGCTAATTTTAAGTGTAAGGAAATTATAACTTAAGGTAAGTAGTTTTTAAAATCAAGTTGGATGTGGGAAAGAAGAAAAAGTCTGAACTCTGAAGCTACTACGGTTTTTAGAAGGGTTTAGCTTCCCTATTGTAACAACAGCCGCACGAGAAGAAATGAAATCAGTCTGAAATCTTTCTTCTCTCAAGGTTCTCATTGATATATGATGATTTTGGCCCATATTTACTAATGTTTTCTAGTCCTTTTTAGTGTCTTTTGAGTCTTTTTTGAGTCTTATCAGGTCAGAATAAAGTCTTTTAGCATGAATTGGATGGACTGGAGCTAAATGGGCTTTTGGAGCAAAAAGAAGCGGATTTGAAGCAAAAGGGCCGAATTTACACGCGAGCACCCAACGGAGTACCCAGTGGGAGCACATGCTCCGCCGCCGGAGAAAAATAAGGAACCCGATTTGACCTAATTTTTGGCGTGATTAAATAGGTCAAGCCATCCTCCAGAAAAGGCAGACTGACTTAGATCCTAACTTTTAGACGTTTTCTATTTTCTCTCCATCATCTCTCCTTTTCCCTATTGCTTTTGGATTCCATCGCCTTGTATCTTCTTCATCTTCGTTTGCTTTGGCTTTTAAGATTTGGAGGATCAACCACTACTCTGTTTGAGAAGAATTCTGAACCTTATTTTATCTTTAATATTATTCATGAATTTCTTTTATTTCATTGTTGTGTTTCATTCTTCCATGTTTGAGTAGTCTTTTAGCTAGATTAGGGTTTTAGCTAGATTAGGGTTTTCAAAGGTATTCATGAGATGATAAACTGAGCACAAATAGGATACATAAATATATACTTTCTTCACCTCTAGTTGATTTTAATGCTTAGATTAAACTGGCCACTTAGTCTATGATTTTAGGTTAAACCTATTCGCGAGAGTGTTTTAGGTTGCTTGAAAAGACATTGGTGAGCAATCAGCCGTAGGTGACGAGAGTTGGTGCGGCTGGTTGTGAACATATTGAACCCGTTTGTTAATGCTTATCTGCATCTCTAGGTCCAAGCGAGAGTTTAGGTATTTAGGTTATTAGATAAAGGTGTCGACGCCACGAGAGTGGGTTGGTCTTATTTTTATGTTTGAGTTCTGGACCTTTGCTAAATTAGATCCTGAATAGTTGTTAAGTTCTCATCTCTGAATCACTTGCGAATTACCTTGATCTAGTGCTTTTTCTTTATTAGTTTACACCGCTTTAATTTAATTGTAATTCAGTTTCGAAACCAATCTCATATTTTGTCTTAGCTTTATTTACAAATCTCATAATTTCATAGTGTAACCTTGGTCCTTGTGGATTCGATCCGTTTAATAATACTGCGATTGTGTGTGCACTTGTAGAATTATTTAGGGTTAAAACTCTGTGTATCACTCATCTCCACAACACCTAATCTTCATCAGTCTGAAATCTCTCTGCATTCTTATCTCTCTCTCAACGGTAAGATCCCCATTTTCATAGATTTCTTTTTTTTTTTTATTAAGATCATCAATTTCTTCTTCTTCATTGTTCTGTGAGATTTATCGATTTTAAATCCGTGTTTATATAGCTTCATTGGAAAAAATGGCTCCGAAGAAGATTAGTGAGTACAACTCTAAGAGACTTGCAAAGGAACACTTTAGGCGTTCTGACAAAGAGTTGTTGCCTATGAGAATCATTCATGTAACATTAAATTTTTTTGTGTTAGTCTTATTTTTTGTTGCTTAATGTTAGATTGAGAAAAGTATAACCTTAACTCAATAATTTCATTAATGCTCTTACTTATATTGTGTTTAGATTGACGGAGATACTAATCTCTATAAGCTAATAGAGAAGGAATCATGACTTTTATGTATGCACCTTTTGGTGAAAATGGATAGCCAGTTTAGAAAGCATGACGAAAGTTGTTTGGTTGCATCGCCACATGATTTTTCTCATGAAGTTATCATTTTTATGAAAGAACAATTGGACAAACAGGTAAATTTTGTTGAATGATCTATTTGTCTTCGATTGTTTGTAGCTTTGTTGTATATACATCTAATTTAGCTTTATAGCTGTTCGAAGGTCACTGATTCTGCATTGTCTATATATCTAGTTCAGATTTCGTTCAAAATTCGTTCAGATCTCGTCATTGTAGAATCACTGTTTATACATCTAGTTCAGATTTTGTCATTTTGTTGAAAAGTTTCTAATTGTTCGAAGTCAAGAGCTTTAAGAAGGCGTGATTGTTGTATTCAAGCAATATGCTTTAACCTCTCTCACATTTTTCAGGTGGGCCGACATTGACTTCCATATGCCATTTAGAAGAGTGATGAGTCACACTAAGAGTGTCATCCACAGTCTAGCTGAGATGGTATAGTTACTAGTCTATGTAGAACTTGGAGCTTCAAGAAACACTAGTTTCTGTATGAAACTTATTAAACTTTTTTGTGTGTAGACAAGTGATTCTTCTTTGAAACTCACATTTTTGAGTCTCGTGGCAAGTGCTTATTTTGAACGCCTAAGGTACTTTGGATACCTAGGTCCAGTTGAAATGGTGACCTATTATGGGATTAGAGGATTCAAGCTTACAAAGATAAAAAAAATCATTGGAGCTTGGTGGAGTGATACTCTGTGAAGCAAAAGAAGATGCAAATGACGCGGCTGATCACCTATTGATTAAACACATGACCTCACCTCGGAATGAAATTGATTTTAAGTCGATTTTAAGGTTAATTCAACGATTTTTTCATGTTCTTGATCAAGACTGACCCCAGTCATAATTGAAATTTAGGGAGATTTGTTTTTTCTCGAAATGAAATGAAATGGATACTTGGGTCTTAATCCTTTCAACACTACATTTTGTAAAAACAGGACTCTTAGATCACTTTGAACAACACAATATGACAAGGCTGAATCTTTTTGACTCCTACGTCAATAAAATCTTTGATAATTTTATATTTAATTAATTAATAAATTCAGGGCTTAAGAGAAGAGGAGGAGGTATATACGTATTGGATATTACTATTTTGGTGCTTCAAAATTTGCAATATCGAGTAATTGTGCATTGTTCTTGTGTATGGCTAGTTAGATGGATTGTTCTTGTCATGTTTTGCTTCGTTTATAATGAAATTTATTGTAACAAATTTAAAACTAAATTAACATTATATGTATTATATAGGCCTGGGAAAAGTAACTGGAACTGAAGAACTGAACCATAATTGATTCGAAAAAAAAGCATCGAACCGAATCCCAAACCTACAAAATACTCGATCGGTCCTAAACTCTTATACTAAAAGAAGTAGAACTGAATAGATATCCAAAATACAACTATATACCCTAAAATATTAATACTTTGATATAACCTAATTACCCAAAATTATATAGTTTTTTTTTCGCCAACTTAAAATTACAATTATAAATCCAAAGATATCAGTTATTTTTAGATCGAAATAACTAAAATATTCTATAGTTCTTAGTTATATTTGTAAAACTTTACCTAAATTTTATTCAAATTTAAACCTTTTTCCTGATATTTCGGGTATTCGAATCTGACCCGGAACTGATCCAGAACCAAAACCATTTCGATACCTATATAGATCCTAACATCTTATATCAGAAAGACCCAAATCCGATCGGTTGGTAAACGTATTGAAAATAAATAACGATATGCGGTTTTTTCTGAGGTTTATACTTTGGTTTTTTTTTATAGGATTTAATTTGGTTCTGAAAGCTTAGTTTTTATTTTGTTTTAGTAAAGTTACAACTAAATTGAAGACTACTGAGTGAATTCTAATAGGGGTTGAGTTAATTTATTTATTCCTTATGAAAAAAAAATTAAAATCAAAATCGAAATCAAAATTGCATCACTAGACCAATAAATCAAAAATTTATGATTGGTAACATTTTTGAGTTATCTTTGACTTATGCCCATAAATTAATAATAATTCATGCTATCATTCAGAATCTTAGTTAAAAATATATTAAAATTATGAAATCAACTCTACCACATGAGATTTTCATAATGTTAAGTTAGCATTTGAGTTAACAATTTTACAAAAGGCATACCTAAAAATTGTAAATCAACTATAATCCATTCATAACTCAAACTTAACTTCAAAGTTCTTAAAAACTTCATGATTGATAACATTTTGAATTATCTTTGAGTTATGCCTATAACTCAACATAAATCAATGGTATCTCATGCTTCCAATCAGACTCAAAAAGTGTTAGTTAGAATCCTTTCTAGAACCAAAAAATTAACTTAGTCTATGCATATATTGAAATATGTCAAAAGACGTCGTATAAAATATTGCTCGACATATTTCAATTTTTGCCAAAATAATTAATCTAGGCGACATCAAAAATGAATTTGAGAAAAAGTAATTGTAATTCTGTAAATCGAAATGCCATCCCTTAACCCAAGCCTAATCCATATCTATATTCATTCATATAAAATAAACAATTTCAAAAAGGATTAAAATTACGTATGGTTCAAAAGTTGAAACAGAGGTACAATACTAAATATTTTTGAGTTCCCGCCACACTTTTCATCTAATTTTGGTTTCTCCTTTGCTTCCATTGCTCTTTGTCTTCACAATTACAAGCATGAGTAGAACGGGAAGAGAGAAAGAGTAAGAATTGAGGCAAACGAAGAGACATATGCGACAGATTCCCAAAACAAAAGATATATTCGCTGCAAATTTGTACCAATTAGACCAGGTAAATTCTGCTCGACTAAAGAATTTGCAATTTCTAGGGTTTTACACTATTCGATTTTTGTAATTAGGTTTTGATTTCTCATTTTCTGTAATTTGGTTTACTTACCTCGATTTAAATTTTAGGGTTTAGCAATTCTGATCCATTTGGTACATATAATTCAATTTCTCAACGAAAGAACTAAGCTTTCCCAATACTGATCCTCTCGGAGATATTGGGTTTTAGTCGCAGAATGTGATTTTAAAGAAATTGTTGGATCTCCAGTTATTGGTTTCATACCCAATTGTTCAGATTTTTGTGGCTCTGGCGATTGTAGGTATGGAAGATGTGGTTGCAACTGTCAGTGGTTATCATGGCTCTGAGAGGTTCAAGCTCATCAAGCTTATCTCTCATTCTGGAGCAAGTTATGTTGGGGCAATGTCGAGATCTATTACACATTTGGTTCGTGTAGATTGTTCTGTTTGTTGATGAGATTCACTACTATGGAGAAACAAAGTCATACCCTTTTGTTTTATTGGTTATGTGTATAGGTCTGTTGGAAATTTGAGGGGAAAAAGTATGATCTTGCTAAAAAGTTCAATACAATAGTAGTAAATCATCAATGGGTAAAAGAATGCGTAAGGGAAGGGAGGCGAGTTTCCGAGGCGCCTTATATGTTTGAAAGGTTTGTTTATTGTTGTTTGGTCTTCTTATTTGAAATGTGTAGGATAGATTCTTGGTTCTTAATAGATGATTGATTAAGTATTTTAAGAGTAATATTTTCAGTGGGGAAAAGGTTGGATCTTTGATGATTGAGCTTCCTGCGGTTTCTGAGGAAGCTAAAGTCACTAAGAAAGTGAATAAGGTTGCCCAAAGTTTTAATAAATACTTTAGTAATGGTGAAGAAAGCAGGAGTGGCTCTACATCTGAGCTTGCCATTTGTATGGACTCTGTCTTGTTGAAAGAGGTAATCCTCATTCTCTTATTAACTATTTGCTTAGATACAAGTCGAATCTGAAGTCCTACATTTTTCTATTCTTTATCTTCCACTTATCAGTTTAGCTTTTTTATTGAATTAAGTAGTATTACGAACGTTTTGTGTGGTATTCTTATGTGTCTAAATGATCAGAATAGCGTTATCATGTTTGCATAGCTTCTGTATGATTTAAAAGATCGATGTGGTAATATCTTATCCTCATCAGGTTTAGTTTTCATATTGTGATATAGCTACAAAGATTAGCTATAGGTGTTCATTGTAGAAAGAAGCATTCGAGTCTGTGTGAATAGAAATGCTTACTTGCATCACTGTTCCATGTATGGTATAATAAGTTTGGGTTTTTTTCTGTCTCTGGGCTCCTTTGTTGTCCTCTTCAGAAAAATGTAGAAGCAAACAGACATTCAGTGCGATTAAGAACAAAGAGGCCAAGTAATATTTTTGAAGACAAGGAAAACAGTGGCATTGCAGAATCTTCAGCGAAAGGAAAGAGGCGGTTAGTAAAGCAACGCTCTAGCAGTAACCTTATCAACCTTGAATCTGATGAGGAATTTGATAATAACTGTCTTGACAATTCTGATGAGAACCGAAGTAAGACTCAGGATCCTAGAGAGCCTGATGATGAAAACGTGAAGGACTGTGTTTTCGAACCAGGAGAAACATCAGCTCTTCGACATCCTGGAGACTCTACAACACAAAACTGGGATGTAGATGAAATAGAGGAGTCTGAGTCAGCTGTATTAAAACGCCCAAGATCACATAATGCAGAGAAAAAACAGAAGGACCAAGTTCAGTATTGGCCCAGGATTTTGTTATTCTTGCATCCAGCAATGGGCAGATTTTTTTTTTTTTTTTTTTTTTTTTCTTTCAAAGTTAACCCTAAAATCCCAGATACTGTAATGATGCACAACTATCATATTTATATCTACAGGTCTCAAAAAAAAAAAAGACAACATGTCCATTGTGAAGTCCAGTTTTTTTTTTTTTTAATATAAAAAAAAATTTTTTTTTTTTTTTTTTAAAAATATTTTTTTTAAAAACTTTTCTTTCCCCTTTTTAAAAAAAAAATTTTTTTTTATTACCCCTGAAGAAGTAGAAAGACATGGTTTCAATCCACTGGTACTGCAACCTTATCTCTTTCTCTGAGGATCTTCTAATAACCTCTAAATCAGAGACCTCACTTCTAGATCCTGTCACTTTGCATTAGATCCACTCTTATTTTGTTCCTTGGACTTGTAACCATTGCAAGGATCTTCAGAGGCTTTACCAGGGTCGTGGCTACTAAAAATATATCATCATAATGTTTTGATATTGTAACGATGGATGGTAACAATATAGTAGTATCTCCCAATTTTTTTGGTCTTTAAATAAGCTGAAACAAGGGACATAGTGATCACAAAATAGGTGGATGTTCACAGAATTTATGCATCAATCTACTTCTGCTTCTGCATATATTATGTGCTTTTAACAATTAACAAAATTGAAGTTTACTATATTATATGTTGACATATTCTTCAATTAGACAAATTGAACCGAATTCAATTAAAAATGAAACGGACTTAAAATTCAGTGAAAATTTTCCAACGGAATCTAACTGGCTAACAAAAAGTCACTTTAAACAATAATAGCAGAAAAGCAAATCTCCTGAAGAAAAAAAAAACAAAAAAAGTCTCGTTTAGTTGGATGCCGTTGATTTATGGGGGCCCACCACCCAAATAATATTAATTATTAATTTCTTTTATTTGTGTGAAAAAAAAATTGAAGTCGTCTCTTCATTTCTTCTCAATCTCGCATCAGATCGCCTCCTTCTTCCTCGCAGATCCACCGTCTTCGGCCTATTTTTTCATCCCGGAGAACGAAATCGGTATGCACATGTTTGATTTTGCTTCATAGATCCGTTTTCAAATCATTATTAACAATCTCTGTTATTTCTTCGATTAGTTGATTCAGATGTTTTTATTTTATTTTTCTTTTGTTGGTTCAGATGTTTGATTGAATTTTCCAGATTACATTTCTCGCTTAGTTTCGATTCTTGTGACTTTGAAATTCGATTTGATCTCTGATTATCAAACTGATTATTTTGCTTTGATTCTGGTTATTTATTCGAAGACTTCGATGCTTGAACATATATTGTTAGTAACGCTTACTTGTGGTGGCTTGAGATGAAGTTTTGGATCTATGCTTTGTTTAAATTGGTTCAAGAACCAATGATATTGAGTATCTCTGTGCATTTTGTTAGCTTCTTCAGTAGAACAACGTCATTGTTTGTAAATTGATGTTTTGTATCTAACCAGTGTAGGTCTGAGGTAACAATTTCAGATTTTTGGCTAAAGAGTTTGGATCCTGATTTTGAATCCATGGATTATCTTCCTGTGGAAGTTATTGGAAACATACTGTCACGGCTCGGAGGAGCTAGAGATGTTGTGATAGCTTCTGCAACATGTAGGAAGTGGCGTGAAGCTTGTCGAAAGCATCTTCAGTCGCTTTCTTTTAATTCTGCTGATTGGCCGTTTTGTCGAGACCTTACAACTAATCGTCTAGAGATCCTTATAACTCAAACCATTTTCCAAACCACGGGACTTCAAGGTCTTTCGATTATGATGGATGATGCTAACAAGTTCTCAGCTGCTACTGTTATTGCTTGGCTTATGTATACAAGGGATACTTTGCGCCGGTTGTCTTATAATGTTCGTACCAATCCAAATGTTAACATTCTTGAAATCTGTGGGAGGCAAAAGCTTGAATCTTTAGTTTTGGCTCATAATTCGATTACCAGGTTTGAACCAAGTTTCCAGAGATTCCCTTGTTTGAAATCCCTTTCGTTGAGTTATGTCAGCATTTCAGCCTTGGATTTGAATCTTTTGCTTAGTGCTTGCCCGATGATTGAGAGTTTGGAACTCGTGAGTCTTGAGATTGCAATGTCGGATGCGCAAGTGACGATTGAACTGAGCAGCCCGACGTTGAAGAGTGTTTATTTTGATGGGATTAGTTTGGATAAATTCATCTTGGAAGCTTATAGTATTGAGTTCTTGCACATGAAAGACTGTGTCCTTGAGCTCTTTGAGCTTATAGGAAACGGGACTTTGAAGCATTTTAAGCTCGATGATGTTAGTGTCATACATCTTGATATCATGGAAACATCCGAAAGCCTTGAAGTAGTTGATGTCAATCACTTCACAATGGTTTGGCCAAAGTTCTACCAGATGATATCAAGATCACAAAAACTGAGGAAACTTCGTCTATGGGATGTGGTCTTTGATGATGACGATGAAATCATCGATCTTGAGTCTATTGCTGCTGGTTTCTCTCAACTGACCCATCTTTCATTAAGCTACGACTTAAAAGATGGAGCTGCTCATTACAGTTTGCAAGGAACCACTCAGTTGGAGAATGTGACTGTACTGGAGCTCGGATGGACCGTGATCAACGATGTTTTCTCGATCTGGGTCGAAGAGTTGCTGAGAAGATGTCCGAATCTGAAGAAGCTGATCATTTATGGGGTTGTCTCAGAAACCAAAACACAAGGAGATTGTCAAATTCTGGCGGCATTTACATGGTCCATTGTTCAACTCATGAGGAAATACATTCATGTCGAGGTCCAATTCGAGTACGAGTAAATGATTGATTCTTCTTCTCAATGTTGTTGAAAACAAGTTGAAGTATGTGTAAAGATTTGGATTTTGGATTTTTGAAAGCCGTTCTCAGCTTAATGTGAATATTATCTATCTTCTTTCTCTATTCCTCGCTTGTTTCCTTAAGGAAGATTCGGTGCGCAAATGAAACACTGAAATTTTAAATTCAATATTTGGTATGCGATATTCTTAAGAAATCTTCATGCATACGACCTCATGGGGTATCATCGTATCAGGCAATGTTCGTATATTGTGTGGGGTACTTAAAATTTTGAGTAGTTAGGGTATTAGATAAAATTTTGTGTGGTTTTAAGCCAGTGACTGAAGTTTGGGTAGCTGTATAGTCTTGGAGACCTTGTTGTTTATTTTTGTTAGATCCAATACTCTAAAGTCTAATCTATAAATTGTTAACATGTAATGGAGAATTGGATTTTGAATAGAGTTTATATAGAGGCTAAAACCAAGTTTCTGTGATATCAGAGTACGTTGAAAAAGTGTGACCTATCTTCGATTATTTATCTCGATGGACACTTAATTCTATATCTCAATTTTGAAGTCAAATTAACACATGGAGATCTTTAAGAATTAAGATAAGAATGTTTTCCAAAGAATGAAATTTAGCTCAGTAGTCGAAATAAATTTATCACTTTTTCTAGAATGAAGCAATCATTAAATTTCCATTTTTCATGATGCTTCACTTCATTTCGCCCCTCTATTCCAACCAAAGAAGAAAACACAAACGAAGACCAGTTTTTTATTCAGTCTAATTTTTAAAAAAATAATATGTTTACCTTTTAAAAATAAAACCATCACTCTTAAAATTCTATTAGACTAAATTGATTAATTGAGATAAATATTTTTAAGCTTAAGAAAAATAAATTAGATAGTACCAAAGTAAAATGATATCTGACGCAATTAAAGCTTAGACTGAGGAAGATCGATCTAATTGACCTATCTATATCTCTCCCTCTCACACAACTTGTGGATTGTATTGTATAATCGACATCTTATGTGACCAATATTTAGCTAGATGATATCATTGAGTTTTCATTTTCACGTGCCTTCCAGTTTCCTATTTCTTCTTATATTATTTCTTATTTTATAAACATATTTGTTGTCTTCTTCCCCAATTGTAGCTAGAGCTTGCATTGGTATGTTAGATGCATCGAAGGTGGAGTATATGGTAAGATTTTGTCCTCACATTGTGCTTGTTTTTGTCATTGATAAATGCTAATTGTCCTCACAATGTTGGATCTTAGTGTTATGTAATATTATTCTCTATTTCTTGTCTTTTTATAATTTATACCGTATGGCCCAATCTCCATACATTCTTCTACTTCCTGAATAGAGAATTCTATTAAATAATTAAACATGACACTCCGCACACATATTTAATGCTTTGAATTCATTCAAAACTCAGTTTTTTTTTGAGTATATATTGTTTATAATAAGAAAACGATAGAGGATTTTGGTTTGTAGTAATGTATAGAGGCATGGGCATGCATGTCTCTTCACCTACTTAATAAGCCTCTATTATGTCTCAACCAGTCAACCTCTTTTTTAGGTTATGAAGAGTCAATTATACAACGACACCTGATAACATGGTGTAAAGTATCCCTTCCATCGGGAATGGAACTAAGACTACATGGGATTGAGCCTTGATAACAATACACTTTGGCTTCTCTTGACTCTTTTTTTATTCACCTCGACTTTATCACCTTGTTGGTGTGTATTTATTTCCAAAATCTCTATTTAGTATTTGAAGAGTAACTATGGTTCAGAATCAATTTTAGCAACTAGAAATCTAGAATTACTAAAATATTTTAATAAATCCTTCAAGAAAAAAATAAACTCGATAAATTAAAATTAAAATGTGGATGAACCCACGTCTAAAACCAAGAAAAGATGTAAAATCTTGGTTTTATTTCGATTGTTTTTCAAAATCTTAAATCTTTATATATAAATAAAATAGGCAGCTACTTTGTAGAATTTTTCTGCGAAAAAAACCTAAAAATGTTGAAACCATATTTTTACAAGTAGTTTTGTTAGGATTTTGGTTGTCAATTCGGTTTTGGTTCACTTCTTGGTTTAGTTGATGAGCTGTCCTTTGATATTATCTCTTGTGTGATTGTCTTTTACTACACCAAGGTAAAAGAGAGAGTTCCGTACAATTTGGTGAGAGTAAAGAGAAAGACATTGTCTTATAACCTAATCTCTATCATATATAAAGAGATTTAGAGAGTAAAGAACATAAGGGGAGAGTGAGAACAAGAGACAGAGAGACATAAGGGATAACTTGAGAAATCTTGTATTGAGAACAATCTCTAGTGGATTCCGGGCTGGTCCCGGCGAGATGTAGGTGTTGCCACTCCGGCACACTGAACTCGTTAAACTTTCTGTGTGCTCCTCTTTACTTTCAGCTCTGCATCATCTTCTTTATTTCTGCATCATTTATCAGTTTTGCTCTGTCTTCTTCTTCTCCTTGCGACATAGCTCTGTCTTCTTCTTCTCCTTGCGACATTGCTCTGCTTCTGTTCATAAAAACAAACAGAGTTTTACATCTCATCTTGTACATGAAACACATTGAAAGCTTGAACCTTTGGAGAGGGTAAAACCTCACAAGTTTCAACCAAATTTTTAGTGACATTTTCAATAAAATGTCGTTTATAAAAGCGTTGGAACACTATAACGTTGTGTACTTATATGTTCAAAATAAAAGTGCATTTATATGAGAAATAGAGGTCTAATAAAAAGTGTTTAGAAAACCTGTAAAATATGATTAAGTGTCAAATATACAAAATGTCTACATTAAAAAATTGAAATGAAACTATCTGAGAATAGTTATAACAAAGGTTAATAGTTTTGAAAATATTATGGTGTGGTAATGAAAGATCCATTATACAAAATCAAGCCGCCGCCGAGCCTAGCTTGGACTTGGGTAAAAACCGACTCTCACGCTCTGTTCATAACTAATTAGTAAACATGCTCTCATATAACAATGAGGTTGATTGTCGCTAGCTTCTTGCGAGTGTGTGTAAACATTACTCGTGTATAATAACCAATATCTTTAATTTAATTGAAAAACAACATCACTCTCTATTACATTTTCACTTTTTGAAAATAAGATAGGAACGCAAATAAAATAATACAACCATGATAGAACCACTCTATCATTAATCATAAGTTCAAACTTTTATTAATTATCAATCTTATGTACCCAAATAACTAAATAAACATGAACCACAGGTCCACAACATATATATCGTTAAACATAAGTTCAAACATTCCTTTTCTTGTCTTTCCAATCTTCTATATTGAAATTAAACTTGATTTTGGCTACGTTTAATTATGGAGTCATAATCCAATTATCTATTATTGGACCAAACTCAAAATTAAGCCCAAGTTCTAGAATTTCTCTAGAAACATTTTAAAGATCATCACCTTCTTTAAGTATTCTAAAAAATTCTATTAGATAAAATATCTAGAAATTAGTGTGGAAAAATCTAGATTATTGTAACATAAAAAATCTAGATATTATGTTAGAGAGTTCTAAAGATTAGAAGAAGGTTTGTAAGATATTTTATATTTTTGGAGTCTATAAATAGCTCTTTCCTCTCCTATTTGTAACAACTTGAAGAAGTGAAATAAAAAGCAAGTTTAAAGAATAATGTCTTTCACAAGTTCTCTAAGTCCCTATAAAAATCTTTTAAGTGTTCTCTAATTATTCTTCCAAATTTTTTATCATACTTGGAGAGTTTCTCATCTTGGTTCTTTCGAGTTTCTCGGGGTATTACGGTCTTGGGCTAGTGCTAAGCACTATCGGTATTTTTTTTACATGATATCAGAGCCATTATAATCTTGTACTCATCAAGATCGGGGTTATAGAGAGCTCGAGTTTACTCTAAGTATAGAATCAATGGGTCGTGTTATTGGATTGGGAATGGAGATCTTAAACCAATCTAACTACCGGTTATGGAAGTCATGTATGGAGTCATACTTGGTGAGTGAGGACTTATGGGATGTCGTCGGTGGTAGCAGCACTAGACCACCAACTGGAGATGCTGCAACTGCGGAAGCGACAAAAGAATAGACACAGAAGAATGCCAAGGCGTAGTTTGCCCTAAAGAGGTCAATATCCGTGGGAATATTTGAGCATGTCTCAAGGTGTACATCCGCTAGTTCTATTTGGCAGGCGCTAGACCAATTGTTCAACAAGAAGAACGAAGCTCGTTTACAACTATTAGAGAATGAGCTAGCGAATGCGAAGCAGGGGGGGTCTTCAATTTCAGAATTTTTTATCAAGGTAAAAAATCTTTGTTCGGAGATTAATACTCTTAATCCGGAAGAATCTATTTCAGAAGCTCATTTGAAATGGGTTATTATTCGAGGTCTATGATCCGAGTATACCCTGTTTGTGACTTCGGTTCAAGGATGGGCTACACAACCTTCCTCGGAGGAGTTTGAAAACTTGCTAGTTTCGCAAGAATCACTAGCCCAACAAATGGCGGGAGTTAAAATTCATGAAGACTCGGAAAGCGCATTTCTGGCCGAAGGCAATAAAGCTTAAATCCCAAACCCAAGGATGGAGGCCTAAGAAACTATGATGGACGTCAAGGATCATCAATGGAAGATAAGAAAAAATTCAAGTGCTATCGGTGTGGGAAACTTGGGCACTTTAAAAAGGATTGTCGAGTCAAACTAAAGAAAACAAATATGGTGGAATCAAAAGATCATAGTGAAGATGAAGAATGGGGGAAATGTTTCACGGTGGAAGCTGCATCCTTAGGTAAATCCAGTCCAATGAAAATAGAAAATAATTGAATTATGGATTCTGGTTGTAGCCATCATATCACGGGAGATGAGAAGTTATTTTCTAGTCTTCAGTACCATGACGGAAAAAAAGCAATCATTATCGTGGATAATTTAATCCATCACGTTGAGAAAGAAGAAACAGTTGTCATCAAAGGAGATGATGGAAGCCCAATCACTCTCAAGAATGTATACCATATTCCTGGAGTAAAGAAAAAGCTTCTCTCTGTGGTAAATGCGGTGGACTCAGGTAACTACGTTTTATTTGGTCCAAAAGACATTAAATTTTTGAAAAACATTCAAGAGTTAAAGGCGGACGTAGTTCACACTGGAGCACGAGTTAAAGATCTTTATGTTTTATCTGCTTCAAACACTTATGTGGAGAAGATAAGTACAAATGACAATGCCTTTATATGGCATGCTAGACTTGGTCATATAAATATGACTAAGGTTAAGGTCATGGTGAATCAAAACTTAGTTAATGGGCTTTCAAAGTTAAAGATTCAAGATGATGGAAGACTTTGTGAAGGATGCCAATATGGAAAGTCACATAGACTTCCATTTGACTACTCCATCTCACGATGCAACGCTCTGTTAGAGAGGGTCCATAGTGATTTAATGGGTCCGAAAAGAACACCCTCGTATTCTGGGTTTCGCTACATGTTGTTGTTCGTTGATGACTTCTCACGGTATACTTTGTAAAGGAAAAATTAGAAGTATTTTCCAAGTTCCAGGAGTTCAAGATCACCGTGGAAGGGGAGTTGGGTCAGAAGATTAAGACCCTAAGGACAGATAATGGAGGAGAGTTTATGTCAAAGGATTTTCTCTTTTTTTGTCGAAATCACGGTATCAAGAGAGAATTTACATGCCCATATACACCTCAACAAAATAGAGTAGCGGAAAAAAAGATTAGACATCTAAGTGAGACATGTAGAAGTTGGCTACATGGGAAGGATTTGCCTAAGGCCTTATGGGCGGAAGGCATGAGATGTGCAGTCTATGTCATCAACCGAATGCTACTTAATCCAAACGATATGCAGTCTCTTTATCAGATGGTTCATGGGAAAAAACCAACGATGAAACATTTCAGGATATTTGGATCAATTTGCTACGTCAATGTGTTTGATTCTCAAAGAACCAAGTTGGAGGCAAAGGCAAAGAAATGCATCTTTGTTGGCTATGATGAACAAAGGAAAGGTTGGAGGTGTATGGATCCTGAGACAAACAAGTATGTTGTGTCTTGTGATGTTGTCTTTGATGAAGTTTCTTCATACTATGGGCCACCTCAAGTCTTGGTTGAGAAAGATGGTGCGAGTTCCTCCAAGATCAATGAATTAACTCTTCAAGTACCACTTGAGAATAGAAGTCATGAAAATGAGATACAAATTAAAAGGGGAGCAATAACCAAGAGCAAGAAGAATAGCAAGTTCATAGTTCCATTGCAAGTCAACGACCTAAAAGAAATATTATCAGACCGGCACAGTTTAGAAATGAAGAGTTTATCACCACCTTCTCATGCTTTTTTGCGGCCCCTTTACATGAGGATGAGCTAACTTCATATGAAAAAGCAAAAGGAGTTCAAGAATGGGAGACCGCAATAAATGAGGAGATGAACGCTCTAATGAAAAATGAAACTTGGGATTTGGTTCCAAAACCGAAAGATGTCCAACCCATCTCATGCAAATGGGTCTATCGAATAAAGCGAAAAGCGGATGGGAGCATTGATAGGTTTAAAGCAAGGCATTACCAAAATGTCAGTTCGAGGTACTCCGTTCGAAGCTCGGGATGGTTGACAAAATCAAGTTTAAGGGGGAGTATTGAAATTAAACTTGATTTTGGCTAAGCTTAATCATGGATTCATAATCCAATTATAAATTATTGGACCAAATCACAAATTAAGCCCAAGTTCTAGAATTTCTCTAGAAATATCTTAAAGATCATCACCTCCTTTAAGTATTCTAGAAAACTCTATTAGATAAAATATCTAGAGATTAGTGTAAAAAAATCTAGATTATTGTAACATAAAAATCTAGATATTATGTTAGAGAGTTCTAGAGATTAGAAGAAGGTTTGTAAGATATTTTGTAGTTTTGGAGCCTATAAATAACTTCCTCCTCTCCTATTTGTAACAACTTGAAGAAGTGAAATACAAAGTAAGTTGAAAAAAGTGTCTTTCATAAGTTCTCTAAGTCCCTCTAAAAATCTTTTAAGTGTTCTCTAATTGTTCTTCCAAATTTTTTATCATACTTGGAGAGTTTCTCATCTTGGTTCTTTCGAGTTTCTCGGAGTATTACGGTCTTGGGCTATAATCATTAATAATCATTAATGAAGGGGCCCGCCTTACCACTCCACTTTCCCTTTTTATGGAAGCAACCAAACTCGCCATGACAAGGGCCAGCGCTCTTACAACGAAAGGCTCTTTTTCTTTAGCCAAAAACGTTATGCCATCAAGCCAAGCCAGCTCCCGAATGTCTTTAATCGAGAGAGGTACAAAATAGTCGAAGAAAGTAAGCAACTGCGTAAGAAAAGACTTATAAGATAACATGGAAAATGAGATTTCACTTCTAGTTATCCGCCAAGGAAATACCGGAGCAATTCTATATATAGCTGAGCGATAACTGTTTCGTTGTGCATCTTGGATACAGTACCGAAGGGTCTGCTCTACTAAAACTTTGTCATAATGAAAGGAGAGATCATGAAGATTGAAACTATTCATGTTGTTTTCTATAAACTCCAAGGCTTCTGGTCTTATGGCCCAGGGTAATTGAGATCAAATTTTGATTAGGCGCGCATCCGGTTTGCTTACCAATAAAGTCAAAAAGCTTATTTTGTAAATGTGCTTTCCGCTCCATTATTCTAATATCGAATAGCTCGTTGTTTAGGGCACTTTGATAGTGATGAATGTTGACTGCGTGGTCCAAATAATCTCTGAAAAAGGTTTTGTATTTACCGAAGTGGAGGCAATCCATGAACTAATTTTTGAGGTTTCGTATGTGCGAAAAGAGTTTCGCTCTCAACTTCGACGTTCTCTGCCCTATATTGTCCAGGGATGTAAATCAAGTTGGCTGGTTAAAAAACATTGGTCCAGCTTAAGCTTGATGTTGAATGGGAATTTAGAGCTCCAGTCCAGCTAGAAGAAGCGTTGTTAGAAGCGGCAAAAGCTATGAGATTCGAATCATAGGCAAGGAGTTGTGTCAAGAAAAAACAAAAGACAATCGAAATGGACAATCGGACGGATGGCAAAAAGACCCAATAACTGGGAAAGACAAAACAAAGATTCTTTTCAAGAAAATAGAAATAAAACAAGATATATGAGTAAGAAGTCTGCCAAAGGTCTTCGAGATCTTCTATTTATATGTCGCTCTATTAACAGAGTCGTGTATACCGGAAAAAAAAAGAAAAGTGTTATCGGGTTTGAGCAACTGAGTTGTTACAATGTTCTTTTTCATTTTAATAAAGTGACTCCGTCGCGAAGTTTTTTTTTTTCTTCTTATGAAATATGAAATTTGCATTTGATTTCTTCACAGGCTTGGACCATGTCTCCCGAACAATCTCAGTACATATGGTGCAAGACGATTCCACATATCGAGGTCGGAATGGGATCGGGTGTTTTCACATCTCACCGTAGTGTCCAGTTTGTCTTGATTTCCAATTGATGAACAAGAAGGAAAATGGATTTTGTTGTGACTCGCCCCCGGCTACCTGTCCAAAGGACCAAAAGTCCGCCCACCGCCAGTGGGTGGGAAAGAAGCTAGCCCCCTATCTTGGTTGGGGGAAGAGGAACGAAGTCTATCTCGAAAGATTCAATCCAGTCACAGGTTCCCCTACGGCTACCTTGTTACACCCCAGTCGAAGACCCCACCGTGGTAGCGCCAATAAGACCACCAAAAGCCTTTGTGGCACTAGTGGTACACAGAAGTCATGGGTGATCATTGGTCTGATGCTTCCGGCGAAACCAATTCCCAGGGTGTGACGGACGATGTGTACAGGGCCCAGGTACATATTCACCGCGGCATGCTGATCCGCGATTACTAGCAATTCCAACTTCATGTTCCCGAGTTGCAGAGAACAATCCGAACTGAGGCAATCTTTCCGGATTCGCTCCGCTTTATAGCCTTACTTCCCATTGTAATTTTCATTGTAGCACGTGTGTGGCCCAGCCCATAAGGGCCATGCGGACTTGACGTCATCCCCACCTTCCTCCAGTATATCACTGGCAGTCTCTCGTGAGTACGGCACGCACTTTTTTGTTTGTTTTGGAGCCGTTTTGGCAGAGTGTACTAAACCCACTTACTTCGTCCCACACCACCAGGCGGCTCGCCTGAATGCCGAGTCTTTCTCTGCTACCAACTCGACGTCGTCGTCACCTGGGTCAAAAACTTGACTTTACTAAACAAGCGAGAAAAGCTCTTTCGCACTTCTTAGTAAAGCACGGTGCTAGCTGCAATCAAACTCAAGCGCAGACTAGAAAGGGCTTGGAAAGGCGCAGTCTCCCTTCTTACTGAGAGCAGAGCTAGTTGCTGTTACTCAATTACTAGGTCTGGCACGTCACTCGGCTCCTTGGCTCACTTCGGTTTTCAAGCCCTTCTCTTTAGGCGCATGTCTGAGCAACACAAGACGAGGTTTCGCTCGTTATAGAACTTGACCAAACATCTCACGACACGAGCTGACGACAGCCATGCAGCACCTGTATGAAAGTGAGTACCATCCCGTTAAAGATAGGTTTTGTTGTTCATATGTCAAGGGCTGGTAAGGTTTTGCGTGTTGATCGAATTAAACCACATGCTCCACCGCTTGTGCAGACCCCCGTCAATTCCTTTGAGTTTCGGTCTTGCGACCGTACTCCCCAGGCGGAGTATTTCATGCGTTAGCTGAGCCCTGATCTGCGTAGACCAAGGGCGAACACCCATCGTTTACGGCATGGACTACCAGGGTATCTAATCCCGTTCGCTCCCCATGCTTTCGCACCCCAACATCGGTAGGGACCTAGAGAGCTGCCTTCGCTTTTGGCGTTCTTTCGTACATCTGTAGATTTCACCCCTCCACATAAAATTCCACTCTCCTCTGTCTCACTCAAGTGAATTGGTTTCGAAAGCATTCCGCCACTTTTTGGCGACTTTCACTTTCAACCCGATTCACTATCGGTGTTTTCTTTACATGGTATATCAATATAACTATATAAACATGACTTACAACATATATATTCAAGATTGTCTTCATCAAAAATAAAAAAAAATTCCTCTTTAGGATGATGGAAGACATGCATCGAGAGTTACACTCGGCGCATAATGGCCGAGTGTTATGATTGTTAAGAACCACCTCAAATGGATATGGATACTCTCCATTAAAAACTTTGACGATTTTTCCAGGTATGAGACGTGAGAAATCTCCAAGTATACAATGAGTATGCAAGATGGCTCCACAATCAGAGCATGTATAGGACCATTTACTTGGATCTAATTCTTTTTCACAAATGTCGCACCAATCATTGTTGCTTGTATTTTCGCCACAACATAAAGTGAGAGGGTGCGCATCATTCCTATACCATATTTTTTCTGGCAAAGTAGCACAATAGAAACACAAGTCGAAGTTACAAGCAGCACAACGGAGCCAAGGACCATCATTATCCTTATAGCATCCATTGCAATTATAAGAGCAATCCTTATTTACATCAAAATATAAGGGATGTATATGGTGATGGACGAATGGCTCAAAAAAAGAACCACAATGTACATCTATTTTCCTATCTTCTTGCAATGTGTACGTGAAACCATTATATATATTTGTGCATATAATGCATTCGTTAGCTCTGCTATCATCTTTCAACGTGAACGGTATGACGTCAAAGACAAGTTTTTTCTTCATAGGAAGATTAGCACACTTTTCATGAAGAAAGAAGCAACATTCCTCACAAGCGTAGATGGGGCTATATCCAACTAGATGGCTACATGCTGCACATCGTATGTTCTCATCATGAATGAAAATGATATTGTCCTTGTAGAGCTTTAAAAGATGTTTTTCATGACTAAAATGACATATCAAGTTATCACCCAACACCTTGTATGGTGTGATATCTTGGATGGTATCCTCAGTAATCCCTTCCAGTTCTATACCATCCCATACCTCAGGTTTCACCGCACATCTAGAATGAACAACATAGTCAGGGCAAACAGAGCAAGAATAAGCCCACTTGTACTGACTTATATATTTGTGGCAAACTCCACATTCTAAATACCCGGCGCCAAGATGATGAGTGAAAGAGATGCGATGATCATGACGATTGATGTTTATGACACCAGGTAAGTGAATACAGTCTCCATGAACAGAAAAATTACACTGAAGACATATATAAAGCCTGGATTTGCCTTCTTCCCCACAAAGATCACAAGTAAATGTGATTTTCTTAGAAAAGAGAGTAAGTGAATGTTTGTGGTTCTTGGTGTGGTTAATAACAAGGGGTGGTGGGGTTTGGGTACAATCAAGGCAAGAGATGAGATTGCAGATTGAACAATGATAAAATGCTTTTCCTGATTTTTGTTCACATATAAGACAGGACATGTCGACATCAAGTGTAAAAGATGTAATGAGTTTGAGAAGATGCGTAGAGTGACAAGGATGATTTACCTCTTTTGATAGATAAACGCAATCTACATGGAAGTACACAAAGGCATTCAAGGCATGAATAGGTAAAAGATCCAACAAAACTCATGCATACTTCACAAGCACCCACCGTCTCCTCTCGTTTCCTCAACAAGACAAGTGGATGGTCATGACAAAGAGGATGTTTGATAGTAGGTGAATATGAATGCACAATACAATCCAAATCCAAATGAAAATTACATGTGAGACAACTATAAAATGGCGATTTTTTTACTCCACAAAAATCACATGAAACATTTCTCGAGTTAGTGGTGATCAGTAGGAGGGGATGTTGGGGGTGGGAAGGGTGGTTGATCTCCCTCGGTGCTTCCGCGCACTTCTTATGGAAAATAGCATCACAGAAATAATCATTACAAACGTAGCCGTCGTAGATGTAGTTCTTTGTATGGCAGCCCTTGCATTCACCCCAAAGAAATCGAGCTGAAGGGGAAAGTGGATGATTGTGAATGGGTAGATTTACTAGTCTTATATCCATCATGTGTATGTGAACTCTCAAACTAATCAAAAAGAGGTTAGTTTATTTTCTACTGTGGTTTGATTTGGATCTGATGATTGGGCGATAATTATCACCTCTCCTATAAAAGAACACAAATAAGATTACTTCAAGGAGAGATAAGAAAAACTGTTTACGAATAAATATTACTTTAGAGACAAGAAAAACGAATAACATCTTTTGTTCCTCACTTTGCAAGCTACACGAGATGCCAAATTTCGAGTGAAAGAAACACAAGGCTTCACAGGACAATCAAGAATCGAGCATCTTCCCTGAAACAACTAGGCTTCTCTTGCCTTTTTTTATTCACCTACCCCTGACATGGTCCAGATTATCACCTTGTCAGTGTATATAACATATCCAAAAACTATTTGAAAAGTAACTATGGCTCAAGAATCAATTTTAGCACCTAGAATTACTTTAAAAAGTCATATTACTTACTTATGAAATTATATATTGTTCATAAAATACGCATGCCCACGCCTTGAAGCAACTTTTCGAAGCATGCATTGAACAAAATCAAATAACATAATTGATAAAATTAGTTAAATCCAAAAGTATATTCAAGTTATGATAATTTTCTATTTGGCATGATGGTTTTAAAAATAATTTAATTTTTTTAATGTAATATAATTTACAGTAATATGATAAAAAAAAAATACTAGTAGTAAATCATAATTCCGTACCAATTTATTAATATATGATCATTAGGAAGGTTTAGCGGGAATTGAATTTTGAAAGATTCTTAAAATTTTAAGATTCTACTGTTTATTGGTTGTTGGATTCTTTTATTCTTAGTAAAATCCTGTTATTGGTTGTTAGATTCTTAAATTCATAATAAATTAATCCACGGTTATTGGTTTGCTCACATTTAAATTCTATTCAAAATCTCTTGTTATTCAAAAAAATTTTGTATTATTGATTCTGTAATTTTAATAAAATCTAGAGTTATTGGAAGATGGATTCTTTGCAATTGTATTCATTAATCTCAACTTTCAGAATATCATGGACGAGATTCTTAAAGTTTTTATAACCAATTTTAAACACACAACTCTCTACAAATTTAATAATTTTATCAATTTTTAGAACCAATACACTACAGAAATCCAACTCCCACTAAATCCTCCTTAAAAGTTACAAGAGTCCCCTTTTCCGATTAAAACAAATAGTTTTGAATTTGACTGGCTTTTTGTTTGTTTCCCTCACATTGATCATAGCATCTATAAACCAATAGAGAAATGATAAGGCATGATATGCTAACAACTACAAGATTTCGTTTCTCAGTCATATTTTCTATCATTTTTTTGACATGAGAGGTAAGAGATTTGTACCGTCACGAGTAATATAGTTTAGTAAATTGGGTGTAGACTCTAGATCCACACCCAAGTCAAAGAGAGTTAGGGTATGAGATAAAATTTTGTGTTGTTTTAAGCCAGTGACTGACGTTTGGGTAGTTGTATAGTCTTGGAGATCTTTTTGTTTATTTTTGTTAGATCCAATACTCTAAAGTCTAATCTATAAATTGTTAACATGTAATGGAGAACTGGATTTTAAAATAGAGTTTATATAGAAGCTAAAACAAAGTTTCTGTGATTTCAGAGTAAGTTGAAAGTGTGACCCATCTTCGATTATTTATCTCGATAGACACTTAATCTATATCTCAAATTTGAAGTCAATGAAATTTTTCTTAGTTTTCGAATTTTTTTTACTTTTTCTAGAATGAACAAACCATTTAATTTGCATTTTTCATAATGCTTCACTTCCTTTCGCTCCTCTCAATACATATCAATAAGATCTGCAAAAATTCCAATACACTACAAATAAAGGTAAATCGAGACCCGTATTTTTCCAACCAAAGAAAAAAACGCGGGGATCAGGTTTTTTTTTTTAAATCTCATAAAAATCTTTTAAAGGAGCAAACATTTGTACTTTAAACTTCTAAATTTTTTTACTCCCACGTTAAACATTTAAAGTGAAATTTTTGCTAATCTGAACCCTCAAAGTGACATTCCAGTTTATACTGACATTTCAGATAACGGAAAAATTAACTCTGTTGGCCAAAAAATTAACTCTGTTGACGAAACATTTAACATGTATACCATGTAAGCATACCATATATGTGTTAGATGGCAATCAAGACGATATGCAGTTAACTTTTCCGTGATCTGAAGTGTCGATGCAAAACAGAATGTCACTTTAAGAGTTTAAATTAACAAAATTTTCACTTCGGAGATTTAAAGTAGGAGTCAAAAACCTTAAGGTTTAAAGTAGAAGTGATTGCCACTTTTGAGGTTTTTAATGAGATTTTTTGGTTTTTTTTTAATTCAGTCTATTTTTTTAAAAATTAACCTTTTACTGTTTTATTAATATTTTTTCGGTATTATATGTACAAATAAAACCATCACGCTTAAAATTCTATTAGACTAAACTGATTAATTGAGATAAATATTTTTAAGCTTAAGAAAAAGAAAATTAGATGGTATCGAACTAAAATAATATCTGACGCAATTAAGCTTATAAGACGGAGGAGGATCGATCCAATTAACCTATCTATATCTCTCCCTCTCACACAACTTGTGGATTGTACTGTATAATCGACATCTCATGTGACCAATATTTAGCTAGATGATATCATTGAGTTTTCATTTTCACGTGCCTTCCAGTTTCCTATTTCTTCTTATATTATTTCTTATTTTACAAACATATTTGTTGTCTTCTTCCCCAATTGTTGCTGGAGCTTGCTTTGGTTTGTTAGATGCATCGAAGGTGGAGTATATGGTAAGATTTTGTCCTCACATTGTGCTTGTTTTTGTCATTGATAAATGCTAGTTGTCCTCACATTGTTGGATCTTAGTGTTGTGTTAATAGTATTCTCTATTTCTTGTCTTTTTATAATTTATACCGTATGGCCCAATCTCCATACATTCTTCTACTTCCTCAATAGAGAATTCTATTAAATATACATGACACTCTTCACACGTATTTAGTACTTTGAATTCATTCAAAACTCAATTTCTTGTGTATATATTGTTTATAATAAGAACACAATAGAGGATTTGGTATGGGGATTTTGGTTTGTAGTAATGTATAGAGGCATGGACATGCATGTTTCTTCACCTACTTAATAAACCTCTATTATGTCTCAACCTCTTTTTTAGATTATGAAGAGTCAATTAAACAACGACACCACTACTTATGTCAAATTGTTTAAGATTGCATCAACCTTTTTAATAACAAAAAAATAGAAAATAAATTCTAATTGTCAATTTTATTTCTCTTTCATACATTAAATCACAAATTATGATTTACTTTTTCATATAATGGATTTCTAAGAACTTAATATTGCATCGATGTCTCTTTTTCTATTTGTTAAGTATCTGTTTTCGTGATTCTTTAATGATGAAGTTTTGTCGATCTTTTATCGATGTATCACATGTATTAATGTATTATTAAAACTGATCTTAGATTGAGAAAGAATATACTCAAGCCTAAATGGTAACCTCATAAAAAGATTTAATTGGATTCTGCTAGATTCAACAATCCTACCGTTCTCATTTGTTATTTAATCTACCAGATTCAGCAATTAAAAAAAAAATACATGTATTAATTATTTTTTCCGTTATAATAAATAAACTAAACATGAAAGTTTGTATAGTTGTTTGGGTTCGGATTCGGTTCGGATCTTTTGATTTTTTTTGAATTTTGGGGTCTAAGACACATTAGGGTATTTATAATTTTTGGTTCATATTCGGTTTGGCTCCATCTGAGTTTGGATCAGATTCAAATACCCAAAATATCGTAAAAACTAAAAAATTGGTTAAATTTAAATAAAATTTAGTTAATTTTCACAAATATGATTAATAATTTCGGTTATTTTTGATATTTTATTCTAAAAATAATTGTTATTTTTGGTTTTATAGTTGTAATTTTGGATTTGAGTTATATCAAATCTAAATATAATTAATATTTTTGGTTATATAATTGTATTTCAAGTATCTATTCGGTTTTTTTGTTTGGTTTGGGTTCGGTTTTGATTCTTTGGATATAAAAATTTATAACCTTTCGGATATTTTTCTTAGGCCTAACACAAACTTTCTGTCAAAATACGTCAACTTGTGGATGTAAAATGGATACAATTTAAAATTTTATGTATTATAACAGAATATAAAATAATTCATATATTTTTTGGGTATTCAAAAAGTCTATGTATTTTAATAAGATTTTTAAAAATATAAAATTTAATATTTAATATTTTACTATTTTTATTTAATTAATCTTGTTGAAAATTAAAATTGTTTAATTAATATTTTTCTAAGTTTATTTAATTAATTTATTTTTAAAAAATCTATCACATTCAGCTGTTATCATTTGAATTCTAACTTATTCGGTTAGATTTTGTCAAAAATCACCAAAAATTCAAAAACAAATTTACAATTGTGCCAAATTCAGTTGGATTCTGCTGTTACCATTTAAACCCTCAATCAGAGGTGGAGGCACCCTATGGGAAGTGGAGTCAGCTGACCCTAATCATTTCGAAAATTATATTATATTTTTTAACATTAATTCTAATGAACCCAGTTAAAATTATTTTTTTACCCCATTAATCCAATCGAAAACTGATTTAAATACATGAAAAATCACAATACCTTTAAAATTAAACTCACGTTACGATCAAACCCAAAAGGTTAATGCAATTTTCAGTGATTTACATGGGTTAATAAACAAATATACCTAAATTATATTTCTAATAATAAACAAAATAGCAAAAAAAGTTCTTTGTCTTCTCTTATTCTTCCTATCCGCCAAATAAAATAAAAACCTAAATTATGGCCTCTTTAAGAAATATCTTTTACATCATTTGGTTTATAAGTTTTTAAATTTAGCTTTAATTTTATATGTTGCTACTACTGTAACTGTCGATAAATAATTTTTTTTGGATGAAATTTTTTAAAAGTGCACTACATAATCGCATTAGTGATCCGATTTTAAGTGTTTAATTTGTTTTATAGAAAAATAAAAATTTGAGAATATAACGAATGAAAAATAATAAAAAAAGTTTCAAAATTATAAATAAACATATAGAATATAATTATAGTTTTTTTTTAATTTGTAAACTATTATTTTTAGTATGTTTTTCTGACTCCAATTTAAAAAATTCCGACTCCGCCACCACCCTCGGTATAAACCAAGAATATATTTTTGCGTATTGTATGTCAATAAAATTCATATTTTTTTAGTGTTCTTTTAAAAATTTAATTTTTTTAGGTTCAGACACATCAGTCGACGTAGTGACAAGAGAAAACAAAACCTCGATAAATCTGTCTGTTTATTTTTGTCGGTGATAAATCTGTTTCTAGATGGTGATATTTTACCATATACTATGTGGAGGGAAATTGTGACACAATATTTTGAAAAGTATTAGTTGAATAACAAATTCAGAATCATGGATTTGATCCCTCCAAGTCTTAGTTACGAATTTTATATTATACTTAACATGTTACCAATATATATATATATATATATATGTATATATTACATTTCATATGTGATATGTTTGACCGACTCGTCTAGGAAATTAAATTTCAGCTTTGGAAAGACTACATTTTTAGTTCTACAACTTTTATACTATTAAAAGAGACAAATTTTGGCTCAAAACTGGCATAAAATTAATGGTAAAAATGTAAATAGAAAGTGAATTTTTTCGCGGATGATATTAACAAATAGCAGAGATAATATAAAAATAACATGCATATATATCATTCGAAAAATAGCATGTTAAAGAAAAAGCCAGCTTAGTATCGAAAAGAATAGCATGAAATGCAAAGAAATCTCGATAAATCATAGTCATTTTGGCCAAATTTGACCAAAATATTAGTTTATTTTACTGCACTATACTCTATAAATAACTTTTCTTTATTAGTGTATTTACCACAGTATACTCCATTCTATGAGCATCTCAGTACAACATTCGAATCCCTGTCCATCAATTTTACGATATTATATAAATGTGACATATGAGTAGGATGAATGGATGATGGAGATAAGATGGAAAAACCAGTGTAGGAGACTAGGCTTGATCTTTGAGGCTTGGTTTTAATTTTGGTTTGTTTGTTTATCTCTCAAAATTTTCAGAAGGTCAAATCAAAGAACCCACTTTAGTTGTTTGATTCTCCACAAAAATTTGAAACGCAGCTTGGCTGATATAAAAAAAATCATTTTAATTTTGTTTCAACAGCAAAAATAATTTATAATGCTTTGATTTTATTTTTCCAAAATAACAGTCTTTTTCTATAATATGGTCAAGTATAGAAAGGTATCTTAATACCCATACTATGGCAACCTTATAAATATAGATGATAAATTTTTAAAATGAAAATTTCGATTCCAAACTCTAGAATTCCGTGATCTACAAAAACAGAAATTAGTAAAATCAAGAAATAATTTATTTTCTTGAAGCAAAAAAACTAAAAGAAAAAAGCAGAACGATGACCATTATTGTCACCTAATAATCCTTTAGCCAATATGAGATCCATTACATTCACATCATCACATCATCCATATAACTTTTCACACACGTACAGTTTTTTTAAGATGGATATGTATAAACAGATGCATACACGCAAATCCCATATGTATACATTGTATGAATATATTTTGGATGCTAAAAGATAACATCAAAAAGCATAAGTTCTTGATCTAGGAGAGTCGGCAATTTGAAGAGTTTCTTGGATAATTTTGTTTGCCTTTCTGCTTCTTAGCTCAAATCTCATACTCTCACTCTTCTCTATCTTTTCATACGTTGTTGATGATGATGATGATGATGATGATGATAATGATGATCTCTTCCGCATCCTTATTCTTGTCTTTATCTTCGACTTCAAGCCTTCCATAATCTTCCCCAATCTCATCCTCACCACTAGCTGGTTTATGTGAAAAAAAAATAATTAGATCTTTGAAATACAGAAATTAACTGTAGATTTATATATATGCTTGATGTGTATCTGTATTGATTTCATTTGATTAGCATATATATATATATATCATCATCTCAACGACTTAATACAAAATACAGTACCTACAGATCGATGTCAAAATAAGAAGAAGCTCCGTATCTACACTTGATAAAGATAATTAAACCCAACAAAAAAATGAAGACGTTTATAATTTATTTTTCTTGTAATTAATCTGCGATATGAAAAGATTGAACTAGATATATCTACATGTATGAGTATATATATAAACGTGTATGTGTACTTCTACATATATGTAACTGGGTGTATTTTTAATTTTACAAAACTCAACGAGAGGATTTAGGGGAAAAAGAGGAAAAAGAGACAAAAGAGAAGAGAGTAGAGAAATATCGAACCTCTTGAAAGTGTGACTTGGAGATAAAAATGGAGAATAGGGATCAATAGATGAGAATATATATATATTGTGTGTGTGGGGTGTAGGCTGATGTCAAAGGTTGTGTCGTTGTGACTTGTGACTTGTGACTATGTGAGTCTCGTGACCTTATCTTTAAAAACTTTTATGGAATGTAATAATTATATGGTTTATTTTTGAGTACTATATATGGTTTAGTTAGTCAAAGATTCAGATTTTAATGCATCCCCAAATAAAGGTTCGTGGAGAATTTTGACTTTCATACATTTGATTTGAAAATAACAAAATTATGTATCTTCTTCTTAGCAAAATTATTTTTAGTAATCTCCTGAATATTAAAGATGAATGCCAAATAGAGTGTTGACTGTTGACCAAAAAAGAATACCAAATAGAGAAATCTGAATAAAAAGAAAATATTTAGTAAACTCTTTAAATCTTAATAAACAGAAATTAACTGTAGATTTATATATAGCTAGACTTGATGCTTATCACAAGTATAGTTTTAAAGAGTTTGTTTTGTGCTTCTTCAACTTGAAATTAGATTTTTCTTCTTCCATTACTTGATAGAAACTAGCTCGGTGATACCAAAAGCCTGCGTTTTCATTAGGAAAGATGGATAGAGATCAACACGAAGTTTACAAAAGGGAATAATTAATCGTTTCTTATAATATATAGGGGACTGTTTTGTTAATTAATATTTCCCCAGGTTTTGAACTTGATATTTGATAGAAATATAAATGTTATGACTTTATTTTTTGTCTTCTTCCACACGTCTGACCGATAAATTTGGAATAACAAGATGAATAGATAACTTATTATGTACTCTACTCGTACTCGGGCAACTAGTAATTTTTCTAATGCGCAATTGTCTAGGGCATGGATAATAAGAAAGCAATGTGGACAGGAAATAGTATATTGAAGTTGTAAATTCTACATTAACGGAAAAAAAAAAAAACAAGATTGAAATTTGTATTTGATCTTGAAAATATATGCTTACGACGTACGACTTATGACTTACGATTTAACATTCTTAAAAAGTAGTTTAATTTGAATAACTAGTTAGAAACATGAAACATGTGTAGCCGTGTATATCATATTATGCAAACATCTATCGTATATATTTTTCCTTTTTGGTCAGCTGTCAACAGATACAAATATGATCCATCTCTTTGGTGAGTTTTTAAATTCTTGATTCGTCTTTTTTTTTTAATACATAAATTCATCAAGAAAGATGCCTAAAAATGTGGATTGGTTGAAATTAATTCCGTCTACTTTGAACATTTTTAGAATAATAATAGTCTGTTGCTGAGACTTTTTGGTAGAGGCTTTGAATTAAAAGAAGCAGAGAGTCATAAGGTGGAATTTGTTGGAGGTAGACAGACCAATCACAAGAGGAAACAGAATCAACATTCAAGTTCTTAATAAAATTAGGTGTACGGCTAAGGAATTTAGGATGTTATTATGTTGTTAAAACAGGTGCTGGTCGAAACTGAAATTAAGATGAAAACTAAAGGAGAAAGCTTAATTTAAGAAACACCAAAATCAAATTGATTCTTGAATCAATATCATAAAAGAGGAAGAAGGAGAGTTGGAGCAATTCTCTAGGTTACATTATTAATGTTCTTGCATATTTATACTGATTTACACATTTCTATTGGATCATAATAGTTTTAGTTGGCCTTTATGTGTGTTTCAATAGTTAGAGATAAGTGGTGTTCAAGGTAGTAAATACAAACCAAACTGAACTAAACCGATTTGAAATAGATGAATTTAGTTCAAATACTTTTAATAACTTTTTCGTTTGGGTTTGGTTCAACCGTTCGAGTAATACTCAATAAACCCGTAATCCAAAATAAAATTATTAGTCTATCTTGTTATAAATCATTGTGGATTGTCAAACTCTAGTTCTGGCCCATCAGGTCCATATCCGATGAGACTTAAGACGGTTTATACTTTTCCTATTCTGAATAGGATTTACCTTTTATCTCTTGTATTGATTCCTATATAAAGGTTTTATTGGAACCTCATTATCAATAATACAACACACGAAATTCCCCCATAATTTACGACCCAAGCGTTTAATGATTATTGTATGTCCATGGGGGTAAGTGTAGAATATTCTGTGGCACATGTACATACACAAAATGGATTGGCCGAATCATTTATCAAACGCATTCAACTAATTACGAGGCCATTACTAATGAGATAAAAACTCCCGGTCTCAGCTTGGGGACATGCAGTTTTACATGCAGCTGAACTAATTCGCATCAGGCCATCTAGTGAACACAAATATTCCCCATCACAATTGCTAACGGGTCATGAGCCAGACATATCCCATCTTAAGACATTTGGATGTGCCATATATGTACCAATTGCTCCACCACAGAGAAGTAAGATGGGACCTCAAAGGAGGATGGGGATATATGTTGGATATGATTCTTCCACCATAGTTAAGTACCTTGAGCCAACCACGGGTGATCTATTTAAGGCCAGGTATGCGGATTGTCACTTTGACGAATCCAACTATCCAACATTAGGAGGAGATAATAACAGACTGGTAAAGGAAATTACATGGAATCAAACATCCTTAACATGGCAAGATCCTCGGACTAAAGAATATGAAATAGAAGTCCAAAAGATTATACATTTACAAAAGCTAGCTAATCAATTGCCAGATTCATTTGCTGACCCGAAGAGAGTAACAAAGTCATATATACCAGCTGTTAATGCACCAATAAGAATTGATGTCCAAGAGGGATACAATCAAGTTGCTACAGAATCTAAAACGCGCTTAAAGAGAGGTAGACCATTAGGTTCCAAGGATAAGAACACTCGGAAATCAAAGAAAGGTGCAATGGGAGAATCTGAGGTTATTGGAACCCTAGACATGAATGAACCAAAGGAACCAAACATTGATACTCGGGACGCCGAGTTTCAAGGTCCTGAAGTTCTTGACAATAATGAGATCTCAATAAATTATGTCATGTCTGGAAAACAATGGAATAGAAAGAATGTCGACATTGATGAAATATTTGCATACAAGGTAGCACTTGACATTATGGATATAAGCGAGGATCTAGAACCCACGTCAATATTAGAGTGCACTCAGAGAAAAGATTGGATTAAATGGAAAGAATCTATAAACGTGGAGTTAAATTCATTAAGGAAGAGGAATGTATTTGGTCCTATAATCCGGACACCTCTTGATATTAAACCAGCTGGACACAAATGGGTCTTTGTGAGGAAAAAGAATGAAAATAATGAAATCGTGAGACATAAAGCACGGCTTATTGCACAAGGATTCATGCAAAGACCAGGAATAGATTATGAGGAGACATACTCCCCTGTGGTGGATGCTACAACATTTAGATTCCTAATAAATCTGGCCATAAAAGAAAATTTGGATATGCGGTTAATGGATGTTGTAACCGCATACTTATATGGTCCACTGGATAATGAAATATATATGAAAGTCCCAGAGGGAATTGAGCTCAAAGATAAAGAAAGTTCTCGAGAACAACATTGTATAAAGTTGAACAAAAGTCTTTATGGATTGAAACAATCAGGTCGAATGTGGTATAATAGACTAAGTGAATATCTAGTCAAAGAGGGCTATAAGAACAACCCCATAAATCCGTGTGTATTCATAAAGAAATTTACTAAGGGGTTTGTAATCATCGCGGTGTATGTAGACGACCTGAATATCCTAGGAACCTCTGAGGAAATTTCCCAAACAGTCGAATATCTAAAGAAAGAATTCGAGGTGAAAGATTTAGGAAAAACAAGATTTTGTTTGGGGTTACAACTTGAGTATATGAATAATGGAATCCTTGTGCATCAAATGGCATATACAGAGAAAGTACTCAAGAGATTTAACATGGACCAATCTCACCCATTGTCTAGCCCTATGGTTGTGAGATCCCTTGACTTGGATAAAGATCCATTCGGTCCAAAGGAAGATGATGAAGACGTCCTTGGTCCCGAAGTGCCATATCTAAGTGCCATATGAGCTTTGATGTATTTGGCGAGACACATTAGGCCAGATATATGTTTTGCCGTGAATTTATTATCAAGATTTAGCTCATGTCCGACCCAAAGGCACTGGAACGGGATTAAACATATACTTCGTTACCTACAAGGAACGAAAGATTTGGGATTATTTTATACTAACCATAACAAAGATGGTTTGATTGGTTTTGCGGATGCAGGTTACCTCTCGGATCCACACAATGCTAAATCCCAAACAGGATATGTTTTTACTCACGGTGGTACGGCTATATCTTGGCGATCCATGAAGCAAACTCTTGTTGCTACATCGTCCAACCATGCAGAAATCTTGGCGATGTATGAAGCTAGCCGTGAATGTGTTTGGTTGAGATCAATGACTCAACATATTAAAGTGGATTGTGGAATGACCGAAGGAAAGGAGGAACCAACCATATTGTACGAGGATAATGCAGCATGCATAGCACAACTCAAAGATAGATATATTAAGGGAGACAGGACGAAACATATTTTGCCAAAATTCTTCTTCACGCATGATCTACAAAAGGATGGAGAAGTACAAGTTCTACAAGTTCGTTCAAGTGAAAATTCAGCAGATCTATTTACAAAGTCTCTACCAACCTCGATATTCAAGAAGCTAATACATCAGATTGGAATGCGAAGATTGAAAGACATTCAGTGATGTTCGGAACAGGGGGAGTAATGCGTGTTGTACTCTTTTTCCTTATCTCGGTTTTGTCCCAACTGGATTTTCCGAGAAAGGTTTTAATGAGGTAACATACAAAGCGTATTAGGAGCTCTTAGAGTTATGACATCCAAGGGGGAGTGTTATAAATCATTGTGGATTGTCAAACTCTAGTTCTGGCCCATCAGGCCCATATCCGATGAGATTTAAGACGGTTTATACTTTTCCTATTCCGAATAGGATTTACCTTTTATCTCTTGTATTGATTCCTATATAAAGGTTTTATTGGAACCTCATTATCAATAATACAACACACGAAATTCCCCCATAATTCTCTCTAGTTTACAACATATCTCGAATTAGTTCGGTTTGCCTTTGAACACTACCTCTCTAGGTTGGGTCGAAACCCTGAATTGGGCCTTTGACAATCCGAGCCGTGGACTAACCCATTTTTATTTTGCAACATCAGGCCCTTCTAAGCCGAGTCTGTTTTGAGCTAAAGCCTGGCACGGGCTAAGTGGACCAGAACCCAACTTTTTTTTACTTGTAGTTTCTATATTAGACACAAGCTGAAATAAGGGGACAACGGTTCTGGCCATTCCCATCACAGCAGCTGCATGTGTGCGCCAGTTGAGTGCAAAAAGACTGAAGAAGAGACAAGTGGTGAGAGCGTTGGAGACGGTGGAGGAAGCCACGGACATAACCAAGTCAAAGCAAAGTGTTCGACTTGAGACAAGACAACATTCGGAGCAAATCAGGATGTTCCGGAGAAGTCAAACACTCACTCCCAGAGTAGCTGGAGAAGTGGTGACAAGTTTAGATTTATACCTAAGTAGTATAGGATCAAGTAATGACAATATATAGCCATTGATGAAAAGGCGGATCTCGGCAATCTCATTGCATGGTCTCTCTCACCCATATAACTCAGGAGATGAAGCTACTTGGGATTGTGGATGAGAATATCTATATATGATGGAGAAGAAGAGAGTATGACGTGGCAATCCATCGGAAGGTCAAAATCCATAATAACTTGACCGAGTCTCTTCGACTTGGTCTTATAGCTTTTTCCTTATTATTTTTTTTTGCATTCGTTTACTTTTGTTAATAATGGAATAATAAGTCTCCTACTTCTCAATTTCTTGTTTTGTAGATTTCAACGTCTGTTTTCTTCTTTTATCTCAAAGACAAACTCACTGGCCACAGATCTTGCAGCGATCTAAGGTCATGGCGGACACTAGCGCTCCCATCACCATGAAGGAGGTCCTAACGGTTAGTTCTCTTTCTTCAGTTTCACTTTGCGATTTGCGATAAATAGATTCTTTTTATCCTCTTTATGAAAAAATATATATTATTTTTATCATCTTCTGCGGCTATTATTATTATTATTTTTGTTTCAAGAAGTCAAAACGCTGGATCCAGTACTGAAAATTCATTACAAAATGAAAGTACCCTTATTTCATTACAAAAATATCTTTTGTTCTTGCTTCACAAGATTTTCTCTGCTACTCCTCGGTTCACGTTTTTTTGCTTCATAGGAAAGAGAGATATGGATGCTAACGAATAAGAGATATCCATTAACCAAAAAAAAAAAAAAACTTTTGAGATAGAATGCTTTCTCATTTTTTTAGTGTTTTGACTTTCTAGAATTATTCTTTTCAAATTGATTAAAAATTTAAATTTTAAGTATTTCTTTTTAGCATTAAATTTAGTTATATTACTCCTAAGAAAAGAGAAATGATATTTAATCTTGTAATTTATTCCTATTGTTAGAAAATTTTTCTGGAGGGTGACAAGTACAAATTTTTAAAATCTTTGATTAGAAATTACGCATATGGTGAGCATATGAGAAATTATATCAGAGAGCAAAAATTATATCAATTTTTTTTAGAAAATTATGGTCTCTGATATAATTTCTCATCGCTGCCCAATTTGTTTTTTCTTCTGTTCGAATTTGTTTGAAGTTCATCTTTAAATGGAATTATCTAGTGCAATATTGTGCTAATCGACTCATATCTAAGTTTAAGTAAACTAATTGTGTGACGTGACTGTTTGTTGTTCTTTTTGCAGCTTCCGAGCCTTGGGATCAATCGAGAATCCATCACGTTTACGAATGTTACAATGGAGTCTGAAAAATATATATGTGTCCGGGAGACGACACCTCAAAACAGTCTTATAATTATAGATATGAATACGCCAATGCAGCCTCTAAGGAGATCTGTCACTACAGATTCTGCTCTTATGAACCCAAATTCAAGGATACTTGCTTTAAAAGGTAATTCAAGATTTTCTTTCAAATCTAACTCTAGATCTTGCGTTGTTGTGTTAGCCAACACTTTTAGCACATTAACTGACGCATTACAACATATGGAAACCACTAAAAATAAAGTTTGTTCAAGCTTCAAAATAGTTATGCTTCAGTCCTAAACGCATGAGTAGTGACATTGCGTAAGCTTGTATTCCATATTCATGGAGACAAAATATAATTTGTAAAGAATTACAGCTCATGATATTCATTTACTATAAAAAAATATATTTATATTCTTATATTTTAACTTATTATAAAACACATTACTTTCATATAACAACAAAATTAACAAAAATGAAAAGACCATGCTCTCTCACTAAAAAAACTATAGTTTGTAGATGATATTTTCAAAAGTTCTCGTTTGGGCGATTATTTGGTTTTCACCTATTTTGTTTTGTATTTTATGAAGCTCAACTTCCGGGAACTAGTCAAGATCATATAGAGATATTAAACATCGAGCAAAAAACAAAATTGAAGTGGCATCAGATGTCTGAGCGGGTGAGTAAGTAGTGTAAAGATTTTGCAACAACTCTCTTTTTCTACATCATTTCTAGTTTTTCATCTCTAGTTTGTGGTTTAACAAAAAAATAAAATAACTTGTCTGTCGCAAGTGTGTTAGAAATTTTGGACGCAAGAAGAGAGACCTAATGTAATACAAACAGAGAGTTACTAATTCTTTTGAAATGAAAGTTTCTAACCCAAGTAGGTAGGGCCATGCAGCCAAATAAAATTATTATAGTTTTTTTCATTTTTCGCCAATTTTTTAAAACTTTTTTTTCATTGTATACTTTTAAATCTAAATTTATGAATAGAATAGTAGAAACGCTATAAATAGATAAATAAAAAATTTTGTTAACCATACATGTCTCATTTTTATTGGCACAACTTTTATCATTTTAAATTTAATTAAATAACTAAATTATATTAAAATATTAATATTTATAATAATGAAATATGAATCTCCCGATAGAGATGCTCTACGGCTTTGCCTGATTTTTTTTCAAAGGTGGCACGGCCTTGCAAGTAGGGTATGTTGCCGAATCTAAACTAAGATTTAGTCAAAATGAATCTGCTAAAAAATCCATCATGTTAAAAGCCTAAAGGGGCGTGTTAGAAAGTTCTACATTGAGAATAATTTTGGACCTATGGGACATGTTCCATTTCATTCATTGTTAATTCATTTTAAGATATAAACTAATAACTTTTGACTGTATAAATGATATGTTAGGAAGTTATCTCTAATGGTTCATTTACAGATCATATTTTGGAAGTGGGTCACCCCAAAGATGTTGGGGCTAATCACACGAACTTCAGTGTACCATTTTTCAATTGAAGGTTAGATGTCTAAGTAGACAGCTTAATCTTATATGTGTTATTAATTTCACAGTGGATGTTTCTCATATATAATTTGCTCCCCAATTTTCTAGGTGATTCTGAGCCAGTTAAGATGTTTGATCAGACAGCAAATCTGGCAAACAACGTGATTGTAAACTATAAACTCTCTCCTAATGAGAAATGGTTGTTATTGATTGGAATCGGTCCTGGTTCTTCTGAAGTAATGCTTCTTGTCGTCGCACATTTTAGTTTAATTAAACTTGCAAAAACAAAATACAATCATGATGTCTGTTTTAAAGTGATCTTTTGCTTTCTTTTCTTGTAGAGGCCACTGTTAATAAAAGGGAATTTGCAGCTTTTCTCTGTCGATCAGCGGCGGAGTCAAGCCCTTGAGGCACATGCCGCATCATTTGCTCAGATTAAGGTAATTTGTATTTATCAAAAAAGAGAGAGGATAAATTATATGATTTTTTTGGCGGAATAGTATGAACTTAAAGTACAATTAGGTAAGAAACTATGTCATATCCTTTGTTGTTATGTTTGGTTTTACTATAAATATATATTTATAGTTTCGTGATTTTGGATTATTGATAATTTAACTATATATATATATATATGAATATTATATACATGGAAAATATGTTTTTGGTTTAAGTTATTTAAATATAGTATGACTAAAGAAGCTATTCTTGATCAGGTTCCTGGAAATGAAAATCTTATTACCCTTTTATTATTTGCAACGAGGAGTTTGAATGCTGGATCAAAGTTGCATGTCATTGAACTTGATCCCCAACCAGGTTAGCCTTATTTGGGGTAATTTTATTCAACTCTATCAAACAATTTATACATTATTTGATTAAACTTCATAAGCACTAAGATTCTTTATTTTAGAACCATCTCGTAGCTACAAAAACTAGTAGGTACCAAGCTACGGGTTTATTACTTGATGGATTTATAGCTGAAGTTTATTGCTAGTTTTTTTAGTCGGTATGTATTTGCCTCACCTCACGCTCAAAATCTCATTGCAGGAAATTTTAAAAAGCAGACAGATCTTCTTTTCCCCCAAGATTTTGCTGATGATTTTCCTGTTTCCATGCAGGTTTGTAGTTACATTATAAGGGCACTTCTTAACATTAATTTATATGGTGAAAGGTTCATGAAGCTTCTTTTTTTTTTTTTTAACAGGTCTCTCACAAATATAGTTTGATATACATCATCACCAAACTTGGTCTATTGTTTGTATATGATCTAGAGACTGCTTCTGCTATATACAGAAATCGGATAAGTTCAGATCCAATTTTCTTGACTTCTGAGGCTTCTTCAGTTGGAGGCTTCTATGCCATTACTAGGCAAGGACAAGTTCTTTTGGTTACTGTAAATGAGGCTACCATAGTACCTTTCATTAGTAGTAAAGTAAATGAAACTATAAACCTTCTACTTTTTTTATACAATGACGTAGCAACTAGTGTTATCATGCCATCATAAACGCTCTATACCTTTTTTTTTCTACAGTTGAATAATTTGGAGCTTGCTGAAAGTCTTGCTAAAAGAGGAAACTTGCCTGGTGCTGAAAATCTGGTATTTAATGAATGTTTTGTGGATTAATTAGCCCCTAAGTTAGCTAGTGCTCCGATTGATATTTTGGTGTTGTAGGTTGTCCAACGTTTTGAGGAGTTATTTGTTCAAAGAATGTACAAGGAAGCTGCTGAGCTTGCTGCTGAATCTCCTCAAAGGATTCTCCGGACACCTGATACAATTACTAAATTCCGAGTATATTTTTATTTCTTAACTAGAAATATCGTGTTATGCGCGGGATAGTAATTTAAAAAATAAAAACTAAGCGGGATAGTAAATTAAAAAAAATGATTCGATATTATAGTTTAAATGTTAGTGTAAGTTATTTTTCTTCAAAAATATTTAATGAAAATTAATTAAAAATTAATTATAAAAAGAATTTGTTTTAAGATGAAAATTTTTATGTTTAGAAACTGATTTGGTAGAGTAAAATGTTTGTTTAGCAACATGTATAGTAGGATTTTAGTATAAAGTTGTTTCAAAATTATAGTTTTATTAAATAATTAGATTTTAATAGATGTTCTAACGGCATATTGTGTAATTAAGTACATATTAAATATTTTATTCACAAGAATTTATCGTTTTAAGATATAGTAGATTATCCATTAGTTCTGTCTGTGTTAACATGCTTTCTACTTCTAAATATAGATGATTATACTGTAAAACTACAATTTTGACAGTATACATTTTTGTAGAATGTTCATGTAGAAGGTGGACAAAGTCATCCATTGTTACAATATTTTGCGACTCTTTTAACAAAAGGAAAGCTCAATGTATATGAATCATTGGAACTATCTACGTTTGTTGTGAATCAAGACAAGAAGAACCTCTTGGAAGAATGGTTGGAGGAGGACAAGTTGGAATGTAGTGAAGAGCTTGGAGACCTTGTCAAGGTAAGAGTTAAACTAACTATTTTTATTTAGAATATTTGATGTCTCGTTTAGTTTGTTATAATGGTAATCAATTTTATATCTCGTTTAGTTTGTTATAATGGTAATCAATTTTGTTTCAGACTGTGGATACTGATCTTGCTCTTAAAATATACATTAAAGCTCGGACCACCCCAAAAGTCGATGATCCTTTTGTGGAGAGAAAGGAGTACTTTAGAAAAATGCCAATCTACTCAAAACAGGTAAAAACAACAAGATCTAAGTTTTTCTATAAAACATCTACAATTGTAAACCATGATTGAAAATTTGAAATCGCAGTGAGTACTGGACTTGAATCCTAGTCATTCAACTCCAAAGTAAATCTTTCAACCACTATAAATTAGTTACTATCAGGGAGTTTTAATTACTCATCATGTGATTTCTCCCACATATACATGAGTAGTGTATTTCTCATTGCAATCACTTCCTTTTCACCTTCATTGGTTCACAAATCACAATACTTGGAGATTAATTTCAAAGAACTAAAGAAAGCAATTCGTCTAAGTATTATTTAACCAACACCCCATCTGTATTAGAAAATGAAACAAATGATGAATACTAAAATGTGCACGAGGTGATTTGTTTTTTCAAACTAGATATGCATAATAACTTTTTTTCTATTTCTTTTTTGTCGTCTCGTCTAAATGATCCGCAAGGAAGCTCCGCCACAACATCAAGTTTTTATCAATTTTCGAGGAGAACAGCTACGCCAAAACTTCATCAGCCATCTCGTGGAAGCCCTTAGGAGAAATGCGATCAATGTCTTCATAGACAATCAAGAGCTTAGAGGTGAAGATATCGGTATTCTTTTGAAGAGGATTGAGGATTCAAGAATCGCCCTTGTTGTGTTCTCAAGCAGGTACACAGAATCAAGGTGGTGCTTGAGAGAAGCTGTGAAGATCAAAGACTGTGTAGAGCAAGGCATGCTCAAGGTGAGATGATGATGACCATGTATATATATTAATATGCATGCATAGTTTTAGCTAGAGAAAGATATTTGAGTTAAGACCTAGAGAAATGTTGTTACTAACAATAACATTGTGCATGATTCATGAATAATCTCTATGTGATCACTAGGTGCTTCCTATCTTCTACAAGGTGACTACAACCAATGTGAAACAACTTAAAGGAGAGTTTGGTGACCATTTCAGAGATCGAGAGTGGGAATATCGATTTGACAAACCCAGAATTGAAAGATGGAAAGAGGCGTTGGCCTTTATTTCTGGTAAGCTTGGCCTTACGTTTGACGAGAAAAGGTATTGCACTCTTTTCCCTAGATCCGTACTCACTAGTAAAAATAATATATATGAATATATGATCTTTGTTTTTTCTTTTAATCAAAGAATATATGATCTTTTTTTTTTAATATCTTTTGAGGGAAATTAATGTTGCTAATTAGTCTTATGGTGTGGTACATTATTGTTTGACATATATACTTGTAATGTTTAGAATTCTATAGAGTTGTTAAATGGTTCATGTGAATCCAATGGTTATATAAACATAATTTACATCGTCTTTTTGTTGCTGTGTTTACAGTTCGGAAAGTGATTTCATTGGATCAATAGTTGAGGAAGTCTTGAGATTGCTAGCAAGTATTCCATCGACTGTATAAACTGTGAATTCTTAGATCTTTATATCAGAGGTAATTTAAGGAAAATGTTTGGCTTTTATCTTTCGTATCAAGTATATTGTTGTGAATTCGCAAGCCCACTTGAATGCTGTTATCTATTTTGGGCCGCGGATTTATTTTTGGACTCTTTTCCAAAAAAATCTCATACTAATTGGAGATTGACTTGATTTATATATTAAATATTTATTATCTAATCTTTGGATATGGGACATTGGTTTATTTCCCAACATATATAGTAAACCGTCAAAATCTGAATGTGTGTATACAAGTGAATTTAATATGTTTATGTTTATATGACGGATGAATTTTCTCTGTATTTCCAATAATATATGATGTTACTATGATATTTCATTCACGAAACAAATTATATATTTTAAATTAATTTTAAATTATTTATATTAAGATGTTATATATATTTAATTAATTATTATTATTTTGTGATGATAAGCTATTACAAAAGAAAAAATTTATATTCATGAGTATATCTATTTAACCCTTTGATTCATGAAATTATTAGATTTATGTCTTAATTTGATCTATTAAAAAGGATAGATTTATGGGTTAATCGGTTAATCCAATCAATTTACTGTATAATTTATTTAACACTTAACCAATTTTCAAATATTAGAAGCGTGTGAAATATTTTTATATGAGTTTAAATAATATAAAAATCTAAAAATATAAATTTAAAAAGAATATTTTTATTGAAGTAATAATATTTAACATATTTTAGAAAAATGGTAAATAAAAATTTATATATTTTTTATTATTTGTTTTTTGTTGGTTTTCTTTTTTAATTAAGGAAAACATAAATTTTACACGTGCCATAATCTTATCTATTAACCGACACGTGTCATGATCTTATGAATTATTATTTTGATACGTGTCGAGCTTTCGTGAGTTCAACCAAGTTTTTTTTTACTTAATAACTATAGAGATAAAATATTAGAATTCTATTTTTTTCTTTTAGTATGTATTCCTTTTTTTTAATTTCGTTTTTTTCTGATAATTTATGATTTTATTTAATTAAATACGTATCAAAATCTGATCGTTTTAATTGACACGTATCACGATCAGACAAGTTACTGATTTTGAATCATTCTTCTTTATATAATAAGATTGTTTTATTCCTTCTTTGTTACTTTTTAAGATTAGGAACTAATTTTAAAAAAATTTTAAAATATAATTTTAATTTAATTAAATATATTTTTAATTTAGTTTAATTTAATTTTTTTTTCTTGATAATCTATAGTATTATTTAATTAGAAAAGTGATGAAAATTTCCTTCTTTTTCTCATTATCTATTTTTTTCTTTTTAAGATTGTATATATTTTTTTTTCTGATAATAATTTACCTTTTTTCTTTGATAATTTATAGTTTTATTTAATTAAAAACGTGTCAAAATCTGATCGTTTAAATTAACATGTGTTATAATTAGGCGAGTTAGCAACTTTGAATCATTCTCATTTTTTTATATAATAAGATATACTATTTTTTCTGTACGATGAGTTATTTTAGCATGATCAACGCTATTTGTAAATATCAGTGGGCCTTTCCTATTTAACACTATTTAAAAAAAAAAAAAAACAACACTATTTTTCTTCCTGTAAAATACTAATTGATCTATATATCGTGATATGTTAACATGTTACGTGCTATTTGTTTTTATCACTCGATCTATTTATTTCTCTACCAATTGCCTGAGGGTATATTTAAAATTTCCGAACCCTCTAAAAACGTTAGTTACCCAACTTTTCTGTCACATAGATATTTTCCTAAAGTAAATTTAGATTTAGGGTATCCTGCAAATTAGCCTATATATATATATATTTGTTTGGTACAGTGTGTTTTATTAAGCCATAAACTTCAGAGTACCCCAAGTTTATTAACAAACAAAAGAAAGGAAATTGATGTTAAAAAAAAAAAAAAAATGTTTGACCAAAAAAAACCAGAGAATTTACGCAGCGGGCTCAAATAAAAGGCTCTCTTTTGAATCCCTCCACAGATCTATCGCCTCACCATTCGTCTTCTTCTTCTTCTTCTTCTTCTTCTTCACTCACACAGTTTTGTTTCCCGTTGAAAAAGGTTAAGCCTTTCTTCTCTCTCTCGTTTCCTTCTTCCCTCTTTTGATTTCTAGTTTAAACCAATTGATTTCTTCTATTTTGTCAGCTTTGTGTAGTTTCACATTCCCTTCGATTTTGAAATCTTGTTTGTGGTATTATTACTTGTTTAGTCTTTGCTATACGTTTCGAATTGGGGATATTAGGGAGATTCTTGGTTCTCGCTAATCACTTTTCATCCAAAGTAATGATTTTTTACAACAATTTTGATTCTTGTTGCTTAAAGTTTTCTTTTTTTTGCCAATTGGGTTTTGGGGGAAACAATACGAGCTGTGATTGAATTGACTAGCTCGAGCCTTTGTTTAGACTAAGAATTGGTTTCTTGATGATTCGTAGCAATTACATTAAACTGTACATTTGGAGTTCCTTGATATTGCAATTGTAATTTTGGTTTGTTCATTGCTGATGGTGTTTGCTTTTGTTATGCAGGATATCTTTGGTGGATGATAAGTGAAAGTTCACGTTTTGTTTAAAAATGGCAGCTTCAAGTTTCTCTGGTTTGGAAGGTCAGAAACTTGACCTCAGTTCTTGTTGGTACCTGAGTTTCATTCTTTAGTTGGTACTGATGTTTATATGTATTCTTTCTGTTTACTTGAATTAGGAAATTATTTAGAGTTTCGATTTCTCTATTTCATTTTCCTAGACTGCTTTGCTATTATGTTCTAGTTTAAATAAGGATGAGGTCTTGTTTGTGGGACTCATCTAAGTTAGAGAGCGCTTTCGAGAGTTTATGAGCTTTGTTTATTGTCATATTACTGAGGGTTTTTTTTTGTTTGATTGTTTTTAAATTTGAGTAAAGAAGAGCTTTTGGGATTTATTTCTGTTTGTTATTCTTGACTTTATCAGCTGTGGATGGGGAAATGAATATAGACATGGAAGAAGACATGGATTTAACAGAAGATGATTTCAGAAATGTCACTGGCCAGTTTTCAGGGGAAGCATCGGTAGTGGAGGTTAGGGATGCTGTCAATGCGAGTGTTGAAACCATCAAAGTAGATGTTAGTTGTATCCTTTTTCTTCTTCTTATGTTGAAGGTTGCTAATGCTTGTGTTTCTTAAACCTCTATTCCGATGATAGTCCTATTGTTAATTCAAAAACACTTTAGGTGAAAAGAACATAGAATTGGAACATGTTTCTTCTATAATCATTGGCTCTGAGACTTGAATGCTTGTGATTATGTATTCTTTCTTTCTTTCTTTTCCTTAGTTCCATGTTTCAGCTAAATCTGGTGTTAAAAGATGCAGAACAACCTCTGAAGAACAGCAACCTTCAGTTCATGTTACTTATAAACACTTAACAAGGTTGGTTGAAAAGAAGACTCCTAAATCGATAACCAATAAATTTTAACATATTGAATACTCAAACACTGCTGTCATTATATGATTGCTGGTGTTCTACTTGTTTTTAATTTGTGTTGTCCTGCATCTTTCAGAGCTAGTAAGCAGAAGCTGGAAAGTTTATTACAGCAATGGTCAGAATGGGAGGCAAAACAAGATTCCTTGTCCGAGGTAGCTACAATTTGAGATCTTCTGAATTGCTTTTGATATCCAATTCAGTGAATTCTATTGTTTTGCAAAAGTCAAATCAATTTCAAGGTGCTTGAAAGAATATTGTGCTATATCATGTTACAACCTAAGCTAGAATCCTTTCTTTTGCAATATGATCAGGATCAAGAACAAGTACTAGAATCTGGTGATGAGACTTATTTTCCTGCATTGCGTGTGGGATTGCAGAAGACATCATCTGTGGTGAGTGAAAATGTTTTCGAGCAAGCTTGAAGTTCTCAGGTTTTTTGTAATCCGTACTAATAGATACATTCTTGCATGTGCAGTCATTTTGGTTCGATTACCAAACTAGTCTCAATTCTTCGAAGAAGTTTGTTCCAGTGGAAAGTAGCACTACTCCTCTTTATAACCGTGGATTTACAATTGGTTTAGATTCAGCCAATGGTTCAAATAACTCGGAAGGGTAACCAAATCTAGAGTCGTAGCATTTTCTTACTGTAATAGTGAATCTGTTATTGAAACTTTAGCATCTATCTTGTGCATCCTTTTGATTTTTTTTTGTTTGTATTTACTGTTCCAGAGGCTTGGAGATTATTGATGATCCTCCACGTTGCTTCAATTGTGGCGGATACAGTCATTCCATAAGAGAATGTCCAAAGCCTTTTGATCGATTAGCTGTTAGTATTGCTCGGAGGCAACATAAAAGCAAAAGAAATCAGAATCCTGGATCTCGTCTACCGTCCCGATATTATCAGAGCCCTCAAGTTGGAAAGTATGATGGATTGAAACCTGGCTCACTTGATCCAGAGACATGTCAGCTTCTCGGTCTAAAGGTAAATTTTAACCTTCCTTCTCTGGTATTAGAGTTAGACCAGAGAAAAGAGCTTCTTGATTAAGCGGTTTTTGGTCTCGCACAGGAACTTGACCCTCCTCCATGGCTTCACAGAATGCTAGAGATTGGATATCCACCAGGATATTTAGGTAATCTTTTCTGCTCTCTCTTCTTATCCTTCATTAGCATGGTGTCAAAACGAATAATTTAACCCAACCCGACCCATTTTGATTATCATCATCATATTAAAGGCATCTTTGTGCATGACTTGGTTGTCTCTACTTTTTGTTTATATTTCTATAGATGTAGAAAACGATAATGTCTCGGGAATCACTATATTTGGTGAGGAAGAGACTAAAGAAGAGGAAGAAGTAAAGACTGAGGAAGGTGAAATTTTGGATAATTCAAGCCTTCAAGAGCCGAAAAAGAAAATGACAGTTGGGTTTCCGGGGATTAACGCACCCATCCCAGAGAACGCAGATTTGCGGCTATGGCAACAGCGGAATAACACAGAAGATACTTATTACTATGATCACATTCGACCCCGAGATTATAGTAGAGAGTTGGGCCCTCCAGTTGTTGAACCATCTTCAAGCTATCCTCCAAGGTATGGCTTTAGATATGATCATGGGTCTGTTTTAAGACCAAGAAGCCCAGGATCTGAAAACTCAGAAGCTGAAAGAATTAGGAGGAGGTATTATAACTCATTCATATGATCCAAATTTAAGGGAGAGGCAGATAGTGATCCATATAGACTTAGCAGCAGAAGATGAACTAATTGAGTGAATTTGTGATATATATATGGTAGCATTTAGGCATAAGTTTTTCTAGATTTTGCACCGGGTTTTGCTGAAGCGCCCGATAAATCATCGGTGAATAGATCCATTGGTAAAGAGTTACCCGCAAGCCTACAGTGGATAAAACATTCAGGCTGAAGCCAAGCGGTCTATGCACAATGTTTGTTTAAAGATGGAATCGAACCAAAGCTATAACGAATATATACATACTTGGCCTTAAAACTCAAATCTTGTTGTAACTTGTTCATCAATGTGGAAGTTTTGTTTTTGTTGTCTCTAATAAAATTTAGATATTGATTCGTTTAGAGTTGGTTTGCACGGTGAAAGGTTTTTAAGAACCTGAACATTTGTTTTGTGGAGAAAACATAAATTATGTGAACCTGATAATTTGATTAAACGTAAGAATGATTAATGAGTTATACAATTTAGTACAATGATAATCACTAAGTTTCCGCTTTGGTCTCCCTCTGTTGACTCACTATACTAGATGTTATAGGAAATCTTTTTGTTTCAAAATATTTGATTTTTTTTTCAAGTTTTCATGTAGAAAATAAATTCATTAAATTTCTGTAGCCATTAAAATTCTTTAGTATTCTATACATTTAGTTGAATTTTTTAAATTATGTTTCAATATAGAAATAAAAACATCGAATTTAAATTGTAGTTTTTGAATTCGCTGGGCTTTTCGATAAAATTCAAATAAATTAAAACAGAGGAAAGTATTATATTTAGATAATTTATCTAGGATCTATAAAAATTCAGTATTATTTCATAAGTATCTATTATTTAAATATAAAAACAAAACAAAATCATAAACGAAAAAAAAAAGAGAAGAAAAAGACAAAGGTAAGTGATAAGAACAACTTTAAATTACTTAACAAAGGATAAAACGAGGTAAGATAATAGATAAAAATATGAAAATAATTAAACTGACTAAGAAATATCAAATCTATAGTGAAAGAGGAAAACTAATAATGGGATATTAAGAATAAAGACCCATTTAATTAACCTTACAAAAACCTCAATATTACAGAAAATTTTACTCATATATATATTTATATTCTAAATCGACATTAAAGAAATTGTCGAAACCCTAAATAAGGTAAACAGAGAGCAACGAAGTCAGAGGCTTTCTTCTCTCTTTCAACATCTTTCTTTGTCTTCTTCACTTGCGCGCGTACCAAGCTGAGAAGATTACGTGAATTGAAAAGGTTTTACCTTTGTTCTATCTTCTTCTTTACCTCAATTTAGGGTTTTGTTTTGGGGTTCTTCTTCGATCAATTCGCTAATTGTTTTTATTTTTATTTTTATGATCGCTGGATGAATTGTAGCTGACGGAGCTTATTAGGTTTTGCTATGCGTTTCTTGTAGGATCATCAACTGTTTAGGGTTTCAAAGCTCGGAATTAAGGTTTTTCTGGGAGAATGTTGCAATCAATTTGGGGGATTTTCGTTAAAAATTCAAAATTTAATGCAGTTTCTGAATTTAATGAACATGCAGAGTGTTATATAAGATTTAGTTGTGAAATAGAGTGTGAATTTTATTGATTAATTTCAGGTAGATCTGTTGATTTATCATGTAGAGTCTTAAATTTCATCACTTAGTATTTAACTTGTGCAACAAGGTAAAACAATATAATGGTTTTGGTTATGCTACTCTGTTGCAAATTTGTCATGTTTCTTTCTTAGCATCTCTCTGTTTTTTTTTGTTTTTCTTATGTTTGTATTGACATTATAATATACACACATACATGATAATCCTGACATTGTTAATCTTCGTTTTGATTTAAATCTGCAGGGCTTCATAATCTTCTATATATAGTATCGGATCTATGTTCATCGGTGATGCCGCCGCCTAAAAGGAGTAGGGACTCGATGCCTAACTTTGTTGACCTCGACCCTGATGAATCAGAAGATCGTGATGAGCTCAATCAGGGGTTGAATATAGGACAAGGTTTTAATGTTATGTCAGGTAACGAGAGCAAGCCTCGTGGACCGAGAGAATCTAACTCAAATACTAATTATCAAACCGGAACACCAAGGCAGCCAAATGTTAAGTCTGATGAGGAGTTTCATGGAGGAAGAATTCAGCCAGAAGATGGTTATTTTGTGCCAAAGCGACCGCGAATGGAAGCACGAGTAACGTTGAATATTCGTCATCAACCTTGGTCTAGACTCCCTGGTATTCAGCCATATCCCAACTCAACTCTCCCTGCTAATGCCATTGCACACCAGAACAACGTTCCAACTTCACAGAGAAGTCCTGAGGAGGTTTCTTCATATGCAATGCCGGTTAGTAGCAATTGTTTTGTTGATGAAGCCACTGAGACAATCAGTGGACGTTCTGAGTTAACAAAGCTTGATGATATGAATAATCCTCTTTTGGATAATATGCCTGCTCAGGGTCTTAGAACATCATCAAAACCAAATGTAGCCATGGTTTATTCTTTCGAGGATCTGGAGGTTAGAACCAGCGAAAGAATGATTCAAACCGAGGATATTGTTGAGCCGATGAAATTTGATGAAGGAGCCAAATGTGAGGTTAATGCTAAGCGTAAAAAGAGAAATGTCTCAGTGGTCGAACGTTTCACAGATGAAGAAATAAAGATGCATCTAATGAGTCTTAAGCAAGGAAGTAGTGATCAGGTAAACTTATTTGGTCTTCTCATTGCTTTTTTTTCTTTCTTTTTTGTGTCTTTTGGTTATTAATACTTATGTTCCACAGACCGGAGTCAGAGACCTCACGGAGGAGGACGTATGTCAATTGTGTGATGGTGGAAAACTCTTGATTCCACCACCACCAATATACTGCTCATTCTGCACCAACCGCATCAAAGACACATCTTTCTATTACACCCCCGAGGAAGAAGTAGGCGATGCTCAACTTCAAGTCTGCAATACTTGTTACAATCGTTGTAGAAGAACGTTCACGTTGTACGGAATCAATATCATAAGAGACCAAATGCTTAAAATTAATAATCTTGACAACCATGTTGCAGAAGAGGTAAACTTCATCTCTCCCTCTGTGTATCTGTCTTATTACATGAATTCTTACATCTTACATAAGCTACTTTTGTTGGATCAGTGGGTTCAATGTGGGTCTTGTGAGGGATGGCAACATCAGATATGTGGTCTCTACAATAAGCATAAAGACACTGACGAAACTGCAGAGTATATTTGTCCCAAATGTTTGTTAGAGGAGCGTGAGAGTAACAACAACAGTCGAGTTGATAACAATACTGATTTGGGAGCAAAAGATTTGCCTGAAACCATCCTCAGCTACTTTATAGAGAAAAGACTATTCAGGCGTCTTAAAGAAGAAAGAGAAAAAACTGCAAAAGCTACTGGGAAGAGCATTGATGATGTAAGAATGATGTGTTTTCTATTGATTTGAGGTTCACTTTCAAAACCTGATTTATGTTTCTTTATACTGAACTTGTTACTTTTTATTTCCAGGTATTAGAACCAGAAGATCTTACTCTCAGAGTCGTGTATTCGGCTGACAAAACCTCAATCGTCAACAAAAAGTTTTCCGATTTGCTTCACAAAGAACACTATCCAAGTGAATTCCCTTACAGATCAAAGGTGGGAATTCAGTATCACAATTGAATATTTCCTTTTTTTTTATACAGTTATGTATTTGAAACCTTACTTTAACTGTCATTAATATTGTTGTTTCAGGTTATTCTTCTGTTTCAGAAAGTTGAAGGAGTTGATATATGCATCTTTGCGATGTTTGTCCAAGAGTTTGGTTCAGAATGTAGCCTACCAAACCAACGTACTACATACATCGTATATCTTGATTCCGTCAAGTACTTTAAACCTGAGAGAGTGACATTCTCAGGAGAAGCTCTTCGAACTTTCGTTTATCATGAAATACTGGTAATCTATTCATTTTTCTGTTTCGTTCTCATGCTTAAATACCAATTAAATTATTATTGACCTTGACATGTTTCTATCTTTTTTTTCTCTGATAGATTGGATATCTTGAGTATTGTAAGCTTCGAGGTTTCACAACTTCTTATATATGGGCGTGTCCACCTAAAAAAGGAGAAGACTATATTTTGTATTCTCATCCTAAGACTCAGCATACCCCCAACACTAAGAAGCTTCGTCAATGGTTAGTCTTTTGTTTATTTTTCTCCACTTGATCAAGGCTTTGTGGTTTTTGTGAGGAAATTGGATTTAACATTTTAAAACATTAATGCAGGTATGTGTCATTGCTGGATAAAGCAGTCAAGCAGAGTGTAGTGGGGAATATTACAAACCTTCATGAACGGTTCTTCGCTGGGAAAGAAGAATATACCTTGACAGCTGCGCGGTTGCCTTACTTTGAAGGATCTTTCTGGTCCTGTAAGGCTGAGGTTCTGATTCATGATATTGAGAGTGAAGGCAATAATGAGTTGCCGAAGATGGTTAAATCGCTTTCTAGAAAAAGACTAAAGGGTTTGAGCTACGACAGTAGCCGTTGTGTTGATATTGATGATGCTAAGAACATTCTCCTGATGCAAAAGGTAAATCATTTACGTTTTCAATGCACTTCAAGTTTAAATACGGATCGGACTTTTTTGTTAACTTTTTGGGGTGTTTATTATTTACCTATTCTGTTTTTGTGTAGCTCGAAAAGAAGATATCCCAAAACAAGGAGGATTTCATGGTGGTGGAGTTGAATTATTCATGTTCACGTTGTTCGAAGGCCATATTATCGGGATTTAGATGGTTTTGCAAGAAGTGCAAGAATCTTCAGTTTTGTGAAAGCTGCTATGTTGCAGAACAAGAGCTTCCTGGGGAACACATACATACTATGAATGGCAAAGAGGAACATGAGCTCTCAAAGGTAATTAATTAGCCTTCTTAATCAGAATGATATTCTTGTTTAGGAAATTTTTAAAAAAGGGCATTTAATTTAATTCGGTTTTGTTTTACTTCCACAGGTTCTGGTGAAAGGCATATCTTCTACAACAGAAGATAATGATATCATCCTAGAAAACGATTTGTTCGAAAGCAGACAAGCGTTCTTAGCTTTTTCTCAAAAGCATAATTACAGCTTTGAAATGCTTCGACGTGCCAAGCATTCTACGATGATGATACTTCACCATCTTCACACCTCAAACAAGAATCATTGTTCGCAAACCTCTAGACGTCTCACCTGCGGGGACTGCGGAAAAGATGTTTCAAGAATGATTTACTTCCCTTGTTTGATTTGTTCGATTATTCGGCTTTGCACTGGATGCTATACCAAAAAAAGAACAACCCATCTTCACCTTCATCTCTTCCCTACATTACCTTCAGTTAATGGAGCGCCGCCTAAAACCATAATGGTGAGTATACGTTCTTGAAAACACATCTGTTTCTTTCTTTTCTTTGGTTTTATTTGTGAACCTGTTTACTGAATTAAGCAACTTATTACTCTCATAGGTTCTTGAGATACTGAACGCGTTAAAGCATGTGCATGAGTGCAAATCCACAGCCACTAAGTCGTCCTGCTCATACCCGAGATGCAATGAAGTTAAAGTTTTGTTCCATCACAGTGCAAAATGCAGAACGAAAGAGAAGGGAGATTATTGTAAGATTTGTAACAAATTCGGGAAGGTATTAAGCATACACGCAAACCATTGCGATGATCTCGAATGCCCCGTACAGCGCTGCAGGTAAATTTCCATTGGTTTAGTTATGATTTATGTTATCTTCTCTGTGTCTTTAGCTTTTCTAAACTTGATGCATATCTTTGTGTTCACAGAGAAATAAAGGACTACTTGTTTAGGAAGAAGTTTCTCGACGATGAAGTCAAAGGATGAATTGTTGTACATTGCTTAGGTGCTCTGATGCTGATAGTGTTGACTATACAAGACACTGTATAGATCAAAAACCTTTTCTTACATCAAAAACTAATCGTTTCTCAATAACTGTCAAGAGTGCTAAGAGCCTGAGTGTTGTTGTTTTCTTTATTTTTGTTGTGTTAAATTGAGAGAAAATATGTTTTTCCTTTTTGTGTATAACATCTAATATACAAGTTTTGTCCATATATATATATATAATTATTTTTGTGTAGCATATACTATACAAGACAAGGTGTAATGACTGATCGTATAAGTGGCATATCACACTCCTTTGTATCTTCCCGGATTAGGAGCATTCGACCTAGAAAAGTCTTTACAAATATTGGGAAATACTCGGTAAACTCCGGTTATTGGTTGGCAAAGAAACAAGGTGATTCAAGAGGTCCCGTGTGTGTCACGGAGCCAAGCATTGTACTACTAGAAGCTCACGCCTGGAAAAGCTCAAAACGTCGTGTAAAGTCAAACACTTTATATGGCAGGCGGTGTCGGGATGTTTGCTACAAAGCAGAGCCGGAGACTATGAACCATCTTCTTTTTAGTTGCCTGCTTGCTCGTCAAGTCTGGGCTCTAACTCCACTTGGATCTGACCCTTTTTTCTTTCCTACTGCAGCTTTATATATAGTAATCTTGATTTTCTATTCTGGAGAGTGAAAGCTGAAGACATGGAGCTAGATCAGATCCGATGCTTCCCATGGATAATTTGGAAGGCACGAAACGATAAATTATTCAATGGTAAAGGCAGATTGCCGGAGGAAACTCTAGACACTGCAGTTAGGGAGTGTAAGGCATGGTTTGAAGCAAATAAGAAGCCGGATCAAGAGGAACCACCTGCTGCTACACCAAATATTTTGGTGCATGTAGTTTCTGATGCAGAAAAGATGCAGCATGGAAGGAGACGGACCCTACTTGTGGTCTGGGATGGTGTCTTTTAGATGGCTTGAATCCACCCCATTCCCACTGCCGGGCTTAGTGTGGTCTATGCAATGTATAATTATGACTTCTTCAGACGGACTGCAAAGAACTCATATCCATCATTGAGATCCTTGACGACTGGCCAATATATCACGTAGAGCTTGCGGATTTTGCTTTTTTAAGGAAAGTTTCCTCTCTTTAATCTTTCAGAAGTTCCTAGATCATTTAATGTTCACACCGATTTACTTGCACGTAATACAAGAATCCACGGCTTTTCTTTCTCAGTTGTAAACTCTATTGTGCCCTGTGGCTATAACTTCTCTTTTTGTGCATGGTTTTTGAATGAATGGTTTGTTTGACGTAAATAACATGACAAAGAAATAGAAAGACAAATAGATCAAATGCAACCACTCTCATTAAAATACATCATCAACATCTAAAACATACCAAAAGAATTGAGAATTCTTGTGATCTTCTTTAAGAAAATAACTGTGGTAGAAAAAGCTAGAAAAAAAAACACACTACATTCTGGTGAAAAAGATCCAACACGAACTTAACACGTCTCCTAAGTAGCTAATATTCTCAAGAAGCAAACACTAATATTGTCAACCGAAGAAGATTATTAGCTCTTCATCATCATATGCCACCCTAACTCCTCTGATCAAAGATCGCTGCTACGTTGTCAAGAAAGTCCAGAGCTTCTTACCGATGGAGACTTTCCCGGGATGTTCTGCATCCGATTCATCTTCTTCACCATCTGAGTCAGCCCTTTCAGGTGTTTTGTTCACATCTTCACTCATTGCTTCACTCTCACCTGTTCTTTTTGGTGAACCAGCATCTGTATCTTCAGAGTCTGCTGTGGCTTCTTCATGCTATTGAAAGAAACAGATTTGTCAAGAATGAGAAATCGAAAGCAAAAGGGAAAAACGACAATGTAGCTAAAGTTGTCAGAGCATTTTACCTGCACCACATTTATGCTTACTCCATTATCGCTTACAGCAACGCCTACTGATGCTGTGGCGGTGGTTTGAGCACAGTGAACCTCCTCTTCTTGTTGTACTCCACCAGTCTCTTCATTCTTCTTAGCAAGTGTGATTTCCACAGTCGCCCTGATAACCCAAATGTGAAAACAGTTATTAACAGCCTGAATAAAAAAACAAATAAACAAACAGCTCCAACGCATTATCCTCAGGGACAGTGTTTGAAAGTAAATGGGATTTGAAGTAACCTTCTAGGTCGTCGGAGATTATATCTTTGTCCCACCACTTCTCCTTGTTGTTCTGATCCAACCTTTTGCCGCCTCTTCCGCTGACGTGCTCCTCCGGTGACACTATCTGATTTTCCATCACTCTCGTTACCATCTTGCTCAGTAGTACAAGTTCTCAAAGAACCCACACGCCCACGTTTTCGTCCATTCTTTGAAGTTGCTTTATCAGAACGACCAGGTTCAGCAGTGCTTCCATCATTTTCTTTAGCAGTGTCCTCAACATTTTCGGTTGAATCATTGGGCTCATATAAATCAATCGAGTCTCCATATATAGCTTTGGCATCTTCAACAACATCTTTGACAGAGCGTGTTCTTCTGGTTCTGGCTTTCCCTCTCATGCGTGATTGACCATCAGCATTTAGATTGGACAAAGAATTTGCGGCAACTTCTTGAGCTTTGCTGTTGATATTGCTTTGATTGCCGTCTGAGTTTACATTGGTGACTTCGACTTCTCTTGTGCCAGTTTCAGATTCGGCCTTTTGACCATCAAAGGAATAGTTCGTCGCTGCCTCATGCATAGTCGATGGCCCACTGTTCACGTTAGCTTGCTCAGTAGATTGAGGTCCTTGATCATCCAAATTCCAAGTAACAGAGGGTTCTGTCATTTTAATTGGGGACAACTTAAGAATCTTTGAAGTACATTTCCGGAGCCATGACACCGTCCCACCAGGACCTGGCAATCCTAAGGCAGCGGCAGTTGGGGAGATATCCCTCATCTCCTGCCTTGGTGCTTCGTTATCAAGAACATTGGCCAGTTTTGACAAGTTAGGCATTTCCAAGTTATCAATTTCAGGAAGCACGAGCTCAGAATGCAGTTCACCGCACAGATTGCAGTTTCTATTACTTTCCATGGACGAAAGGAAACGGTTTCTCTCACTAATGAACTGTTCCCGCTGTTCCTTCAGTTTCTTGGTCAAGGCAACAAGGTCATCAATATCTTTTCGGATTTCTGTCTGCTGCTCTTTAAGATGGTTTTTGCTAGCATCAACTACTACCTTTTCTTTCTCTATTCTCTGTCTTTCGTTCAGCAAGTCTGCCATTTCTCTTCTGGCTAAATCTCTTAGGTAATTAATATTGCTCAATTCCTTCTCTCTCTCTTCCTCAAATGACTTCTCTTTTGCTTGTAACTCCCTTTCTCTTTCTTCCAGTTTAGTCTGCATATCAGCCTCAAGTTCCCTTTTACGCATTTCAATATCATGAAGCAGTTGACTTCTTTCGCTCTCGGCTTTTTTAGAGATCATTGAATGTTCGTGCTCCATAGTCTGTGCAAATGAAGCTTTTGCCATTTCTAGAGCTTCTAGCTCGCTTTTCATGTTTTCATTTGCTGCCTCCTTTTCTTTTTTCAGCCTTTCTTCTTCCAAGTGAACGGATCTCTCTAGTTTTTCTTTCTGATCAGCTATTTTCTTTAGTTCTTTCTGGATCTCAGCTTTCCTCTCATCAAGTTCTTCCCATTCTTTCTCGAAACTTTCCCTTTGGGCCTTCAGATCCTCAGCCTCTATCAAAAGCAGCTCCTGCTGAGACCTGCACTTTTCTATTTGCTCCTTTAATTCGGTTTGCAGTCGAAGATACTCAGACCTCTCCTCTTCAGTAACTCTAAGCGCCTCCTTCTCTTTGTGAATTTCTGATAGCTTTGCTTCATTTTCAGCCCTTTTCTCCTCGATTTCAGCTTTAAGGTTGAGAATAATCTCCTTATCCTCAAGCAGTTTTCTCTTCTCAGTTTCCATTGCCTCTTCCTCACTTTTCAAGGCTTTCTCTCTGCCATTTACGCCTTTCAGTCTTACTTCAAAATCTTTTTCTTTTTCTTTATGCTTCTCCAGTTTCTTATCTAATGCCTGTTCACGTTTAGCAACTTTCTCCTCGATGTGCTTCCACTCAGCCTCCCTCTTTTCCAATTCTATAACCTTGCTCTTCAAGCTGTCATCAATAGATTTTCTTTTCTGCTCCATTTCCAATTCAAACTCATGCTGTGTTGCATCCAATTTAGCTTGGTGTTCATCAATTAGTTGCTGAACTGCAATCTGTTAATAAGCCAACATTAAACAACTAGCACAGTCAACACCCAGCACAGATATCAACCTTCTTAAGAATATGATTGCATTAAACTATGTCATCATATTAAGTGCAAAAGAGAAACTGATACAAAATATGAAACAATCGCGAGCAAGCAAAATCGAGATGGAAACTGAAAAAAAATTCTGTCCAGAAGATGACACTCAGAATGTGACACAAAATATGTAATCAGTTGCACAAAGAGGACAATAACTCTCTGCTATAGTCAGCAAGCAATTTGGTCATCCAAATATCAAAGCCCGGGACTTACTTCGTATCAGATTTCATCCACAGAAGGTGGTGACAGAGAAATACTTATATTTTTCTATAGAGCAAGAGAGGTGGAGGGAGAGAGGACTTGCCTTTTCTCTGGCTTCCAGTTTCTCTTGCAGAGCTAGTAGCTCTCGCTCTTTTGTCTCTATAGATTTCTTGAGCACATCAGTTTCCTGCATCCAGAGGAAGTTTGTAAATGGACAAGATTCCAAGCACTTTAAATAATAAAAATACTACAAGAAAAATGAGCTGCTTACTTGCTCCCTTAAAGCAAGCTCTTTTATCCTCAAGCTGACATCGTCTTCTAATTTCTTCACAGCAAGGTTAGCAGCATCAATCTTCTTTTGTGCATCTTCCAATTCTTTTCCCTTTTGCTTGATAATCTTATCGCTTTCATTTACTCTGTCCTCTCTCTGTTTTACAATCATTTGAGCTTTGGAAACTCTTTCTTCTCCCTCTTGCAACTTTCTTTCCCATTCACGCAAGTCTTCCCGCTGCTTTGACAAAGTTCCCTCATCTGCTTCTCGACTGAGACAAAAAGAAACAAAACAAGTTAAGTCATTCCCCAAAAAGAATAGGGAAGCGACACAACAATAAAGTATTCAACATACAAAAAAGATATAAAGCAAGAAGTCCAATACGTACTGAGAAATGTAGGAAAACCGCTCTCTTTGAAGGGAACTTTCTCGAGCTTCCACTTCCTTCCACTTCCTCTCCACCTCCGAACTTTTTCTACTAACTTCAGCAAGTCTTGCATCAACAGCACGCAGCTTTGCCTCAACTTCAAGAGATTTATCTTCAACACTACTTACCAAAGCATTTGCCTCAGTCAACTTTGAGTCAGCTGTAAATTTGATCTCTGCATTTTCAGAGCGTAGTTCCCGCAGAGCCTTCTCCAGCTGCATCAGTTTAAGAGTGTCATAAACCTTATGTGCTAAAACGAAAAGGCAACCAGACAAATTTGCAAAATCAAAAAGGAATTGGGAAACACAAAGAACAGTTAGGAAACTTGAAAAAATTTAGAATCTTACATCAAGTGCACATTGTTTCTCAATCCCCAGAGCTTTCCTCAACCCTTCTTCCCTCTTCTCAACATCCGCTATAGCAATCAAATGCGCATTACGTTCCCGCTTAAGATACTCATTCGCCTCTTCAATATCCTGTCTAAGCTCTTCACATTTGGAATCCCAGTCCTTTTTCTCAATCAGAAGAAGACCCATATTGTGTTGGTATTCAAAAAGCTGTTTTGGCAGACGCAACAGTAAGAATTATGTACATCCATAGTTAAAAGAAGAAACTAAACCATAGCATTGAAGACCAAAGTAACAAAATTCTTAAAGATCCATTGAAAGGAATAATGATGATTAATTTACAAACAACAAAGTTATTAGAGGAAACCATTGTTTTACATTGCCATTAGCTATAAATCGTAAGACATAGTAAAAAGAGAAAAGTAAAACGAACAGATCACAAAAAAAAAAACAAACCTCTTGCTCAAGCTCTGAAATTTTCTCAGGCAATCTTCTTGGATCATCAAATTGGATCTCACTAACCGGACCCGGAACTGGGGTCACCGTATCTAAACCCTTTCCATGACTAGACCCATTCGAATCTGGAGTTCTCGTTTTCGTTGGTGTAGACCAACGCTGCCACACCTTCAAAGGCGTGGACATCTCTCACCAATTTCTCAAAATTCGAAGAGATCTCTGAGTCAAACCCAATACAAAAACCCTAACTTTCCTCACAAAACAGACTTAATTCCGAAATTGAACTCCGGGAATCAAAAACCCAGATATCTAAAACTGAAACCCAAGAAACAATTCCTCTGACTTGCGACTTCAGTCTCTGAAAATTCTCCAATAGAAGAAAGAGAAACGGATAAAAGAAACAAAAAAGGTTTATCCTTTAGGCTCCGGATTTGAACGGAGTACTAAATTCCGGTACCGAAACTGATTTGAAGTCCGACAAGGTCTCTTAAGCAATCTCTCTCTCTTTCTCTGTGCTGGACTCGAACCTTTTTTGTGTGGCTTGCGCGGATCGTTCACGTTCTTACTTTTTTTTCTTATATTATAAAAGTGGACCCCAAATTTTTCTCTTTATTTACATTTTAGCCGCCGTTTTAAGAGATTTGCTCGAAGGTTCCTTAAGGGTAGAATTGGAATTTGGTTGACGAATTACAACGGTTATGCGTTGTGCAAGTGTGGAACTTTATTTAGGACAAAAATACCCATTAAAGTATTAGTGACTCTGACCCAGCGTGGTGATGTTGATTTTTAATTGCTTGACTGATTTTAATTCTAGGAGGACTGGTATGGATGGGGAAGTTTAAGGAAATGGATGGCATGATTTCAAATATAATTAAACAATTTATATGATTGACTACATATCATATAATAAACTATTAAATCAGTATCCAGAGTCGTGCTTAGAATTTTAGAAGCATAAGACAAAAATATATATATATATATATGTGTTTTATATATTTTTCATAATAAACATATATGACTAAAATTTTACGTATTGTTTTATACTAAATGAAAAAGTTAATACTATTTCATAATCTATGAAAATAATTTTATACTATTTTCCTGAACTATAAAAATATAATTTTATGCTATTTTATAATCTATTTTATTAGTTAGAATTATTTTAATCTATAAAATAGTAAAATTTAAAATACTTTTGTAAAATATTATAAATATTTAATACTATTTTTAGTATGTAAAATAGAATTTAAAACTAAAAATAGCATTAAAATAAATATTTTACTAATATATTTAAAAATTAAAAATTAAGATCCTAAAATATACTTAAAATTTGGGAGCTTAAAGCAAATGCCTTATTTTTACCCATGAGGCACGCCTCTGTCAGTATCATATATATAATTTATAAAAGTACTTTTTATATATCAAAAATAAAAGACAAAAGTAAAAAAATTTAATATCAAAAAATAATAACTTTTGTATGACAAAATAATTAAAATTTCATTGATAGATTGTTAGTATTTTATATTTTCGTATATAATTTTTCAAAACGGCATGTATTCTTTTCTTATTTATATTTTGAGAATTTATCAAACATGCAAAGTATCCACATAATTTAACTATATAGTTAGGCATGAGTTGCATGACCAAAATCTAACTGTACCTATATTTCGGAGCGTAACAGACCGTTTCCAACCATAACCATATAAAATAGTTAAAAACTATAACTATAAAATAGTTAAAAACCTATAACCATAAAATATATTAGTTATGGTTAACCGTAACCGTAATAAAAATCGTTGGTTAACGGCATAGTGTAACTTTAAAATTGTAATCGTAACCGTTTTAAAAATAAAACAAAATGTATATATAATTAAGAAAAAATTTCATAAAAGTACACTAACTATTTATCAATTTTCATAAAAATACAACAACTTTTTGGATACTTAAAAAACTACATGAACTAATTATTTCTTCCATTATAATACACAAACTTTTAAATTGAATTCATTTAACATAAAATCTTTTTTTATTTTTTTAATAAAAATAATATTTAAATAAAAAATTATTTTATAAAACTCGAAAATAGTTCTTAAAATTATTTTCAAATCTTTTAAGAATCTGTAAAATTCCAGAAATTAAAATACTAAATTATAAAATGCAAAAAAAAAATTAAACCATTTCATTAAATTATTTAAATCTTTAAATAAGTCTAAAATTTAACATTTATATTATAGATAGAAAATATTTTCATATAGTATACCTTTTGTGAAAATATTAATTCATTAAATATTCAAGTACTTAAAAATTTTGTATTACCATATATAAGGTAAACAACATATAACAAATTTTTAAAATCATATATTTATATATATTATATTATTTACATCAAAATTTACCCAAATCACAAATAAATATAATCTATATTATTATTATTACACACAATTTCATGATGTTATTTTCAAAAAATAATGGTAAATTTATTATTGAAATTTTATGAATTTAAATAGATATATTTTAACTTTAATATTTTTTAAAAGTATTAGAAGTTTATCTATTTTTGGATTTTTTATTTATAAAATTAAAATTTTACAAGTTTAATTTGTATTTTAAACTTATTTTAGGTTTTTTTAAATTGTTTTTGGATTTTATTGAGTTTTTTTAATTTTATAAAATAGTTTTTTATCATAATATTTTTATTTTTATTAAAAAATAAACAATTTTTACTTTTTGTAAGACCCTAAATGTTAAATGGATACAATTTAAAAGTTTGTGTATTATAATAGAAAAAATAATAATTCATGTATTTTTTTTGGTGCCCACAAACTTCGTGTATTTTTATAGAAATCGATAAATAGTTGATGTATTTTTATAAACAATTTTCTATAATTAATCATAACCGTTATTTTTTGTGTAAACTGAAAATAATACTGATTTTAATCTTTATTTTAATTATCAAATAATCGAATCGTATTTCCTTAATATCAAAGTCCACCTTCCGCACTAATAACCCCTATAGCCCCTTTCCTCGGGATCGGCTTAGGCTGGCTAGCCTTTTCTATCTGCAAATCTGCTAACCGGTTCACAAAATCTCTAAACCAATATTTAGTTATCATTTAGCTCACCTTAAAATTGTATATTTGTATCATCTATCGAAGGAAGATTATCTTTTTGCCCACTTAAAGTCAAGAACGTCTGCCAAAATTGGGATATAATATTTAGACTTTTTCATACTTCTCCCAAAATTGTCTTAAAGTAACATTAAAATTAAGTAAATAGATTTATAATAATTTTGGTTGAAACTTTTACTTTGAAATTCAATTTTGCTGTCATTGTAAAGAACAGGTACCAATCTAGATTATAGAAGTAAAAAAAAACATGTACAATTTGGAAAATGGATAATACGAAGAAAAAGAAACAAAGTAACAAAGTAACTCTTAGAAAATAAAGAAAAAGAAAGCCAAGGTGACTAAGAGCTGTTGAGTTGCTGGTTGTGCATATGACTCTTTGGATGTAAGCATATGTTCTGTCTCCATGTGCTCCCCATCATTGTGCCCTTAACTCTGTCTTGTTTTTTTTTAGGATTAATTTTTTGGCTTTCTAGTATTAATGATATATTTAAAATAATATTTCCATTAGACGCAATAGGTTTAATTGAGGAAATGGTAATCGTTTTCTTTATCCAAATATGTTAAAATATGTTTTGGATGGTTTTATTTATGTTATTTAACTGTTGCAAGATGTGTTATTTATGTAAACATTTTGTTTATCAAATTAAGGTTGTCTAATTACTACCATTTAATTGTTGTTGAACTCTTGATTTTTACCTAAATTTTTTCCATTACATATTTGTTATTTTTAATAACACCTTTTCAAATTACAATTTTCTTAAATAAGTTACCCAAAAAAAATAATGAGTCATCAAGTCAAATTGATTGGTTACCAAAGAATAAGAAATATAACTTGACTAATAGATTGTATTGAGCTAATGTTCTTATTATCTCTAAAATCTGTAGTAAGTGTGTACCAAAGGCTCATTTATACAATTACAGATTAATACTTGACTTGACTAATAGATTGTTGACTAACTCCTTACTATATTAACAAATTGTTAACCGTGTTAATAAACTCTTATAATTTAAAAGTTTTTATAATCTAATAAACTACCACTGGTTCAGATTATGAAACTGAGTTTTGAAAAAACTAATTTAAAACTTTTAAGAAGGATTTGCTGCAACAAAAGTCAAAATGTTGAAACAGAAACAAAGCATAGGAAAAGGAGATGGGCTCAGGTGTTGTTATACGGCACACTAACTTTGTCTAGAAATGTGCTCGTACTAGAGAAATAAAAGTGTTACAAAGGGAGTAAAAGAAATATGACAAATGTGAGGCTGAGACACCCTGTTTTGTGGTCGCTGCATGATCATACAATTACCAATTTCTCTTGGTTAGTGTTGAAGTAGACAAATATTTTTAAATCATTTTATCTTTATAAATAACAAAATATAAATGTAATATAATACAATTAATTTCTTAAAATTAATATTACTGAGTAAAATGAATATAAATCTTTGTATACTTCTATACTTATAATTAATAGTTAATATTTTCTTTTTGTTTTAAATTAAATATCATTTTATAAATCAGTCCGACATCGACACGAAATTAATATTTGAAACCATTGTTTGTAATATGTTAATCCGCAAAACATATAATTAACCTTAATCAACATCTATAATGTAATTAAGAGTCTTACTCTTTGTTTCACACTCTTGTAGTGTCTTCTGTATTTATTTTGTTTATATTATACTCTCTGTTAACTATAGATAGGAAGGACGAAATCGCTGATGGTGGTCTGATCTTGAAGTAGAAGCAAAAGTGTTGGAATTGTTAAGAATCACCTTGAAATCATGTTTCCAAAAATAAAACATTTGAAAACGTAGAAGAAACGCACGATTCGAAGTTAGAAACGTTGGTGGTGTTAATTGGAAGCGTTAATGGTGGCTCACGGTAAAATTAAAAAGATGAAACAAACCAATAACTACATTAGAACATCTATAAATTAATACTCTATAAATTAATAACCTCTCTAAATTAATAATTTTTTCGGTTCCGAGTTGGACCAATGTAATATTTAATATAATTCGATAAAATAATAAGATAATATTTTTTTTAAAAATCCTATGTAATTATATGGTCTCATCAATATCATAAATTAATAATTATATAAAACTATAAAATATAACTAAGATAATTTAGTGAAATATGACTCTAGTGTTATTTGTTTATTCTTAAATTTGGATTTTTGTATAACTCATCTATAATTTTGTCATACTACATCAAAACATATGGTATTATCTTTTTAAATTACATCAAAAAATTATTAAAAATTGCTTATACGATAATTATTGCTTAACATGTAACTGCCGCTAAAAATACTAAAGTATTATTTTTAATTTTTTACTTTAAATATGAATTGTATTTTAAAATTATGTAAATATCTCTATAAATTAATAATCTCTCTAAACTAATAAAATTTCTGATCCCAACATTATTAATTTATAAAATTTTTACTGTATCTTTTAGATTTATAAATTATTTTGTGGTTAATATATGTTTCTGCTTTCGTATATCCGCCTTTGATTCATGCATCTCAGGTTACATATCTAAAATCCTGTATAATATCTCTAGAAATTTTACTTTAAACCTGCAATATAACAAAAGAAAGAAACTAAATTGATTAATTCGATATTGCTAATTCACAAAACTTGGAATTTTTTTTGATGGAGACATGTTGAATAAAAAACGTGCAAATAAAAGATGAGAAAGTGAGTGGATTGTTGGCTGCCGCCGTCTTTCTGCCATATTAATTAGACTCGCCCCTTCAATACATTTTATTTTAATACTAATAACTACATTAAGAAAATCTTGCGATAATTGTAGATGTTATCATGCAATAAATAACTATAAAATGATGAACACATTCATCAACTGAATTTGAGTCGCTTATAATTTTCGATACATGGATTACTATGGTTTTTGGACAATTTTAATATCTAATTTTAGGTCTTTCATTGGAAATAAACTATTGAAATGTAGAATATTATAATATTAGAGGAAGATATTTTTTGTTTTTTTTGTGTATGACAGAAATGAATAAAAAGCATGATAAGAATTAAGAAGTAGAAGTGATGTGGTAATGGAGTGTTAGTGGGCCTACGTGAGAAGAACGTTCGAGTTTAAAGCGTTATGAGGGCCTCCAATGTGGAGTCGCTTGTGACCGTTGCTAATATTTGTTTTTTCTTTTCTTTTTGGGGAATAGTTTTTTTTTGTTGGGAATCATTTTTTTTTTCTTAAAGGAACGTTAGCCAAAAGCATCTTTCAAATGAAAAACATGTTTTCCTTTTTCTTTCTTTTAAGTAATTACCAGTTGAGTTGAGAAGAATTTTCCTCTAAGCCAAAAAAAGAAAAGAAGAAAAAAAAAATTCATCTAAGTTATTTCCATAAAAGGATAGTCATTGTTTTCACTTTTCATTTTTCAAATTCACTCCAAATGAATGTACGGTTAGATGAATATTTTCATTTCATTCATTTTTTCTAATTGAAATTTTTTAAAAGAGAAATGACCTTTTTTCATGACTTACACATACACAATATTGTTTCGGTTTGTGATGGGAAAGAATTAAAGAAGAAGAAGAAGAAGAAAGGAACAGAGACAGCTTTCTATGGAATAGGAACGACGTAGAATGTCTTTAATTTTTTGTTTTATGTAGAGACAAGAATGTTAATAGGAACATGTACTTACGATGATGTAAGTAACAAAATGATGTATTACAACTACTTACGATGTTAAGATATATGTTTAGTAATGTTGTATTGGTCGCTTGCTGTGAAACATGTCGCGTTCATAATCATGCTATATCACTAGTGGTGAACTATAATCTAGAGCTGAAGCAATTGGATGTTAAAACTGTATTCTTTCATGGATCATCGAGTGCCAACGTTTTTACTTTGGGAATCAATTTCGTTAGGCAAAAGCGTCTTTCAAATGAGACATTACTACTAGTCGATATTCGGCGTGACTAGGATTCCAAATTAGAGTAAAATTTTCAGCTTAAGAAACATGTTTTATTCATTCCCCCTAAGAAATCACCGGTTGAGTTGAGAAAAATTTAATTTTCTGTTCAGTTACTTTAGTGCCTAAATGGTTAGCATGAGAAGAATTAGTGGAATAAACATGAATGTGATAGAAGAACATTTTCGTTAAAAAAGATTGTTCCTTTTTATGTCTAGCGGAATCAATAGATTTTTTTTTTTTTTTGCAAAATCTTATCCTAAAAGGCAAAAAACATGGCATTTTCATAGTTATCTCATCTGATTTCAAACTTAGGTCAAGAGAGAATAGAAGTTTAAGATCAAAATAAGTTCATACACGATCTCCCTTCAGTCATGATTCAAAAGCTAAGACATAAGACCCAATAAAACCACCCATGAGCGGGCCCTTACATGAAACTTGGGCAAACCGGGCCCTTTGAAATGCCGAGGCGAACTTCCATCCCGTGGTGGAAGTCTACCGGCTTGAAAGTCTCGGATTCACGAGGATCTGCAAGGGGCGAAGATGCTACATTCAGATAACCGATATCGAATTCAAAACTAATAACAGGTTTAGACCCATTAAGCTAACAAGTTGGTGTCAAAATATATCATACTAACTGAATAGGGTTTAATGTTAAAATTGAAAAAAACCATTTACTCATTTGAATCCTTGTTATGGAGTCTCAAAATGGCTGTCCCCTGATTAACTTATACCTAACAACTTACGAACTATACAAATACTAAACAGCTGATGCAATAGGAGTAAACGATAATTACCGTTCAAGTAATCCTCAAAACCAAAGTTATCCACAGCTCCTGTGTAGACTTCTAAACCGAGCATTGACGATGGAATTGGGCCAGGAGGTCTCTGAAACCTAAACATTCCAGAGAAAAAAGGATAAAATAAGAACAGTGCAACCAAATGTTGTCTTTCAGAATGCTATTAACCACCAGTCAGATGATGCAGCACACACTTTAAACACTATGCTCCACGATGCACACATACGAACAAAGAACTATACTAAGTAACCACACAAATTACTAGTAAAACACACAAATATCATAGTGCCAATGAAAACATACATAAATGGAACCTATAAGTGTGTGCATCTTACTTAACACCATAGACTAGCTTCCCATATTGCAGCAATTACATTCATATACAAACTCGTAATTTACCATATTACAAATTATGAACAACACTAAATATTACTCCCAGATTTCATAGAAACTAGGTTACAATGCTTCAATTACAACACACATACCTTGAGAGAATTTGCCTATCCATATCCATCTTCAGTGGAAGTGCAGTCCCGTAAGTATGCGCAATGATCGTCCTCTTCATCGTCTCTTTCGATTTCTTCTCCTGAAACAGTTAAAAAACAAGGTAACTGATGATTCAACAAAAAAATTAAGATTGTATGTAATATGAACAAAACCCTAATATTCAGTAATGGAGAAATCTAGTAAGATTGAAAAAAAAAACTAATTGCTACTGAATTAAGCGAATATGAGAAATTTTAATCAACTAATTAGGCGATAGAGGAGATTAACGATGCTAATCAAACAGATTTAAGTTCCCTTCTCAGCTAATTTCTCACTTTTCCGAGGAAAAAAGAACAGATTCATTCGGTAATGGAAACAGAATCAATTTCAACTTAAGAAATTCAATTGAAGATGATAGCTTACAGATTCGTAAGACGATTCGAGTGGGTGAGATCCGACGATGTCGCTTTTAACGCCGTGAAGACCAAATCGGAGAGCGTCATTCTTAAGACCACCGATCTCATGAGCTATCTTCTTCGGAGAATCCATTTTTCTTACTTGTTTTCCTCTTTCTCTTTTCTCTTTGTAGCTTCCTCTGCGACTTTCGGAGCAAGCTAAGTAAAGTAGTCCGACTAAAGAAAAGAAACCAAGAGAGGCGAAGTCTAATAATGGGCTCTCGTGAATGAAAGGCCCATTTATATTGCAATTGGGCCCATTATGATTGGCTAACGATTATTAGTTTGTTTAATTTCTTTAAAAATAATTCTGGTTCAACCCCTCTTTTTTCTTTTTTTTGCCAACTATATAAAAGCAAGTTATTTTTTGGGGTCATAATTTCATATTTTCATTATATATTTAAATATTTATTACTATGAATTTTTTACAGCCTTTTTAAAAATGAAGTTGGAATATGACATTTGACATTGTGATTTGAATTTCAGATTTTAGAAATTGAAATCTCTGAATTATTTTTAGCATATTCTTTTTTTTCTTTTCATTTTATATACATTTCTGTTTTGGTTAAGATTTCTTCTATTTAATGCATGAGATAAAAAATAATTTACAATGCAGTAGCTGCAGAGCTACATTGTATCCTTTGAACAATTCTAAGTATAATGGACCTTTCATTTCGACGGGATGTGATCAGCTGGGGATGTAGATATTAAGTTTATAATTATAAATAATAAGAGAGATATTATTGAAAATATGAAGAATTTATATGCAACTTCTAAAACTTACTCGGAGCAACTGCCACCTCATACACAATGTAGCTCTGCTCATGGGTATGATTGCAATGTTGCAATAGAAGCTATAGTGCATCATGAGAAGTGGCTTTGATATCGCATCATTACTAATCAAATTTGATAGTTTCCGTTCCACCGTTGGTTTGTTCGATTCAATTTAGGATAACATTTCTTTAAGTGACCTCTTTAACTCATAGTATTACATGGAATGTGACAAAGGGATGACGATTCATTTCGTATTTGGCTATTGGCGTGGCTTCATTCTTGAAATGAATTAGCTAAGGCCGATTTTAAGAATTTGGGGATTCTAAACAAAACAAAAGATTGGCCTCTAATAAACATAATCAAACATAAATATAGTTTCAAATATATAAAAAATAGTCGATAACAGAACACAAATTATCCAAAAAAAATAAACAAAAACAAAGAGAATATATACTTAATTTTTTTTTCTTTATCTTAACTACTAGATAAGGACCCGTGCGATGCACGGGTTTTTTTAACGATTCTTTATTTCCATATAATTATATATATTGTTTGAATATATATATATATAGGTTTTTAAAGTATACTGTTTGTAATGAATTTTCTCACATAACTGATATTATATTTTTGGATTATACATATTTGTGATTTTTTTATATTTATAATTTTACAATGATTGTAAAAAATTGAAAATATATAGCGCAAGCTCATAACGTATAAATATTATATATCCCATTTTTTAATCTACCTTTCTTTTAAATTTTTTTAATCTATTTTTTAATCCACCTGGCTTTGTTGTTTAAACCATTTACCTTATCTCTTTTAGCCATAATAATTTTGCTAAGAATAAAATTTTGATAGGTCCTTTTATCATTTAGTTTAGGTATTTTCGTTGCTATTAGTGAAATTGATAGTGTTAGATGGTTGTTGAATTGAAGTGTTTCCGAATCTTAAAACTGTATTTAATTAGCGTAACCTTTTGCAAGATAAGACTGGATAGCTACTTATCCTTTGTTTTTTTTTATTGTCTGTTTTATGTATTTTTGTTGGACCTTAATACATGTTATCTCTTAGCTCATGTCTACTATAAAGATCTTTTGGAGGCCAACACAATTAATGCTCGTGTATTGAAAAACAGATTGAATATGAGATATAACCATAGAAAAAGACTTAAAATATGGACATCTCAATATTTATTAAATAATTGTATAAACTCCCGAAGTACATCATTTTTGCTATTCCTCAGATCTGGCAAGCTCCATTTGTTTTTTTTCCACTGTTTGATGATTTTAAAACATTAGAAGATGTTAGTAATTATTAATAGTTGAGTAATTAGAGCATTTAATTGGATGTTAGAAACTTACTTCCGTAGAATACAATATCTTTGACATCATATTTGTTGAAGACTTCTTGATATACAATGTTTTGAAGAACATCATTGTCGTAGAATTTTGTTCTAATGTTAACAATTTTTAGTCCTGCAGTTTTTGTCACTCTTGATAATGCCACATATATTTACCCGTGGGAAAATACTGGATTTGGTAAATATAAACCAACTTTATTCAAGATTTGCCCTTGCCTCTTATTAATTGTCATTGCATAACAAATTCTGACAGGGAATTGACGCCTTTTCAGTTTGAAAGGCCATCTTGCATCCGTTGGTGTGAGAATTATTCTAGGAATCAGAACTATTTTTCCAACATGAGTTCCAGTAAGTATCTCTGCTTCGATTTTCCTTGTCCCTAGGCAAGTTACTATTAATCTTGTTCCATTGCATAGTCCCTCTCTTTGATTTATATTTCTTAGTAGTATGATTGGCACACCTATTTTCAGAGTTAGTTGGTGGTTAGGTCTATCCCTTTCCATTTTTTAAATATAATTTCTTCGTATAAGCGTTTTATTCATCTAATGATAGTTGTAGTTGGAAGTCTAGAACCCAAATTCTTAGGTGTTTCATGTCATCATGTGATGATGAACTGTAAATAAATAAATTTGCTATAAAAAAAATTGATTGCCATGTGGTTTCTTTTGGTTTACTATGAGTAGATAAAATTTGAGTCGATTTGTTATTTTAAAAATTTATAAGATTTTATATTTTAAATCACCATGTCTAGAAAATAATCAATAATTAAGAATTCATGAAAATAAAACAATTGTATTTTTTTAAAATCTATTTCTAATTTGGAAATAAAACCCTATTTCTATTATATATTCTTGAAATTAAATATCAAAGTCAGTCCTTAATTCTTAGTTTATTACGTTGATCATTGTTTGATTCTTCACGTTCGTGACGTACTTTGGAGTCTTCTTGTTTGGTGTCATTATTGATGTCTTCTAAGCTTGCTTCTCATTTGCAATCACTATTGGTCTCTTTTGAACTTGTCTAAAACATAAAAGACAAATTATTTATATGTTTAGTTAAATAATATATTGCAGCTACTAATCATGTATATAATATTTACCTTCAATTGGTCGAGAATCGCTAAAACTGTAAAACTCTGATAGGATGCATCAAAATCATATTCTTTAACTTGAATCTCGAATAGATAAGTGCTTCCTATAATTGATTGCACACATATGGAAATGCCTTTCAACTCTTGTTCGCCTGAGTTGTTTTTGATCTATGTGAATAATGTTTAGCTATTAATAGAATTATAAAACAATGTATATATAGAATACAAATATATATAATTTTTTACACTTTCAGCAGTTGTTCCAGTGATATAGGTAGCATCTTTATCAAATATAACAAAGTTTGCAGAGTCATGTCCATCACCCACTCTGACTTTGATTTTAAATCTAGGAAAATAATAAATAGCTTAGTATCCATATAAATTATATAAAGACAATAGACATTAGGGAAAAAAACAATGAATAATAGAAATGGCTTAGGTTTCATGACATGATTCCCACACCTATCTTCGGAGTTAGTTGGTGGTTAGGTCTATCCCTTTCCATTTTTCTTAAATATAATTTCTTCGTATAAGCGTTTGTTCATCTAATGATAGTTGCAACTGAAAGTCTGGAATCCGAATTCTTAGGTGTTTCATGTCATCATGTGATGATGAACTATAAATAAATAAATCTGTATAAAAAATCGATTGTGAGAAAACTTTGATCATAAAATTTTGTGCGTTAGTGTTTTTTTGTTTGTAAAAGTTGTGGTGGAAGAGAAATGGGTGAAATTTGTTTTATACTAAAAATAGTCTGCTATTTTTTTTATAGATAATAAAAAGAACGTTTACTTTATTTTCTAAAATAAATTATTATTTTTTATTCCTGAAGATATGGTTTTTTTTGTTTGGGGCTGGATTTAATATTTTGTTAATTTAATTATTAATTAATTAAATTAACAAATTATTGATTTTTTTTTCTTAACATATATTTTTTATTTTTGGAGCTTGTTTTAATCATTTTTTTAATTTTAATTATTGATTAGATAAATCCACAAATTCTGAATTTTCTTTTTTTCCTTAAGATATATTTTTTCGTATTTGATTTCTTTTTTTAATAATTATAATTATGAATTTAAAACGTAGCAAAATCTGAAATTTTATTTGACATATGTTATGATCTCGTAATTATAATTTTGACATGTATCAAGTTTTCGTGAGTGGATTCAAGTTTTATATAATAAAATATACACTTAATTCTTTTTATACTATAGAGAATATAGAGATATATATCAATATTATTTATATATATAAAAAAACGGAATCCTAAACCAATATTTCACACGGCTATACTCTGAACCGGTCCTGGAGCAAAGTCATTAATCTTTTGTTTCATTTGCTTCAATATTCTGGTTAAAAAAGAAATTACATGACCAAAGCCCAAGTGTTTTTCAACCCTAAAGAGAAGGTAACTGGATTACAAGGAAATGGATCGATCCATAGTGAGAGAAACCAAAAATACCCAGGAATAGTTAGATCTTAACCGATAATTGAGAAGGGAGTAGATGAAATGATTTTTCATATTAATTGTTTTTTTAACATTTATTCAATTGTAAATCAGTAAATTTATGTTAAGCAAAGCCACCCTAAAGATTGGACGCAGTGATGGTCAAGGTCAGACTAATAAAAAATTAAACAAATGGTATCACAAAGGAAGAAAGGCATGTTGAAAAGATAGAGTGTGAATATTAAAATCAGCTATTTCGGCGAGTTTATTTCATAGGATCTGACAAATGAAATTTTATATAATATAAACAAAGTTACACTTTGCAACAAAATCTTGAAGGTAATCAGTTTCCAGGCATTTGTTAATTAAATATTTGTAGATTGTTCATAGGTTCTTAACTAATCCAGCTAGGCAAGTCTAGATATTAATGTCAGTACACTTCTTGCTAGCTTTGAAAAAGAAGAAGTAATAAACAACATAAATGAAATATTGAAGAAGAAACAAAATTCGAGAGTGCCAAAATTCTATTGTTCTCGATAGAGGTGGTCACTAACGAACCTAAATTGAATAGAATCGAACAATATTTTTCTATACCCAATATAAGTAGTATTTCTCAATTAAATTTAAAGTTTTAATAGACTTTTACTTATTCATACCAAAATAAATAAAAATAAGTTCAAATCGGTAAATATATGTCAACCTAACAAATTTTGTTGCGCTGAAACTTCCAAAAATTGACTACGACTTTTAACTTTTGGATTCACTAATGACGAATCGAAGAAACACCAAGACTAACTGCTTGATATCAGAATGCACTTCTTCAATGCTCAATCACTTTTAGTTAGCGGAATGTTGCATTGAGCTTTATTCACATAAAATGCCTTTTTAAAAATATGTCTACATGATTTTTGGATGATGGTAGAAGTTTTATTTCACATGATCTAATAACTTATCTGATGTGGTGTTACCTCACATCTATTTGCTTTGTACATTCATGAATCAGATCAATAGAAAATAAGAAAAGCTATATATGTATCAAATTTATTTCATGTTTGAATGTATATCCAATTTACCGATTTCTAGTTAAAAAAAAATTTGGTAGTAACTAATAAGCTAGTTTTATCACTTGAAAACATTGAATTTAGTTCTGTATAGTGTCTTTGTAATCACTTTTTGAAATTAATGAAATTTGTTAGTAGTAAAAAAAAAAAGTTAACCTAACAAGCCTTAAACAAATCCTACTTGTAAATGTAAAAGTTCAAATCTTTTTTTCCAAAAAGCCAAACTTTAAATTCCACCAAAAAAAAAACTAATATAAGCCTTCAAAATAATCATTACAAAATATCCTCCGAGCAATAGAATATAAGACCTATGAAAAGTAAGATCTATTCTCCTCATGTCTGGATGGCAAAATCACAACAAATGACTCAAATAAACACCAAGGCAGGCATGCCTCCACATTTCATACACTAATGCTCAGTTTGAAATGAAACTTAACCAAACATTACAGGTGTGTGTATATGATCCTCAATATATCATCATCAAACATATTTGTATTTGTGGGTCTTCATGGAATTTTAGGGTTTGAGGAACAAAATCTAAGATGGAGATCTATGTGAAACATTTAAACTAAAAATGGCTTAATTTTAGAGTGCCTAATCGAAGTATATGAATCTTGGATTGGATTGGGATAACCAAATATACAAATCATTTGCTGATTTATCTTCAATATACTTTACAGGTAACAATACTACTTGAAAATTGTAGCTAAGACATTTCACGGCAGGTACACAAACTGAATCTTAAAAAAGAAATTTTGATCAATGGCACAAAAAATCAAAATAACATATGTTATAAGAAGAACACATATAACTACAGATTTAATATACACTCAAGAGAAATAGAGGATTATTTTGGCTTACATGTTTAAATTCATTTGCTGATACAAGATTTATAGGAATCCTGCAAAAAAATATCAAGAGAAAGAAACATATCATCGAATGCAAAGATATGAATCATGATTTAGACTAGAGAAGAGTCTTGAATCCAAACTATACCTGTGTGGAAATTCGTGTCGGTGACCGCACAAAAAGTTTGGTCATCAAAAGGGTTTTGATCATAGTTATAATCCAAAATTTGAGGCAGATCAATGGTACTGTAGTTGCTCGTTGAACCCTGATCCATCAACATAAATGTCCCATTATGGTGATTGTAAGTTTGACCCAAATTCGTTGGTAGATTGATCTTCCTCTCGGTTAAGATAGATTCTTGATTGTCAAATTCTTCGATTGCTTCCTTGCTGAAAGAATGTGCCATGTCTTCTCCTTCATTGAAAATTATAGATCTATTGAATGGGTCCATAATTTCAGAATGTGTGATATCTGAGACGGTTTCCAGATGGTCATAGACCACCTCACTTGTTTTCTCCTTTGCTTTTCCTCTAGCTTTGGCTCTTGATTCCTCTGATGAGATGTTGCTCAACTCACTCTTCTTCTTTCTCTTCTTGACCTCGCATAACACTTCTTCTTTGCAGTAGTTGGGGCTCGAACCATTCACAAAGCTGTTATTGCCATCATCATCCTCATCCTCTTCTTCTTCTACATCGCCTCCATTGGTTCCAAAACCTTCATCATCATTGTTGAGCCTTTTTGCTAGTACAACCTCTTTGATGGCTTTCCTTGATTTCCTGAGCAGCCAGTCTAACGTTTTACTGGCTTTATCAAACCCCAACATATCCTGAAGATCGAAGAATTCGCGAGCAATCCCAATAGAAAGCCTTACCCTCCTGTCTCTTAGACCTTGTGCCGTGTGAATCTTGCTATGTCGGTCCTTCTTCACTACCTTCTTGATTTCCCTCGACACCTCAGGAAACTCGAAACTTTGCTGATTCGCGGCATTTTTTGAGTTAAAAGCCATATAATCGGCCAGAGAGTCAGGCACTGCTGATATCATTTGGCCCGGAGATGCTGTTAACTGATGGTTGGATGGATTACGAATGATGTCTTGATGACCGGAGGGTGAAGAAAGATAAAGAGAGAGGTGGTACCCTCCATTAATACCATTATTATAATCCTTGTTGGAAGAAGACATCATCGAACTTAAGAAGCTTCAATAATCAAGAAATCAAGAATCAAGAATCAAGAATTCAAGAATCGAGAATCGAGAATCAAGAATCAAGAATCAAGAATCAAGAATATGTCTTTTCTTTTAGAAACAAAACCACAATTTTTTTTTAACAAAAAAAAAACAAAACCACAACTTTCACATCAGCAAAAAGAGAGAATCAGGAAAAAAAAGAAAGAGAGTAAACACAGAAGCAAAAAAGCTGTAGAGATTAATGGTGTATGCATGAGAGAGAAGTGTAACAAGAAACTGGTAAAGTGTACAGTGATGAAGACATGATTTTGTGTCTGTTAACTGAAGATCTGCTCACAAAAGATGATTTTGGGTCTGATTTAGAAATATCGTTTCTTCCTCACACACTCAATTACATTAATTTTATCCTAGGGTTTACAAATTTTTCTAGGGTTTCCAATTCCAGATCCGATATCTGGTTATATATTGTCCCTTATATAATTGAGGATTAACCTCAAACTCAACTACTTTTTAATTAGTATCATCATAGAATTTATTTTTACTACGTACGTATACAAATACAATTAGTACCTTCGTATGTAGTAGTGCTCCACAAAGGTAATATCTAATTAACATGGCCCATAAATTCGAGAAATGGTCCAAAAAATAATAATTCAACAACAGAAGACGACATCGATGCTCTTGAATGTGTACAGTAATTCACTGTGGTTCTTTTTTTTTTTGTCGAGATCTCAGACAAGATCTGCTATCTGCTATGATTTTGTCCAGCAGGCTTTTAATTCTTCTTACATGCCATGGAAATGAAAATTCAGATTTTTTGTTTTTGTTTTTTGGCTGAAAGTTTTGACTGGTTAACGAAAGTTACGAAACTATACCTAGATACAGAATAAAATATGTAGTGTGTATATAAATATATAAATATTACCTCTTTGAACAAAAATAAAATAAAATAAAATAAACATTATCCCTTTTTTAGGGTTTTGTCAAAAGAAAAAAGAGGCTTTTCCCCGTATGATTGAAGATAATGAAAAGATTTGTCGTTTCCAAATTTCCTTTTTGACGTCCCTACCTATTTAGTCAAGGGTTGTTCTTATTTACAGTGGAGAGTAGTAGCTAACACAATAGAATGCACCCAACTATTTGTATGCAAAATTAACTATAGAAATTACATCTACAGTATTTTGACAGATTAGTAATTTTAAAAGTATAAATAAATATGATGGTTTTAATGGATAAGGTTAAGAAATCTGTTTTATTTTTCTCTCTCTCTTAAACTAAAGTACAAAATTAGTTGAATCATTTAAAAATTGTTAAGGAAGAAGATATTTTTAATGGTTTCATGGTTAAAAATATAGGGTTGAGGAGAAGTTAGGATTTAGATGTTAGTTTTTGGATTTAGTGTTTAGTTTTTAGAGCTTGGAGTTTAGAATTTAAAGCTTATAGTTTAGATTTTAAATTGTTTTGTTAATTTATAGAAACTGGTTTTCTACTCTAGTTTCATTGATTAGTTTGTGTTTATGAAAATAGTTTATTTCCCCCCAAACATTTTATCTACGATTTGGAAGGAGAGCTATACAAATTCTTCTACCCAAGTTTTAATTGATTAATTTATGTTGTGATTCTAGTTATGATTAATTTTAGTGGTTCTGTGATTAATAATATTGAAGATAGGGAAAGGAATATATACAAGAAAATGTTCTATTTCATACGACTTGTATCGAGAATGATAGAAAATTCAAAGGGATTTTCAAACAGAAAAAAAGCTGGTAGGAAAATTTGCAGAAAATATGGTAGGAAAATTGAAGGAAACTTTTGATTGATTTTCTACCAAAATATTTGTAGGGAAAATAATTTCTGCTATTGTCTTGCCAAGAAAGTCTAACCAATTTCCTATGACTATTTTGGTATAAAATTAGTGGTTTCGTGATATATATATATATATTATGCTTTAACCAAAAATCTAAATAGCGATAGTTTTTATATAATACAACAAGAAAACAAATTGCTCTTCTGAATATTCCGAATATTGACATGTTGTTTTCTTATAATCAGAGCTAGCAAACAAAAATTAGACATACATTACATGGGAATATTATTACCTTACATATGGAGATGGATAATGCGAAGAGGATGGTGTACACATCGATCTTTCTCTCATTTTGATTATGACTCAAATAGAAATGCAAAGAAATTATCTATTGTTCAAGTTCAAAGATTATAGCTTCCATGAGTATGATATTGGAGAGAAGTTCTTGGATCATCAGATGAATTTTTTTTTTAATGATGGAAAGCAAGAGAGAGGGAGGGATGGATCTTGTGTCCATGTGAATCAGATTTTTATAGGAAAATAAAATGGTTTAAAAAAATCTTGTGATGATTTATAAAATATGTGTAATTGTGGTGTAGTGTGTGAGAAAATTTAGGGATATTTACTTTTGAATAAATTGTTTTATTTTTTTTTCCGATTTTTTGTTGTTGTTAAAATCTTTATTTCAAAATATAAAATCTGAAGCAGTTGAGTTTTTTTTTTCTTTTCTGATATTTTTCTTCTTCTTAAATTAATATTATGAAGCAAATCCTATGTGTCATATTTTTATTGGTTAGGTGACTTGTCCTTTATAAGATAAAGGATGTTGTGTAGGAACAAAAATTTATGCAACACTTCATAATCAATTGAAATGCAAGAACATAAATGATAAGGAAGAGTAACAAATGGAGGCGAGACTATAATCTCTTTTTTAACTCTTTAAATTACCTACAGTATGACATGAATCTAAGATTCAAGCGTCCTATGATACAACCACAAAAAATCGATTTCGCAAGCACCCAATACTCTTGAATAAACTTACTTCGTTTAAAAGAAATTTCTGGAGTTTTGATGTTTGATATGTGTATAACCGTGTCTACTTTCAAAAGGGAAATAACTATTGTATATATAGAGGTTTTTTGGATTGCTTTGATTTGAATCCGTTCAACAACAGATTGAACAAAGACAAACGCAAATTTAGGAGAGGTGGGTGATGAGACGAGGCAACAATCTCTCAATGAAATTGATTCTCAAGGAATTGTGAAACAGAGGAGACTGAGTTTCTAGGAAGCAAAAAAACATAGCTCAATTTAACTCTTATTTTATCTATTTAACTTGACCCAACATCCACCGGATCTCTGATTTGAGCTCGACCACACCATTATAGTCCATTTTGTATTCACACACTTTGATTTTACTAAGTCCAATTGTTTTAAGTAACAATCATTCCAACGATCCCCCACATGACTAGAAATTACACTAAACATATGAGGACTCGACAAATTTTAACAAACTAAACTTGACTTGACTAGACTGTACAGATGTTCGCAAGTATAGGAAAATATTACTGTGTTTGGAAGGTATTATTTTTCAGCTTTGAACCAATATTTTTTAATACATGTTGGATTTACTCGGCCAGGAGATGAACATGATGTCTGGAACCACCAAAACTTTGATGTAAATCGAGACAACATGTATCGAGCAATAACATTTTCTCGTAGAACTTAAGTTCTTAATTGTGTTTATTTTGGCCTTAAACATTCATGGTTATTCATGAGTGAACTTGGAGAATATAACATTTATTTACTTCTCCTAGAACCAGCCACATTTCACACTCTCTAGGTGATCTTCCGTTAGCTTTGTTTTTAGAAGCATCATGTGTTACTCCACTAATATCTCAAAGCTATGGTATCATTAAAAGCCAACATTTACTATCAACCCATACATGTACCCTTGTTTATTTTAATCTTCTTCTTGATGTCTAGAACCATCCAAACTTTGATGTAAATCGAGACATGTATTGAGCAATAACTTTTCCTCGTAGAACTTAAGTTCTAAATTGTGTTCATCTTGGGCTTAAACATTCATGGTTATTCATGAGTGAACATGGAGAATATAACATTTATTTACTTCTCCTAGAACTGGCCACATTTCACACTCCCTAGGTGATCTCCTATTAGCTTTGTTTTTAGAAGTATCATGTGTTACTCCACTAATATCTCAAAGCTATGGTATCATTAAAAGCCATTAAAAGCCATTAAAATCCAACATTTACCATCAACTGGTTTCTTATTCTTATTCTTCTTCAAGGTGGAAGCCTCAATAACATCATTGATGTGGATAACCGCTTTAACAAACATTTTGAACATCATATCACAAACAAACCCCTTACCCAAATACATTCCAAGTTTTAAAATCACAAGCTTATCCGCATCTAACTTAAAAGTGACTCCATGCTTGCTAAGGAGAGAACCCGAGATCAAATTCTTGCGCATATCCGACACATGGACTACGTTCGTCAAAGTGAGCTCACGTCCAGTGGTAAGCCTTCTCTTCACGTGTGTACTGGCTTACCTTTAGTGTTGTCAAGTCGAAGAACATCTTCTTCTGCCACATCTTAAATGCATTCCCGTCGTATTTGTTAGGAAGGAGGCCTGCTGAATTTGCAGCTGAAATTTGCACCGGTTGAAACTGGTAAAAGGCTACAATTTGCACAATTTGTGATAGTGAAATCATCCTTAAAAAATAGAGATATGATGCACAAAAAAACTACCGAAGTTCGGCACGATGCATATGTCCTCAAATCACTAATTAGATTCGTTTAGATAGTCTTATAACAAGATTTTTTAGTTAGAATTACCTAACCCTAAATCATCATTTATCTCAACACTAATCAATTCCAAATTACAAAGCGTCCTAAATAACTAGATATGTGTTCCAACAAACAACTCAACATACCTCTAAACAACCAAAATAACACAAAAAATCAATCTGCCTTATGTATTTATGGATCTATATATATAAAAGACGTGTAATCCTAAATTTACCTAAATAAAAAAGCGCAAATATCCTTTTAAAATAAAAGTAATAAATCTTCTCCAGAAATCTTAACTACCCTTTTTCAGATTTAAACTCGCCAAAAATCTTTTGATATTTATCTCAATTCCATGAGATTCGTCAGAATCAACCAACTTTGAAAAAGAAAAGAAAAAAATATAGTCTACATTTCACACCTAAATATGACCAAATATGGGTTGGGCATTAATTACCCTAAAAAAATACACAATGAAAGTGTTCGGGGTTAGATCCATAATTTAAGATAATAATTTAGGCCCATTATTTAAAAGTCACGTGACTCTAAATGTTCACGTGTTCACATCTTCCTCACAAAACCGAGGAAAAAACTAACTTTTAAACCCTGAGATCCGCACTTGAGCCAATTGATTCGTTTCATACTCTTTGCGGTTTTACTGAAAAGCAGATATTTTTGTAGCCTTCAACGCAGGTTTTCTCTGGAAAACAATGCCGTATTGGCAGAGACATCTACTGTTATTTATTCGTCAAGTTAGTAAAAGGGTAAAGATCAATAACAACATTTCCACAGCTAATTACTACTCTTCAGCTCGGAATTTAGAGTCTCCTTTCTCACAAGGTTGAGCTTAATTGCGAAAATGATATACATTTTGATGAAGCTATTGATTCTTGCTCATTTGGGTTTTCGAAAATGTTGAATCTTTTTTGTGTTCTTAGTGGTTTATTTGCTGGTGATATAGGTTACTTGCAGGGTCTCCTCAGACCAACTTACTCCTCAAGTCCTCTGTATCATCATCTTCAACAACGGGTACTGCTTCTGAATCAACAAGTTTCTTGTTTCTCTTTGATAAATTTGCTTCTGTAGTTTGATCATATGGAAAATTTATTGCTTTTGTTTAACATTGAACTGTAGAATTTGGAAATAGGGGAATTGTGAATGTGCTAGTTGGATCACTACATCTATCGTCTATGTTAATTAGGCGAGAAGACTCAATCTTTTTGGAACTTTGCATCTGTAGAAAACTTGGGAATTTTACTTTTGGGTTATGAAATTGTAATGGGATCATGCTGCTTGATTATTCTCTGATCTGAAATATGTTTTCAGGGAATTTCTTCTACCACAAGAAAATTTCAGGCAGGTGAAGAGGCTGTATCATCACTCTTGTCATCTCCAGCTCCAGCTCTGAAGAGCAGAAGATTATACCAAAGCGTAAGAAAGTTCAAGCTGTTCTAAAGGCCATAAAGCAGGTGTCTTTCTCTCAACTCCTTTTAACAATTCATCTTTTTAGATGATTCTCCTCCATTTCTCAATCTTTGCTTGTTTCAGAGTCCTAAGAAGGTTAACCTAGTTGCAGCACTAGTCCGTGGCATGCGTGTTGAAGATGCTCTGATGCAATTGCAGGTCACAGTTAAACGAGCTTCCCAAACCGTATACCAGGTAAATCTCTCAGATCTTTTGGAGTATCTGGTCTTCTCTCCTCTTCAGGCATTTGACACCTTTCTTCATCTAATGAAGGAATTGAATCAATTGTAACATAGGTTGTCCACGCAGCTCGAGCAAATGCTAGCCATAACCATGGACTAGATCCTGACCGTCTCCTTATTGGTATGTTAATACTGATACTAAATCCATGTGACTTCCATGTTTTGCATTTTAATGATGAAACTTTATGATATGTGATTGCAGCGGAAGCGTTTGTTGGGAAGGGACTATTCAAGAAGAGGATATCTTACCATGGAAAAGGAAAATGCGGTATGATGGTAAGACCTGAGTGTCGTCTAACAGTCATAGTTAGAGAGATGACTCCAGAGGAAGAAGCTTTGATTGCAAGGCTCAAAGTTCACAACTTTAAGAAGCTAAGCAAGCGGGCGAAGCGGCTTGTACCACACCATCTCATTGAGACTACTCCAATCTGGAATCGCAAAGGCACGAAAGAGAATTATCGATCCTCAGAGATGGTACCGTCTCACTAGTATTTTGTTCCCGCAACTATAGCAAGAGCTTCTTCTCTGTGATACTTACACCTTGTTTGTTTTGGTTTGGGATTGAGTTGGTATTTCAATAGGACCGATTTGGTATTGCATTCAATAAAAATGTTGCTAGAGATGAACCAAAGCTCCACGTAAAACAAACGCCTAGGATTTAGGAGTTTTTTTTTTTCTTTCTTAGTTTAGAAACAGAGTTAATAATTCTCTGTTCCCCTGTTTTTGGTAGATCAATAAATTTAACATTTTAGCCAAAAAAAAAATCTGTTAATGCAAAATTCTTAGTTAAATCAAAGTATCATTTTTTTTAATAAACTAGTAGGATATGTATACACTACATGAATACTGAGTACATGATTTACCTCATCGATCGCTCATATTTCTTTTGAAACACCAAAAAAGAAAATTCTAATTATAAGAAAAAACATATCAATGTCACATTTTTTTTTGTTTTTTAGTGTTTCATGATGAAACACCAAAAAAGAAAATTCTAATTATAAGAAAAAACATATCAATGTCACTTTTTTTGTTTTTGTTTTTTAGCGTTTCATGGCCTTAAATGCATCTGTTTTTAATAATCTGGATGAATAAGTTAGGGTCTTAAAAAAAATCAAATAAATTACGATTATTTTGCGATCTAATTCCTCAATGTGAAGCAGGGGGTGGGCAAATTATTTAGAAGATCCACACCGATTTTAGATCTGTCTCGAAATTTTAAATGTCCATGATCTTTTTTTTTTTTTGGGGCGGCAAATGTCCATGATCTTTAATATGAGATTGTTAAGAATCTAGAGGTGCATGTATACTATATGTATGGGTAATGAATATTTTAGTTGGATTATTTTTGGAGTATGACCTGAAAAGTGAAATCATATATTATTAATTTTTATACAATGGTAAAAACAGACTCTATCAAATCACGGTTTGAAGTCCATGCTCCCCTAGGTAGATTTTCGTAGTCCATGGAGAGATTTGAAAATAGATGATAAAATCTCGATATAATTCAAGTATGGGAATTAGAAGAATCAACAGATGCTTTTTAGTCAATCTAAGCAAAGTTTATGAATTCATCATATCGTATTTTACTATTTTAGGTCTTGCTATGATCTCGTCATGTCACATGTAAGAGAAATATGTTATTTGCAAATTTAAAACTTCACATTACTAAATTTAGTTATTTGTAAATGTTAAGAAACATTTCTCTCACAAGAAGTGTATCTGGTCCGTTGTGAATAAGTTAACTTACTTTATATGGATTGGATCCTGATTCTAGAACCAGACTGCAGGTTGATGATGCAATCAGTTCTACTTATATTTGAACTAGTCATAAACATGTGACTTTATCATCGAGTTATTTGGATCATGGTAGATTTAGTCATAAATCTTTTTAGAAACGGGTTATAATTCCAAAAAATATAATTAAGTTGTGGCACTTTGATATTTGTTTAAATTAGCTACTTGTGGTTGTACGAGATTCGTATAAGGTAAAAGATTATTTTTACTCCAACAAAATTAAACAAGGGAAATTGCAATCTATACCAACAGATAATTGAAAAATTAAAATATGATAATATTTTTTTATTAATTAATTATCTCTCATTTCATTAATTTTTGGACTAAAATATCCCTATCATAATCTTAACAATTAAATATTATTTTAACGATCAAATATTTGAGGGAGATAAGTTCTAGTTTATACAGTTAGTTATTTTGTTAACGTGATTATATAGTTAAGTATTATTGTTAGTAAATTTTTTTATCTCATAATATTATATATATATTTCATAACTAAAAGTTATTTTATTCAATATCCCATAAATGGGTGATTTAGTTCAAAATACATAAATAAGTTAAAAATTAAGAACAAAATATAGAATTATATCTACTTTGAATATTCATGTTTTTTGTATATTAATAACATATTTACATGATAAAAAATATTTAACATGTCTAACTTTATTATCAATATATAATAATATATAGTAAATAAATAAATAAATAACATTTTAATTATTTGTTAGCATGACAGCATTCCTAAATAACAAAACATAGAATTATATTTACTTTGAATATTCATATTTTGTATAGAATAGTAAATTATTTATACAATGATAAAACATAATTTAACATAGTTTTAGTTTTATACAGAATAATATATAGTAAAGTAAAAAAATAAATAACATGATAATCATTTTGTTGAAATTAGAATATATATCATGTTAACAAAATATTTAACCACCTAAAATTATAGCTAATTTTTCTAAATATTTGACCGCTAAAAAATGTTAAATCGTTAAACTGTGATATGAGTATTTTGGTCAGAAAAAACAATGAGAACAGAAAGAACTAATTAATAAAAAATCACTACCACATTTTTAATTTTTAAATTATCTATGTATTTATAACTTAGTAACCCATTAAAGAAACCAAAATTTGTTATTCGGAAATTTCATCTTTGTGGTAATACCATTGTTGTGTGACTTGTGTCATCACCCAAGTTCAAAATTAAATATCGTATGTTGTTGACAAAAAAAATGTTTGTACTCTTAAATTTCTACGCATGACTGAAATTTTTTTTATCTTAGATACTTTAATCAAAAATATGGGAAGGAATTCATCCCAAAATAATATTTTTCTGAAAATCAAAAGTAAATTAGGTCCTACGATGAAAGAGTAGTTCTATTATTTTAATTCTGTAGTAACTTATACTTGACGTAAACACAATCACTATAATTTTTTTGTAGTCTCTCTTATTTTCATGGATGGACATACATAGCAATTAGAAGGTGAAAATGATACATCTAAAATATATAAGGTTCACCTTTTATTGTAAAATAGGGAAGGGGGAGGGGTACTAAAAGAATTTTATGGATCCACCACTGTTTATTATTAGTTTTTTTTTAATAAATGGTAAAAGTTTCATACCTTCACCTTGCAGTAGTCTCATTTGGTATTCCAGACCAGCCGTTAATAATATTGACATAAATAATGTCTTTCAAGTAAAAGTAAATTATTGATTTTGAAAACTATTTCTCAGATCTCAAGACCACTAGACCATGATCCACTTGGTGCCACTATTTATTGTTCTCCTAAAACAAACAAACATTAATTTGATTGGTAACTCTTGATATTTTTAGTGGTACAGATATATCAATTTAAACACATGTATCTGAATACTCAACTCTCTTAATCCTTACCACACCGTGAAAAAAGACTCTTGTCACCCAAATTCATTTTCAAACAACCGGACCGAAAGCATTCTAAAATTGCTTCTTTCGGGTCCAAGTCCAATCGTTAGTCGTGACTAAACAACATGTCTAATTTATGGTAAGGTGTGGGTCCAATTGGAAACTCAAACAGAAGATGATGTGGCGATCGGGATCTGATGGTATGTAGGTCCCAAAACATTGGCATTTGCCCGTGGGCAGACATTAAAGCTGTCATCACAAAGAGTATCCTTTTGGCACGTTCTTATTGGTCAGGCTTGAATATCTTGTCAGTTCCTCTGACTATGAAAGTAATTGCATTATTTCAGTACATATCACCCAAACCTGGTAATAAGACACGAGGCAAAACAGTAATGTCTAATAACTCGTTTTTTTCTTACCCTCCAAATCATGATGACTTGTTATTTTCATGAAATGCCTTTTTTCTTATCTTCTGCCAACGATATGTGCTTTTTTTTCTAGGAAAATAAATGGAATCTCAAACTATTGTTAATGCAAATGAGAACAGTCGCCTTTTGATATTTTTTTGCTATAGAATTTAAGTCAGTGGGTCCAAACAAACACATGTGCTTGAAGGTTCGAAATAGGGGCAAGATATATGAAGATATGAAAAAGTTTGATATTGATTGATAGCGAATTTTTTTTCCATATTCGTAAATGCCAAAGTATTTCTATTCACAATTTCGTAATTTACATATACTTCTGAAAATTTAAATACCTAAACAGTTATTGAATATCAACCAGAATCTGATATATGCGTGTCTTAATACTTAAATAATATATTCTTTTTCAAAAAAAAACTGTGTTAAATCTTTGTTTGATGAAGTTACATCCAATTATTAATTTCTGTTCATATAATATTTACTCGGCATCTTGATTATTATTATTGCCAAATGACATAACAAGAAGGAAGAATTGGAAGAGATACAAGGAAAATTTCCCTAACACTTACTCTCTGTATGCATTTACAAATGATGTTCATATTTCTTCTCCTTATTACACACTACTAACATTATAAAGATGACTCTAACTATAAATTGTCATACTAATTCAAAAAACCTATATTATCAAAACTCATATTTGAATAACTAGGAGATATCAGGCTATGCCATTCATGGATGCTTGGAAACCGTTATATATATCTCCATCTTGCGAACTCCACTCGCATGGCAAATCACCACAACCACAAAGATCTGATCCCATTCTTCAATCAAACCGTTCTACTATAATATAGATATTGTCTTTGTGCTTGTGTACATATATAACGCATATATGTAGAAGAGGTGCAAATGTTTAGTCATGCCAGCAAAGGAGCATGACCACACATCTTCTGATGATGTAAAGCCTTCCCTTTTGCTCTCTTAAGTATCCTCCAAGCTTTTTGCTGCATGGCGTCTTCTTCTTGGTGTCTTTCATGATAGAAAACTCTACAGAGAGAAAGAGAGAGGAGAGACAGAGAGAGAATGTGTGAGTGGGAGGGAGAGAAAGAGATTACTTAGTACATAGAGATGTTGTGCAAAGAGAGTTAAGACTTAACTTATATATACTCACATACATGGATATGTACAGTACTATGTAGGTAGGCAAATATGTATACATCATACCCATTATAGATTAAAAAAAAGAGATAAGTAACAAGAGAAATGTATCCCATACTTACTCTCATCATGCATTAAATATTCTTTTGTATATTAAAGAAAAAAAAGAACTTGATATTTAAATAAGAAACTAAATCAGTCTCTCTCTTAATTAAGTGTATACCATTTCTAAGAAGTAGCAAGATTACAAAGGAATCTAAGCAACCCCACGCGCATTATGTTCTTTTCTCTTGTATGATACTTTAGAATCTGTCATTTTCATCGTGTGTTGGATCCATCATGAATGACATCTCTAACCCTTAATTAACCAAAGAACTGAATATACTCTGGTTATTAAAGTAACAACAGTTGATTCTCATTAAATAGATTTACCCGTCAAAACAATAAATTTACAATACAATGGTCTTATTAATATGTTTTCAACAATCTATGAAGTAGTGATATTTTGTTTTTTGTCGGCAGCTGTAAATCTGAAATGTATTCATATACTCAACAACGGATTATATAGAGATATATAGAATAGACTTATATTTTGAAAACGAAAGCTTTCACACATATATAAAAATCATGAGACACAGAGACCCCATTTTGTGGGCTGGATATTCATTTTCGAAAGGTTTGATTTAATTAGGATGATTGGACAAATTATTTGAAAATCTTCTATTATATATGATATCTATTTCAATCTGCTTCAAATTTGACGATATAAAAAATCTGTCTTCGAATACGGAGAATGACTTATTGATTTGGCGGATATAGATGTGGGTAAAAGAACTCATAGATCAATTTTTTTTCCTGACATCGATATCTATATCCAACCCAAATAATTTTTCACAAAAATTTCTCAATTATATTGCTTATACATTCATTTGTAGTTTTTATTATAATTTTAGGCATCTTTACAAACTTAAAGTTTTTTTTTTAAGGTATGCTTTGTAGAAATACAATTTTAATATGGATTTTTATAAAAGAGTTATTTTTCTTTGGGAGAGTTGGATAACTACCCCATACTTATTACAAACTTTGAAAACTATACCTAATTTTATATTTTTTGAAAAATACTTTTTTATAATAATAAAGACCAAATTACCCTTATTTATTAATTATTTAATTATAAAACAAAAATTTTAACCTTTAATTAAACATTAAATATTTAATTTATTTTTAATAATATAAATAAAAATTATAATTAATTTAAATTTATTTAAAAATTAATTATTTTCTTATGAAACTAGTATCTATAAAAAACGAATCATAGTTAAATTTTAATTAGTTGATTTTGCAAAATAATTATTTTTAAATAAAGTTAAATTAATCATATATTAAATATTTAATTTATTTTAAATAATATAAATAAAAATTATAATTAAGTTAACTTTGTTTAAAAATTAATATTTTTTTTATGAAAATTAGTATCTATAAAAAAACGAATCATAAACTTATATTAGTTTATATTGACTTATTAATAAGTTGATTTATTGAACTGGTGACTTATATTTTATTTCTATCGACTTAAATTTTTTTATCATCGATTTATTTTATAACCGTTGACTTACATAGTTGACTTATTGATACTGTTGACTTATTTTTTTGTTAGTCGATTTAAATTATTTTCTCGTAAACTTATTTATTATTAATAAACTTGTATAATTTTATGTTGACTTATTAATAAAGCTGACTTATTGAACTATCGACTTATTTTTTTATTTATGTCAAATTTTTTTTTTTACCATCGATTTATTTTATAATAGTCGACTTATACATTATTGGTTGATTTGTTTACATAGTCGACATATTTAAACTATTGACTTATTGTCTTTGTTTACCGATTTATATTATTTTGTTGTAGACTTATTTATTTTTGGTAGACTTATATTCATTTTATGTTGACTTGTTAATAAAACTAATTTATTGAACCGTCGATTTATTTTTTACTTCTGTCGATTTAAGTTTTTTTTTTATCGACTTATTATATAATAGCCGACTTATACTTAAATTGTTGTATTGTTCGTAGTTCTGTTTATTCTTGGTAGACTTATATTTTATTTTTGCTGACTTAATTTTTTTCTACCATTGACTGGTTTTATAAGTGTTAACTTATATTTTCATTGGTTGATTTATTTACATAGTTAACTTATTTAAATTATTAACTTAATTTAATTTATGTTCATGAAATTATTTTTTAAATAAATAATTTAAAAATAACAAAAAACTAATTATAATTATTAAAACGAATTTTGTGTAAAAACTTAAATAAATTATAAAATTCATAATATTATTTTAATCCTATAGTTTAAATTTGTAATTAATTAAAAATTAATTATGTTGACTAAAAATATAGAATATAATGTTTATTAATAATTTATTTTAATTTTAAATAATTATTTATTTAATTTTAGTTTATAATTTATTCTTTCATGGATTTATCTTTTATAGACACTATAATTATCTTTTATCTAAACATTTTAATTGTCGTTATGAATTAAAATTATTTTGTAAAATTAATAAATTATACATTAAAATCCTAATTAAATATAAAAATCTAAAATATTTTTAAGATTATATAATTAAAATTTATAATTAATTTGTAAAAACTTATCTAGACTAAATGAAAATATTTAGGTTTTTTTACATTCTTAAAATATAACTCAATAGAAAATAACATAATATTGGTTATTAAATATTAATTTAATATATATATATATATATATCTAAAATCTCAACTAAATCGAAACAAAATAAAAAAATAATTATATTGTGAAATTCAAATTAGTGTAAAAATTAAATTTTTATTATATTTAAATTTATTATTTTGAACTATTTATAAAAATTAAATAACCAAACAATATATATATATATATATTTTTTTTTTTTAATTTTAAGTGATTAATTAAGGATAAAAATGTAATTTTGTTTTAACATAAAAGGTAGATTTCCAATCTTATAAATTATGGTGTAGTTTGCAAAAGTTTAACAAAAGTTTGACAAAAGTTAAGGTATTTTAGCAAATAATCTCTTTTTTTCTTTTGTAGATGTTCAATTGTTTTAACAGATACTCAAAAGATAGATATCCAAACCACTTCCTTATTTAATACAAATAGAGTAAAAATTTACATAAATTTTGTCTAGGAAACACAAAACATATATATATATATATCTTTGTGAAACAATTGTTTTCTTCTAAAACATACATTAAAGAACATTAAAAATAATAATTTGGAAATTGATTTGATACGATGCACGTGATTAGTTGCACACGAAGGCCGACGGGCCAAGAAGATTTCCCAAGATTAGTGAGCATTTCTTAATTAAAAAGATTTCGTACTTTCTCGTGCCATTTTTAACTCACTAACCGGTTTGACGTTACTAATTTGGGAATGCTTGGGACTTCAAAGTCAGCAGCTCAGCTCACTCTTAGAATGTCAATTCTAAACAATCTACATTGTAATTATATAATGATAATGTAGGTGGGCTTGATTAGATTTCTTTATAATATTTTTTTTTTGGTAAGATTAAATTTTCGAGTAATTATGTGCCGAGCCTATACATCTTTCTACTTGAGATCTTCGGAAGAGCAAATTTTGAAATATCCTAGAAACGCCACCAAAAACTAATAAACACTTGAATCTTTTATAATCCTTGCTCCATAATCAAAAACAAATAACCTAATACTACAATTTTATGATTCGTTGTCAATTATAAAATTATACGATATGTATTAACAGGATCTCAAGATTAATCTGCTAAAATCAAGTACAATGTATGATATCAAGTGGCCCTTAGTCTAGTAGTAAGCAAGGCCTGTCCAAAGGATTGATAAATCTTGTCTCATGGGTTGAAGAGTAACTTGGGAGAAGACGGTTCAACTTTGCTCCGGTCTCTGGCTTACAAAATTATGGGGTTGGACCTGAAACTTCCTAGTTAATCAAAAGAAAAGTACAAGATTTCTGAAAAATGAGAAAACTTTGATGAGATAGAACATTCGGTTAATGTTAATAAATATGTTGTTTTATGGAATGTTAAGATATTTTTCTATGAAAGTTATATAGATACATATATTTTGATATTAGGTATACTTTATGAAAGAACCAAAAGAATAATGCGTTTGTGTTACATGAAACTCAAAGCGCTAAGTTTAAAAAAAAAAAAAAAAATCTCATAGAGCTAACCATTAAAGAAGACCATTAGAGGAAGCAAGAAAACAGACACTTCTGCAACTTGTTACATTGGAACCAAGAAACTGTGCCTTGTGGAACCATTAGCAGGGAATGGTAATGTAAACCAAACCTCAATTATCTATTTTAAAACTCAAAATTTATTACCTTTTTTTGGTAAATAATAGAATCAACGTCTTTGATAAAATAGATATGAAAAAGATGATTAGAGATGTAAAGTTTATTTTTAAAACAAATTTGGTTGTAAGTTGTAACCATGTTATGTGGGGACATAAAACCCCCCAATGATATGATAAATAGGAGACAATGCCATTAGACTTATGCATTACCTCGAACCCTCGGATTCAGACAAAAGAATCGGAAGCTTTCTTGTCGCTTTACTTCTTCATCTTATTGTATTGGATAAAACAATCTAAACTAATTAGAAAATAAACAACTGTTACACAGCATTTAATAGTTTAATAAAACATGTAATGTACGGAGGAGGACCGGTCTACATGTGATAATCCCGTGAAGGGTATGCTCTTTGCCTCTTCTAAGGTGGACAATATGGACTATACATTTCTTGTTAGATAAAATTTTTTAACTATTATAAAATGATAAATAATTGAGTCACAACGAGTTGTTGGGAGTCAAATTATTTGTGATACATGTTCTTCCTTCTTTCATTATTATTTTCAGTTAATTAATATTTAATGATTTTGTGTCTTTCAAAACGACCTTAAATACAAAATAAAACGAACCGGGTCGATTTTTCCCAACTTCGAGGTTTCACGGGAAGTTGACTGATCCATATATAAGAATGGCTTCATTCTACAAGGAGTAGTATCAATTAGAGGTACATTAAACAATCCAAATACATCTGATAACCATAATCAAAACCACAAGATAAGGTGTTATAAGGACATGCGATTGGAGATAATCGAAAAGGAAGAGTCAGGCCTGTGGCTACAGTTATTTTTATAAAAAAATTGGCCTACGGTTTTTAAAAATAAAATAAAACCAAAGGGTATTAGTTTCTTTGTTTATTTGGGCCTAATATAAAGATATAAATATTTTGGATTAATAAAATCTTTTTTAAATTAGGTAAAACTGAATAAACAATTTGGATAATAAATCACACAGACGCCATCCACTTTTGACAATCCAGGTTTTGTTATTTTCTCTAATTTTGTTATTATATTTGGCCCCTTTTAGTAAAGATTCTTAATTACTTGTTCTTAACCTACAATTACAAAGGAAGGTTATATGGTTTTCTAAACAAATGGTAAGTAAGTTTTATATTATTTTTGTTTCATCTAAAGTTTTTATAGTATTTTATTCACTCTAACCAATCGATGTTTAATTTATATAGCTGTTTAAATTAAGTAAACTGTGTTCAAGATTTGTTTTTTAACAATCGTTTTATATATATTTCAGAGATGTTTGCCAACAATATGAATACCTAGCAACGGCTCTGGGAAGAGCATACATTTAAACTGTTAATCATCTTAGAGCCAAGATTTACATATTCTCGAAGAAACATATCATCATTGTAGTTATAAGACATGGATTGATCAAAGGATTTGATCGAACAAAAACCGAGGATCGAGATCCCAAACCAGAGACTCTCTCTCGGTACAAAAGAATTTCGCTTATTAAAAACTAAGAACGAAACTCACCACATTGGTACCCTCGTCTCTCGGTTTAAACCGACAATGGAAGACCAAAGAGTCTATTTCCTTCGAAGGTTTTATCTCCAAGTTTCAAAAAACAATAAGCACCCTTGTTGTTTTCACATCGCCACTTATCTCTTTGTCGAGTTGGATACTCCAAACCATTCAGAGGCATCACCAAATAATGTTTTTCCTGTTTTGAAGCCTTCCCGTCTACCTACGTTCATCATCACTCTTCAGTCTTCAAGTGACTAGTAGAATATCTGTCTTTTTATTTCATTTTAATCGAATATAATACAAATCTAAACTTTGAACTGATGCCCAAATTGACCAAAAAAAAAAAAAAAAAAAAAACTGATGCCTAAATCAAACTTAACTAATTTTAAATAGACATTTTGAGGCATGCTAAAATTAAAAGGATCACAGTACGTATTATCATGTATGACTTTTATGAGAACACTTTCTATATGAGAACACTTTCAACTTCATATAATCAAAGATTAGTTGTAAGTCTCATGACTGGAGGTAAACACTAAGATTAGCTTAGCCATGTTAAAAACAACCAAGAGTGAGCTTAGTAAAAAGTAAAAACTAGTAAAAATGTGAAACACAAAAAAAAATCATATCATACTCCACTTCAGTTTTCATTAAACCAAAAAACTTGACCAGTTACTAGTCACTTTTAGGTTTAGCCACTTGAGTTTTCTTCTTTAATGTTCATTTTACACCTTACACTTATATATATACATCTTCTTCTTAGGTTTTAACCTATAGTTTACTAAACTAACAACAGCCCACTAACACTTGTGGGTTTGATTAACTTAAGGCCCAATTGTCTCCTTAACTCTTCTTCTTCTTCCCCTTCTACGACTTCTTTGTTTCTTTCTTCTTTCTCCTTAATCACAACTAATGCTCTTCTTCGATTCTTCTTCTTCTTCTTACTCTCTGATATTCCTTTTTACCAATTTGGAGATTAATTAATGATTGATTTCCAACAGTTACAATCGATCTATACAATATTTAACCGAACTGAATGAGGGAAGAAGAAAAAAAAAAGTCATAAGAGCAAAGAAAATGAAGCAAATAACAATCGAATCATGTGATTCCTACAATTAGGAAAAGAGAAAAGGTTGGTTCCTCAATTGTCGGAATCAATAGAAAGCAGATTAGGAGCTTGAAAATCAAAGTTAGAGCTCGAGGAAGATTTGGAAATTGAAAACCAAAGTTAGAGTAGTGTGGAATTTCAGAGGTGTTTCCAACTTTTTAAATAATCGGTAAAAGTTTTTAAAAAGAAGAAAAAAATATATGACATAATGAAATGCCAAAAAATACATTTGAACTGAAAACTAGTAACATAAAATTAAAAAATCAAAAAGCAATAATTTTTTCTTGGAAAAATTAGAAATAAAGGAGTTCCAACAAAAGCTTTGTCCATTTAAACTTTTTTTTTTTAAATTGTCAAATTTTTCTAAACTATCCATACTACTAGATTAATACCATTTTTTGACAAAAAAACCTAGATAAGTATGTAGATATATAACTATAAAGAAGATTTAAAGAATAAATTTTTTGATTTTAGACAGTTTGAAGTAGGTTTTTAGCTTGATGAAAGTCATTCTGAAAATGTTAGAATACATTTCTAATATTCAGATTACGTATTCTAACATTTGTACATGTTCTACAAAATTTAGATTATGTATTCTATGACTTGTACATGTTCTGAAAAATTTAGAATAAAATTTTAGAATATATATTATAAATATTTTAGAATTCAACTTCTACAAATTTAGAATACGTATTTTACAGTTTGTTCATGTTCTAAAACAATTAGAATATGTATTCTAAAATTTAGACATGTATTCTACAAGTTGTTCATGTTCAAAACTTTTTAGAATATCTATTCTAGTAAGATTAGAATACACATTCTGGTTTTTTTTGAAATTTTATTAAAGAGAGAAACTAAATCTAAAAGTAAGAAAACTGAATATTTTTTGTAATATATTTTAAATTTCGTAATATATATTTTTGTTTATTTATAAAAATATATATTTCATAATATATTTTTAATATATTTTGTAATATTATATATATATATATATATATATTTAATATATTTTGTAATATTATATATATATATATTTCGTAATATATTTTTGTAATATTACTATAAAAAAAACTCTGTACGAGTTAGAGGTATTAGAAACTATTCAAAAAATTAGAATTGAGGGTATATTTAAATTTTTAATATTATAAAAGATTATCTCTCCAAATCTTTCAAAACAAATATAAATGGACAAATTGAATGAAAAACATCATTTATATCTAAATTTTCCTTTTTTCTTTGACTTGTGTAATAAATGTTTTAAATATTTAACTTTGACTCAAACCCGATAAAGTAACGAGTGTTTTGTTTTTTTCTATTTAAAATAAAAATTTAATCGATTATTTAGGAAATGAACAAAATATGACATAATGAAACACCACATATACACTTCGACTTAAAACTCATAAAATAGAATAATAATAAAAAGTAATAACTTGTGTAATAAACGTTTAATATTTGACTTTTACTGAAAACTTATTAAAATTAATAATTTTTCTAAATTTGTGTCTTATTTTTATAATAGTTTTTAGGCTATTTAAGAAGAGGGAAACACCTCCTAGATTCTCCACCATTTCAACTTTTGTTTTTAATTTTCAAAGCTTCCTCCTAAATTGCTTATCTTTGAAAAGTAAAAACATGAATAGAAACAGTAAAAACAAAAGAAGAGAAAAAATCCAAAAATATTTTAAATGAAAAATATATAGAAAATAAAAAATTAATATAAAATGACAAAATTTAATACTTAAAAAATAAACTTTGACTACAAAATAAAAATAGAATAGTACAATGAAAAAAATAATTAATTTATAATTGGTAATGTTTTAAAAATATCCTGTTCGAACGCAACTCTAATCATTATTTAAATTATTTTATGTAATTTATAAAATATTACCAATAAAATATTATAGGAGTTTACCAAAACAATTGTGTACATGAACAAGCACAATTTTTTCATAATCTAATAATTATTTTACCATCCATTATATGAGTCAAATAAAAAATTTATTATTTATTTTAATCCATCATTTTGTTACATTATTTATCAGTCAAATTCTAATTTAGTATTTCATTATGCTATTTTATATTAAAAAGTATTGAAATTACCAGGTGTTTTAGTGATAATCATGTTTTCATTGTTAAATAACAAACAATACCAATGATGAGTTGGTCTAGTGGTTAAACTCTTTGTTTCTTCAAAATGTAGAGACCATGGAGGTTGCAAGTTCGATTCACATTGAAAAAATTTACTCTCCAAAGTAAAGTTAAATTATATGTTTTAGATCTCATCCTTGGGGGATGTATGGGCCCACGGATCCAGAACTTCATAGTCATTAAAAAAAAAAATTGAGACTTGAAAACAAAAGTTAAAGTGTTGTGGAATCTTAGAGGGTTTTTTTTATTTATAGGTTAAAAATATCTCTTAGAGCATCTTTAGTAGAAATCTTTCATGATTAAAAAAATAAAAAATAAAAAATACTGAGAAAGAGTTCACAAATGATATTATTTGAGAGATCCTTGAGAACCTCATCTAACATCTGTCCATATTAATTGGTTCAATTCTTTTTAAAATTTATTATATAATCAATTAATATTAAAATAATAATTTTTGTTTGTTTGAGAAATTCAATGGATCTCTCACCAATGTATGTGCTATTAGATTTCACACCACTGCAACTTTTGTTTTCAATTCCCAAATCTAGTTCTTTAATTGCTTCTCACGAAACATTAAAACATGAATAGAAAACAGTAAAACAAATGGAAAAAAAATTCAAAAATATTTCTTATTGAAAATATGTGGCCCTTTTTTATGATATAAAATAAGAAAATGAAGAACTTAAGAATTAGAATCTGACTGAAAACTAATATAATAAAATGATAGAGTGAAAGAAAATAATAAATTTTTGATTAGACTTGTATGTAGAATAATAATTAAGAAAAATTCTTTATAAGATTAAAAATTGTGCCTGTGTACACTATTTGTTTTTAATCAACTCATGTAACATTTTATAATTGGTAATATTTTTAAAATTACATAAAATAAATTGAATAATCATTAGAGTTTGGTACGAACCGGATATTTTAAAATTTAATATATATTGATCTAGATTAAAAAAAAACTACCCATTTCACAAATCCATGAGTTTTCAGATCAGGATCCATAGAATTTGGCTAAAATTATAAAAAATAATAATATTAATTAAAAATGTTAAAAATCCTTTTTTTAAGTTTTCATTTTTAAAAAACACTAAAAATATATATTTAGGTTTATTCTAAAAATGGCCACACCTTCTTACTTTCCTTACAAATATACACTAAAAGTTTTTAAGGAATTATATTTCTCAAACATATATTTTAAGAAAATTATATTTGGAAGTAGATCCAAATCGGATCTGGATATTTTAAATTCAAAATTTTTGGATCCAGATCCACAATCTTTATATCATTTTTCTTTCGGATTTTATAACATTGGATAATTTTCACTCCTAAAAGATAATGTCTTTATAAAATGATTTTTCTTTGAACAAGTTTTATATGAATTTTTTTGATAATTTTTATACCAAACTTGAATTATTTTATCTTTTGATCTAAAATCTCATGAATCAAAACATAAACATTAAACAATAGAAAACAATATTCAAAGAGTAAAAGATGAGAAATAATCACAGAAGCTCAATGATAGAAACAATAAAAAATATTAAAAATTAAAAATGAAATCGAATGAATGTAAAATTTCTTAAATGTTGTTTGAATGCGACCTACCTTTTGCATATATTTTAGGTATTTTAACCACATTCAAGGTCATTTCATTTCATTGATGGAATCAACATCTCACATAAACTTCTTAAGATATGTTTTGGTGATTTTTGTTCCAAAAAGTTGCAGCGGAATGAATATATAAAAGAGTGTAATTTAGATTCTTTTTTAGAACAGATAAATTAACCTACACGACACGTAGCTTGGACCATATTTTATACGACATTTAAAAAAAAATTATAATATATTATGAAATTCTACCCCAAACAAGAAATCGGAAATGAATTACAGAGTTCCGACGAAAGATGCCGGATCAAAGAAACAAATCAGAAACAAGGAAACTCAAAGAAACCATATTTTATACGACATTATTTCACATGTTTTATAATCTTTGCCAAAAAGTTAACCTAAGTAACGGAAAAATTGATACATGTCAAAAAATGTCATATGAAATATTAGTTATAAAACATTTTTTTGACATGCTGTAATCTTTACATCATCTAGGTCAACTTTTTCGTTCTATATATCTATAAAGTGATCTCACTAACAAATATGTTATAATTACTAAATATGTTGGGAGTTAATCCATTATCCATCTATAAACTTTAACATACGTTTTAGTAGCTTATACTAAAAAATGTCAAATCAAAGAAATAAAAGAAGAACACAGAAGAGACATTCAAGAATTAATGTAAAGTTTTAATTTTCAAAGTGGATTTGTTTTCAGCGTAAGGATTCTCATAAGTTGACTGTGCATAAGATTTGGAGAAAAATAATTAAAGACCTGTAATTAGATTTGTTTACATGGTATCTATGTTTTAACATGTACCCAAAAAGATCAATTTGTTATGCTTATAGTTTTTCTGTTTTCTCGACTTTGGATACATATTTTTCATGGTGGTACATGTCAATGGTAGCTTTTAAGCCTGAGCAGAAACATAAACCAGGGATAGAGAACTATATCTTTTATAAGGGTTAAGTCATTCTCATAAAGAAGGCTATTAACAATATGATTTTTGGATTTTGTAATATTAAGATTAAACAAAAGTTTGCTGCTGTTTTGTAGGAAGAAACTGATGCAAACACAAAAGAAGGCATATGTGGAAGAGAATGAGAATGCAAATGCGAAGCATCAGAATTAGCACCAAGCCTAACGGAAATGATGAATTAGGACTTAGCTTTAGACTTGATTAATTTAGGTTGGTTTGATCTTTTTGTTATGAATTTTTGATCAAATTTTGTGTTGCTTGTAGTGCCGACAGAAGACAATGGACTTTGTCGCATCGTGTAAGGCAACAAAGACGAACAAACCATGTCCTATTAAAGTTTGTCGTAAATGCTTACTTAACAGGTTTATTTTATGTTTAATTTAATTATTTTTAATCAAATTTTGTTCCTGAGATTATTTTATGTGTTTTCTTATTTAAATCATTATGGTAACATGAGAATGTAGAAGATGTGGCAACGATGATTGATTGGATCTGTCCTATGTGAAGAAGCAAATGCAACGATGTAGTTTTTTTTTTCTTTTTTGATAAAATCAAATACTGTATTTCCATTTGCCTCTACACATCGGACATATTCAATCAACCACAGTTCAGTTTTTCAACATTTTCGTCATAGCTTAATGATTCAAAATTAGAAAACATATAAGAAAATATAATAAATAATCTCATGAAAAAATTGATTAAAAATTAATTAAATATAAAATAAAACGAACCAGTTAACTAAGCATTTATGACCAAATTTAATTGGACATGGCTTGTTTTTCTTTATAGCCTTACACAATGCAACAAAATCGACTGTATTCTGTCGACACTACAAGCAAAAAAACGTTTGATCAAAAATCAAAACTCAAATATCAAACCAACCAAAATTCATAAAATCAACGTAAAACATAAGAAAATTTAAAATTTGAGAATTGTCGTGTCGAGTTTTTTTATTTTTGTTTCACCCGTTGAGAGCTTTTGCCACTACTAGAATTGTAGATTTTTCCACCGACGAATCTAACACCGGGGTTGGTGTCGATGGTTTCACATTCTCAAATCCTCAATAGTCGTTTGTATTTTCTTTACAAAGATACCACAAAATCATTTAGATAATTAAATTTATCATACATATACTTTAAGAAAATTATATTTAAAAGTAGATCCAAGTCGGATATGAACATGAGGACATCCTAATTTTAAATTCAAAATATTTAGATCCAAACCCTAAAACTTCAAATATTTTATCTTTCGCATCGGATAACATCAAATCTCGGACAATTTTTTTTCTGAAGATTATTTACTTATAAAATGATTTTGAAGAAGTTTAATATGAATTTTCTATGATTTTTATACCAAACTTGAATTGTTTTTTATATAAAAAAGCTCATAAATCAAAACATAAACATCAGAAAATAAAACACATACAAAGAGTAAAAGTAAGATATAATCAGAGAAAACTCAATGATAAACTAACGAAAGTTATGAAATATTTAAAAAATTAAAATAAAATTGAACGAATATTAAAAAGGTTAAATGTTTTTTAAATTAGCACATACCTTTTGCAAATATTTTATCTAAAGCCAATCTCTCTTCCTAGATGCAGAAGAAATCACAAAGAAATTTTCTCAAGAAATGTTTTTGCAATGTTTGTAGTGCGGCGGAAATGAACACATAAAAAAGATGGTGAGTTAGAGATCCTTTTATAGAACACAAAATGTAACCTAAGTGGCGTGAGATTGAAACATATCAAACGGCGTCGTAGAAAATATTTTATATGACGTCGTTTGACATAATTCAATATTTACAAAAGAAGTTAACCTAGGTGATGTAAAATTTGAAACATGCCAAACGACATCGCATAAAATATTAATCATACGATGTCGTTTGATATGTTTCAATCTTTGCATCGTCTAAATTAATTTTTTTGGTTTGATATATAAAATAAACTAACTCAAAAACTGTTTTTACTATTAAATTTGTTGGGGGCTTAATCTTTCATAAACCTTAACATACGTTTTCCTAGTTTCTGTTGTAAATAAAACTAGATTCAAACGCGGGTCAATTATTTTATTTTTATGTACCATTTTTTTTGTATTTTTTATGTTTATTTCTTTTGTGTATGATATATATATATATATATTAGTTTTTTTTTTTTCTTTTAGTGTTGATATGTATTTTTTTTCATGTAATTTTAAGTTCATCAAACTTAAAGGTTGTTTTTTTTATTGTACATATACGGAAATTAATCACTTTTGGCGGTCTTTTATAACCCATGATGTTGTACAGTTACTTTGTTTTTTTAGCATATCAGATTACTAATAAAAAAAGTCATATATATTTCAAATATTCGTTTTAAGTGTTGATAAAATTAGGTTTCTAGCTTCAGGATCCACGTAACATGAATACATGATAGGTTTTCTTGAACTGCAACCGCTAAATTATAATATTTTAGGTTTTCAATTTTTCCAAGAATGCAGATGTTTGTTCTGTTTTGATTAAAACACTCTCGTTCTTTGGTTCCTCTTTGGATCATGATAGTATTTGTGCCATCAATTCTCTTAACAACCTCAATCAACTCATTTTAAACTGGTTACAATGTTTGTTTTTTATGTGGATATTGGGAGTTTTTTATTTTTACATTGAAAAAGATTTTCTATTTTAGTGTTACAAAATAGAGAAGCCTTCTGATTTATGCTTTCATGGATGGGGTTTTATGATGGTGTTCCCTGATTATGGCGTTTTTGTTTTGTTTTCATGGATGGGGTTTTATGTAACATGATTTCTTAAACCATAGAAAGTCCCTGGCGACTTCTGAATATCATTTTTTGTAATCAACTTGTTACATATCTGGCAAGATATTAAACTGATGGAGAATTGCAACCGAAACACTAAGAGGATCTTTTCCTGAAACGGATCTCCAGCAGAAGAAAACCAAACCTAAAGTATGGGCAAAAAAACAACTTGAATTGACCATTCGACATTCGAATTAGCTTACGAGACAATAAAAAGGTAGTGCAACAACATTGAGTTGGAATTGTAGAGATGGAGTCGTTACTTTTGGGAAACTTCCTTATGAGATATTCTTGTAAGAGCGGTAAGAGAATTTGCTCATCTTGGCTGCTCGTACAATGACATTCTTGATTCTGAAGAGGTTGGTGAAAGAAATTTTTAAAACCACATCTTTATCTTTGTTTTATGTTATTAAGTGAACTCAGTGTGGTTTTGTTTTGGGATGAGAAAATGCAGAAATTTGAGAAGATCATGTGTGGAATCCAAGGTGCTCTTATAGCTGCTTCATTACTTGTCAAAGATCCTTGTTGGTTTGAGTGGCCTTTTGCGCATTGTAGCAAGGTTAAAATCAACGCATAAAACAGAGATTCCTCTGTTTCCTCAGGTGCCATCTTCTCGTAGATTTTCTCACATGATTCACGAAATATTCTGTGCTTCAAGTCATAGGAAACATATTCCAGAGGAGGTTTTAAAGACGCTCACTAAAAATCCTCATTTGATATTAGAGCGTCTGTTTTTACACAACAGTTTAGGCTTTATTGCATCAGGTTAATATTATTTTAAAGTTTTTCCACTGAAACTTTCTTCTCTAATATTACTCCTGGCCGGTTGGCTCAAGCTTATGCGATGTGTGGACTGCTGAAGCATTTGTTTCCTCCTGTCCCAAATTAACTTCTCTAACCCTCGTAGGTTTTGATATTATGGAAGATACAGCATGAACTCTTGCTGAGGTATATATGGATTCCTTTTAGTTTTGTCCCAAATACATGAACTCTTCCCGTTCTCCTCCTTTACAATCCTTAAACCAGCAACGTCTTTCTCCAATTCCTCAATTCCATCCCCTTTCCGTGAAATCTCAGACCGGAGCTTCTTCACCTCCGCTGCTTCATCTTCCCCTTCCGTCCTCTCCGTGATCAGTTCATGCTGCAGCCGCTTGACACAATTGGAGCTTGACTCAATAGGAGAAGAGGATCTAGGGTTACAGCTGCAGAGGTAACATAAGAATTGGAGCAAAAAGTTAAAGATCTATAATTAGATTTGTTTTACATGGTGTTTTATGTTTTAACATGTCCCAAAAGAGAATATGTGTTGCATGAGTTTTAGTTGTTACGACACATGATATATACAGATCTTACTTTTTCTTATCATCCACTTATAATCTTATTTAATGGCAATAATTGTAAATGGAACTAATATACAAAGACGCAACATGGGGTAATCATGTAAAACTACACTAAATTTTGGCAAGAAAATCATTCACTTTGAACAAAATGCTCAGCACTGAGAGATATTTCAAATCTCAAACTGATGTAAACTCAACAACACCTCCGCCTGTCTCCCTCGTGCGCCATTTTGGTTCATTTGGTGCCTCTCTTCTTCTTGTTTTCTTTATCATCTCACTTCAGCTCTTTGAGAAAGTCAATATTGTCTACAAATATTTGTAAAGCCTAAAAGTTAGCAACTCAAAACACGATTTTTCGTTCCTTTCCATGCTTTGATCCACATCAAACCTATGACTTAACATCCTATCATCACTTATCTTTTTAGGAACTCAAACCACAAATCTCAAACCAATTGGGATCACACAACCAAGTCGTTTAATATAATATACCACACATATAGAAAAGGGAAATTTACATGAGGCATTACACATGAACTTGTACTCTGGGTTATCTCAAATATTCTACTAGTTTAAAATGAACTCTGCCAACTTTAACACCACCAAAGTACAGTAAAAGTTTTCTTTTCATACGTGTTCACACCCCTCACTTATCTCTTTGTCGAGTTTGAATACTCCAAATCATTTAGAGGCATCACCAAGTAATCTCTTTCCTATTTTAAAGCAATCCCATCTACATTCATCATTACCCTTCAAATGGCTAGTAGAATATCTGTTTTTTTTTCTTCTTAAGTCATTTTTAAACCTGAACTACTATTCCTCTTATGACACTTTTTTCCTTTTGATTTTGAGAGTTCTATACGTTTCTAGCACTTTTCTTGTTTTTACAATTTTGAGTTTTAACCTTTGTACTGGATCCTAATCTTTGTGACATATCTCTTTCACTAACATTTTCAGGTTTCATTAGGGTCCAATCACGTATGGTACCATTCACCAAGACTGAAGGTATATTGTGTTGATTGTTTGTAGGTGTCTGAATCACTCAGCTGTAGGACGAGAGCTTGCAAAAAGAAGCTTCAAGAGCAAGAAGATTGGAAACATCCTTGTCACTGATTTGTAAGAGTATGTGTGTGGTACAACAACGGGCACAAGAAGTTGAACCGGAAGAGCTACATGAGCTGACTCAAGAAAAGAGACTGCTAATATATATTTAAGTATTAAATATAGTCGTGTGTGACATATACACACAAAGACGTATGAGCTTGTTACATTATGCTTAGAATAGTTTCTTCTCCTTTACGCTCTCCTGCGTTACACATACGATATAGATCTAGCCACATATAGGTTCTTCAAAGACCGTAGACGAGTGCCCTTTGGCGGGTTTATAATCTTACTTTGCACCATAATCACTGTTAAATTCAAAATAGTATGTCTTTTGGCTAGCATTGAATTTAAATAAACTTGGCCGAGTTTATAAGATTACTTATAGCAATGTGTTTACTATAGAGAACTTGAGGAATTTATAGGCCCCAAAAGTTTTTAAATAATTTTAAGAACTAATTAAACAAAAAAATAACACATAATTTATGTTCAGAAATAATTTTTAAAATTGTTTTGATCTTTCTCTTTCAAAAATATACCATTTCATTTTGATACACAAAGGTTTTACTGTCAAGGAATGGATTGACAATCAAAAAATAATGCAAGATATTGAATTAAGCACCATCCTAGAACATGAAAGTCACAAGTATGAGTAATCCACTTCTATGACACTAATTATCCAATAAACAATAACTTCTGTTATCTATCAAATGATCAATGAGCATTAATAACATGTCCAATAAGTTCACTAAACAGTCTAATCATCAATTCCACTTGGCTAGGTATGTAAAACTCCTGAAAGGTTGGTTCAAGCATTTCATTGAACATCTTCTGATACACAAAATTTTAACCCTATATAAACTACTATAGCAATCTAGGGATCAAATCCACAAGGATCAAGTGTCATACTACGATTCTTTGAGAATGAAATTAAGCTAAGACAATAATATGGGTTTTGGTTGTTACGTGAACAAAAATAGCGAATAAAACAGTGTAAATATCAATTAAACCAAGAGCTAGGTCAAGGGTGACTCGCAGGAATTTAGAGATCATGAACCAACAAATTATTCAGGGATAAATAAGAACTGTCTAGAACTATGACATGGATGTATAACCAATGTTATGGTATCAATTAGTTTATCTAGTAACGTAAGATTCTAAACTGTCGTTTGAACTTAGAATTCTAAACAAGCATTAACGAGCATGTTCGATTTCTTCACGGATCGCCTTAGCATCAACTTTCGTTGGCTTAGGACAATCCGCTTCTCTATGTTATTTTCATGCTTTTAAACAAACACTTTTGATGCGTTAAACAAATTAAGATCACAAACTAGGTAGCTAATCAAGTTTCAGCAATGAGATCAACAATAGATGAAGAACCCTAAGATAATTCCCTATCTATGTCTGATTCAATGATTCATAAATCCCCTTGAAACCCTAAACCTAACTGTGAATCTACTCAAACATAGAAGAAGAGAAACACCAAAGAGTTGAAAAGAAACTCATAATCCAATAATAGAAAATATAAATGAGTTTAAAAATCTTCTCAGAGAAGTAGGTCTGAATTGAAAAGAAAGCAGTACCTAAAAATGGCATAAAAACTAGAATATATAGGTTAAAGACATCCTATGTCGAAATATGACAAAACCAATCCAAAAAATAAGGAATAATCAAAATTTCCTTTTTCTGCGGTTTGGTCGGTAAGGCTGGAATGATCGATCTGGACTGGAATGATCGATATGGACTGGATTGATCGATCTAGGGCTGCTATGGTTGATCTGGTATTTCACGGCAAACTGGAATGATCGATCTGGACTGAATTCTGCAACTGCTTCAACTTCTCGTCAAATTGACATGTCTTCAGTAAAACGAGCATAACTTCCAAACCATAAATGGGAATCACCTCAAACCATGCCAAATGAAAGCTAACTACCGTGGCTATCTTGTATCCAAATTTCATCAGAATCGGTTTATGGGAAGCTTTCAAAGGATGGCAAACTTCTGACGCTTCAGCATGATCATTCATCTCCAATTGCTCTTTTTCACCCCAAATGATTTATTTTCCTCCACAAGCTATCCAAAACCTGGAATGACTCAAAAGTGGATTTCAAGACTCTAAAAACCATGTTTGACTCAATAAAAATTATGAAATAAGAAAGAAATTAATGACTCAAAAGCTGATAAAAACACGATACATCACTTTCCAGGCGTGAAATGCCTAAGATCTAGAATTTGAGAGATCAAGTCAAATCTTGCATAATGATCAACTTAAATAAAGGATTTAAAGATAATTAACCTAAACAACCTTCATCTAACCATAAATTCACCCTGATCTAGTATAACTTATGTTCCAATTAAAAGACTAACAACTAAAATGAAAAAAAAAAAAAAAAGAGAAAGGAAAAGATATAAACATGGATTTACAAAGATAGAGATAAAAAATCTTTCAACAGAGTGTCATAATATGATGAAGATCAATGCAAAACATCTAAAAAAAGTTTGGATCTAAAAACCAACTCTAGAGAGAAGAAAACTTAGGCCTTGAATGACAATGATGTTTAGAGTGGTTTTTGGTTTTAGATTCTCCAAAAATCTAGTTTATAGCCATTCATTTTGAAAAAAATTAGATTCTCTAAAAAATAAAAAAACTAGATTTTGAATGGTTTTTGCTCATTTCTAAATAAAAACCAGAATCTTACTTTTACTAGTTGTTAAGAGAGTTTGTTGTGATATATATATTCTCCCCCCCCCCTCCCCCAAACTATGTTATTAGCATCGGGTTTTTTTCTTTTAAAAAAATATTTTATTTACTAATTCATTAAAACTAAAACCCTATTCTATGGGGTTCTTACAAAAGTTTTCTGTAACTATTTTATTTTTAGTTTTTAAATATTGTTATTTTTATTAATCAATAAATCTAATTATCTAAATACCATTTTTTCTATAAAAGAGTAAGCTAAACCTATGTGTGTTTCTTCAGTATTTCTTTGGTGTTATGAAATTTTGTAAGTTTTGATTTCATTGTTAAAAATTTAATATCATCATTTTACTAATTTTTAAACACATATCCTGTTAGCAATTAAAACAGGTTCTGGGCGACATCATGATCCCGTTAGCCTTGGCTGCTGGGGAGCTAGCGGTGGCGTCCTATCGTGGGATCTGCTCGCTAGGATCCATATGGGTCTTCATGTTGCTGCATCATGCTAACCAAACTGTCAGGTGAGGTCTTCAGCTTCGCATGCGGTGCTGCCAAGCCGTGGGGATGTACCGGGCTTCCCTAAATGGGTCGTATCTTCTTAACCACTGATCCAAATCACTTGAGATCATCGCCATCGGAAAGCTAACTCAATTTTTTATAAATTTTATCAAGGGAAAGCCTTCATCTGAGTCGATATTTCTAAAAATTTGGACTGGTTCTGGATTATCATTTCTGTTTTTTGTATCCAAATGATCCCTCTTGTTGTATAGCTCACTACAATACCTATAAAACAAGAAAGATATACAAATATGCACCTAAAAACCTAAATATGCAATGCAAACATAAGAAATTAATGAGAAATGCAAACCAAATGATGATAAAAACTCAATATATCAGTAACCAAAAACTGTAAGCTTCCGATCGGTTCAGCTCTTCTAACCGAAGCTAAATCAAAAACTGAAAATCTCAGTTTGGATCGGTTTGGAATTCTCGGTTTGGATATTTGTCGCAGGACAAGAAACCATGATACAATGTTATTGTTGAATTTAACCTTGAAAACAAATCCATTACCATTTGGGTTAAAGTTTTTAATGGGAGGGCTCAACTCCAAATCTGAAATATAAAGTAAATGGGTTAATTAACTAAACTATATCAAGTAAATAACCTATATCAATTCAGATTATAAATATAAAGTAAATAAAGAAATATAAATAATAAATCAACTTTTAACTATTAAATCTTTTTGACACATCCAAAATTTATTTTGACATATATAATATTCAAAACTTCAAACTTATTTTTGTTGAAAAATAAATTTCTATATGTACTTTTTTTTTTACTATTTAAATTTAATTCTTTCTTTTTGCCTCAAATACTCAAACCAAACAAAAGTTCATTTGACTAATTAAATCTTTTGCTCAATATAGTTAAATAAAAGTAAATATGAAAAAATAGTTTTCTTTCATTTAAAAATATGTTTCTATAGTTATTACCTATATTTCCTTTATTCAGATTTTTTTGACTAGTTATATTTAACTTTAAAAAATATTTTTACCTTTATGGAAAGGAAACTATTTTTTTCTTTGTGATTCTTTCCAAACATTCTTTTCATTTTAACTAAATAACTATGAATTCAATTCAAACATCCAGCACAGGTAAAAATCATTTTATTTTGACATATATATTATCCAAAATTCTTGGGTAACCGAAAAAAACTCAAACCAAACAAAAGTTCATTTGATTAATTAAATCTTTTGCTTAATATAGTTAAATAAAAGTAAATATGAAAAGGTTTGTTTTCTTTCATTTAAAAATATGTTCTATAGTTATTAACAGATATTTCCTTTATTCAGATTTTTTGCCTAGTTATATTTAACTTACAAATATTTGTACTTTAATGGAAAGGAATCAAGTTTTTTCTTTGTGGTTCTTTCCAAACATTCTTTTCATTTTAATGAAATAAATATGAATTTAAATTAAACATCCAGCATAGGTCAAAATCATTTTATTTTGACATATATAATATTCAAAAACTTTATATTTATATTATTGAATTTATTTATATACTTACAATTTTTTGTTGACTAACTAAATATATTTTTTTCATTACAGAAATTTTTTTTTTTCTTACAATTTTCCCTTTTAACAATTTGATTTAGGACTTGGTGGTGATTCAGACGCTTCCGCATTTACATTCTTTCCCACATTTGTGTTCTTTTGTGTTTGCTTCTGTTTCATCCTACAAAACAAAAGCAAAATCTTAGCATTACAAAATCCAAACATCATATGTACTGCTTATAGCCTCTTAATGAGAATGACGTACCTCATGGCAGATATATATTTCTCTATCTCTGGTTTTTGCTCGGGCTTAAAAGTTAACCATTTTTCATCAAATGTCCTTAGATCTGTGCATTAATGAGATTGAGATTTAATTAATAAACACATTTGCATAAGAAACATAAACAAAGAGCTTAGTATTCAAACCTTGAAGCAAAAATTTTGGTTCTTCTTCATAGCAATTCAATTTCCAGAGAACACGACCATTATCATCCGACATGATTGGTTCAGTTCTAAGCACAGCTGCAACATGATTGATTTCATCAGGTTAAACATAAAAAATAGAAGAAAATATTTGTTTAATATAACGAGTATAAGGATTTAGACTTACATCCAATTGGCATGCCCTTTGCCCCCATCATTTCATCATTAGCTTCTTTAGTTTCAGCTTTTATTTGAGATAGAATTGACTTGTGTTCCTCAATTGACAATGGAGCTCCATTTTTCTCCATAATGGCTTTGGCGACATCATCTTGCAACTTCTGTTTCAATTGCTTCTTCTATAAGACAAAACAAGCTTTAGCAAAAACAAATAGATAATTTAAAACCATCTTGCAGATTTAGAATTACCTTTTGTTTTGCTTCTTTTTTCTGTTTTTCAAACTCTATATATTTAAGTTTTATGCACTCCTTCTTTATTGCCCTGGAAAAAAATTCACACATATATAGGTTAAGTTTAAGTGATTCATAACATAGCGTAATTTACAAGAAATGTTGATATAATTGGCATATATATATATACATACTTTGTGGTAAGTGATTCATCACACAAGAAATTGAGAAGCTTGAGTCTTCTTGATGCATCCATCTTCTCATACTCAGCAACACCTCCTTCAAAAATTTCAGGTGGGAACTCATCAATCAAAATTTTTGAATGCTTCAAGAATTTTCCAAGAACAATGAACCAATTGCTATCAGTTGCATTTAGAGACAGAATCCTGTAATTAATTCAAACAGATCAGAAACAGAAGCAACTAAATAAATATATTTTTCAGGAGAGAAAAAGATTTAAAAAAAAAAACTCATACTCAATGTTTCTATTATTTTCTATAAATTTCAACAATTGGATCATCATCTTGATAATAGAGCAGTACTGTCCATATGAGAAAAGCTCACGGACAACAGTTTCAGCTTGTCCTTCCTCAAAATCAAGAGCCTATAAGAAAATATTGAAAATGAATAAGATTATAGAGTAAATAATTACAGATCATTAGTTCATTATGGAGCTATATATAAAGAGCAATGACCATACCTTTCCAAAGGCTAAACAAAACTCAAGAAACTGGCATACATTTCCAGCTTCTTCAGTTGGTATATCAATGCCTGACACAGAAGTCAAGCTTATACCCTGAGGAAGTTGAGCCTCAATCTGAATCTCCTCTTTCAGTTTTTTCGAGGTTTCGCGTTTCTTGGTCTTCTCCACCACATCTGTTTCATAACCATAAAAATTCGTTAGCATATCCCTTTTTTATAAGTCCAACTTATAAAACACAAATCTTAAATTCTCACCAGCTACTGTCTCAGGAACAGATTTATGGCTACCACTTGTACCTTCCATGGAAGCAACAACATCCTATAGAAACACCATATTATATATAATCAAATAACTGCATAATATAATTATCACAAAATATTAAATATATTTAGGTTTTGCATAAAAACTCACAAAACATCTAATAAAACAAATAAAAAGTCTTAAAACATCTTATAAAATGGGACAAAAATTAAAAGTCTCTAGCTTTGTTTACCAATCTCCCTGTGGGCTCTAGTCCTTGTTTCTTCCTGTAAAATCATCAAAAATTAATTTAAAAAACCAAACAAAATGTATTTTAATAGATAAAAACTCATATCTTAAAAACAATTTTTAATTAAATTACCTGCAAATACTGCAGTTGCATTTGCCTCTGTAAGAAGGACATATCCAATCGTCTGTCATTTCTACATCTTCTGCAATCTCCTTATACCTTAATGATTCATAACCAAAAAAAAAACATAATAAGAATTAGCAAAATAAATAATCTCAGAAAAATGAGTAAAAAAATAAAATAAATACAAACGAACCTTTTAAGTAAGCATTTTTGACAAACTTTAATAGGACATGGCTTGTTCTTCTTGATAGCCTTGCATGATGCGACAAAGTCCATTGTCTTCTGTCGACACTACAAGCAAACACCAAACATTTGATCAAAAATTCATTACATAAAGATCAAAACAAACCTAAATTAATCAAGGCTAAAGCCACACAAAAACAAATCCATAAAATCAATAAAACACCGTTTTTATCATGTTTGTTTCACCTGGTGACAGTTTTTGCCGACTCTAACGTTGGTGTTGGTGGTACATAACGATGGTTTCTCACTCTCAATAGCCATATTAGAGGTGAATAAGAACTAAATCGAAAGAGAAGAACCTCAAAGAGAGCAATGAAGTGTTTTGGAGAGTTGAAAAAGAAAATGAGAAAATAAACGTTGTTGTGATTTGGGAGGTGTGTTTTGGCTCTCTTTAAATAATGTTTTAAAATAATTTAAAAGAGGGAAAAAAAATTATTCAAAGTACTAGGATGGTAGAATAATAATAATTAAGGAAAGAAATCCTTAGATTATGAAAATGTTTTGATTGTTCATGTACTACATATTTCCTGGTCAAGTCATGTAACATTTCATATATGTAAATATTTTAAATTTTACATTAAATAATTAGAATATTAATTAAGGGGAAAATCATTAGATTATGAAAAGGTTTTAATTATTCATGTAATACATTTTTCTGGTCATGTCATCATTTTATATATGTAAATATTTTAAACTTTATATTAAATAATTAGAAGAATGATTAGAATTGCATAAAAATCAGATATTCTGAAATTTAAGATATATAAATGTGGATTTAAAAGAAAACTACTTGGATCGGATCCTTGGGTATCCAAATCAGGATGAGTAGAAACTAGTTAAAATGATTAAAATTAAAATTATAAAACTATAAAAATAAAAAATTATTTCGATTTATAATAAAATATATTTTAAAACAGATTTCTTAGGGTTATTATAAAATACGCCACACAGATTTTTTTTCTTACACTAATTATATACATATACTTTAAGAAAATTATATTTAGAAGTAGATCCAAGTCAGAGTGGATATCCTTATTTTAAATTTAACATAATTAGATATCCTAAAACTTCATATATTTTATCTTCGAGTAGGATAACATCAGATCTCAGATAAAATTTTCTCTACAGATGATATACTTATAAAACGATATTTCTTCAAAGAGGTTTTGATTGAATTTTATATGATTTTTATACAAGACTTGAATATTTAAATATTTAAAATCTCATGGATCAAAACATAAACATAACAAATAAAAAAACACTGAAACAAAGAGTACTAAAAGATATAATCAGAGAAAATTCAATGATAAAAACAACAAAAAGTTACAAAAATATTTGAAATAGAAAAATAAATAGAATGAAAGTAAAAAAATTAAGTGATGTTTAATTAGCACATACCTTTTGCAAATATTTTATCTGAATTCAAGGCTTCCTCCTAGATTCAGTCGAAATCTCAGACAAAATTTCTTCAAATTCTGTTTTGCAATTACTGTTCTAAAGTTGTGGCGGAAAGAAGAAAATATTGTGTGTTAGAGCCTTTTATAGAGTTTAGAATTTAACCTAAGTGATACAAAGACTGAAACATATCAAACGACATCGTATAAAATATTTTATACGACATCGTTTGACATGTTTTAATCTGCAAAAAATATTAACCTAGCCAATGCAAAGATTGAAACATAACAAACGACGTCGTATAAAATATTTTATACGACGTCGTTAAAAATGCTTTAATTTTTTTTGTAAGGAGAGTTAACATAGGCAATGAAAAGACTAAAATATGTTAAACGACGTCGTATACATGTTTTAGTTTTTGCATAGTGTACATTAACTTTTTGGTTCTAAATATAAAAGAATTTAACTCACAAATATGTTTTTATTACTAATTTTGTTGGGTGTTAATATATCTATAAACCTTAAACATATGTTTTCCTAGCTTCTCCAACTTTTGATTTTCAAATTGATAATCTTTTTAGAATAAAAATCTTTATAACTCGACTAGCATAAAACTTTGGAGAAGAAAAATTTTAATATCTTACATGGTGTTCTATGTTTTAACATTCCCTAAAAGAAACAATAGGCATAAGACATTGCATAACATATCTTACTTTTTCTCTTTGCATCATCCACTTATAAATTTATTTAAGGACAATAATAATGGTAAGTAGAACTAAAATCACTAATATACAAAGACGAACCATGGAGTAATCATAAAGAACTACACTGATTTCGAAAAGCAAATTATTCAGTTTGAACAAATACTCAGCGCTGAGAGATATTTCAAACCTCAAACTGATGTAAACACAACAACCCTCTTGTCTCCCTTATAAAACCATTTTGGTGCATTTGATATCTCTCTTCTTCTTTCTCCTTTCTCCTCTCACTCCAGCTCTTTGAAAAAGTCAATGTTGTCCACAAATACCTGTAAAAGCCCAAAAGTCAGTAACTCAAACCGCGATATTCAGCATTTTCCATTAAATGTATCTCTCTCAACATCAAAGTCTTACCGGTGATCTTCGTGTTTATACCTGGTAAAGGACCAGGTTCCCTCGTGATTTTTCCTCCAAAGAGTTTTATAGCCTCTACGGTTTTGTACATGTCATCTGTCCCTATTGCAATCTGGCAGTAATAAAATACGAGCAAACAGGTTATAACTATGGCTAGCATCCACATAAAAAGAAATCTAGAAACAGAGAAAGTCAAATTTCTCTTACCTGAGCATAAGCGTTTCCTTTATCGTATTCAGTGACACCATAGTTATATGTGAGCTATAAGGGCATCTCCAATCTAACTCTATTTTTCACTCTAAACTCTATTATAGAGTAAAATTTTCTCCAAACTTACTCTATATCTCACTCTAAAATAGAGGAATGGATAAGATTACTCTATATTTGGAGTAACTATATTTTTTACTCTATTTTAGAGTTGAACCTTTTTATTTATACTTTAGTCCTTCATATTTTGAATATTTTTATTTTATCTTTTAATATCACTCACTTAATTAAATTAAAACATGAAATAAAATTAAGATTAATACAAGTACCAAAATTATCTCAATATATAATTTTATAAAATTAGCAAAATAAAACCAGTACCAAAATTAAAACTTAAGTAACATAATTTTTAAGAGCATGCTCGTAGAAGCCATATGGGTTATGATTAAACTAATATAATGTAATTTTAAAAAATGACAAATTATTTGAGACAATAAATAGATTTGGTTTGAGTTTAAAGGTTCAAAAACGCAATATATTTGATTTCACAATTTAAAAGGGAATTATTGGATGAAATTTGTAAAATGAATTATTTTATGAAATCTACTATATTTTATTATTTTATATGATTATAAACAGATAATGAATTGCAAAAAAACCATGAATTTATGCTTTTGATTTATATGTTTTCAGATTATGGTCAACACCATCCTGGAAGACCCAGAAATGCACAAGAATTTGGTTCCGACACACATAATGGAGATGATGATTTTATGGAAATTGTTGAGATTGTTACGAAAGGATATCAATTGAAAGCTGCTGACTGGAGTAATGGATTCGTTGACGTGTATGAGGAAACTGAAGCTATCAGTTATCAGCATCTGAAGATAGATTTGTCTCTTATTCAAAAGGTTGACATGCTAATCCAAATGGTTGAGCAGGTCAACAAAAAAGTTGATAATATAACAAATACTCTGCTCCCTAAATTCATTAAAGGAGAAGATACAAAGGTATGTGAAAAAAAAATTTATTATCAATCAGTGAAATGTTATACATATTTATAATGTTATAGACGTTAAAGAGTTATAGGTTTTCTTAGAATCGGTTTATAAATGTTTATATTGGTATGTGCAGAATAGGTTTTATAAAAAATCTTATAAACCTTTATAAACGTTATGAAACAACTTATAAAAACATTATTTGACCATTTTTTTGTAAACTGGTGAATTTCAAAATGATGACAACACAAGTGAAGAAGATCCTGCTAGAGAAGATCCTGAAGATCTTGCTGATGGAAACATACCAAGTACATTTGAGGATTTTGTCCGTGATCCAAATACATAAGATGGAAGTTATGCTGGGGATGATGAACGCACACAAGGTTCTGCTCGTCTAGATGAAAGCACAGATGATGGTAATGAAAATGAAAATAGAGATGCTGGAGAAGATTGTGCTGAGGAAAAACAAACAAAGGTAAAAAATAAATGATAAATGTGGTTTAGATGTTATATAATTTGAAATTAATTTGCTTTTATACCACTATAAAAAACAAAAAGGTCACGAAAGAAGATGAGATTCTTGAAAAAGAAGAAGAAATTATATTAGATGGGAATGAACCTACAGAAACTGAGACTAGCAGAAAGGAAGCTATGTGGACAGACACTGAAAATGTGATTTATAAAGCTTTGATCAGATTGTTATGGAAGATAATGTGTGTTTAGTTATTAAACGTGTGTTATGTATATTTATATATATTGAAACTAATTTGTTGTTGTCATTTTTAAAAGGTCACAAACGAAGATGAGAATAGCACAAAGGAAGATGAATCTATAAGAGCTGACACTTGCACAAGCACTGAAAAGGTGATTAATAACGGCTCTAAATAATTCTAATTATTATTTATCGCTTGTAAACTAAAGTTCTAAGTTTTGTATCAGATTATTGTGTAAGATGTTATAGATTCTGAAAGTTCTTAAGATGTTGGAACAGTTTCTCGAAGTTGCAAGAAAAGCAATATAGAATAACTAAATGAGGTTAACAACAGATTTTAACTAGCTAATTTTTATTAAGTATCTTATAAATCTTTATAAAATGGTTTAATCGTTACTTGTAAACTAATTTTAAGTTTTGTATCAAGTTGTTATGGAAGATGTCTCAAAATCTCAAAATACTCAAAATAGTGGGACAGAAACGTGTTTTTAATCCTAAGGAAATCAACGTGTTTTGGAACTTTTCTCATGATATAAAATGATTAAAAACCTAGATGTCTCAAAATATTAGATTATAGGTTTATGAAAAAATGGAAAGGGTCTCATGATATACAACTAGGTTGCATGAAAAAAAAATCGCTTTCTGACATCAATTGGAACTTTTCTTTTGGAAGCCACGTCTTCAAGATCAAACCCACTTGAGCGTTTTTTTCTTTATCAACATCTTTGTTGGCTATATGATATAATTCCCACCAATCTAAGATTCTAGTAAACATTTCCAAACTTTAGCTTACAGTTATATAGCAAAAGAAGAAAAACAAAGCACAGCTTCACTGAATCTACTTCAGCTTGTAATGAAACCGAAAGATCTAATGGTTAAGTTTTGTATATTTGATATTTATCGTATGAGAATTGAGAACTACTTGGTGGGTCCAACTTTACAAATGGCCGACACAGAAATGGGAAATCTGATTCAGAGTTTTCAATTGCTAGTCGCTAATTATATATTTTAAGAATAATTTAATTATAATGTATACTTTGGTGGGGTTATTTCTAAGTTACACTATCTCCAATTCTCCATTTAAGGATCCCCGAGACTCTAAATTAGCGAGTCGTGTGAGTCGGCAAAGTGTATAATGGTAGCCAATGAGTATACTAATATTCGACGTAGTATTATATGATATAGTTTACATCAATCATGGTTAAAAGATACAGGATCTTACTTTTAACAGATGGTGACATATAACTTATTCATAACTTTTCCTGTATGTATAGATTTGATTCGTCTTTCAGTTTTTTACATATTAGTCAAGCATTCTTTCATATTTTCTGTATAACTTTTGTTTTCTTTTTGAATCTAACAATGATATTTATAAAAACTAGGTAAGTGTCATAGTAACAATACTAAATGGTAACTAACACTACGAGTCAAACAGTCAAACAGTCGGTCGAACGGTTATAAATACGAGAGAAAACAAAAAAAAAAAAGCTAAAAACAAAAAAAAACACAGCTCCAATTCCAAAGCTGAATATTTGGCTTATATCTACACTAATATTTTAAAAGATTAACCAAATTTACTCAACTCAATAAAGGTTTTATAAAGTAGCAGTTAAAAATTTGCAATGATAATTTTCTAAAAGTGAAATATTTATAGGTAAAATATATCTAACCCAACTTGACATATTACACTTGCAGGAATAACATACACAATGATAATACGCTCTTTGGAATTGTCTATGACAAATTTGTTTTTTGGTGTAATGTAAAACTTTTTCAACAAAAACTTATGTACATATGATTTCTACGCTTTTGAAGAGAGATGACAAAAAAAATTTCCAAGAGAGATGATGAATTGATTTTTTGACGTGATATGGGGTGATATAATGTGTCATTTGTGTTGATAAATAGTTTTTTACATAATTAAATAGTTAGAATATCAACTACAGCCGGTTCAAGACTATTAGAGCTCCTAAGACTTTAAAAAAAAAAAAAACAAAAACAAAAACAAAAACCGAAAATTTGAATCTATGTTGTAATTGCTTTAAGTGGAAAAACCCCAATTTTCTATAAATCATGATGTTTACTTTTTTAGTATGGATTTCGCTCTCGATTCTCCCTATTATCAAATATATACATTTAATTATATATTCTAATTTTTCGTTAATTGGATACATTTTCTATAGCTATGGTGTAATACATTGAATTTTTTCTGATTTTTGGTGAGATATCAAAGAGTGAATTGGCCTCAAATAAATCTAAAGACATAATATTTTCAAACAAATTTTTGTCTCCTGTAATTCATTGAAAACCAAAAAGTTTTGAACCCTTTTATTTTGTTGGATATATAAATATGAAAATTTTCCAATACAAGTTTCTAAGCATGGTGCGGTGGCCGGTGGCTGGTATTCAGAGACAATCATAGTAAAACAAAAAAAAAAAAAAAAAAAAAAAGCATTCACCTTAGGCCCCCAGAATAATAAACAAATTTTAGGTTTCTAATTTTTAAAATTGTATTCATAGCTTGGTAAAATATATATTTTAGTGTGATTTTTCTTAAAAATTTTATTTCGTATATTAAAAAAACAGGTATTAATTATTTCTAATATTTAACAAAATTTATTTTAAATTTTAGTATTGTATAGATTAAAAACAATATTAATTAAAAATTGATTACAAAAATAGTATAAAGTTATATTTTATAGCTTAAAATAGTACAAAATTTATCTTTGTACATTAAAAATAGTGTTTATTATCTCTAATTTATTATAAAAAAAAAAATTTATTTTTAACACATACCGTAAAATATATAAAATGGTTATTTTTTTTGTTCGCCTTAAGTCTATAAAATCTTTGGTACGGTTCTACCGGTATTATCCCATATACGAAATGTGTGCTCAAGATGCCCAAACAGAGGTGGTTGGAACGTTTAAGGAGAGTTATAAAACAGAAGTATACGAATCGTTATTGCACAGTAGCATTAAAAAAAATGAAAAAATGGATTAGATACTCATCATGTTAACTTTATTTGTGTCTGAAAAAAAGAAAATAATGAAAAAACCGACGAGGAGAGATGATATCAGAGAAGGAGAAACACATTTAGACAATTGTCTAATCACATAAACAACCAAAAGTAGATTTGGTAGATTTTCTGTTTCATCCAAAATTTTGAAGCAAATAATATCTTGCAAAAGCATATATATTTTCTCAAATTCTACATTTAAGAACCGTCCCTACAAATTTGGAGAAAAATATTCCAAAAAAATCATTAAGAATATTTTCGGTGGGTGTTATTTGCATTCTTGGCCTTGAGTATGTTTTGTTCAGGATATAAATATAACATGCTTAAGCTAGGGCAATCATTAGTCTCAATTAAGCCTCTACGGCTCTTTTTATCATTAGTGTAAATAATAACATTTGGTCAATGATAGATGACAATTAACATTGTATCAGAAACTTTCTAATCTCTAAAAAACGCAGCCAAAGGTTCTCTTCTTCTCGTATCTCTGCTATTCTCAATTAGTAAATATGGTTTTAGTTTTAACTTTTCAAAATAAGATATGGCATGTTAAAACTTGAAAATATTGAAACGAATCATTGAAGTATAGAGAGAATTTCCTAGAGTTGTTTAATGCGAATCTCAATATCTTTGGACTAAAGAAAATGAGAAACCAAAGCCACAACAAACAAAGTAAACTTTGAAGATATTTTGATAGTATCAAGAGGACTATTCTACACCTGAACTCTTCTGATCTACAACAGCTTGTAAGAAGGTAAACGCAGCAAATATCTTATAATACCATTGGTTTGATCAGCTTGCAGGTTTTGAGAGCGCTCCTGCAGCAAACAACAGATTTCTCCGAGAAAACTGCAACAATGTAAACACACAAAAGAACCAGTTTTAGCGTATGCTTGATCAACACTAAGGGTTAACGGACGGTTACAAACCCTGAAACTTTGGTTCTAATCAAATTTTTGGGATGAGTTGATTTATGCACAAGCACAAGATGATAGACTTAGCAGAGAGTCCAGAGATGAAAAATGTATCACGGTGTAGAGAAAATGGTGGAACCAATTCTAGTAAGAGAGTATGACTTACTCGGAGAGCTTGAACTGGTGTAGACTTGGTAGGGAAAGTCCTGAGTGAGCGCAATCTGTTCGAGTTCCCATTTCTGAACAACAACAAATGGTAAATCGTTTTTAACAAAACAAACTACTATCCAAAGAGAACAATGATATAGCTTTGAAAGGAGCAAACTCACTTTTCCTCGGCCTTTGTCAATTTGGTACTTGAGGTGACGTCCCACAGCTTCACTGTACAGTCTGCAGATCCAGAAGCAAGAAGAGAGCCCTCGCCGCTGAAACAGAAGAATAAGTTATAAAGTTCTTGGATTATCGGAAGTAGAGTTTGCAGTTTCACTACTCCAAGCAGGCGGACTTGACCAACCAAAGCCAGCCACTCCATTAACGACCGAACACATATTAGGCCTATACAACTTTCCACAACCCATAACGAGAACCCCTCCGTAAAAGCTAGCTTGAAAGACAAAAGTGCGGGGATATAGAAAGATCTAGCAGTCCAACAGTAACTCAATGTGGAATCAACAGAAATAGCCACACCAGACCACTCTCGTTCATAATTCTGAACTACCTTAAAACAATGTTGTCTGGGAAGAAATCCAGAGATTATAAGCTATCAACCAAAACCAATACTTGGCTGAGAAGGGGTCAGATTACGTTTTCTTTCTATTTCACTAACTGAAACAAAATTGAAAGATTAATAAAAAAAAAAAAATTGCTTCTTGTCTTGATTTCTCACCTGTAAGAGAGACTCCAGACACATGAATTGTGGCCCATGAGAGGAGTGATGCAGCGAGCTGTTGAGATGTCCCACATCATTATGGTGCCATCTTCATCACCGGAGGCCATATATCTCCCATCTGGTGACATCGCCAATGATAAAACCATACTCCTGTGCCCAATGAATATCCGGACACATTCCCCTGTTTGCACATCCCAGAGTCTAACCGTCTTATCACTAGAACCGGTTGCGATGTAGTTACAATTGGGATGCCACTGTACACACTGAAACCAAATGCATTTGACAAGCACAACGAAAGTCCCATCAATAGGTATCCAAATGGAAATTGAAGTTACTCGTCTGTAATAATGTCAATTCAAATAGTTAAGTAGTCCATCGCAAGCTTATGACTTCAAGTGGATTGGCTAACACCCTTTGGATGAACTATAAACTGGAAAATTTAGAATTATGCTGCCATGGTCGCGTTAAAATGAAAAGTGGCTACTAATTAAAGTCAATAAACAACGAAAAATGTTAGCTGTACCATAGCAAACTGTGAAACAGTAAATTAATGACTTCAATTGCATACCAAATCGTTTAAAATACTTATCCACACATAAATTTAACAGCATAATGGTCCCTTTGATTTAACGTTTGCAAATTAAAACTCACACAATGAAGATAAGGGAGACACTCACATCAACATCAGATAGATGCCCTGCCATTATCCGGAGAGGTTGTACTCGGTCCATACACCAAATTCGTGCAGTACGATCATGAGAACAGCTTGCAAAGTAATGCCCGAAAGGGCTAAACTGCACCATGAAATGAGTATACTTACATGTCTGCCCACCATAAATTGCAGTTTATGTAAGAGAAAACAAAATTGAAACAGTTATACCTGGACATCCCATACAGGGTAATTATGACCCTTGTAGCACACAAGATTGGCATTTAATTTTGTGCTCCAGAGTCGTACTGCACTTAATGAATATATGGTTGGTAACTAAGAAAAGTCCAAACTAATGAGCTGAGTATATGGATACGTCGAGTGATGGACAGATAAATACTTGTTGTATCTGCTGAAGAAGATAAAACAAAATCTCCAGGAGGACTGAAATTGGCCGAATAAACTGGCCCTGAGTGACCCAGTAATAATGTATAACTTCTTCTGCCAGTTGGTCCTACGATTGGATCATTTGAATCATTTTCACCCTGCAAAGCACCTAGAACCCGACAGCTTAGTGTCTATAACTTCTCATCAAAACATAAACAAGAATCATGAAAAATCAACAAAACCAACAAGGGAAATGTATGAAGAAATATCATTTTTTTATTGTGGATGTCAATAATATGTTTCTCGCAATGAATGCCATAATAAAATATATTGTTTCAAACAAAAAAAATACCAGCTTGTCCTATCTTCGCCAAGTCCCAGATCTGAACACAATAATTGTCACTTAGGCATCATTTACGAGAGGAAGAAAACAAGAAAAGGAAACACATCCCAACCATCCAAGAATTAAATACCTTTATTGATGAATCTGAGAGCCCACCAGCAACCAGAGATCCATCATGAGATATAGATGCACAGTTTAATCTGGGGAGCGATAGCAGAGTTACAAACAATTGCGAATAAGTAAAAAAAGTTAACAGGAGAGGTGGATCTTACCCGTTATGAGTATTAACAAATGTATAAAAGCTGACAGATGGCATTGCGACACTACTCAACTGCACACGGTTTCTTAGGTCGTCAAGTATGGATTGCTCTACCTCCGTAGACCTGACATAAAAAAAGGAGACGGAAAAAACTTAATACGTTGAAGGAGATTATGTTTTTGACAGCTATTAGATATAGGCCCGTTCCTATCAGATAGCACCTGTTAATTCCTTTTCGATGACATTCTAACACAAAAAAATGGGTAAGGGATTTGAAATTACATTACTGGCAAGGCAAGTTCTGATTTTACAAGTGCCGCCGGTGGCACCGTGCTGGTCTCTAGATGTGCGACTTTTGCTGTTGCATTTCCTGCTTTGTCCTTCTTTAACTTTTTTATAGAAGATCCTTGCTTTCCAATTTCAGTGGATCTTTTCTGAACACGGTAATTGAAGAGTAAATATGAGGTTTTCAATTTAGAAATAACTGATCTAAGTTGAAGCTACGTGTCACCTTACTATCATCCACGTCCCCATCTTTACTTTCTCCTTGTCCCTTCTCAGAATCAGACAGTGTACCTCCTGTCTTCTCAAGGCGATCTTCTAGCGAGTCTTCAAGCAACTATGAAAAAGTGCATATGTAGTTAACGACTACGCAAATATAATATTTTCCCTGGGATGAGGCTCAAATTCCCTCTGGGAAGAAAAAGAGTAAAAAAAGCTTTACGAAAAATACGTACTCCCCACTGTATTTCTTTTTGATTGATGTGATTAGCTGTGTCCTGAAAACTCCCAACAATGGTGACAGCCTCTATGTCATCAGATGCAGAGGTAGGCTGTCCTGAGTAGACTGCAACCATGACCAATTAGTGGATTCAATCTTCTACTCAAAAATCTGCTACACGCTATTGCATATATATGAGAAAGAAACATATATACCTTGGAAATTGATGTGCTCGTTAATAATACCAAGCATTAAAGTCGATTCTGTCCGATGTAGATACTGAAGTAACAGATCATATGAATACTGTAACATTCAATAAGCATATTAGGGGTCTGCAGTCATGGAATTTTAATTAATCAGACCAGAAACCTTGAAGAACTACTACAGCTACAAGTCACTTTTCACTTAAGTCTACCTGACAAATTTTTATGTTGACCTTGCTTTTTCTAAGTGAACAAGCAAACTCCATCTCCTGATAAGAAAGAACCAAGGTCATAAGAAATTTGATCAATAAAAATAAAGTTCCATTATCAGCATTATACGACCATATAAGGTTTAGCTTAAACCTCTAGATGAGATGGAGCAAGAACGCCTTCCAGCTTCTGAAGATCCCGTAAGTGAATCATTTCATGATCTTTGCGGAAGCTGTTAAAGAAGACTCTTGCTGAAATACAAGTAAAGTAATGCCAATGTGATAAGTAGCATAAATCATTGTTTTCAGAAATCTTACACCTAAGCTAAATAAAAACTCAGAATATCTAATTGTATATTGAGAATTACCCTCTTGAGTGCGCCCTTTTCCCACCAAATCCATGTAACAATGAATAAACACCGGATACATCACTCGAAGCAACTCATGCTACAAATTCAAAGCATGTTGTCAGTTTAATTAAGCTCCATACAAAATGTGGCTACCCAAAACAGCCAAAGGAAAAAATAAAAGTACCAACTTTATATAGATCCAGTGAGTTATATGCCCAAGACCTTAGTTTGCTGTAACACTCGCCGTACCGAGTTGGATCATCTTCTGATCTAGAAACCAAAGAATCACAATTTCAGAATCTTTTTACAAGAAAATACAAATGGAAACAACAAATACAGCAGTAAAAAACCCTAATTTCGGAATCAGAAAGCTCACTGTGATGTACGTTTCAGCTACGGTTTCAAAATTCACAAAACACCGAAACTTTACCCAAAATTCCAAATACAACTCTCCATTAAAACCGGAAAGCAAAGAGAGGAGGAGGAAGAGAAATTATACTGAGAAAATGAGCGAATGAGCTTGGTGAGCTCAGGGTGGTCGATAGAACTGAAGCTGCTACCATTGTTGTGGTGAAGATCTTCTTCAAGACCTTTAGCAGCACTATTGAAACCTCTCTTCTTCAAGTATACTATGAGAAACTCGTTGAGTTGCTCTCCTTCCATTATTCTCTGCTCTAATATTCGAGTCTCTCTCTCTCTCTCAGAGCTGTGCCTGTACTCTGAATTTCGGGTTCTGATCCTCCGCGGCGATAAGGCTCTCAACGGCTTGGATCCGCCGGGATTACACCTTACTCGGCAAAAAAATCGGAACTCTCAGAAAATTAAAAAAAATTCGACGTTTTCAGTTTGAAATCGATTTTAAAAGGATGGGTCCTCATATTTTGATGAAAATCGAGATAACAAAAAAAGCATCGGCGGCTAGGCTTTACAAAAGATGTATTTTTCTTATGAAGAAGATGAGGGTATAAACATCATTTCGTTTCATTAAAAGCAAAACTGAAAAAGTAGTAAAATTATGAGTTATTTAGACGTTGAACTCGGGGCTAGAGACTGACCCGCGACCATGAGAACCACAAGACTATCATGTACATACCAAGAATCATGCATATTTACTAACTATATATATATCAGCATAACACAAACAAATCTCCAATTTAAATCCGATTATTCGATTACTCGGTATGCCCTCCTCACCGGCCGATCAGCGCCTACCGAAATCTTGAACATGGGTTCTGATATATTTGGCAAGCATTTTTGACTATTTTCGAGCCTTGTTTAAATGGCTTAATTTTGACTAACTTATTTTGTAATATAAGAAGTAAATATTGCTATTTTCATTATCTGTTTAAAAATCCGGACCAGTATGGTCGTTCAGACCCGTAAATGCACACTAGAACAAGTAATCTCTTATTTTATTTTTTCGGACAAGTAGTCTTACTTTATGTATTTTCGTAGATGTTGTGAATAGTTTTCCAAGTTCGAATATTAATATGAAAATATTTTAATTTTTTTTCAACTTTTTTTTTATTAGATAGTTAATTTATCAGAAAAACTAACCAGAGAACCCCATATGTCTCATCTTTTGACATTTGCTAAGAAATAAGCCCTAATTAATTATGATTTAGAACCACAAAATCAAAACATTTATTCTCTAAAACCACTAGTATACTGAGATGACAAAAGAGAAATTTAAATCATACTTCTCATTCATATTATCATATATGATGTATCTGCTCTTAAACATTTATTAATTTGTAAAGACTAAATCGAACTAGAAGAAATGTGATTAAGGGAGAAAGTAATCAAAATAATGGATTCAGCAAACAAAAATTATTGTTGATAATTTAAGACCTTTAAAGTCAATCTGGCAATCCAATCTTCTACTCAAAATCCTGCTACATACTATTGCATTATATATGAGAAATAAACATATATACCTTGGGAATTGATGTGCTTGTTAATAATACCAAGCATTAAAATCGATTATGTCCAATGTAGATATTGAAGTAACAGATCATATGAATACTGCAACATTCAGTAAGCATATTAGGGGTCTGCACTCATGAAATTTAGTTAATCAGAGAAAAAACCTTAAAGAACTACTACATCTACACGTCACTTTTCGCTCCCTGACAAATTTTTATGTTGACCTTGCTTTTTCTAAGTGAAGGAGCAAACTCCATTCTCCTGATAAGAAAGAACCAAGATCACAAGAAAATTGATCAACAAAATATAGTTGAAAAATTATTTTAAATAGCACTCATTGAAGTTTTTGTTGTAAGAATAGCATTAGAAAGTTTATGAGTCAACTATAATATTTAGACATAAATAACTATTTTATCCTCATTTAAAATGATGCTCAATTTCTGAATTAAAAAAAAATGAAACTCATGATATCATATCGGCAACGGCGACGGGGCGACAAGCTAATCTTTCACGACGTCAAAGTTCAATTTTCTTTCTTCTTCTTCGATTTCATCATTTCTCTTTCTCTTTGTGTTCATCAAATTCTAGAATTCATCTTTTAATTCTCGATTTCATCTTTGTTCCAACCAATTTCAATTTGATTTCATGTTCAATTATGTATGGGCTTGATTTCATCTTTGTTTCAACCAATTTTAATTCGATTTCATCTTCAATTATGTATTTATGTATCGATTTCATCTTTGTTTAACCTATTTCATTTTGATTTTATCTATTGATGAGAGTATCGAAGTAATCTTTGTTTCTACCAACTTCGGTTAGATTTCATCTTCAATTATGCATTGATGAGATTATCGATTTTGTTATGTAACAGCGAATTATATGTATTGAAATTGGATCTCATTTACATTTGTGTTTGAATATGTGTTTGAAATTGGATCTCATTTAGATATGTATTGAAATTGAATATTTGTTCATGTTACTATTGGACTATTTAGAGGGAACCTTTCACTGTGATGGTACTTATTCAACGTTTTGTAATCACTTTCAATATCAATGAAGATTGTAGATGGAGATTGAAAATGTGATTTTCTTTCATTAGATTTTTGTCACTAAGAATGACAGTGTTTGATCGAGCTTTTTTATTTGTTTCATAATAGATGCTGCTAAACGCATAAGGATGGATGAATACAAGCTTGTGGATGATTTTTACGCAAAAGACATATGGGTTAAAGCTTATTCGGAGAGCATACATCCTTGTAGTGATCTAGCAACATGTTCTTCTCCCGGTAGTGTGTCTGATTGGTTTTGTGGTCTTCCAACCACGAAACAGAGAAGTTGAAGGCCACCTAAGAAGAGGAGGAGAGCGGCTAGGGAATTTGGTGTGTCTGGTTCAAAGTCTCAAGGACACAAATGTAGCATATGTGGCATAGGAAGACACAACAAGAGAACATGCAGGAACTGGATATGATGAACCCCAACTTAGATTCTGGATGAGCATGACAAAGAATACAAATGTTAGGAATCATTTTATTTATTTAGGAAGCATTTCATTGTATTAGAAAACTATTCCTAATACTTTATATTGACATTTTAAAAAACTCAATTTATCTTTTTTTTTTTGGATTTTTATCTGAACATTTCTTTTATATTTTTGTTTATCTTTCTTCTCAACTTGGATTTTGGACATGTATAACACATAATAAACACAATAGAAATCATTTTATTGTTTTTAGGAAGCATTTCGATGGTTTTAGGAATCTCTTCTTAATACTTTCTAAAAAATTACACATCCTTCCGAACTCCTTCCTAAATAACTACACATTCTTCCGAACTTCGTTCTTAATAACTACACATCCTTCCCAGATCCTTCCTAAATAACTATACATCATTCTCAAATCTTTCCTAAATAACTGCCCATCATTCTCAAATCCTTCCTAAATAACTACACATCATTCCTAGATCATTTCTAAATAACTACACATCCTTCCCAGATCCTTCCTAAATAACTACATATCCTTCCTAAATAACTACAGATCTTTTTGAACTCTTTTCTAAATAACTACACATCCTTCCTAAATAACTATATTTTTAGGAAGCGTTTTTTATATAAATATATGCATAGTATCCACCACAAACTTTAAATATTTTTGGACATGTTTTTGAATTGTTTTTAGGAATCATTTAAGTGGTTTTAGTAAGTGTTTTCTTACATACATATATGCATAGTATCCACCACAAACCTTAAATGTTTTTTGGAAATGTTTTTTAGACTCCTTGTTTTTTTATGAATCATTTAAGTGGTTTAGTAAAAGTTTCCTAATATACACATATGCTTATTATCCACCACAAAGCTTAAACTGTTTTTGGATATGTGTTTTGAATTTTTTTATAAATTATTTAAGTGGGTTTAAGAAGAGTTTCTTTATATACATATATGTTTATTATCCTAATGTACATTTAAGTGGTTTTAGGAAGAGATTCTTAAATACGTTCATAAAACATAATTTCCTAAACATTGTTAACAATAAACAGTGATAAATAAGTTTTCAATGTCTTAGAAATAGTGATCACATAATTTTGTATTTATTTGTTAACAAAAAACAATGATAACATCTGGTCAATGTCTTAGAAACTACTTTGTCCAAATGGATATATTTAAGAACATCAACCATGTCCAAAAGAAGTAACAATAAAATCCGAAAACTTGTTGTTCAATCGGTTCTTCTCCCATTGTGTGACTTAGACCAGACATCTTGATAACACCATGTGGGAATGCATCATCATCCATTTTCTGTTCGTTTCACCTGTTACAAAAAGAGAACCAAAAATATCAAACTAGTGAAACTACAATCACCATCGATCAAATTTTGTACAAGGTTATTTTCATATGTAACCAGCAATAAGAAAATGCAGAATTTTAGCTCTATATGAAGTGCCTAGGAGCTTTACATTCATCTAATTAGTAATTTCAATCAATATCAAGAGAACGGAAAAATACTTGAAGAGTAGATATGAAATCGCTTGTTCAAGTCAAACATTTATAATATTTCCTAAATAACTACTGATTATTTCCAAATATTTCCTAAATAACAATGGATCCTTCCCAAATCTTTCCTAAACTATTAGGAATTTTTTCCCAAATCCTTCCTAAACTATCATGAATCCTTCCTAAACTATCATGAATCCTTCCTAAATCTGATAAAGAGAGATTCATATGTTTGAAAAAAAAATCGAAAAAATACTTGTAAGAGCAAGAAATACAGAAGTTGATCTCTACATGCTTAACAAATATGAACTGAGAGGATAGAAGCATGCAAACCAAAATTAGGGAATAACATTTAAACATCAAGAACTTGAATCCTATCAACAAGCTAGAGTCAGATCAATAAGAAAATTCAAAGCTACTATGATTCAAGCTATATTACTTTCACTATCAAACGAAACATCTGTTTATATGTGGTGGCAACTTGGTTCAAGAAACACCTAAAGTGGATGTGAGTGGGAGCAAGATTCTGTTTACTTTCAATAAATAACTATGTATCCTTCCTAAATAACAACAGATCCTTTCCCAAATTTGTTTATGATTGATTCCTCAAAAGATTTTTCAATCTTGTAAATTGAATGTTTCAAATGTGTGCACCTGTAATAAACATAAATCCATATGCTGCAAACCGCAAGAGATTGAAAACATATTCGAGCCAACAAAACAAACACAAACACCATGAAACAGCAAGATTTATGAACATGAATCAAGCTGTCATTTCAAAGAATCACAAACACAAACTCTGATTATGATTTCGAAACTACCAAATAATTTGATTCAAGCTACTGTGATTCAAGGTACTGAAAACATAATCAGCGTACCTTCGATTTTGTGATTCTTGTCGCCGTCGTAGAGATGTCGGAGAGTCAGTTTTTGTTGAAAGCATCGCCGTCGTCGTCATAAGAAAATTGTCTTCGTCAAATGCTTTTTTTTTGGCAAAGTCTGCGTGAAATGCTATTTTGAGAAATTGTTGTGTTTTGTGAAAGAAGGGTTTAGTTGTTATTTTATCTTTTAATCAATGATATTTAAGGACTAAATGAAAATTAGTGCTAATTATAACAAAAAAAAATCATTTAGTGCTATTTAAGTGAATTTCCCAATATAGTTTCATTATCAACATTATATGACCATATAAGGTTTAGCTAAAAATTATTTTTAAACTATTCAATCTGTAAAACATATTTGTTATGGTTATTATAAAATACACCATGCATTTTATTTTTTTACCACAAAATCATTTAAATAATTATATTTATCATACATATACTAAAACAAAGTTAAAATCTTTGAAAATGACTCTGATACGAATGTTTTGGTATCAGAATGTCGATTTTTCAGAATTATTGTTGGAAACATTGAGGTTTTTCATGCGGTGAACAATATGGAGATTCAAGCAAGATATGCTCTCCGCACACATAATTTGTATTAGAGAAAGATCGAATATGAAGAAGAAAAATAATGGATTTAGTGATCCGTTAGCGAATAAAGCTTATCTACGGAAAGCATCATCAAATTCACTTATTTGGATGTATCTTTCTCATTATATGGCACATATACATGCTTATGTAATAATTTTTTTTCTCATTATATGACTTGTACTTTGTTTTTGTTTTGGAAAAAAAAAGTATATCCAAGTCAGATTTGGATTCCATATTTTAAATTCAACATATTTAGATATAGATCCTACAACTTTGGATATTTTATCTTTTGGATCACAGTAAAATTTTCCCTAAAGATGATATACTTATAAAACAATATTTCTTCAAAGAGGGTTTAAATGATTTTTTTTTATAGCAAAACAGGTTTTAAATGAATTTATATGATTTTTATACCAAACTTGAATTAATTTATTTTTATTTATTAAAAAACTCATGAATAAAAACATAAATATATTAAAAAAAACTAATACAAAGAGTAATAAGATAAAATCAGAGAAAACTCAATGATAAAAACAATAAAATTTACGAAAATACTTGAAAAAAATAAAATGAAACTGAATTACTGTAAAAATTTTAAACGATTTTTGATTATCACATACCTTTTGCAAATGTTTTCACCGAATTCAAGATCTTCTCCTCAATGCAAACGAATCTCATACAAGTTTTCTTCGAAAAAGTTTTCGTAACAATTGTTCTAAAAGTTATGGCAGAAATGAATATATAGAAAAGACTGAGAATTAGAGACTTTTATAGAACATAAAATTTAATCTAAGCGATCCAAAGAATGAAACATATCAAACGACATCGTTTGACATGTTTTAATCTTTGCAAAAGAAGTTAACCTAGGTGATGCAAAGATTGAAACATGTTAAATAGTGTTGTATACATGTTTTAGTTTTTAAATCATCTAGATTAGTTTTTTGGTTCTATATATAAAAGAATTTAACTCACAAATTTGTTTTTTCTACTAATTTTGTTGGGAGTTAATCTATCTATAAACCTTTTTCTATGATTCAACATGTCCCCAAAAAAAAAACAATGGACGTTGCATAAGCTGTTGCTGTTACGACTTCAGATACAGATCTTACTTTTTTTATTGTATCATCCACTTATAATTTTATTTAATGGCAATAATGGTAAGTATAAGTAATATACAAAGAGGAACCATAGAGTAATCTTAGAACTACACTAGATTTCGAAAAGCAAACCATTCACTTTGAACAAATTCTCAGCACTGAGAGATATTTTAAATTTGACATTAAATAATTAGAAGAATATTAGAATATTAATTAAGGGAATAAATCTTTTGACTATGAAAATGTTTTTATTGTTCATGTAATATATTTTTCTGGTCAATTCATCATTATATATATGTTAATATTGTAAAATTTACATAAAATAATTAGAAGAATGATTAGAATTGCATAAAAAACAGATACTCTGAAATTTAATATATATAAATATGGATTTAAAAGAAAACTACTTGGATCGGATCCTTGGGTATCCAAATCAAGATGAGTAGAAACTAGTTAAAATGATCAAAATTATAAACTAATAAAAATAAAAATTATTTTGATTTGTAAAAAATATATATGTTAAAACAGATTTGTTAGGGTTATTATAAAATACAGCACACATGTTCTTTTCTTACACTAATTATAAAATTATATTTAGAAGTAGATCCAAGTCAAATTCGGATATCCTTATTTTAAATTCAACATATTTAGTTCCAGATTATAAAACTTCATATATTTTATCTTTCGGATCAGATAACATCAGATCTCAGATAAAAAATTTCCCTACGTATGATATACTTATAAAATGTTCAAAGAGGTTTTAATTGAATTTTATATGATTTTATACAAGACTTGAATTATTGTATTTTTAAATATTTAAAATCTCCTGAATCAAAACATGAACATTAAAGATAAAATAAAAAAACAAAAAAAAAACACTCAGACAAAGAGTACTAAGATATAATCAGAGAACATTCAATGACAAAAACAACAAAAAGTTATGAAAATATTTGAAATACAAAAAGAAATTGAATGAATGTAAAAAATTTAAGTAATGTTTGATTAGCACACACCTTTTGCAAATATTTTATCTGAATTCAAGGTTTCCTCCTTGAATTCTTCAAAACCTAACAAAAAAATTCTTCAAATTTTGTTTCGCAATTATTGTTCTAAAGTTGTGGCGGATATAAGAAAATATTGAGAGTTAGAACCTTTTATAGAACATAGAATTTAACCTAAGTGATACGAAGACTGAAACATAATAAACGACATCGTATAAAATATTTTATACGATATTGTTTGACATGTTTTAATTTTTACAAAAATTATTAACCTACCCGATGCAAAGATTGAAACATAACAAACGACGTCGTATAAAATATTTTATATTTGTAAGGAGAGTTAACATAGGCAATGAAAAGACTAAAACATGTTAAACGATGTCGTATACATGTTTTAGTTTTTGCATTGTCTACATTAACTTTTTGGTTCTAAATATAAAAGAATTTAACTCACAAATATGTTTTTATTACTAATTTTGTTGGGAGTTAATCTATCTATAAACCTTAAACATATGTTTTCCTAACTTCTCTTATAAATAAAAAAGAACCAAATTTATTTATGTTTTAGCTTATAAATAAATAACATATGTTTTCCTAGCTTCTCCAACTTTTGATTTTCAAATTGATAATCTTTTTAGAATAAAAATCTTTATAACTCGACTAGCATAAAACTTTGGAGAAGAAATTTTTTAATATCTTACATGGTGTTCTATGTTTTAACATTCCCTAAAAGAAACAATAGGGCATAAGACATTGCATAACATATCTTACTTTTTCTTATTGCATCAACCACTTATAATTTTATTTAATGGCAATAAAAGTAAGTGGAACTAATATACAAAGACGAACCATGGAGTAGAACTACACTAGATTTCGAAAAGCAAATTATTCACTTTGAACAAATACTCAGCACTGAGAGATATTTCAAACCTCAAACTGATGTAAACACAACAACGCCTCCTCTTGTCTCCCTTATAAAGCCATTTTGGTGCATTTGATGTCTCTCTTCTTCTTTCTCCTTTCTCCTCTCACTCCAGCTCTTTGAAAAAGTCAATGTTGTCCACAAATACCTGTAAAAGCCCAAATCAGTAACTCAAACCGCGATATTCAGCATTTTCCATTAAATGTATCTCTCTCAACATCAAAATCTTACCGATTTCCAACCATCAGGATCCAAACACGCAGTGATCTTCGTGTTTATACCTGGTAAAGGACCAGGTTCCCTCGTGATTTTTCCTCCAAAGAGTTTTATAGCCTCTGCGGTTTTGTACACGTCATCTGTCCCTATTGCAATCTGGCAGTAATAAAATACGAGCAAACAAGTTATAACTATGGCTAGCATCCACATAAAAAGAAATCTAGAAACAGAGAAAGTCAAATTTCTCTTACCTGAGCATAAGCGTTTCCTTTATCGTATTCAGTGACACCATAGTTATATGTGAGCTCTAAGACAGGAAATTTATCTTCTGGACCATATCCCATCATGGCTATTGTGTACTGAAAATAACCACTTACGGTAAGTGAGTTTATACAAAAAAAAAAAAAACTGATCGAACAAACAATAGTATAGCAGGTTTTTGAATGTCAAATGGAATAGACCATACACAAAGGGAAGTTTACAGCCACAGGGTTAAGAATTTGCAAAATTACCTTGTACTCAGGGTTGTCTCTTGTGCGTAAAAGCTCCATTCCAAAAGCCTGTAGAGAAAGCAAGCAAATTATGATCAGAAGATAAGAATGCATTCTGAAGAAAAAGACAATATATCAAATCAAACATTTATTGTTCAGTCTATAAACTCTCACATTCTCAAAAAAAAATCATAGGACTCACCTTCTCATAGAACTTTATGGCCCTATCGAGATCACCAACACGGAGCATAACTTGGCAAAGAGGTTCTGGTGTAGGACCTCTTTCCAAGAGTTCAAATTTGTAACCATCAGGATCTTCAATGAATGCGATTACAGTTTTCCCACCTTTGACAGGACCAGGCTCCCGGGTTACTTTGCCTCCTTTGGCTTTTACAAGCTCTACAGTTTTCGATACCTTTTTGGAAAGAAAGTTCACTTCTCAGAAATAATAAGACAATGAAGTCGAAAGAATAAAATCCAGAGACATAAAACAGTATTTCAAAGAAAGGACATAATTTCATATAAACTGTAGAGACTCACATCGTCAACAGCGATACCAAAGTGACCAAAACCAGCCCCAATGTCATACTTGTCAACTCCATAATCTGTAAACAAAATTACACTAAAAAGGCTAAGCCAACCATCTAAATATAAAATGCACAGTCTTGAGCTCATTAGAGCTAAATGAACTACAGTACTCTGGGATACAGATATGACTAACTATAAGTGAGCTCAATCACAAAGTGTGAATCTTCAGGTCCATAACCAAGGAAAGCATTTGTATATTTTTCTTCTGGTATATCTCGCTTGCGTAGAAGCTTCATTCCAAGACATTCAGTATAGAATCTGCAGCAATTAGATAATAGTATTACTCTTGACTCGAAAACTACTCAAATATCTAAAGCAGCTACTTTAAGAGAGAAAACATCAAATCATATGTACTTTATTGTGCGGTCCAAATCACCAACACGATAAACAACATGAAGCATTCTTCTCTTATCATTTTTGACCCAATTGAGAAGATCTTCTTGTGCATTAGCTGTACTAGCTTGAGCTGCATTTCCAGATTCAGCTACTCCTAAACACTTTACACTTCTTTTCAAAAGCTTATGAGCATTCAAACCAAAAAGCTGTGATTGAGGAACATCTGCCAAAAAAAATTGAATAAAGCAAATCAACCATAAGAAGAATCTTATATGATATGATTGATTTCAAAACTAGCAATTCTATCATGAGCCATCACAGGGGGAAATTAAAGATAAGAATCATAGTTTCAGATTTCAGTAATTAACTAAACAATCATCATCGATCCCTAATTCAATCTCTAGTGTAGTCAACGATATGTTAAGGTGGAGGATATTTTACGGAGGGTGCGAGAGAGATTCCGAGAAAGGAGAGAAACAGGGACGCGATGAGATGCAGAGAAGCAGGCGAAGGAAGGTCTGATGGAAGACGCCATGGGAACGATCTTCATCATCTTCCTCGAGATTCAGTGTTTGTGATTAAATCCTCAAGCGGTGGGAACTTTTCCTCCGTCGGAGAGGAAGTGACGACAACGGTAGAGATAAAGCTCAACTTTTTTTTTTTTTTTGGGTTTGGGAGATTTATATAAAATTGAACATTCTCGTAATATTTCAGATTTCAGACAAAATTCTAATTAATTAGATTATGTTAAAAAGAAAGATTAAGATGAACTAATAAAAAAAATTATCTTTTTTGATATGTGTGTCATCTATTTAAATCTTATGATTTTTTTTATTGTACTATGAAATGAATTTTTTTTAACCTATAAAAATGTATGTGTGGAAAAAAAAAATAGAATTAAATGTGTTAACATTACTTAGAAGTTAGAACTAAAGGGGACCATTTCATTGGTAATTATGTCATAAAAAGCTAAGTTAATTAGATAAAACATAAATTAATCATAAATTACTTTTTGATATGTAACTATTTGAGTTTTCTGATTTTTTTTTATTGTAATGTTAGAATGAAATGATTTTTTTCTAACGTATAAAAATTGGATGTGTGGAAAAAAATAAATGTGTTAACATTACTTAGAACAAAATGGGAACATTCCATTAATAACTATACTAATTATAAATATACTTATAAATTATTCAACATAAAAAAAAAAACTTTTGCATCACAAATATGTTTTGGATGAGTAGTCAAAACTAAGGTCAGCATTATAATCTAAAGATTCAGAATCAAACAATCTGAATCCATTCTCCGACGCTAGGAACACCATTGAAGACGGCAAAGAGAAGATAATAACCAGGAGGAGCAAGGTTTCCACTAGGAGGAGCAACGGCTTGGATTTGATGATTATCACCACCAACCTTCTTCACATCATTTATACCTAACAAAAGCAATCTCATGTTCATTGATACACTATGTGTAGTAAACGCTGGTGCCAACATTGTCACCATCACATTCTCCTTTACCACATTCTCTTGTATAAGCTGAATCCTTACGTTAAACATTTGTCCATACTTAATCTGTTTTGGTGTAGCTGTGTTTATAATTCTTGGTCTCATGTTAGCAAGAGCCGGGTCAAGGTAAGGTGGTGAGAATTTCTCTATACGAAGCTCGGTTGGGTACTCAACTTCGTATTTGTATCCATCGTTAGTGTTACTACCACCGATAAGAACTTTACCGTCGGGTAACGCGATAGCGATTGAATGGTACATACGAGGAATAGTGGAAGCAGCGAGTGTTTTGAAACGTTGGCCTAATGGTTTAGCTGGCATGTACAAGATTGGTGAAAGATTTGGTTCTTTAGCACAGTTCCAACCGGAAGAGCCACGTCTTGCTCCGTTAACGATAAGAACTTCTCCATTAGGGAGGATCACAGTGTCACTCATCACTCGTGACATTGGCATTGTCTCTACTTTCCAAACTGGCTTAGCACTGTTGATACCCATCCTTACACAATCTTTTAAGGCAGGATCGTAAAGTTTCTTATTATTAGCACGATAGTAAGCGTCTTGTCTTGCGCCACCACATATAAGGACATCAGCAGGGATGCGAGCGGGGTTTTGAACGTAGAAACGGATGGGAAGAAGAGCCGAGGAAGCGGAACCAGGGTAGTTACGAGTACCACCAGGGAGTTGAGGGAACTCTTTAAGCACTTTATTCGTTTTCGGGCTAAGAAGAATGGATCGGTTGTTAGCGAAAATGAAGAGGTTTCCATCAGTGTTGAGCCAAACAAATGGGTAAAGATTGTTTTCTTCTGGATCATCTGTTTGTCTAAGAAGTTGCGAGTCGTAGAGTTTCCTATTGTCTTGTCCTTCTGGGAGGATATACTCGTAGTTTAGAGCGTCGCGGCCTCCAACAACAATGAAAGTACCATCAGGAAGAGTGGCTTGTGTTGAATACCATCTTTTTGCAGCGAGTGCCTTTGGATATTCTTTCCATACACAAGTATCGCAGGCGGCGAGAAACCTTGCAGTGTTTGCTCCTCCTTGGAATCCTCCGGTACTTACCAAAGTTCCGTTTACCGTTAAACCTCCTGATGAACACCATGTGTCCGTTGAAAGCTGTCATGTTTCCATTTAATCCATTAGATCAACCATTAACTATATTTAGGTATGTGCAAGATGTGCTTTTGCATAGAATCCGCAATAAACTAGTGTGTTCAAAGGTCCTATACTTTTGAATCCGCATAATAAGCCCTTGATGTTTCCGGTTTCAATATCTACGAGGACGGAGTGAGCCCAACAATCAATTTTATTAGCCTTTTCGTCATAAACATGGCAAGGTACTCCTGGAGGCAGCTTGACTTGTGAAATTCTCCAAATGGTTGCGTCGTAAAACTGGACTTTATTGATCAATGGCATCAAAATCGCGTGCATTGCTGATACACCAGAATTCTTGAGGAATAACTCGAATTTTCCGGGCCAATTCATCTCAGGTCCTGCCGCGGCAGCACCACCTCTATCCTTGCGTTTTCCTGTTTGTGGTGGTTTTAGTTCGGCGGCTTCACGTTTGCTCCCAACCTCTGCACCATCATTTTTTTGCCCTGAGACTACCTCAGAAACGGCTACCACCAAAACAATGATGGATAGTGTCCATAAGAGTCTTGTTGACTCTTTCATTTTTCTTAACTTTTTTATTTTATTTTTTATTTGTTTGCACTGTTTTTGAAATAATAAATGATGTATCAGGTTTGATTTGTTGTTGATGGTTTTTGAAGAATATATTTGTGAATTTATATGTTTCAACTTGTGTTTATTTTTGACATTCTTTTTTCTGAATGAGTGGTTAGCAAATTATGACCTCACTTATTGTCTTTTTTTTTTTTGTATGGTGGTTCTGTAAGAGGGAAAAAAATGTGGTTTCAAATTTTTCCCGGAGGAAATCAGCGTCACTTGGTCATGGAGCACACAAAAGTATATATCTATAAAAGGGAACTTCATCTAGAGATTAGATGGGATTGCTTTGAATTAATGATCCAACAATTCAACACCTTTTTTTGTGTGTAGATTGTAATCTTTTCATATATGAAGGTTCAAAAGAGCAATTTGATGAGATGTTTCAGGGCAGATGATTCATTTCTCAAATCATATATTCCCTTTGGAAGAAAGTAACAGCGAACGTGAGGCTCATGATCACATTAAAAACATAAATAAACATGATTACAAGTGAAGGTGAATTAGGGATGTATTTAAGATTACTAGAATGTTTCAGTGGTTCCAAACAAGTCCTTTGAATTAGGATGCACTTCACATATCATGCTGCTGGTATGCTAAAAGTCTCTTCCGGGAAGGAGATTTTGCTTAAGTCAGTCTTCGCGATGGCTAGGCCGGTTTATGGACATGTCTTGGTTTTGAACTCTCGAAACACATTTGCAAAAAGATAACAAAGGGATTGGCTTTTGAAACCTATCTTTAACCGAATCTTGTTTGCATGACCATCAACCAGACTGACTGTTTCGCCATCGAATCAGCCATGAGTATTTTATTTGGTAGAGAGTTACTGACCAAAGGTTTTAAAATTGGCTCTAAGAATGATACCTTTGTGTGGCTGGTTAAGTGGCTCTTCAACGGTCTTCCTCGAAGTTCGTTTAATAAATGATTGACTTGAGGGTGTGTGATTTGATTAACCCGACATCAAGATCTTAGTGCTGGAACTCTAAAGATTTCTTTACACTAAACCGGAAATTGAAATGATTCTTCAAATCATAACCGTGTAAGCAAAGATTTTGTGAAGCAGAATCATGTCCAACCTTCATGGTGAAGACAATTATACTTTTAAAATTTTCTACTTTACTAAGCTCTCATTTAGAGAATAAGAACAATAATTTCAATCCTGACATTGATTCGCTGACGTGAAATTAAGCGAACTCAACCGAAAACCCGATTATTTTTAGAGCGTATTTGATCTACAACAGTGACCAACAAAGTGCAGGAATAAGTAGGAAAGTGGAAACATATTTATGGTTTTGCTAGCAGAGAAATCTCAATCTCTTGAAGTGTTTTTCCTTTGGTTTCAATCACATTCCGCTTTACAAACATCACCGCCATTAAACAGAAGGTCGAGAACATCGAGTATAGAAGCCGAGGACCAAGCTGCTCAAGCAACCTCAGAAAGAGTAAACCCACAAAGAAATTTATCACCTGTCCACCGAAAACCAACAATGGTTAAGCAATGTTAGGAACAAAAACACAATCCGTGAAATGATAAAAACGACAAAGTTTATTATTACCCAATGGACAGACATGCAAAAAGCCATAGCTTTTGCTCTGATTCGACTTGGGAAGATTTCAGGGAGGAGTAAACCTGGTACCGGACCAGCTCCTAAGGCGAATGTTAGCACAAACCTGTATCAGAAATGACATTTGTATTTAGAACCGACAAAATATGCAAAACAAATTTCAAATTCAAGAAACACTTACACAAGAGTGCCACCTACAGATAAACACAACGCCGGAAAATGTGGTAAGTATGAACTAGTAGCACCAACTTGAAGTGCCATTGCTACTGCCTATATACATCAAAACGATAGTATCATATTATGATTGATAATAAGAAAAATGGAAACAACACAAACCACAAATAAAGGTACAACGCACCATGCCAATAAAACTCCAGAGGAGAAGAAGCTTTCTTCCTACTTTATCCATCAACACCATTGCGATTACAGATCCTGATAATCAGAACAGTCTCACAATTCAAGATCCATACAGTTGAAAAGACAAAGGAACAAAGAAAAAGTCGAGGAGAACACTACTGTACCCAAGAGGTTTGAGATTCCAACAAATATGTTGGCCATGTCTGATGGTACTCCAGCACTTTTGAAAACGGTAGAAGAGAAATAAAAAACAGCATTTATACCAGATAGCTGTTGCAAAGCAAACAGGGTTGATCCAATAAAAACAACTGCAAAAGGAACAAGTGAATAACAAAGTACTATACAGGTAACAAATAGACAGAACAATCAACATACACACTGCGGTTACTTTCTCGGGGAAAAAATAAAAGAGTTATATATATACCTCTTGAATGCCGACCATATAACAGCTCTGAGACGCTCACAACATCTGGTTCATCCGTTTTGTCTAGTTCTAGTTTGTGCAACTCAGCCATTGCGATTTTCACATGAGACCCTCCCAGCAGCCTCTCAAACTCAGCTTCGGCTTCAGCTATCTTCCCTTGCTGCATTAGATGATGAGCCTTTCAGAGATAATGATCGTAAAAGGAAAGGAAGTAGGAGCACTAGTGTAAAGTTAAGTTAAGTTTTCAGGCTCAACGAGAGAACATTGGTGTATAGCTCAAAAGTCTCTGTGAATTACCTTGAATAGCCACTGGGGAGACTCAGCGCAGAAGAACATCCCCAGAGCGAGTACTGCAGCAGGTATCGTTGATACCCAGAAACAGACACGCCACCTGGGTACCATAACAACATAGATGATCAATACTTTTTAAATTATGATTTAGAGAGTCGGAACAAAAGCTGACTGTACTAGAGATATGATAGTTTCTTACCAACCAGTGATGTTATGGACTGGGATCCCTATAAACAGGGCTGTCATCAGTCCCAGACATGTAGCTATCTGTACGAAGCTTCCATATGTTCCCCTAACAAAAGCTGGTGATACCTAGTCAATATTTGGGAAATTTGAATAAGAAGTCAAGCGGCTCCAAACTTCCTGTAGAGTAAGATCCATAATCAGCCTGCATTGATATACCTCTGTCACATAGAGTGCTGCCACAGGTGGGCCAAGACCCATGCCAGTCCCAACCAAGAATCTTCCCAAAAGCATCACAGCTAAGGTGTTGCTAATTCCACTGAGAGAAACACATTTTAGCATAAGCAACAAATCAAACTAATGGAAACATCAAACAAACATGCCACATCAGAATATACATTACTAAATGGGATCAGAATAAACAGGGAGGCTTGAGAGGTGAAAGTTATATGATTTGGTTTGCAAGATTTATCTCTCATTCAGCACTGTAATCTTTTCTTAGAGAAATAAAAGAGAGAATCGAATCTGGACCTAACATACTGTAACCCTGAAATAGGATAATGTTTCTGGTAAGTCTTGGTTAGGTGAAACAAAAAGAGCCTTCCATTTATGTAGTCTTGCAGGTATCAGTGTATCTCTAATAAAGAAATGGTCAACAACACTATTTAAGGATAATAACATTGCCTTGTTTGGGGACAATAGCTTTTGCATGACAAATTCACAAGTCTAGCTTAAAGAAACACTAGCAATGAATATCAAAAAGATGTTTCTAGGACATAGACTAAAACCGGACAACAGTTTAATAATCAGAGCTCAGAGGAAATTGTGAAGATACCTTACAAAAGCACCTAAAATCATAGGCAAAGCACAAAGCTGGAAGGCTCTACGTCGTCCAAGTCCATCAGCAACACCACCACTGAATAAAGATCCGATAAACGCGCCACCAAGACATACGCTAACCACAAGGCCTTCACATATAAAGCAACAGAAATTAACAAAAGTAGATGCAGCCATGACTAACTAATGAAAATAGAAAGCACAAGTATATAATAATACCTTCAGCTAATGTATCACCATTAAAACCAAGGTCAGAAGAAATGCTTTCAAGTGGTTCATTCACAACTCTGTAGCAGAATCAAAACTTCAATAATACTATTGAAGTTAAAGAAGAAGAAAGAGTTTAAAATCAAATCGCGAACCCTAAGTGATAACCGAATAGGAATGAAGAAATTGTAGCCACTAAGACGTGTGGGAGAGAACATTTCCATGGAGGATTTGTGGCTTCTGTTTCCATATTCACCTCATTTTCTAATAAACCTGAAGACAAATTTGAAAATCGGAAGATTCATAGTTAGAACTTAAAACCACACAAATAGCAAGTTTCTACAAAATGATGCATGTTCATACCTAAGCTATCTTCGACGTCAATCATTGGATTATATTCTCTCGATGACGTAGTTCTCTTGTACATCGAGGATGATTCTCGTTGCAGTCCCCACATGCGTCGTCACCTAAGATTTTTCCCGTTTCTTGTAGATCGCTTGATTTCACTGAGAATATGATTCAGATTAGCACAAACTTAGAAATGATTGGAAAATTTCAAGCTAAATCATCAATCGTATCACCGGAAAAAAACAAGAAAAATTAGGAATATATGGATAGAGGAAGACGAAGATATTGATCAACGAGGTAGAAGACGGTAACATACAGATCGATGGAGAGTGAGATACAGAGTATGAGAAAAGAGACGTCACAGTGGCTTCTTCTGTGTCATTCAATGAGAAGCATCCGTGAGAGAGCGGTGGTTGCTAAAGTGCGCTTGCGAGTTCGATAGAGACAAAAGACGACAAAACGCTTTGCTCAATCGATCATTTTTTCTGCTTTGCGTAAATCTAACGATTGGAATGACGCACGTGTCACTTGTACGTTTCTTTTCTCTTTTCCATTCAGAACCGCATATAAAAATTTTGTTAAAAAAATATTAAAAAAAATTTGTTTTCGCTTTTTATTGAGAACCGACGTTTTTATATGTGTGATTAATATTTTATAATTCCGAATTTATTTCAATAATATGTTACTAGTTTTTATTATTTTTTTAAGGGGAGCATTTTTTTATTTCGAAACCAGTCTTATCGCGTAAAAAGAACCGAAATATTACTAGTTTTTATTTAATTTTTAAGAGAAAAAAACTTTTGTTGTGAAACCGAACGAATCTTGTAAAAGAACACCGAAAAATCTTCGACCATTATACCAGTACGATTAAAGGTTTGACTAGTTTAAATCCAGCAGTTGCGAAAATTTACGGAAACGGGTGGTTGCAGTCATAAATATTATTAAGCGATTTGTATAAATAGTTTAACAATTAGATACGGGTGTGTTTGTAAAAAATTATTTACTTGTTGACAGCGGTTGCAATTGCTATTTAACATTATCAAATATATTTAAAATATATAATTTCTATCAGAAAATAAATCATATTAATATAATCAAAATTTAAAAATGAAGTCTTATATATATTTTAGAATAACTAATTAAAATCATTTCTTTTAAGAGGTTTTAAACATTTTTTTATTTAAAAATATTTTATACTTATAAAAATATTTTAGTTTAGTTAATACATATATAAAGCATTTAAGAATTTATTATAGTAAAATATGAGATTTTTTTGTAAAAAGTTTTTAGTATTATAAATTAAAAAATATTTGTTTAACCAACTGCAACCGTCTAAAACCGCAAACGCTAGCTGGAATGAGCTTTTAAAATCTAAGAATTTTAAGCTATTCATAGTGAGATGTTGCAATTTTCATGATTAGTATTAAAAGTTTGCAAACACAACATTTGCGAGTGGTTAGGATGAATCAATCAAACATTTAGTTTAATCTGTGTTGCATAAAAATAAAAACAAATATGTAAAAGCAAAACTCATAAAAATACAAAAATAAGTTTTTAAAACTTTTTAAAAAACGGTAACGTTTTGGAAACGTGAATATATCAAGCTAAAAAATTGGAATAAAACATCAAAAACATATGAAAAAATATTCGAAACAACACAATCTAATACATAAGTTGTATAGGTAAACTCCTATTAAAACAAATAATACCACATATTCCAAAACAACATATTGCTCCACTTTCTACTTTTATATCCCATCATATGTTTCCAACAATCCAACCTATCAGGCTTTGTTTCTAGGTTTGCAGCTACACATTTTGGATTTTCCAGCTTTATTTTTTGATTTTCTCCGGATTTGTTGTATTAGTCTATATATAATATCTTGGTTTAATATAATTCTCTTTACTAAAGTTTAAAAAAAAAAAAATTGTCGTTTATCTGAATAAATTTATTATTTTTCTTACTTACCAAATTAACTCAAATTTATTTTTATTCTATCACAGATATTGGGTTAGACTTGGCTTTTAGCATTCATCACAAACTAATAGTTTTTAAGTTGTTTGGAATCATGGATAACCAACCCCACAAATGGATAGTTTTAACTGCGATGCGATCACAAATTTGTATTTATCTTGTTTTGTTTTTCCATTATTTCTTTTACTATAAAATCCACATTGAACAATTTAAGCTTTTAAGTTAGCCCCAATACCACTTTACAGACACTACTAACATCATAATTTTTCTTGTTCCTTCTTGGCAATTCTATAATCTAAACTACTACTCACTCTTAAAACTTCACAAATCTACATTCTACTAAACCTCTAAATCCACACAGCTGTTCTTGCCTGACCTTCCCCTCAAGGCAGTGAAAACAAAATGTCATCTTCCATATCAGCTATATCGAACAACGCATCATCCTCATCTCCAATTAATGTCTCTGTTTTCCCAAGCTCAGCCTGCGAAGCCATTATCAGATACGTTAATATATCACTGTATCCTAACTTATGCAGAGAAAAACTAAAACTTTGATTCATCTCTTGCAAACTACTCACCTTTGTCTGACAATATCTCTTGAGCACGCGGTGGTATTGCTGACGAGCCTCTGATGAATTAGCCATCGATAGAACTCGAGAGAAAGCCTCATTCACTGCCCCATCTACTTTCTGCTTGCGAAACACCTTGAGAATATCTTCGTCTTCACTGTCTTCTGTAGCTCGTACGTCTTGCTTGAACCCTCTTAGCCCAACACCTTTTCTTCTCCACCTTAGCACAACCTTATCTAAAATCCCTACTGCCCAGCAGATAACCTTGTAATGCTTCCTTATTTGGTAACCTCGCACATGAGCCTGCCAGAAATAGAATAGAATTTAAAAGCTGCACGAGACGTCAATGGCTCTACTGCGAAACAACTATCTTCATTTTACTAAAGCTGTTCAAAATACCTGTATCTTAACAACTTTCTGACGAAGCTCCAGAAATTCTTTTCGACCTTTCCACCCACGGTACTTCTTTTGAATGGATAAAGCTGCTGAATGGTAGTTTCGGACATTTCCAAACGTTAGCTTTGACATGGCAGAGATCCCTTCGATATCTTCACAATAGATCCCATACTCTTGTAAGCAAGCAGCCATAGCTGCTTCACTTTGTTTTCGCTTTCTGAATGAATGTGCACGAAAAGCTGCCTGGATTCTTGCAGCTGCTTGAGCTGCATTTCTTACAGCAGCCAGTGTGTCTTTCATTGAATGTTGATCCTCACTACCTGGAGGGCTTGGTTCGGAGATGGAATTCACAGTTATCTCTGCCTGCACTTGAGCAGAGTCTTTAGAGATCTCTGTTTCTTCAAGTGTGAGCGATGAAAGATGGTTTGTTAACGCCACCTCTGATAGATAACCTGCAATACCCTTGTGGCCATTAGAGGCAGCTATTGAAGCTGCAGTTTTACCAGCCGGGTCTTGCGAACTGGGATCAGTCACTGCTCCAGCTGATGCCCCTGAAGCTATAAGGGCAGCCACCATTTGTTCACTGCCACAGCAAAGAAAAGAGTATCAGCTATTAGATTCATTTGACTTCTACTGTTTAAGAAAGATGCCATCTCTAATACTCTTTCTGACAGTGGTTAAGTGAAAACAATCTTTTACTTATAATGCAGACATCTGACCAGTTTGCCAGAAACCTAGGAAATTGACAGACATCAAAACACTATTATCTAATCGAATCAAAAAAATGTGAAATGATGGAATTGTTCTACTCTTTAAAGGCTGCTCACCTCCCAAATCGTGCAGCCCAATGAAGCGCGCTCCATCCGTTAATATCACGAAAATCCACACTGACTCCATGACCAAGGATTGGATAGAGTGCCCACTCGAAGCCAAGACCTGCAATCATATGGATGATGCCTTGTTCTTGCTTTGACAAAGAACAAGTTGTTTGATCTTCATCTTGGGATCTTGAAGACAGCCACGTATCAAGCTTGTCTTTAAGCAGTTCCTGTAGTAGCCAATCAACTGTTCTTGTTGACGATGCACTGCCATCTAGGATAGCTTCTATGACATGGCTCCATTGTTCCTCATCAGCTTTCAGTTTCTTCAACAACTTATCAATGCCTAACTCTTGGTTACTTTTTCTTTCTGATGGTGAGTCTGATAGAAGTGTTTGCAAAAACCTTACAAGTAATAAAAGCTGATCTGGACTTGTGGGCATGGTCTGTGGTATACTGCACCTAGGACAACATGTGTCAGGCTTAGCACGATACTCAAATTCCCTTATTTGACTACATGCGAGTCGATCTCCAGAAGTAATTGATAACTTTACTTTTCCAGGACCACATGGAGGGGCTTCGCACCGAATAACACCTTCCTTAATGATCTCAAAAGGAACTTCAGCACTCCCAAACATGCAAGACCATGTAGATTCTGTTGGATCACAGAGAAAGGATCCAATGATTAACACCTGCATCATCAAAATGAAATTTCAAAACGGAAAACCCAACTGATCACCAATATTTGTTCCAACCAGGCAAGAAAATAACATTATTCTCATGTATATACAACATGAGAGTAGATTTATGCGCTTCCACATAGTTCAGAAATATTCAACCAAATATTAAGGGTGCTGTAAGAGATTAGACCTTTGTAGTTTCATTTGCATAACCCCACTCTGGTGAGATGTCCTGAATAGTAAACATTTGCTTATCTGCACCTGTCATTCTCATTTCTTGCTCGAGAGGCAGCCCAATTTTGCTTCCATCATCCATCATTCTACAGTACTCAGCATTATTCTCGGGAGCTCCCAGTGCAGAATAAGAAGTAGGAACTTTGAAAGAACCAAGTTCTTGAGGCAAAAACGATTTAGCTGAAATTTAAGACAATGATCAGAACTGACCGACGCTAAACAAGGTCAGAAGCCTCACAGTATTTTTAGCAAAGCAGATGCCATACATTGGTCAACCTGAGTGTTGTAACTCCAGTTAGAGTCTTCCTGCATTCCAGCTAACAATCCTTTTGAAGAATTTGGTGTGTTTCTCTAGATTACAAATTTTTTACTTGTTAGATTGGAAAATATACTCTTCAGATGCTATTAGAGACTAGAAAACCATAACACATCTGGTTTATTCGCCGTGTTCCTCTGTATGAAGGTTAAGTGAGATACATATATATATCTGTGCTAGTACATTTCGGTAAAGTCACTGTTATGATTCCTTCTGTTATTTATTACTGCAAACTAATTAACACATACAAGACAGTCTCCCTTGTTTGATCCCACATTTCAAAAGTATACGAAAAAGTTACCTCAGAGTTAAGAGGTACATATGCCTCACATGCCTCCAGCACATTTTTCCAAGATTCGGACTCTCGATCTCCACTCCCTCCTGCCCCACCTGTAAGAAGAATGCTTTTTACTCTTCCTAATAACTAAATAACCTTTTTCAATTCCATGCATAGACAACAGTCACAACATCACACATAGAAAAATAAGGAAGAAAACATGACAAGACTTCAAGGTCATGCTGAAGCTACTTTATATATAAATACAAGTAATAGATCGTCCATAAAGTCTGCTACAGTGAGAAAAGAGGAACAAAACACCGACTATCGAAAACCAAAGATGTATAACTTTGGCGTACCTGAACCATTCTTTACAACCATGAGATTGTTAGAATGGTATTGGGCTCCAATATACCCTCCATAACATCTCTCTAGCTTGTTATTCTCTGGTCTCTGATATACAGTTGCTGGTTGAGCAAGGTGATCAATGTCCAAAAATTGTAGACTATCGAGACTTTCATTTTGAACATAGAGTGGATCTACAGAATTAACATTATCCTCTCCAATACTTAGTTGTTCCTCAAGCTTCTTCAAAGCCTGCCTAACTTTAAACTCAGAAGAATTTGTACTGCCTTCTAGGTCAGAGTTAACCTCTGCAGTGCCCGGCGAAGTAGATGAATGCTGATGTATGTCAGTAGAATCACCAAAATAGTGATTGTAGCTCGCAATCTGGGTGCCAATAGAGCTTGGACTTGAAAAGAGAGTTGAACGTGCTGGTGAAAACTCCAAAACTTGTCCATTACTTTGTGTTCCCTGAAAAGTTAAGCCAACAATCACGTCATACGAGGAAACTGAAGTTTCACTTTACTATAACAAATATTTCTTATCGAAGAAGTCACCTCTTTTCAGTCCGTTACATCCCTGTAATGAACAAGGACAATATGGTCGTATTCCCTGAAATAAAGAGCAATAAACTTTATGTTATAAAAGATTATAACTTTGAGAAAAGTAGGAGTAACACAAAAGTATTGAGTACATGACTCACGGATCTAGCATCCAGTAGATACGTCTCTGAAAAGTAGGATCATGCTCTCCATGTGCATAATAACAATTCAAAGCCTCGGCGCTACCAACCTATTCACAAACACATCAAAAGACTCATTAACAACCTTAACAACATATCTAAACTTGCAAAGGACAATATCTTGGATACATGTACATTCAGGACAGCTTCCAAAGCAATGTAATTCTACATATCTAGTCTTAACAACTAGCAAATCAACATCTAAGATCCACCAAGACAGAAACAATTTGAGAATTTTCTGAGATTAAACTTCACACTATCCCTAATACCTTAAGTCGTTCATGTGCTTCTGCAATAGCTCTACCATCTCTCTTTTTACGCCATTGATGACCATCTTTACGGAAGAATTTAAGAACCCTTTTATTGAAAAGAAGCAAAGACCCACCTGAGAGAGGAGTTTGAGAAAATTGATCAAACCTAGAATCAAAAATCAAACCTGTAAAATCATAAAGCAAGTCAAAAACTTACTTGTAGGCTTTTGAGGAGCCTTATGTGTAAGTTGATATCTTTCATAATTCTTCAGTATGAAGAGAACTTCAGGTGGTTTCAACCAACGGGTCTGAGCTTCTTGGTATAGAGTAGTAATCTCATATTCTGAGATTAAACAAACAACACGAAAGATTTAACCTTTAGTCATTAAAGTACATAAAAGTTTGATAATTTGGAAGTAAAAGGGGAAAATGGAGAAAACCCTTACCGGATTGCATAGTGATTAGGGACGAGAGAAATGGTGAAATTGAAGTAGTAATCAATCAATACACATAAACATGAGATCAAAGAAGAAGATGAAAAAAGAAGAAGAAGAAGGTGTAAGAATTTGACTATGGACTGATGATGAAGAATTTGTGGGAATAGCAGAGGACGCTTGCGACAGAGAGCCACGAAGATGGATGCTAAGGCAGGTACAGGAATGATTCTCTGCGACGCTTCCCATGTTATTTAAGCGAGATTATTGGTCGGATCAATAATAGATTTCACGTGGCTTGATCTTAGTGTGGGATAGGGAGGAAAATACGGAAGCAGCCTTAATCTTGTTTGACTTTGATTATGTAGAGATTAGAGAAAGACTCGAGAGACTAGAGAGCACGACGACAAAAAAAAAATCAGCTTGCGAAAAAGTTGAGGGTACAATTGTCATTATCCTTAACATTCCTTGGTCTCATCCACGAGAGTTGATCACGAATGGGTTATGAATGATATTTTGTCATAAGTGAAAAAAAACGTGTTGGTCAAAATACTTGGCTATACGTCATTAAAGTGAATTAGGTAAATGGAAATTTAAAAAAAAATATATTTTTTAGAAAATGATAAACTAAAAAGTTATTATTAAAAATAACAATATAATACTTTTTAAATACTTTGAAATATAATATTGTCCAGTTTCAGTTAAGTTAAGGAACTTCTAAAAAAAAAAAATTTCTTTTTGACAAAGAACTTCTAAAAATGTTTAAGCGAAGAATTCAACAAAAATAGACAATTCGACTTTTTGATGATGATAGACCGATTCGATTCCCTCTTTTCTTTTGTATTAATAGGAAAGAAAAATACAATAGAGACTTTATCAAAAAATGTATATATATATATATACAAGAGATATATTACAAACTTAAAATTATTACAACAACTTTCATAAACACAAAAAAAAAGTAATAGCTAGTGAGAATGAAGACAATCATTTCCAAATTCTCTCTGTAAATCTAGAAACAACTTGATTTTTTCTTCTTGTATCTATGGCGGTCACCGTTCTTAAAGTATCTCCAATGTATTATTTTATTTTTATTATAAAATATAGTTGAATTTTGCTATAATGTATTACAGTAAAAATTTTATAAATTAATATTGTTGAAATTTTGATATTTTATTAATTTATCATGATATCAATTAATCTATAATTAATATTAATTTAAAAAGAAAAGATTTTCAAACCATTTATGATAAGATATTTTATTGTGAAATTTAAAAATCGCACATGTTTAAATAATTTAAATTACATAATAATAATATTTTGTAATCTATCAATTTTAAAATCTCATTTTGATATCATTTGTTCAAAATGAGATTTTGTTTTCAATCAAACATTAAAAATTAAAAAGTCTTTCCTCCAATTCGGACAATCAATTGTGGAGTGAATTTTTAATTTAATATTTGGTTGAAAAAAAAACTCATTTTGAACATAATATTTAAAAGTAAATAGTCACATGTAATATTTGACTTTACAAAATTCGTTTTGGTGATACGATGCTAAAGAATTTATATGAATTCACTTTTAAAAATAACATTCATCGATGGGAGATATTTATAAGTGATCTCAATGATTGTAAAAGTAGATATTAATAGTCTCTTATAATACCAAATAAAAATGATATATTTCTAGAGATAAAAATAAAGTATAGTTACTATGTATAATGTTAAATCACAAACTTAAAGACGTTGGTTGAGCCTCTTTATTTTGGTTGATATGAAGTTCAAATATTTCAGACCCAAAAAAATTTAATCTCTTTGCCAATTAGTAATTGCATACAAAAATGTGTGTTTCTAATAAAACTTAATTTTATGAGAGTGTTAGGATTTGGATCAAAGAGACAAAGACATTAATTAAACTCCACAATTCAACAGAGAAATTACTTGTTTCTCCGTTCTTCAACATCTACATTATCATCTTCACCTAGACTCTCACGTTATCCACTACAAAAATGTACTAAGAAACATAGTAATAGGAACAAACACAACCACAACATCAACAATAATTTCTGTACCATGTGTGCGGAAAAGCTATCTTATGTACTAGAAGAGACCAAATGATATCATTTTATAAGCTTAAACACCATTAAATTTAATGCTTTATTAGCTAATGATACAATTGAATAATTTCTTCCAAGTGACAAGGACAGATGTGGCTTATCTTACAATTGAATAATTTCTTCCAACTGACAAGGACACATGTATGAGCAAGAGTCATTGATATACTTGAATATTCAAAGAAATATAATCAGAATTTTTAAGATCACTCCCATATTATTATTTGTCGTTTTGTGCAAAACCAAGATATCACGGACCAATAAATAATCCGGATCCAAAGTGACCATTACATCCTCAATAAGACAATACTAGAACAGAGTTCAGTATATGGCTTAGCTTTTTAAAACATTTTAATATCTTTTACACTAACTTAAGATTTTAATTTTCATATTTGTCATGGATTACATTGAACCATAGGGAGATTAAACAGGAGCAGTAGGGGTCTTGGGTTTCAAAACCTTCTGAGCCTCCTCGAAGTATTGGTTGGGATGGTTGATCCCAGCATCACAGGATGTACCATAGACAGCTTCAAAGGTTAAGGTGCATGCAAGCTTTACCATAAATGCATATGAAGAAGAGCTTGTTAGTTATTGCGAAAATCGAAAAAAAAGATTGAGGTCTTACGATCGATCAATCACCTGATAATGTTTGTTGCGGACTTTATCCATTACATCTTCCATTCCACGAGAACTCAGTCCCATTCTACCAAGTGCTGCTCTCAGGTTATCATCACTGTCACCAAAGCAGTAGAATGCATCAGATACATTAGTATGGGACTCACCACATATCTTTAAATATGTTATTGTTTTGCCCTTAGAGCTAGACAAAGCGCCAAGGGCAACAACTTCTGCTGAACAGAAGAAGCAAGCTACTTATGCACCTGAACTCGCTTTTGCGCACACACACAAATATAGTTTAAGGAGTTTAACTTTGATAAAATGTCTTTCTAATGTTCCATAATCAAACTATAAACGAAAACTACAGTGAAAGCTCTAATGATTACAGCGTGTAACTGTTGTTATCAAGCCAAAAATAAGATATTGCGATGTTGGTGAATGGATAACAGATCCTACATGTATAAGTAACACATGCTTTCCCTTTTCTTTCGCAGAAACAGAACACATTTTAACTAAGCTATCTGACCTGAAATGTCGATAAGGACAGCCATGATGATCCCCAACACCAGGAGCAGAAGAAATGACCTTTTGACAAGCATAAGGGGTATAATCCTGCAATAGCAATGTGATTTTGGTGTCACAAGTTGATCATTGCCTCTTGACATAAAGCTGAGATGAGAACTCTGAAAAATGGCCTAAAAAGGACTGTTAGGATCTTACTGTTCTCTTGCCTTCCTTCCCATAGTTATGGCGAATGGCATAAGCATACTCTTTATCAAATCTCTCAGAGCCAACCTGAGAATAAAAAGGAAAAAAAAGAAATAAGTATCTACTAGCTCAGTATTACTTAGTTTCCGCAGATGCAAGTCTACCCACCATCTCCTCATTCAAATTTGCTAGCACGCACAAAAACATGGAAAAAAAGAGTGAGGACCACGGGAAACTAGCTTCTTTTGAGAGAGTTGGTTAAAATTGGACATAGTACACACTACCTCAACGAGAGACGTAAAACAGATTTGAACATTTAACAGATAAAACATTTGGAAAATCAAGTTACCTTTTTAGTGAATTCTTCTCTCCAAAAGGCTAGGGCGTCATCCAGCTTCAGACCTACACCCTACACATGGATAGACAACTTTAAAGAGGTACAAATATACAAAAAACCATGAAAAAAAGAACTAGTGCTTCTTTACTACGATGTTTGACCAATAGAAATGTTATTATGTCTAGCCTCAAATCTAGATGTGGATTTATCTGCAACATGTGGCATTCAAGTGCGACTAAACTTGACAAGGGGGAGAGATTAAAGAGAAACCTTCAAAAAAAGACCCAGTTGCATTCTTCCCCCATGTTTTAGATGGTGATCTTCTCGGAGCTGTATGTAAAGGTTCACATGTTACAGTTGCAGAGCAGCATATGCAATTAATGAAGAATAGAAGATTTGAGAGCTATGAAACAACTTACTTTTTCAAATAGATGCCTCATACAAAGAGGAAAGGAACTCTTGGAAACTTGATCAATATCCTTAAGTGATATGTCAGCGTACTCATTTGACTGTAAAGAGGCATATTAGCAACTTCAATGATTCCAAATCTATAAATGTAATATACAAATCTATAAACTTCACCTGAGAATAGTCAGGACCCAAGTAGCTTGTAGATAAGGCTTCTACTATCTGAATGATAACAAAAATAAGTTAGGGAAATGTGGGACAGGGAATAAAGCTGTTGATTTCAGCATGGTCCTTACTGGAGTTAGTCTGTCTTTTTCTCGTTCTCGAATTGTAGTCGTCCATTTTCTACAAACAAAAGGAAAAATCTTCTTTATAAGGCGTGACAGATATAAGAGGAGCCTTTAAATATTCATGTAACCAGAATAACCTGTTTGTCAGAATGAGGGCCTTTGATAAATGAGATCGGAATTGTGTGACAACAAGGGAAACCAACTGCTAGGAGAAACAAGGAAATCCGAATTATCGAAGGAGACTCTACTAATCACTAAGGAGAAGTTAAGTTTACAAAGTGAAGTGAAAACCATGACTTGCCTGACTACCGGCTACAAAGGCATACCCTTTCTGTAATAATACTCTCCGGCTAGCTACAAGGTCAGGAACCTCTTCAAAAGGAACCTTTTTTCCAGATGAAAATGAATAACTGATCAGATAAATGAATTCGTAGCTTGTAGTATATGAACATATACAAAAGAAGTGGCAAACCTACCTTGTAGTATATAGGTTCATCTGCAAAGGATAAGAAGAACGAGAAACTTTCAATTAGAAAAGGTACAAGTCGCTCTGCTAAATAAGCTCAAAGGTGAAGAAGATCTAACTACCAGACGCTACTATGTTAAGCTAATACTAAAGGAGAACATCACCACATTCAAGACAAGGACAACCACCAGAAGCTAAGAGACAGAAAAGGATTCTGAGATTTAATGTGATCATTACCAGTAGGTGAAATTTGACCCAATGAACGTGCAACTTGCCACAACCTCTCCTTCAAACTCTGCAAATGATCAAAACATCAACTAATTCACCACAACCACCAATAAAGAAAGAAAAATACACCACAATCCTGGAATATTTGAGGACATTATACTCTGAATGTAACAATTACCTCAAGTTCTGCTCCGATGACTGCCTTATACGGTAGTCCAAATTCTCCCACTGTTGCTCTCTGTGAACCAAAAAAAAAACCAAACTTTACACAGGAGTCCATATCTCACACATCCAACAAAACAAATGCAGAAGATGTACCTGAGTTTCAAGATTTTGAAGCCGGAATCTATAGCGAAAAAGAGCAGTTTCCATACTAAGAAACCATTTCTTCAACTCATCCCTTAACCAAAAATCCAGAAAAAATTAAACTAAATGAAAAGTAAAATCTAAGAGATAAACAAAATCTAAGGCACGAGGCAAGAGCTTACGATCTACAATAAACGAGACGTAGAACGAAATGTGAGATTATATCTTTATTGATCATTTCTGAAACATCCGAAAGTCTCATATTTTCTTTCCACAAAGCACCTACCTACAAATTAAGGAAATGAAATTGAATTAAAAAATCTGGAAAATTTTAAGTACCAATCAAAGTTCTATGAACTTACAAGATCATCCATTTCATTAGGGTTTCGTCCACGAGCTAATCCATCTGAGACTCCTTTCAGAACTATCACAAAATTAACAATTTTTTCAAAAACCCAGAAAGATTCTCCTCGAATTAGCAATCAATTTTGGATTAATTTGATAGAAACCTCTTAGGCGATCGATGGCGAAGAGTTCGAACTCTTCTAAGCGGACTTCCATGGCTGGAGCTGTAAAATACAGTGGAAGCTTAGGACTTGAAACGACATCGTTAGAAGCTGTTCGTTTCTGAGGCAGTATTGGGTTCATTTTGCTTCCTCCTTCTTCTTCACTGTTTCTGTGTTTCGGAGCACTTGAAGCATAGCGCGCGCCAAAGAAGAAGGGTTCGTCGAAGAAAGCGCGGGAAAGATGGAGGCTGAGGAGTGGGATTTTCTCTTGTTGGGCCTATTAATGGGCCAGAAGATAAAAGTCTCATTTTAGAAAACTAGATTCTTAACCCGCCCATGCGCCAAATCATCTTATCATTTCAAAACATTTTGACCAAAAAAACTAATTTAAACAACTTTTCTTGCATTTAACACGATAAGTAAAACTGTAATAATATATTTGTTTCTAAATTTCTGAATGATCAAAACTCACCATGAAGAAATTATATTCAAATAAAGCATCCCATGTTCAATTGAAATAGCCAACTGATCTAGTTTCGATTGATACTTCAATCCTAAACTTGAATTATGCACATAATTTTGTAAAATTATAGGAATAAGAACGTGTCAATCACATCTCATGTTGAGTCAACTGAGAATTAATGTGAATGGTAGATCATATATTACTACCAAAGAATTATCAACCACTTGAATATTATATAATGCTTGGGTTTGTGAATAATTACTTTTGTCTTTATGAGGAGTAGCAAAATTAACTTAAAGTTATTTCATACAACATTTGTAAGATCTTCTCCTTCTAGAACTAAGATTTTTGTTTATCCAGATTAGACTGGCTCTAGGCTTCTTCTATGTGTCATGAAACGTCATCTCTTTCATCGATTACATCGGTGTCTTCTTCTCATTTCTCTTATGTTGTTTTCTCTAGGGTTTTAGAGGAAGAAATAAAAATGAGTTTTTAGGATAACATCATCTTTTACTTTAAATTAATTCGTTTCATTATATAAATATATATTGGAAAAATATACACTACAAATAAGATATGATGTATTCAAATAAGATATGATGACACTCATCTTTTTCCTATATACACTTTTGGATGGAGAAGCGGCAGCCATTACTACAAAGAGTTTCTTATATCAATGATTCATATGTTGAATGAGTTTCCTAAAAATTGCTTAAATGCAGTTGGAAAAGTGGAGAAAGAATTAAACCCATAAGTGATGCGTCTGTTGGAGAAAAACTCGCGTCAAAAGAGTCATCTTAAATTGTAACCTTTTTTCTTGTACAAAGAAAAAAGAGAGGACACGTGTCACTTAAAGAAACAATGAAACTCACCTTTTATAATATAGTATAATTAAACCAAAATCTTGAACAAAGATGCAACAAACCGCAGTATCATTGAACAATAGAGTTGCGTTTTGAGATGGTAAGTATGTTCGTTTTAAATAGCCACAACGACCACTGATTAAAATTCAAAACATTAAAAAATTTCAAGAATTAAAATTTTGTAATCGTTAATCGCTGAAATCTATCGCAAAAATTTTTATTCATGAATGGTGACATTTTCTACAAATTATTTAAGTTACTGCTAGTTACATCACTGTGAATAACATTAGGATACTTTTGATCCATAATAATGAAGATCATCTCTATTTTTTCAAAAGATTTAATATGTCATCAAAATTTGTATATAACAATATAGATACTTAAATTTAATGTCATCAGAATTTGTCATCAAAGGTTTCAAGGAGAACCGGATACTTGGAGCAAGAGGTTTTGGCAAAGGTTTATAAAGGAGATCTTCTAGATGGTACTCAAATTGCGGTTAAAAGTGAAACATTCTATCCCGAAACTGCTAAACCGGAACTGGTTAAACCACTACGAAAACTGTCAATTAAAAAAATATTTCTAAAAACTTATTCAAATAACCAATTGCATAATAAAATAACGGTTTCAATCAAAGTAACGGAATAATTCCACAAACTTATTCAAAACCAGTCATGTCATCCACTCTCTCAACTGCGATCCCACGAGCTCCAGCTAGACTCAATCCTTACCTGCATCACATAACGAGATGTCTCAGTATAAAAGATACTGAATAAGGCATAAAACTACCAGTTAACAATACTACTGTCAACTATATAACATCATAACGAAACAACGTGCAACATCAAGCAAGTCAAAGCAAACAACAATGCAATCATCACACAACCAAATACCCACAACCGTAGTCATACGACTATATAGGGTACTATCATGCAAGCACTCGCCTCGAAAACTCTAGAGTATGTCCGGGGTAAAATATGACGGCTCCTGAAACTTTTAGAAATCCTATTGCCCTATTTACCAAAAAGGGCCGGACCATAAAAAAAATCAATAAATAATAAAAATATATTAAATATAGTATATCAATATATTATAATTTAATATTTATTATTAAATTACACTAAACCAGTTTAAACCAACATAAACCAGCTTAAACCAACTATTAACCAAACCCACCAACCGGTCCAATTACAAATCAGCTCTCGGTCCATTCTTAACCCATCAATTAAACCATGCTCCCCCTTGGCCCAACTACAAGGCCCAATAACAAAACCTCTTCGTAACCATCTTCTTCACACGCCTTCTGCAACTTCGCCGGAAACTCACCACGACGTGACGATCACACAACACCGACCACACAAACTCAACCGCCAAACTACCTCACACCACCACGATTGACGTTATCGTCACCAATACCTCACTCCGTCAAACCAACGCCGGTCACTACCAACCATGCATCTCACCACGGACACCGTCGCGTCCTCGTCCCCACCAACACTCGCCGATCACCGTGACACGAACCCGGTCTCACCGTCACGGCAACTCCGAACTACGTCACGTCTCCTACGAACTACGTTACGTCTCCTACGCTCTCCTCACGTCACCACCTCTGGAGCTATATCGATCACCACACGACTCACATAAACGAGACGTGACCCACACGACTCAAACCAACCCATGATTCGCGTGAACAAACTAGAGGGGAAAGGAGATTCTTACCGAATGGAGACTTGAGCTTCTCTCTGACGGCTAGGTTAACTCGTTCGACGAAGACGTAGATACATACGCTTATATATATACGTTTTCTTTAACTTTCTCCTATTACACCGATCAGTCCTCTAATGGTTCCTACTTTCCGAATTGACCCCAAAACGTTTAAATGATCAATTTACCCACCGAAATCAACTTTCCAATTGATCAATTTAGCCCATAACTTTTATTTACAATTCGACCCCAAACTTTCAAATTGATCAATAACACCCACAAATCGGCCCAAAACTTCCCGATTGATCAATCTAACCCAATTCCAAATCCTTGGATGTTACAAAAAGAGTATCTCATGGTGCAGAACAAGGAATGCAAGAATATGTTTCAGAAATTGCTACTATGGGCAGACTAGCTCACAGGAACTTGGTTCAACTACGTGGTTACTATAGAAGGAAAGGATAATTGCTTTTGTTCTACGAATACATGCCAAATGGAAGTCTCTCTGATTACTTATTCAATGGCAACAATTTTAGTTGGTCTCAAAGAGTTCATATAATAAAAGGAGTATCAGATGCTCTTCATTATCTACACGAAGGATGGGCACAAGTTGTGCTGCATAGAGATATCAAAGCTAGCAACATTCTTCTAGATTCTAATCTAAATGGGAAAGTAGGAGATTTTGGGCTTGCTAGATTCCATGAACGTGGCGTGGTTCTCGAACCCACACGTGTGGTAGGAACCATTGGCTACATGGTTCCAGAAGTTTCCACAATGGGAGTGGCTAATGAGTTGACTGATGTCTATGCATTTGGAGCACTCGTCCTCGAGGTGGTTTGTGTGGGAGGAGGCCAATAGACCTGGAGAGGTTACCCAAAAAGAAAATTTTGGTTGAATGGGTTGCTAGTTGTGAAAGAAATGATCGTTTAATGGATAGCATTGACAGTAAACTAGTAGGAAACTTTAAATCGGAAGAGGCCAAGTTACTTTTGAAGCTAGGCATGCTATGTTTACAGAGTGATCCGCAAAAGAGACCTACTATGAAAGATATAACAGAATATCTAGAACAGAAAAAAAATATACCACGCATAACATTTGACACAACTGAGATTGGTATACCCATTATAGATAATCAATGAAATGGGAATATCACAAGGAACTACCTCATCGTTGTTTAGTGCAAATAAATAATGGAAGCAGACTGTCACAAATCACAATCTTCCAAAAATGTATGAAAGTTACAATATATGTATATAATGTGTCATTTACAAGAACTTTCAAAACAAAAGCTTGCTAGAGATCATAAAACTAGTAATGGAATGACTAATATACCTTTGATGTTGATCAAAACCGTTAGTACACTTAAACTTATTGACCATCACAACCATTAAACGACTGATTAAGTGACTCTTCCACAGTTTCACCTAATCTGATCGCCTAGAAGATATTATGGTGGTTGGACACTTAGCGCCTAACACTATATTAGAAGTTAATAATCAACAGTTTCAGCACTGTATCAGGCTCCATATGCCAAATAACAATGAGTAAATGGAACCAAACAAAACTAGATAGAATTTTACATAAATATTTTCATTCCATACTTCAATTTAGTAGTGAGATAGTTTACTTTCTAGTTAAACTTGTTCATTTTTCAGTTTTTTCCTAGAAAAGTGAGCGTAATCCGTTCAGAATGCCACGACCATTTGGACACCTATAGAGACTCCATTACCAAAGTGTTTCTAAATTTACAAAGACAGTAATAACGTAAAAAAAAACCCAACCAGGAGTAAGAAGAACATAACCATAAATGCCAACTAAGATTAGGATGTAAAAAGGATGGACCTGGAGGAGGATTCTATAGCAAGACAAGATCAACGACGACCACAAAGTAGATAAACAATTTTTGCATTATTAATACAGCATAGCCACCCAAAAGAGAGGTAAAGAGACAAATGCATAGAACCAACTTGACTGACGACCGCTGCTACATGGACGACCGAGACATGGACTGACATTACGACACCCGCTGGATCAGACTCAACCTTCTCAACCCCCAAACATGTCTACGACTCACTGGAACAGACCACAAATTAAAACACACAGTTCAGAGACTTTCGCCATCCTCCACCCAACTCTAAATAGGGTTTAAAATTTTGTAACATAAACGGAGTCAAATTTTTCATAAACAAGTAACCTCTGCTTTCATAAGAAATAAAATCTACACCGGCTGTTACATATATGAGTTTCAGAGGCAAACGATTTATTAACAAACAGATGTGACCACATAGATATATTACATGGCAAACCTGATCGTTCTCTTCTTGTGAATGGGAAGGAGATTCATTAGACTGATCCCCTGGCTTATCAGCACCACAGTTTTGCCGGTTGCATTTGCTCCTGAATGGATAGTTTAGATTTCCACAATTGTCACACTTCCAGCTCCCTTCTGGTGCCTTTTGTTCTGGTAAACAACAAATGTCACTATGTCAGTCTCAAATTCATCACATAAGCCGCAATATTTTAGATTTTTGAGGGACTTACTGGAAATTTTATCTGAACTTCCACCCTGCTGCAATTATAAGATTTAAATGTCAGCAATTAAAAAACAATCCCAAAATTTATCCAAATAAGCCATCTAAATGATTAAGCAACCTGTTGTTCGATAGCCAACTTAACTAGTCAAACCTTAGATTTCAAATTAATGTATCTGTTTGGTAGAGGAGACGGTTAAACTGAAACAAAAAGCAGCACAAACCTGGGAACCAGGTTTTGGAGTGTTGCATTTCCTCATGTTACATACAATTCTGAATGAGAAGTTAACATTACCACAATTCAGACATGTCCAATCATTATCACGACTTGAATCTGTAAACGAACACAACGGATTATCTCAAGTTGACTATCACTATAAAACATATAAAGGCTAGCTTTACAGCTGATAGGTTCAAAAATGGTAAAAGCATAACCCATCTAGCAACATACCTCTTTTGTGTGATTTTTCATCTGGAAAGAATCCGGGTCTTGGCATCTGCAAAGAATGGCTCACACATATTGTTACAAATTTCAGCTCATGTTACAAGTCCATCGACTTATAACAGATAAGAAGCAAGCAGCTTACTGTTATACATACCATAGCAGCAGGACCCATGGCCATACCAAGGCCATACCTGTCCATTGGTGGAGGTATTCCATACATACTACCTGGCAAACACAAAACCCAACAACTCACCAGCCAAATTAGACACAGGTAAAATGGTTGTAACTGGAAGGCTTGAGCAAATTGGGATATAGACAGATACCAAAAAAAACTGATTAAAAATTACATACCACTTCCCATCATAGATCCGCCATGGTATGGTGGTGGTCCAGACATATGTAGTGGTCTGTAGTGAGCTCCGGCAGGAATTCTGCTATTATAGTTAAAATGATAAGGCGAACCCCCAGAAAATGGGACGTCATAAGGAGGCATAGACGACCCATTAAAGACAGAAGATCCATATGGCGACCCGCCCATATATACTGAGGGGGGATCCCCAGATCGTATATATGGCCCTGGTGATGAGAAACTTTGTGGAGGTTGCATAGGTTTGGGAGCAGACTTCTGTTACAGATATACAGCAAATAGACCATCAACATGCATGGAAACAGAAAAGCCAAGTAGATAATTTTTTATACGGGGATCATAAATCGCCACTTGGAAGATAGACAGCATATGGATTCTAAACTTGAAAGAATCTCTAGCACAGAGACTACAGTAGATGCAATAGACTGCACTAGGGATAAAACACTAAGGCTGGTCTTCCACTTCAGTTCATATTTAACAAAACACCTCGAAAGCCTTATCTAAACTACTCATCATCCTGACTGTCTATAAATGTGTTAGTCGAAATGCTCTACTAAGACCAATAACATAAAGATTATAGTTATACATCATGAGATGAGACAATTGCTCTAAATTCAGCCCCATACCAAGAAGCCAATTACTGTTTTGCAAGATCAATTCTCAACTATGACTAAACACAAACTGTTTCAAAACAGAAAGACATATATCTGAAATTACAATACAAGATGACTTACTCCATTGTGATCTGCAGGTCTAGGCTGAGTGCAATTGCGCATATTGCAAGTTGTCCTGAATGAGAAATTGACATTGCCACAACTGGGGCAGGTCCAATCATCTTCTCTGCGTCCCCCTATCCACGGCCAAAAGAGTAAACCAAACAGCTATTCATATTTTGGAGTATGAGAAACATACAGTCTAAAATCTGAAAACCTCTATATCGAATATGTCATGTACCTCGACATAATTTGGTACACAGAGTAATTCACAATACTAAAAGCATGCAAGACATCAAATGCAATATACACACAGAAGCTATCTTTGGGTAAACTAACTCGAATTATCCGAACTATACTCTTCAGAACACAATTTTGAAGCAAGAAATTGACATACCGTCAGTTCTAGCGCGCTTAGCTGCTGATGAATTTCTGTTGTCTACCTAAAAATTCAGAGGAATTAAGTCAAATTCAACAATCACAAAAACATCAAACCACACACAGATCAATGGTACGAGGAAGGATCGTCAAAACTGATTCACAAACGCACAATAGCAATTGAAAATGAATGATTCAATGATGTTCTGGTAATCGTAACCATAGAATCGATCTCAATAGTTTTTTCAGTAATTTAAGTAGCTCAGTGTCGATTCAGTGTCAGATCTGCGATATTAAAGCCCAGCACTATAAGATGGGACAAACCAAAAGGATGGACAATGTACCTGAGACATAGCGGCGGAATGGTCTGCGAAGGAGCGAGACAACCGGAGAAGGAGGTGGCGCGGCGGCTAGACGTTCCTCGGCGATTTAACCTTTGCCCTAAGATTTAGTTCGACGGGAGGAGAAATAGGAGGAGGAATTTTAGCACAGGTTGTTTATATATTTTAACGAGAAAAAATGAAAATTTTACTAATTATTTTGATGAGGGATTAGCCCAAAAAATAATTAAAAAAAAAACTTTAATTAAGTGTATGATTTTGAAAAATAAATATTAATAGGGGCTTTTATTGGTTCTTAGATTTTTAAAGAGTTAAAAAATTTGAAGATTATAATGTTATTCAAAAATAAAATTTATCATATAACTTTCAAACAGAACTCCAAATTAACTTCCTAAAACCATAAAAATCTAAATTTTCTTACCATTAAAATCGTCTACAGGTGACCAAAGATCATTACATATTAACATTGTTAATTTATTTGTTGTTGGTTTTGGTAGTTTAAAATTTTTCCTTACAATCCTTAAAAGACATGGGTCAAAATCTTATAATTTTACTCTATTTCTTAACAGTTTAGTGTCATTGGTTTATTGATTTCAAAATTTTGCTTAAACTTATTAAAAGTCAAGTATTTTCATAGATACTTTAATTATGTTTAGAGTTTTATGAAATTGTTGTTTTAAATCATTAACAAAAAGACCGTGAAAATTTTGCTCTATCTTTCTTGTTTTAGATAGAGTAGAGGATTGAGATGAGCTTGTCCCGGATCGATTTATCAATAGCTGAGAGGTATAGGCAAGTGGCCTAACCTGAACCACAAACCACTGTAACCCAAGTAACTTTTTTTCTTCTTTTCCAATTTAAATGTGTTCATACTGCGATTGTAATGCTTATATTCAGGTAGGTGAATTTTCTTCTTCGTTTCTTGTTTCTATTTTGCTCAATCCAATGAAAGGGAAAGTGTTCTTGGGTCAGACCCATGTTATGGGTTATGTAACTGTTGGAAAGGAAAGCTTAATTTGTCTTTTACGATTACGGTTGTATCCTTCGCTTGTCTTCACTTGTATATAACTTAATGAGTATTGACTTGACTCCACTTATTTCGTGGTATATATATCTCCTAAACCACACATATATCATATGGTTATGATCTAGACTTCACTTTACTTATATCGTGTATACGAAAGTCTTAAGCCACACGTATATTTTCTTTTTGACAAAGCCACACATATATCAACGAATATGAGTGTTTTCCAGAAATTAAATACCTTGACTTATATCTTATACAATTCAAAGTAAACTAAAGCAGAAAGAAACAATCTTAGCTTTGCAAATAAAGAATCTCTCTTTATTAATGTTTAGAAAACTCTCTCAAAAACTAAACACAAAGCTCTTAATTACTCTTATCATTAACCAAATCTCGGCAACCATATTTATATATGATGGACCTATGCAAATAGAAGGTGACCTTTGTTTATTTTCTACACATCTAAGATATGTATGAGAAGTGTCTCGTAACTTCTTCAAGTAAGCTTATTGTTCTCATTATCTTGTTGTTTTCCAAACTATCATTTTGCAGTAGTTTGTGAAATGAAAAATCTGCGGGAGCTTGATCTCAGAGGAAATGATCTGCGGGAGCTTCCTCTTTGTTTTGTAGCTTGAACAAGCTAAGGGTTCTTGACCTCTCATCCAATCGATTTATTGAAAATCTACCATCTATTTTCAGTAGCCTTGAGTTCCTAGAATATCTATCATTGTTAGATAACAACTTCACAGGCTTATTCTCGCTCAATCCACTCACCAACCTCACAAAGCTCAAGGTCCTCAAACTTTCATCAACATCTGGTATGTTACAAGTAGATACAGAGAGTAATTGGCAGCCAAAATTTCAACTGGGTGTTGTTACTACGATCTTGCGGCTTGGAGAAAATCCCTTCATTTCTCGTGTACCAGAAGAACTTGCATCTAGTTGATCTATCCAACAACAGATTATCCGGAGAGATTCCTACTTGGCTACTGGCGAATAATAGAGAGCTTAAAGTCTTACAGTTGCAGAATAATTTATTCACAACTTTCCAAATGCCTACAACAGTGCATAATTTGCAGGTTTTGGATGTTTCAGCAAATCATATAGGGTGGGATGCTCCCTAATAATATTGGTCGTGCACTTCCGAATATGGTAGATATGAATGGCTCTATAATGGGTTCCAAGGGGAACTCCCGTCGTCTATGGGTGAGATGAAGAACATTTCATTCTTGGACCTGTCTTTTAATAACTTCTCTGGGAAGCTACCTACAAGCTTTCTCACAAGTTGTTTTTCACTAAACTATTTGACGCTTTCTCACAAAAAATTCACCGGCCATTTTCTTCCATGAAGAACAAGCTTCACTTCCTTGTTCATGTTGAGAATTGATAACAACTTATTTAAAGGGAAGGTAGGAGTTGGTTTGCTTAGCTCCACCAAGTTGTCATTCCTTGACATGTCAAACAATCGTCTCACATATGCTATTCCAAGCTGGATATCTAAGTTATATGATTTGGAATTCTTATTGTTATCAAACAATTTGTTAGAAGGTACAATACCACCTTCTTTGGTGGACTTGAACTTTCTTTATCATCTGGACCTCTCTGGAAACTTATTATCTGGAGCCTTGCCGTCAGATATGGCCGTGTACTATTTATTCCTCCACAACAACAGCTTCACAGGGCCAATTCAAGACACCTTGTTGGAAGTTCCCGGGGAACAATAGACTCTCCGGAATATTCCGCAGTTTGTCAATACCCAACCCATACGCATTCTTTTGTTAAAGGGGAACAATCTGACAATATATATTCCAAGGCAGCTGTGTGATTTGAGCAACATCGAAGTTCTAGATCTTTCATATAACAAGCTTAACGGCTCCATACCTTCATGCCTCTTTAATTTATCATTTGGAGTGGGAAAAGATAAGCTGCGGCTCTATGGGGGAGGTATTATGAGCTATTGGATAATTTTTCCTCTAGAACGCTTTAAGCTGGACTTTTACAAATTCACATTTGTGGTAGAGGAGCTCATGTTAAAAAGCTCTAACTTACAAGAAACTGAAATCAATTTTGCAGTGAAGCAAAGGTATGAATCTTATTATGGAGGAATACTTGATTATATGTATGGGATGGATCTGTCGAACAATGAATTAAGTGGTGTCATCCTAGAAGAGCTTAGAGATCTCCCGAAAGTAAAGGTCTTGAATCTATCTCACAATTTCTTGTCGAGTTCTATACCATCCAGCTTCTCCAATCTGAAGGATATTGAGAGCCTTGATCTTTCTTACAACATGTTGAACGGAAGCATTCCTTACCAGCTGACCAGCTTTACATCTCTTGAAGTGTTCGATGTGTCTCACAACAATTTATCAGGAATCATTCCCCAAGGAAGGCAATTTAACACTTTCAGCCAAAGCAGTTACTTAGGCAATCCTCTTCTTTGTGGACCACCGACCAGTATAAGTTGTGAGGCTAAGAAAAGCTCAGAGGAAGCAAATAATAGAGAAGAAGAAGAAGATGAAGATGAAGCTGCTATTGACATGTTGGTCTTCTATTTTAGTACTGCTTCAACTTATGTGACCGCGTTGATAGGAATCCTCGTATTCATGTTCTTTGAATGTCCTTGGCGTCGAGCATGGCTCCACATTGTCGATGCTTTCATCGCCTTAGCGAAAAAAATATACTGTTTGGGATCTTTACTTTGGGATCTTTTAATTTCTGTAATTTTCTTAGTCTTAATTACAGTGTTCACTTATCATTCTAGTATTCGCCTTGACTCCCTTATACGACTAGAACACTACAAGAAAACAGGCGGAATCTGACGGTGATATCGGTCGGAAAACCGTCGGAATAAGCTAATTCCGACGGATATCGCCGTCAGATCTATTTCGTCGGAATTGAAAACCGCATCAGAATTTTCGTCAAAAATCCGTCGGAGTTCCGAATCTGGAACTCCATTGGAAATCCATCGGAATCCTGCCATCGGTATACCGTTAGAAACGTTCCGACGGTATACCGACGGTGTTTCGATTACAAAAAACCGACAATAAACCGACTGAATACCGACAATCTTATTCCGACGGATATAACGGATTACTATACCAACGGAGTTCCGACGGACATAATACCGACGGATAACTGACGGTTACCTTTTTTTAATAATAATTTGAAAATTCCAAAATATATAAATTAAAAATAAAATAAAATTTAATTTTAAAAATAGATTTTAAAATTAATATTTAATATTATTGAAAATTTAAAAAATTTAAATTAAAAAAACATAAATATTGTTTTCAAAATAATTAAAACTAAACTTACGGTGATGGTGGTGGGTATCGAGACATGAAAGCGTCCATCCGAGCAACCATCGCCTGGAGATCCGCCTCTTATTTTTTTGTTCTCTCCCGTTTCACCTCGTGATCCTTCTCCAATTTTTGAGTTCTTTCCCGTTCTGCTTCTTGCTGCAACCTATCCGCTTCATGGACTTCTTCCATGCGTTGCATCTTGGTCCTCATTTCTTCCATTTCAATGTCCCTTTGTGCGAGTTGCGTCCTAAGATCGGAAGAATCTCCGTAGAAACGTGAAGTTGCCAAAGATGATACATCGTCCGGAAGACCAAAAACTCGACCTTTGGTCTTCGGAGTACACTACGGTAACAAACAAAAAGTTGAGTAAAAATTCGAAATAAAAAAAATTGATTAAAAGATAAACTTTAATTACCTCATAGATGAACTCGTTCCGAAAGGAACTTCGGTGAGGGGTGGGGTTCCTTCAGTGAGAGGTTGAGAAAGTAGGAACTCATCACCCATCTTCTTGATGTTGTCAATGATCTCCCGAGCTACCGCATCATGGATTTCATGATCTTTCCTGCTGGCGTGTGCATCCTGGAGCAATTTGAGGGCAGAAGGTTGAACACCTTCTTTTTGAAACTACAAAATTAACAAATTAAGTAAATTTTATGAATCTAAAACTGAAAAAACAACATATTGAGTAAACAAAAAACTTACAAGTTGTTTTGCCCTTGTGACCAAGCTAACCGCTCCTAGATTGTGCATCACTTTGCCCTTTCCTTTGCGGTCGCTGTTCCGACAGGTAGAGTGGGTTGTGGAGCTTGCTTTCGTAGCGTCTTCACTCCAGTAAGCGCATAACCCGTTCTATAGGCCCGAGTTCATAACCAACTCCCTTGAAACATCATTCTTGTTCCATTTCTCCTTCCACTCATTCAGCTTCCATGAATACATTCTCGATGTTTTTTTATCGAAGCATCGTCTAACCTCAGCGGTCATGTGACTGTCCCAAGTAAATTTTTGCTGGAAAATATTAAAGTAAATTAAAATAAACTATTTAAATTCAAAGTAAACAATAAAAAAATGAATAATTTACAGCAAATTGGCGAAACCACATATCCTGATCCGCCATCGGCATTTGGTTGTATGTCAGATATGGATGCTGAAGCAATCCATTGAGCATCCGGTTGATAGACTTGGAGCATTTGGTTGTTTCCGGAATCCCCAAACCTACAAAACAAAATAATTTAGAAGAATATGAATAGTAAAATAAAAATTAGTAAATAAAATTCAAAATTCTTAAAACGAAAAATCAAACTTACCATGTGTCTCTTCCAACGCAATCCGGATGAAGACGAGTTAATCTATCTTGTCCGGTAGAGCAATGAAGTCTTCGACGCTCATTTGCGTAGGTGCAGTAGCGGATGGTGTCGGTATAGCAGCGGGTAGTGGTGACTCGGTCTCGGGAATATGTGTCGACTGCATAGGAGTAGTCTTCGCACCTCTACTACCCCTACCGGAACGACCACGTACTCGGCCCGTATAATGGTCGTATAGTTCGTAATTCCAAAAAAAAATTAAATCCAAAGTAAATCATTATAAGTTTCTAAAAATAATTATAAATTAATAAAATAACAATAAATATCTAAAATCAATTTTAATATTTAAAAATAGATATAAATTTAAAAATCATAATAAATTTCTAAAAATAATTATAAATTAATATAATAATTATAAATTTCTAAAATCATTTTTAATTTCTAAAAAAATATATAAATTTAAAAAATCATTATAAATTTCTAAAAATAATAATAAATTATTATAAATAATTATAAAATACTTAAATCATTTTTAATTACTAAAAAAAGATATAAAATTAAAAAATCATTATAAATTTCTAAAAAGAATTATAAATTAATAGAATAATTATAAATCTCAAAAATTATTATAAATTTCTAAAAACAATTATGAATTCGAAATTTTAATAATTTATATAAAATACCCAACTCAAAATGAAATAAATTTATAAAACAAATAAATTTCTAAAATTATATTTTTATAATTTCCAAAAACAAAACCACCAAATTTCAATTAACATCAAATATTCAAAATAGAAATCCAAATCCAATTAAAATTACAAATTGAAAATCAAAATCCAAGTAAACAAAACTTTCAAAATCAAAATCAAAATCCCATCCAATTAAACAAAACTTTCAAAATTAAAATCAAAATCCAATTACAAATCCTAATCCAAATCCAAAAACATTTCAATACCCTAAATCTATTGAAATCCTAAAATCTAAATTCCAATATCCTAAATCCACAATTTTAACTAATAAACCCTATAAACCTATATTGAATCATTGAAAACTTACAAGTTTCTTTGATTCTTGGCCATTGATGGATGGTTTGAGACAATAGGGGACGAAATCGAAGGTTTGGGAGGATTTGAAGTTTTTTGTTGATTTTGTTCCGTTTTTGCGAATGAGTTCGCGAAGAAGATGAAGGGTTATTTAACCAGAGATTCCGACACGTGTATAAGTGACCAATGAAGAGACATGCATGGTTCGCGTATCCGTCGCAAATCCGTCAAAAATATCCGACGAATTTCTGACAGATAAGCGAAATTTTAGTTTCCCCGCAAAATAAAAATAAATTACCGCATGAAATTTAGCGTATCCGTCGGATATTTCTGACGGATTTACGATGGATACGCAAACCATGCATGTCTCTTCATTGGTCACTTATACGTGTCCCCCTACGCCGTCAGAAATCCGTTAGAAATATCCGACGGATTTCCGTTGGGTTTGTGGTTTCGTGGATTTTCCGATCCGTTTCGGTTGGTACAGCTACTATCATGATTGTATGATGATTTCAAAGATAAATTCCTTTAAAACATCATTCGTAGTATCAAATTTATAACATTTACTTATTTTAATAACGTTTCATAAACATCTCTATGTAAATATATGTTTCTATATGGAACTCTTCTGGTTAAATTATGACAATTTGGTATATCATCTTTATTATATCATGTACAAGTTTGTTTGGTCACATTTCTTTTCTAATAGTTGTTATAATTGTATCTGGAAGTTTGTTCTTCGTGAAATTTTGAATTTCGATATTGAATCCCTAAACCCATCGGAAATCCGTCAGAAAGAACCGACGGATTTCCAACGGGTTTAGGGATTCGACGTGTCAGTTTTTAAGGTTTGATTAGCCAATGCGGAGACCTGCATATCCAACGGATTTCCGACGGATTTATGGTTTCATTGGTTTGATGTTTTGGGTTTTTTTGTTTTATGGTTTTTTTTTATGGTTTGTTTTTTTTGGTAGATTTTTATGTTTTTTAACAAGAATTATTATTTAAAATATATTTAGTATATAAAGTCTAAATAAAAAAAATGATCATAATTATCAAAATACTTTTTGAATTTACTAAGATATAAATAAAAACAAATAATCAAATGTAACTACTCTGATTCTTCTAAAGGAATATCGTCTTCGTCCTCATCAAATTCTCCAAGTTCTTCTTCTGATTCTGAATGAACTCTATCATCACCGAATGCTGTGAAATCTACCACAAGATCGATATCAAAAGAATGCTCAACTGGATCCATTGGAACACTTCTAGTTGGTTGCAAAGCATCGTGCTCAGAAACTCCATAAATTCTTTCTCTTGGATTAATTGGAGTCACTGTAATCCAAGGATCTGAACGCTTTGTTACCCGAGGGTAAGAATCTAGCATACCTGAAACAAACAATTAATTATTAAAACTAAATATGAATCCAATAACTCACGTTTCTTAAAATATTTATTAAAACCGAAACTGATCTACATGTGATGCTAGGATGAATGGGTCATACTTACGAAATTTCCTACTAGAATTTACTGACGTGATGCCAAACTGGTCCACCTTAACCCCACGCCCAACTTCAGGATCATACCAGTCACACATAAAAACAATGCTCCTCATATCCAACATGTCTGGGTAGCGCACTAGCAATATTTCATTGAGAATCCCGTGGTAGACAACATCACCAAATTGAGCCGAAATACCATAATCTGCAGTTGGTCTCGGTCTTCCTTCATCATGAATCCTAAACGCAAATCCTCTACTACAATAGCTAGGGTATGAGGTTGTAATGTAGTTTGGGCTAGTAACAAACTCCACTAACCAAGTCGGAAAGGTTTGTCCACATTTGATTCCCTCAGAAACCTAAAAAAATAATTTACACAAAATTAAAATAAAACACTTACGTATTTAATCTTAAAATTATATAATAATCGTATTTTAAAACTTACGTAAAATTACAGCCAAATTATATAATCGTCCTCTTATGCCGTTCAAGTTCTTCTTCAGTATGTTCTAGAAAATAGCTACGTATTAATGCCATGTAAATCCTGAAAGCAAACAACATTATATAACCTCTGAAAACTAATACTTAGATATAAAATAATTAAGTATTTAACTAAGTTAAGTTTTTTACCTTTCATACTCCGCCATCTCCTCACAATTTGTTAGGATATACATATGCAAGTGGGTCTACTCCTGTTGTGATAGTTTGCGTTTCTTCCCTTTCCCACTGACTTGACCAACTTGCGAAAACAACTCAGGGACCATCAGGGGATAAATGGCTTTCTCACCTCTATCATCATGGCGAGCAGAACGTCTACTCTTCGTACGAACTTCCGGTGAAAAGTAATATTTCACAAAATGTGAGGCTTCTTTGTTGAGGCTCTGTGCGACAATAGACCCCTCAACTCGACTTAAATTTTTAACCTTCTTCTTTAGATGGAACATGTATTGCTCAAAAGGATACATCAAACGGAATTGAATAGGACCATCTAGTGCGGCTTCTCGGGAGAGGTGGATCGGAAGATGTTTCATAACATCAAAAAAAGACGGGAGAAATATCTTCTCAAGATTGCAAAGGATCAAGGGTATATTGTCCTATAAATTGTAGATCCCCTCAACTGTAAATGTTCTCGTGCATAAATCTCGAAAGAAAGCACCAACTCCTGCAAATAAATAATAAACAAATTAAAATACGTAAATATATATATATATTATTAATTTTTAAGATTCATGAAAAAGAATATACTTGCAATTGCTTTGTGGACATTTTTAGAAAGAAGATAGGCAAAAGCAAATGGAAGAAGTCGTTGCATCACAACGTGATAATCATGACTCTTCATTCCGATAAACTTTCCTTCTTCGCGGTCGACACAGTTACGCAAATTAGATGCATATCCATCAGTGAATTTGACATCGTCTTGAATCCAGTCAAAAAAATATTTTTTTTTTTTGTGTCCAACCAGTACGGAGCAAAAGAATATTGACCATTCGGAAGAATTTCAAGAAAATCACGATCACAAATCTCTGGCAAGTCCAACCTAGACTTCAGATTGTCTTTCGTTTTCCCCGGGACGTTTAAAACCGTATGCATGATGTTGTCAAAGAAGTTCTTTTCAATAGGCATCACATCGAGATTATACCTCAATAAATGGTCTTTCCAATAAGGCAAATCCCAAAAGATACTCTTCTTATGCCAATTATGAACTTCTCCGGCACCGTAAACAGGTTTATGCCCATTACCCCCAAATTCAGAAGTCAACACAGCACCAAAATCTCTCAACTGGTTCAATAAAGTACTACATCTACGTCTATCTCATCTGGTGGAGCATCAAACACTTGTTTATTTTTCGTAAATAATGTTTTAGACCGACGATACGGATGCTCCCTCGGTAGAAACCTTCTATGGCAATCAAACCAACACGGCTTTCTTCTGTTCCTCAATTGAAAAACATCTGTGTTGTCTTGGCAATACGGGTACGATAATCTTCCATGAGTTTTCCATCCATATAACATACCATATGCTGGGAAATCGCTAATGGTCCACATAAGAACCGCACGCATCCTAAAATTCTGCTAGAGCGAAACATCAAACACATCGACACCGTGACTCCATAGCATTTGTAACTCATAGATCAATGACTGGAGGAATACATCAAGTGATCTCTTCGGATGCTGAGGGCCGGGAACAAGAACAGAGAGAAATAAAAACTCTCGACGCATGCACATAGCAGGGGGTAAATTGTACAGTGTTACAATTACGGGCCACAATAAATACTGCCTTCCATGCTTTCCAAATGGGTTAAAACCATCTGTACATAATCTCAGGTACACATTTCTTCTTTTAAACGCAAAATCCGGATACAGCGATTGAAAATGTTTCCACGCTTTTGCATCTGAAAGATCTGTATTTTGTCCATCTTGATGATGCTCTACATGCCATCTCATTTGTTTTGCCGTGCGCTCAGATTGATATAACCTCTTCAACTTTGAAGTCAACGGTAAGTACCACATACGTTTAAATGGAATAGGAACTCTCCCACTACTATCATGAAATCGTGGTTTACGACAAGATCGATAATTTCTCCGGTCTTCATCTTCTCTCCAATATATCATACAGTTGTCGATGCACACATCTATCACTTGATATGGCAAACCAAGACCAGCTATAAGTTTCTGTACCTCGTAGTATGATGCCGGTGCAAGATTATCTTCAGGCAAAATATCTTTCACAAAATCTGCTATCGCATCAACACATTCCTCAGCCAAATTAAAGTCTGTCTTAATGGACATCATTCTATTAGCAGATAATAAAGGCGAATGACCTTCTCTACACCCATGATATAATTGCTGCTTCGCTGCGTCTAACATATCAAAAAATCTTCTAGCTTTTACATTTGGTTCTTCAACCCGATCCTCATCTATTACGGTCGATGGCAAATTTTCTCTAAACGCATCATTCACCATCTCGATGGTATCTATACCAAAATCTACTTTCGTTCTATGTTCTCCTAAGTTATCCGCAACATAGGGTTCCCTGCTACTACTACCATAATCATAATTTTTTTCTCCATGTAGATACCAATTCTTGTAACCCGGCATAAACATATTGCAATACAAGTGATGCCAAACCATCTCTATCTTAACATTATGAGAATTGCAACAAATTGAACAAGGACATTTCATCTTACCACTTTTTTGCACTGCGGTTGATTTCCGGCAATCATCATAAACTCGCATATATTCGTACATAACCATTGTTTAATAACTTCGACTCTGGTTCAAACATTTCTTCGTCCATCCACGATCTTAAACATCTAAAAGAAGACATCTCTTTCTTGACATGTTTTTTTTAGAATTGAAGTGTCGAAATGTAAAAAATGTGATTGAATGGAGGAGTATGGAAACATATATAAAAAAACGCTTACCGTCGGAAATCCGTCAGAAATCCGTCGGTTTTTAAACGGCTATAACAACGGTCATATTAACGTTCATATAATTTCGAGGGATTTCCGACGGTTTTAAACGGCTATTACAACGGTCATATTAACGTTCATATATTCATACGGATTCAAATCTGTCGGAAAAAAACTGACGGCGTACCGACGGATTTCTGACGAAAACCGACGGATCCGTCGGGAAATACCAATGTGAAACCGACGGATTGCCGACAGATTTATCAATTTTCATGTTCGTCAAAAATTCGTCGGAAATCCATCAGATTTTTCTGACGGAATCCAACGATTTTGCGGTAGATTTCTTGTAGTGGAAAACCTGACAAACTTGAAATATAATCTGAGTGATTTAGTGGCTCCATACCACGTAACATCTACGTCAATTGTCATTATCTTTTGTCTTTTTGTTTTTTTTGATAAAATCTTGTCTTTTTTTCCCTTAAATATAATAAAAATAGACGAAGTTACAACTAGAGAAAGAGGTGCCGTGGTGGCTAGACGTCCCTCGGCGATTTAACTTTTGCCAGTTTGCCTTAAGATTTAGTTCGACGAAAGGAGAAATAGGAGGTGAAATTTTAGCCCAGTATGCTTTTATATTTTACTGAGAAAAAATAAAAATTCTATGAAACTTTTACTAATTACTTTGAGTTTTTTTTTTTTTTTTGTGCAACTAATTACTTTCAGAGATTGATGTCAAAAAAAAAATTACTTTCAGAGATACTATACCAAATAATAATTAAAAAAAAAAATTACTAGTGTGTGATAGCCTCATAGACGTACCTCCAGATTCTCAACCAAATAAATATAAAAGGTTTGACTGCTTCTTAGATTCTCAATCTTGAATTTTCAAAACTTTATTAAAGTTACATGTTATTGATTAGTCTTGATAATCACAAGTTTTTACCAACCATATTTTAGTAAGATTTTGAAAAATGAAATTGTTTAAACTAATATAATTGTGTTTGGTGTATGGAATCTATGGATAGTAGAAAAAAATTTGTGAGCTTTGTTCGGGTATAAAGATTGAAATTAGAAAACTTAAACATTCTATCTTTAGTTTAAAAAATTATTCTTAAATGTAATGACAATTAAATAATGTAATAATTTACACTTAAAATTAATTTTTGAAATGCACTTCCCAAATAATAGTAGAATAAGATATTGATGGGAGAAAAGGACACTAATTCAATATTTGTAAAGCTAATCAATCAGTAGTAGTTGGTTTCTTTAAGTGAACTTTTTCATCATATACAAATTTAATTTACGTAGACAACTTATACGGTTAAAATTTTATTTTCCGTCGGATATTTCATTTTTATATATAATTTTTATTATATATAAAAACTTTAAATATATAAAACCAAAAAATATATATATAGTTTTTTTTTTATTCTCCCCTTACCTTAGTGCATTGAGAAAAACCACCAATTCACATAACTAGTTAAATAATAAAAATAAAATTGTAAAAGGTAAGCAAATTGTAAAAGGTTAAGAATTTTAAAATATAATGAAAAATATGCAGTTCATGAGATTTGATCCCTGATTGTTTAGGCAAAAATATGGTAACTAACCAACAAGCTACATAAAGATTTCTATAACATCATTGAACTAAATTAATATAAGATACCTTGTGACGTTTCAAATATTTGTGTATTTTAAAATCTTTTTATGTGACATGAAACTAGAGAGAAAGACAAGCATATTCATATATTCAAATCACAAAATCATCAAGAAATTGAATATGAAATCTTAGTTCAAAGTATAAAAATGTAAAAATAAGAAAAATAAAAGCTCTATTGACGATGAAAACAGAACCGGGCTGCTTTAGCATCCGGCCACGTCGTAGCCCTCGAAAAATTACATGGAATGAAAAAAATTCGAAATCGGATTAATCTACACAAAGTTATGGCATTTTGAAATTTTACAATTTCTATTCCCAATTCAATTTGAGAACGTGGGAAGGAGAAGCTTAGATTCTAAATTAAGCACTAAAATATAGTGCACCCTAATTATGTTTAATTAATTACGTTTTATGCTACTAATTCATATGAAAATTTTAAGTGGATATATTTTAATATATCCATCGGAAATCCGTTAGAAATTTCTGATGGATTTCTGACGGTTTTATGGTTTCGTGGTCGTTTACGATCCGTTTCTTTTGAAATATGTTTGTAGTATGTTTTGTTACTCATTTCAATGATAAAATACTAACAAATATCTTGTTACAAATCAAATATACCAAAATTAGAAAATTTTAGTTGTTATGCTTATAAATCATCGCTTAAATATATGTATCATTATCTAACATGTAATCATGATTGTCCGAATTTTTCTAATTTTGGTATATATGATATATAACAAGGTATTTGTTAGTATTTTATCATTGAAATGAGTAACAAAGCATAGTACAAACATATTTCAAGAGAAACGGATCATAAACGACCACGAAACCACAAAATCGTCAAAAATCCGTCAGAATTTTCCAACGGATTTCTGTCGGTTTTGTGGTTACACGTGTCTCGTTTTAAGGTTTACACTGACAAATGACTAGGCAAGTCAAAACCCCAATTTCCGTCGGAAATCCGTCAGAATTTTCCGATGGATGTCCGATGGAATGTTGTCGGAGAGTATTCCGATGGTTTTTCGACGGAACTAGGTGTGTCTGTCGGAATACCATCAGAAATGTTCCAACGGATATTAGTCCATCCGAAATTTTTGACGGATTGTCAACGGTGTTTTTGGTAATTTCTATCGGAATTCTGTCGGAAAACTTCCGACGGATTTAGAGTCCGTCGGAAATTCCGTCGGTTTTCCGCCAGTTTTCTTGTAGTGTAAGTGGATATTAATATTAATGGTGATTTGATGTTCTTTTAAAAAAAAAATTCAGTAATTTGAATGTTTCACTTGTAGTTCCGTTTTACCTATATATTGTCTCAAGTGCCCATATATATAGTCAAGTTTATTGATTTTTTTCGTATTACAAATATCTACATTGTTTGTTCTTTTTTGTCCATAGGATATGTGATTGATTAAGACGTGCAATTTATATTAGTTTTAAATGTCTAAGTTTCAAATTGCTTTAAAGTGTCCAGTTTATGGCATTTCTAGAATCAACATATCACTAACATCTTTAACAAAAAAACAAAAAACATATGACTAACTTATCTCCTACAACCTTTCACCATATGAGAAAGTTAAACTGAAACAATATAATCAAGATATTTGACATGGAACAGGTAACTTAATTATGTCTATATATGAATATATTTTTTTAATTTTTATAAAAATATAGAAAATTTATAGGAAATCATTATTATATTTAAAATGGCAAATGGAATTTTCTATATTAAAAATGGTAAAAAAAAATTTCTTTTGTTAATTTAGTCAACTAGTACATTTTTAACAAAACTAAATTGAAGCAGTGGAATCAAGTGTGACCCCAAAAAGTAACTAATTATTTTATTAATATACAGTAGAACATTTATAAATTAATACTCGATAAATTAATAAATTTTATTGGTTACGAGTTGGATCAATGTAATAATTAACACAATTCGATATATTACTAAGATAATATGTTTTTTGAAAATTCTTTGTAAATATATGGTCCAATCAATATCATAAATTAATGATCATAGAATTTTATAATGTATACATAAGATATTTTAGTAAACTATGATTCTAGAGTTATTTGACTATTCGTAAATTTACATTTTTGTTGGAATTTATCTCTAATTTATTTTTACTGTATCGAAAAAGTTAGTATTATCTTCTTAAATTGCATCCAAAAATTATAAAGGATTTTATACGTGATAATTGTTTGTTAATGTCTTATGCGATTAAAATTATTGAAGTATTATCTGTAATTTCTTACTTTAAATATTTTTTTAAAAACTAGAAAAATCTCTCTATAAATTAATAACATAATTTGGTCCTAACCTTATTAATTTATAGAGGTTTTACTGTATACTTTTGCTGTTAATATATATAATCACAAATGACAATGTTTAACGGGAAAATTTCAATAATACCACTCTTGTTAATTTCAATAAGTTTAACATGGTTAAATTTAATATTTATATCCTTGTTAATATAGTTAATTATCTACTATATACGTTTATAAGATATGTAGAGGATATATTATAAAATAATTTCAAAGTGTTACTACTACCGTATATGCTATTTACATTACACACACATATATATAGGGTTCATCTTTACTACTAGAGTTTTACTTTCATAGTTAATTGTTTATAGTGATTCTTTTTATATAAATTTAAGAACTAACCAAACTTGATAATTTACTATTCAAAATTTCAATTGCCAAAAAGTTTTTCCATTAAAATGTAACTAAACATAAAGTGTTTGGTTGAGATTTATTCTTAAAATGAAATAGATAAATTTAATTAAAAAGAACAACGAGTGATTAATCATACGTGCAATGATTGAGACCGACGTGCTTCAGATTCGTTGACTCTTCCATTAGCATTATTTCTCCACCTTCTCCTCCGATCTCCTCACCTTGTATAACCCCCGAGACATCATCTTCTCTCGCCAAACCCAAAACAAACAAAAAAAACATGATCCATGACAAGTCGAAACTCTCAAAGCACCACCTTCTAGAGCGACCATGGTTCATAGCCGTGGCTCTAGCTGGTCTTCTAGGTGGCGCAGTCCTCATCACAAGTTTCATCCGAGCCACGGACAACACTTTATCACTATGTTCGACGGCTAAGACCACAGCTGTGTCCATAGCCGAATACTCATCCACCCCAATCCAGCTCCAATCCATCGTCCACTATGCCACCTCACACACCGTCCCTCAACAATCTTTCCAAGAGATCTCAATCTCACTAAACGTCCTCAAGGATCGTCTCCCTTGTAATTTCCTTGTTTTTGGGCTGGGCCGTGACTCCCTCATGTGGGCCTCCCTCAATCCAGGTGGCACTACCGTGTTCCTAGAAGAGGATCCTGAGTGGATAGAGGCCGTCCTCAAGGACGCCCCGTCCCTCAGAGCCCATCATGTTCAATACCGGACCCATCTTTCTCAAGCCGGCCGCCTTCTCTCCAGCTACCGGTCCGAGCCCATGTGTTTACCGGATAAAGCTTTCCCGATCCGTTACAACGAAAAGTGTCCGTTAGCGTTGACTTCACTTCCTGATGAGTTCTACGATACGGAATGGGATCTGATCATGGTGGACGCACCAAAAGGTTACTTCCCGCTGGCGCCGGGGAGGATGGCGGCGATATTCTCCTCAGCCGTTATGGCACGTAACCGGAAAGGTAACGGCACGACGCACATCTTCCTTCATGACGTTGACCGGAAAGTGGAGAAGGCTTTTGCTAATGAGTTCTTATGCGAGAAGTATAAGGTCAACTCCGCAGGTAGGCTCTGGCACTTCGAGATACCAAACGCTGCTAACATGAGCGACCAGCCAGGTGACCGGTTTTGCTAAAGTGCGCTTAGATTCGTCATTTCGTTACTTGTTTTAATTTAAACAGCGCATAGTTCTCTGAGTTTAAAATCATTTTTAATTAAGTACAACTATCCAAAGGTTTCTCATTAAAATAAATTATGTATTCTATTACTTGTTGTTTCATGAGGTGTAGTTTCTGGATTTGGCTATATGAAATATAGAAGTATACAATAAAAATTTTATCTCTGCATGTGGATTTGGACATTGGCATTATTTTTAGTTCAATTTGAAAGATTGATTATATACTTTTTCGACATGATAGGAAAGAGTTTAGATTTGGATCTTGCTAACTAATTTTAGATTCTCAAAACACCACATGAGACAAACTGACTATATGATTTTCAACGATCTGCGTGCTAATCTAGATGGGTTAATAAGACTTGGGACAAGCTTCAGATTTTGTTATAGGCCTAATTAAGGTGGCTTACAAGACACAAATGACTTGTATAATTGGATAGATGAGCGGAATAGGTAGAATTGAGACAGGCCAAACACTTTAATCCAAGAGTTTAAAGAGAAGAAAACACTTTTACCTCTTAATACATTTTTAAGCTTATTCAACTCATGTATATTGTTCTCACTTCTGGGGGGAAAAAAATGACCAATTCATACAGAGACTATGCCCCGTGGTAATTATCCATAAATAAACTATAGTACATGTGCAAATTCATCCATGCAGTTTTCTTTTATAATTGACCATTTCATACAGTAACTTATGAACTTTGACTAAAACTTACATTAATTGTAACGATGTTAATTAGTCAAATTGTTAATAGTTGATGACTCAGCTGTCATTCCAGGTTAGTTGTGTTTTGTCAAGCACATGCCATGTCATAATTCAAATAAAACGAAAATCTTAATTGTACCGCTAAATATTTAATTAATTACTCAATAAAGAAATCTATCTGCCGAATAAATAAATCTATCTTTCATAAAATTTTCATGTTTTAGATTTTTTCTTTTGTCGGATGGGAAAATAAAGAGCAAATCAGTCAAATAAGTTCACAAATAAAAAGAAAACTTAATTAAAGGGATAATGATAAATTATTGAGGTGCCCTGATGTGATCATCTATAAGAAAACTTAATTAAATGGATAATGAGAAAATATTGATGGGCCATGATATGATAACTTATTTGTCAAATTTGGAAGAAAAGGGTGATTGAATGGTTTCGATGGATCCTAAGACAAATCTCGGGGGTTATTGTTATCTTTAGAGTGTGGCCTTGATGGAGTGAAAGCAATAGTGATATTATTGTTATAACGACTCACAAAACTAAAACACATGCTAGAATTCCCATAGAACATAGTTTCTTTATTATCATACTAGACTAATTCGTGTGCAAATACGCAGATTTTCTTTCTTTTTATTATATATTTTATTTCATATTTAAAATTTTGAAATACTACTATTTAAATTAATTTTATATTATAATATACAAAAATGTTGAAACTGGCTGTTTATCCTTTAAAACCCCAATAAGTTTTCAAAAAAAAAAGCTAATATATATTGATTTGATTTCTTATATAGAAACTAAATATATATATATATATATACATAAAAATAAATCAGAAATTTGTTGCTCTTATAAACTAATATAATTATAAATATTAAAATACAATTGAAAAAACGATTGTGAGAAAATTTTCATAATTGCGTAATAGAGTTTTGAAAAGTTTTAATACAATAACAATAGATTTTTCATAACATTTAAATCCTTAAAACTCTACCTAAATACACATAAAGATGTTTTGACTTTTCAAGCGTTTATTGTACGGTAAGAAAGATGATTCCTTTTTCTTTTTCTTCATTTTTTGTCAACAAAATTCTAGACCTTAGACCTACCATTTTTTCGGACCGAAAACATAACATATTAATTAGTTAATCTCATGAAAATTTGACTAGTTGTTTGGCAACCACGTTAATTTTGTATATAACTATAAAATATAAAAAAGTTGATTATCAGTTTCATCAGACACCATATCACTAATCTTAGAAATAAGTCTGTCTAGACAATTACAAAAGATAAATAAAAAGAGGAAAAGGGGGAAACCAATCATTCAAATACACAAAAATTATAATATATCATCAAAATTGATCATGCTTAGTCACCACCAGAATATCCACGTCCCGCACGACTAGAAGATGAACCACCACCGGTTTTACCCAGATGGGAGAGAGCCATGTCACATAAATTATTCTATCTGCATAGGCTTCAACGACCTTCATCTCGATCAACAAAAGGAAAACTAAAGATCGAGATGAAATCGTTGAAGCCTACGCGGATATAATGATTACATTTTCAAAACGTAAAGCTAGATATCTCAAGAAGTTGAATGAGCTCATAACAATGTGTATGTAGAAGCGGCTTTCTTTGTTTTTTCTGAAGTGTAAACTCATAGTTTTCTTAGACGAAGGACCAAAACACATTAATTAGTTTCATTTCCATTGTTGCTATTCAACTTCTTGAGATTTCAAATTGTTTTTTCTAATATTTTCTTAGATGCCAATGTAATCCAAATTGTTTGTTTCTATTATTTGGTAACCATAATCTTTGCGAACCGACGACTATCATAAATGAATTAATTTCATTTTTGTTGCTAATTCAAACTTGTAACTTTGACAGTAGTATTGTGAATTTCGCTTAAAGTGCATTCTAGAAGATAATTTCATGATTTTTAACAAGAAAGTTATCAGTGTTAAAACCAGTCATATTGAACATAATTAATTACCAAACTTAATAAATAAGAAATTTTTTTTTTCACTTTTTGCATATCTTAAAAAATTGGTTGTATATTCCAAGTGACAAAACATTGCATCTTTCATGATTCCATTTAATTTTTATTCTTTGGCAATCTTTAAAAGTGAAAACCCAAATTTTCATGTACTTTTTCAAGATTATTTTTTAATAGCACCCTCTCCTCTTACACGGTAAGAGCCAAATCAGCGACGCTATAACCACCACTCCACCATCGACAAAACAGTTCGAGAAAAATTCATTGTTAATAATTCAATATATTTCATGCAAGACAGTCCATATGACGAGATGCTCGACTATTAGTATAGAACTCGACTATTAGTATAGAACAAGCCTTGGATTATCCTTGAGAAAATGGTTTCTCATCATTTTCTAATTTATTTTTAAGACATGCAAAGCAAAAAGTGAAAAATAATAATTTCTAAGTCGAGTTTGGTAATTAACCATCAACGATGGTAAGAAAATAAGCTGCACCACAACTAGAAGAAACCCGATACATGGCCAAACATCAACATGAGTCAATTCAAAACGTTCCTTTGTTTTATTCAAAGTATCAGAAAAAAACTTCTCTTGTTTGCTTAGCCTTAAAACACATGTTACACGGACTTGGACTATTCGAAACACTAGAAATAGGTAAAGCAGAAAATATATAGAAAAAGCAGGATATCCCAAACAACGGTGCCATAAAGCTTGATCAGAAACTGCATCATCTCTATGAACTCGTACAGGCGCCCCTTCCGTTAGATAATACATTCTGTCACGTTCTTCACTGGCTCCAATCAGGGTCCTCGAAGAACAGTCCTGTAATACACAAAGAGTGTCAGTAAACATCGCAGCACAATTCTTCAGTTGCTTTAGAAGCTTAGAGACAGAGATCAAAGAGCAATTCAGATTGGTGACATATATGTTGGAAAGAAGAACTCTTTTAAGAAGATGATGGAGAGTGTTTAAGTATTTAGAAGAGAAATGTAGGTAATGGAAGGCTTTGATTTCTTTTACAACTCTTTCTTATTACTCACTTCTTAACTTCTTAACTTTTTAAAACTTCTTGAACTTAGTTACAAATGAGAGGGTGAGGAGGTATTTATAGCCTCCAAACTACAAAATGTCTAGAATATTACAATCCTATATCTAGATTATTCTACCATAATATCTATATTATTTTATTACAATTATCTAGATAATTCTATGAAAATATCTAGATTTTTATTCTTAAGGAGGTGGAGAGATGTTGAGATGATTCTAGAAAAATTCTAGAATCTTTTAAGGAGGTGGAGGTGTTGATATTTCTAGAGAAGACTCTAGAACTTGGATCATATATTGGGTTTGGCCCAATAATTAAACTTGATCCAAAATCAAGTTTAACTTCCAACACCCCCTCTTAAACTTGATTTTGCTACTCCAAACAAACTCCTCATCTTGATAAAATCTTCGCGTTTAAGAGGCTTGGTGAAGATATCGGCTACTTGATCATTTGTCTTCACATACTCCAACTGCACTTCCTTCTTGTTAACATACTCTCTAATTTAGTGATAGCGTGTGTCAATGTGCTTACTTCGATCATGGAAGACGGGGCTCTTCGCCAATGCTATTGCTGACTTGTTATCCACAAAGATTTTCGTTGGCTCCTCTTGTGGCAAGCTTAACTCCTTTAACAAGTTTCGTAACCAAATAGCATGGCAAACACATGAAGTAGCCGCTACATACTCTGCTTCACAAGTGGATAATGTAACGATTGGTTGCTTCTTCGACATCCATGTGAACGCCGTATCTCCATTGTAGAACACGAAGCCACTTGTGCTCTTTCGGTCATCTACGTCTCCACCCCAGTCGCTATCGCTATATCCAACAAGCTTGTGATCGTTAGAGATAGAATAGTATAGGCCAAAGTCTATGGTACCTTTGATATAGCGAAGAATCCTTTTTGCCGCCTTGAAATGAGTTGTTGTTGGATGCTCCATGTAACGGCTAACAACTCCAACCGCATATAAGATATCGGGCCTTGTGCATGTTAAATAACGTAAGCTTCCAACCAAGCTCTTATAGAGTGTCGGATCCACTTTTTCTCCTTCCTCGTTCTTTGATAATTTGATTCCACATTCCATCGGCGTGCTAACTGGATTTGAGTCTTCCATCTTGAACTTCTTAAGTACCTCCTTAGCACAGCATTCTTTAGTAATGAAGATTCCATTGTCTTCTTGTTTCACTTCAATTCCGAGGTAGTAAGACATCAATTCAATATCCGTCATCTTGAACTCCTTTGTCATCTCTTTTTTGAACTCCTCGAACATGCTTGGATTATTACCCGTGAAAATTAAGTCATCTATATACAAACATGCAATCAATATATCACCATTTTGAATTTTGATATAGAGTGCATGCTCATATGGACACTTGATGAAATCTTTCTCCTTGAAGTACTTGTCAATTCGAGTATTCCAAACTCTTGGGGCTTGTTTTAACCCATAAAGTGTCTTTCTCAACCTTAAGATTTTATCTTCTTGTCTCTTGATTATATAGCCTTGTGGTTGCTCAATGTAAACTTCTTCTTCAAGTTCTCCATTTAAGAAGGCTGACTTGACATCCATTTGATGTATCTTCCACGTGTTTTGAGCTGCCAATGAAATAATTAGTCTAACCGTTTCTAAACGAACAACAGGAGCAAATACCTCGTCATAGTCAATTCCGGCTTTTTGACTATAGCCTTTAGCCACCAATCTTGCCTTGTATCTCTCTACTTCTCCTTTAGAATTTTTCTTTTTTTTGTACAGCCACTTTACACCGATCGCCTTGTGCCCATTTGGAAGTGAAGCCAACTCCTATGTATTATTTTTTTTCTATCGCCTTGATCTCTTCATCCATTGCATTTCTCCATGTCTTCTTTTCAATGGCTTCTTGGTAATCATTGGGCTCACACTCCGAAAATAGGCAAAATAAAGTAAGATTTTCTTGATTTTCGGTTACCTCATAAAGTTCTTGTAGACTTCTAAAACATGGATTCCTTTCGCTTGAACTTTCTTCTCCTTGAGAACTTGTTGGTGAACTTGGTGGTGTAGTAGGCTCCTCTCTTGGTTGCTCGAGATCATCTTCTTCAAAATGTGGAAAGAAATTATAATCTTCATCATTTGATCTCCAATCCCATTCTCCTTCTTCTTCAAAAATAACATTTCGACTTATGATTTTCTTCTTCGTATCCGGATTGTAGAGCTTGTAGCCTTTGGAGTTAGTATCATAACCAATGAAGATATACTTTTCACTTTTATCATCTAGTTTGCTTTGTTTCTCGTCCGGTACATGAGCATGAGCAATGCTTCCAAAGACTCTTAAGTGAGAAACACCGGGCTTTCTTCCGCTCCAAGCTTCTTGTGGAGTTTTTCCCGAGACACTTCTTCTTGGGGATCGGTTTAATAGATAAACCGCACACGCGACTGCTTCTGCCCATAACTCCTTTGGTAATTTCGTACTTTTTAACATGCTCCTCGCCATCTCAAGAATTGTTCTATTTTTCCTTTCCGCTATTCCATTTTGTTGAGGGGTTCTTGGCACCTTTAATTGTCTTCGAATACCGTTATCTTCACAATACTTCTGAAATTCCTTGGATGTAAACTCTCCTCCACGGTCGGATCTCAAAGCTTTAATCACAAGGCCACTTTCCTTCTCAACATGGGCTTTAAACTTTTTGAAGTTTTCAAATACTTCTGATTTTTCTTTCAAAAAATAAACCCATGTTTTTCTTGAAAAATCATCAATAAAGAGAAAGAAGTAGTTGTTTTTACCGAGTGATCTTGGCTTGATTGGACCACACACATCCGTATGTATAAGCTCCAATGGCTTTTGAGCTCTTGTGCTTGACTCCTTTGGAAAACTCATTTTGAATTGTTTTCCAAGTAAACACCCTTCACAAACTTGATTTGGATGGTTGATGCAAGGTAGTCCTCTCACCATTTCTTTCTTCGAAAGCAACTCCAATCCTCCAAAGTTGAGATGTCCGTATCTAAGATGCCAAAGCCAAGACTCCTCCTTATAGCACATCTTGAGACATTGTGCAATGTCATTTTGAATGTTAAGGACAAACATTCTATTTTTTGACATCGGCACCTTTGTAATAAGATTGTTTTCTTCGTCTCTTATAGAAAGGCTATTATCCTTTCATCGAATATCATAACCTTTCTCTAAGAGTTGTCCAAGACTCAAAATGTTGGTCTTCATCGTTGGAATATAGTAAACGTTGGAGATAAATTGATGATCTCCATTCTTTAACCGAATGAGCATTTTTCCTTTACTTTTAACCTCCATCTTTGATTCATCTCCTAAAGCAACGTCTCCTCTCACCGATTCATCAAGCTCCACGAACATGTTTTTTCTCCCGCACATGTGATTACTTGCACCGCTATCAAGATACCACTTATGATTATATTCTCGTTCATCTTTCTTATAAGCCATTAATAACATGTCTTCTTCTTGGATTTTTTCTTTAACGTAGTTCACCTTCTCCTCGACTCTTTTGTTATTGGGAGTTTTATATTCGGAAGTATAATGTCCAAACTTCCCACAATTGTAGCACTTAACATTTGATTTATCGTACCTTGATTTTGGATTTCCTCTTCCACGGCCTCTTGATGAGGTTTCTCCTCTTTGATTGGGTTATCTTCATGCGGCCTCCAACCTCGTCCATTTCCATATCCACGACCTCTTCTTCGTACTTGACCGCCACCTCTTCTTTGATAACCTTGGCCATTTCCTTCTTTAATATGATCAATCCGCATCTTTAGAACTTGTTCGGCGATATCTTTTTTTTTCTTCTTCTTTTCTTCATAGGCTTGTAATGATCCAAGAAGTTGCTCCATTGTCATAGCCTTCAAATCTTTTGTCTCTTCGATGACGGTGACAATATGCTCAAATTTTGGATCCAACGATCTAAAAACTTTTCCCATGATTCTCACATCATCTAACTTCTCTCCATTTCTTCTTAAGTTATTTGTAACCGTTAAAACTCTTGAGAAGTAATCGGAGACGAGCTCACCTTCCTTCATTTGCAATGCTTCAAATTCTCCTCTTAGAGTTTGAAGACGTACCTTCTTGACTTGATCAACACCCTTGTAGGATGTTCGAAGCTTCTCCCATGCTTCTTTGGCCGACTTAGCTTCCTCGATCTTCTCGAACGTATCGTCATCTAATCCTTGATAGATTAGACAGAGAGCCTTCTTGTCTCTCTTCCTTGAGTCTTTCAAACTATCGCTTTGAGCTTGAGATATACTACCTTCATTCTCCGGTTCAACGAAACCTTTCTCGATTATCTCCCACACGTCATGTGCTCCTAGGATAGCCGTCATTCGTAGACTCCAATTGTCATAGTTGCTCTTTCTGAGCATTGGGACTTGGAAGGGAATACCATTACTCGCCATCTTTGTAAGAATCTCCTAGCTCTGATACCACTTTGTTGGGAGAAAAAAAAACTTTTAAGATGATGATGGAGAAAGTGTTTTAAGTATTTAGAAGAGAAATGTAGGTAATGGAAGGCTTTGATTTCTTTTACAACTCTTTCTTACTACTCACTTCTTAACTTCTTAGTTTTTTAAAACTTCTAGAACTTAGTTACAAATGAGAGGGTGAGGAGGTATTTATAGCCTCCAAACTACAAAATGTCTAGAATATCACAATCCTATATCTAGATTATTCTACAATAATATCTATATTATTTTATTACAATTATCTAGATAATTCTATAAAAATATCTAGATTTTTATTCTTAAGGAGGTGGAGAGATGTTGAGATGATTCTAGAAAAATTCTAGAATCTTTTAAGGAGGTGGAGGTGTTGATATTTCTAGAGAAGACTCTAGAATTTGGATCAGGGTTTGGCCCAATAATTAAACTTGATCCAAAATCAAGTTTAATTTCCAACAATATAAAACATTATAGAAAGATATGTCGTCGGTAAGGTGTAATACGCCCAAACTGGTAGAGTACATCTTACTTCCATCCGCAAAACCAACGGAACACATGAGAGTTTCAGTAAGATCACTTAGCAATGAAAAATTCCCAGTCATATGGTGTGAAGCCCATGTATCAATGATAATGTTTCCGAATTTCATACTAGAGAGTTTGTCGCGGATAGCCCCACTAGTCTTCTCTTGAGCCATCATGCCTATAGCCTTCCATTGTTCAGGTGTAAGTTCCAGAAAAACAGAGGCGTTGGAAGTCGTCGCAACAGCCGCGTGAGCTTGGTATCGACCGCGTCACATGTTGGCAGGTGGACACGACCACTGCGTGAGGATCCTCTCCCCCCAGACCGTGGGTTTCTTTCAGTCCACCATTCCGGATAACCATTCAGCTGCCAGCAAAAAATTTTCTCATGTCCAGACTTCCTGCAATGAGAACAGAGAATGGTATGTTCCCTGTTTCGATTATTTCAGGAACGAGAGTTCTCTTGGCGTGTAACAAACCCGGTGGAATCACCACCTGTGTCACGTCGTGCTGGGACCATATCAGAAACATCTCGGCGAGTAACAAAGCCAACTGCATCTTGCTGCTGTTCCCGTGTCTTGGCGGAGACGAGACGTTGTTCTTCGCGAATCACTCTCAAGTCTCAAGTATACCTGTGCGAGATCAGGAGAAAGGTCTGCGTCGATAATGGAATTGATAACATTCCCAAATTGTGATTCATCGAGGCCCATGACAAACTGATGGACTTTTTCTTCTTCTCTGTCTTTATAAGTGTACAACTCATCCCACATATTAGCTAGCTTTCCGTGATACTCGATTACAGTGAGCCCATCTTGGCAACAAGAAGCCAACTGTGTTCTTAGATGATGAACTGATGAACTGATGAACACGTGCCTTATTTGCAACACAAAACCTTTCCTTCAGATTCACCCACAAATCAGGTGCGTTTGTGATGAAGGAAACTGTTGATCGAACTCGAGGAGTTATTGCAGTTCGCAACCAACCAACAACCATGGAATTCACCGAAGACCATGTTTCAAAATCTGCGCTATCAGCTGCAGGTGTAGAGATTGTCCCTTCAATAAAACCTATCTTCTTCTTGGCACGGAGAGCATTAATCATCTCCGAAGCCCATTCATTGTAGTTCTAGCCGGTGAGAAGCACCGGTGTGATCACGGCGCCTGGATTGCCCGACAAAGACAGAGAGTATGACGTTAGCGTGTTAGTCTCAGCAACACGCGATGAAGTGGTCTAATCATCGGTGGTTTTAGCATTAGTGATTTCAACCATCTCTTTTGTGGCGAAGAAGAAGACGATTTAAAAACAAGAGAAAAACAGAGCAAGGTTGAGCAAAGGAAAAAAGGCTCGCCCTTGAGAAGAAAATAAACAGAAGACAAAAGCGAAGGAAAAAAAATTAGGGTTCATGGTTTTGCTCTGATACCATGTAGCAATATGTAAACTGCTTTCTTGATTAACATAGAAACGATATAAAGACATGAACAAGTGGGTTAAACCTAAACTTCTCCCCCAAGTAATTACAAAGCCCAATATTAGCCCAATATTTTAACTCATAACTTTGGTTGTTGTATTTGTATTTAATTCTTTCTTTTTGTGCAAAATGTATTTGTTTTTCATTCTAAGTGCATTCTACATTAATATATATTGTAGTATCATTTTGTAACCAAAACATTTCCGGTCTTAAACTCATAGTTTCCTCAGACAAAGGATCGCGAATAGTTTTCCAATGCATGCGATCTTTCGAGTAGGAGTAGAGTGATGGGTCTCGCTTTCAAGTCACATCGACTGTCAATATGGCATAGCGGCAGGTTCTGAATCGGGCCCTCGCATACTCGCACTAATAGAAATCCAAAGCTCTTTCAAAAAAAACAGAGACAGAGCAAAAAATGAGTTTCTTTCTCTTTCTTCTATAGTTTGGTAACCAACAAAATTTTAAATGTTAGATTTATAACCTTCACGAATCACATGTTGATGACTATCGTAAAATAATTAATTCCATTTGTGTTGCTGCTATTCAAACTTGTAACTTTGACCGTTGTATTGTGAATTCACTTTTAAGTGCATACTATATATAAGTAAAAACATGTTTTTAAAACAGAAAGTTAGTTAAAACCAGTCGTATCTAACATAATTATTTACCAAACTTAATAAATAATGAAATATTTTTTCACCATTTGCATATTTTTAAAATAAAGTACAAAACTATGAAAAAACATTTTTTTTTTCTTCATTTATGCTGGAATTTAGTCGTTTCATGGGTTTTAGTTTGGAAAGTAAAAGAACAAACTAAAAACCAAAGTTTCCTTATACAAAAGTAGCTCAACTTTTATTTTGGTTTCCCATAGTGGTTAAAAATTATGTTTGCAACCATCCTAACTAAATCATTTAGAGCTCCTTCCTTATGATGAATATCACCTTTTTCAGGATGCAAAACCTCCAAAGCTCACATTTAACTTTAGTATGTTACCTTAACTATTTTTGTAGTTCTTATGCTATTCCAAAAGAGAAAGTCTAGCCACTACAAGCCAAAACGGTGTCCTGCATACAAAAAGAAAGAGGTAATGACTAATGAATATATTTATTTAGATATGTTTGCTTTATCACTTTTATTTTTTCCTGCGAGTTAAGGTGAAGGGAAACTCAGTGATGATTCAAAATCCAGGAAAAGACTAGAGTTTTAAGGTGAACTTTCTCTATTTCTTCTCACTACATCATAAAAATTTGTTATCAAAGTGAATGATTGTTTTGGGTATCAGCTATTGACGTCGTTTCCTTGTTAAGATTAAAAGAGAATATAGAGCAGGCAAGTCTATCTCGGTTTGGATCAGAATCCTAGATCAATATATATAAATTCATAACACTTAAACATAAAATTCGTCCTTTCAGGGACATCCAATAAAATTGAAACGATACAGAAAAGATTAGCATGGTCTATGTGCAAGGATGACATGCACAAATCAAGAAATGGTCTAAATTTTTAATTTTTCAAAAAAAAAAAACACTTAAAAACAAATTTGACAGTAAAAATAGTCTCAATTGGCTTTCAAGAAATAGTGAAATCACTTTTCAGTTTTTATCATTATCAAACTTCCAAAACAACTTCTCTATGAATATAATATAATGAATCTGTTTATTATATATGAAAATATAAAACGTATTAGACAAATAGTTTATTTTGAAAGTCTCAAAATTGTTATGAAAATTTGTAAAACAAAACAACAAGGTCTAACACAATCATCATAATTCTAAATTATTATCATTCTATTTCATTGTAACACAATCATCATCATATTCTAAAATAACTTTCGGCTCGTAAACGTGTATTCTTTACACATGACGACGCAATTATACATAACCTAATTACATAGTTAATTGGGCAACTGGTTTATTGGGCTTAAGCCCACAAATTAACAAGAGTTTATCAATTAACACGTACGTGATCATAGTCATGCACAAATATATTTCCTGTACATACGATTATACCTTCTCGAAAACCTAATGGGATATTTTGCAACAATAATTAATAGTCAGATGGACTTTCTGCACACACAAGATTTATTTGTAAACACAAAACATTCTTAATATTATATATCTACGCATATTGAATTTACTATTTATATATGTATGTTGTATACTTACACGGCACATATACACTATTAATTATAATCGATATCGTAAAATATATTTTTGTATATACATATTTACTATTTATATACAGTAAAACCTCTATAAATTAATATTGTTGAGATCAAAGTATTTTATTAATTTATAAAGAATATTAATTTATCAATAAATTAATAATCACTAATTTATAGAGAGTTTTTTCGAATTTTATTATAATCGATATCGTAAAATAGATTTTGGTATATATGTATTTACTATTTATATACTATATGTATGTTCTTTTAACTCTACTGCTTTCTCCCATTGTGTTTAAATTATGCAGCTTCATTCCCACTCAAAATGGTAGCGTCGTAAGAGTAATATTGAAAAATGATGAATATAAAAACGTATTTAACCAAAAAAGTGGTGGTGCAGTGATACTAGGGGTTGGTTTCTTTATGCTCTGGGTTCAACTTATTTTTTTTTAGTACATAAAAGTTATTTTTTACATCAGAATATCTAAAGCATGATTCCGGGGATCGGAGAGATTAAGAACCGAAAGTCTAGAATTTTTACTATTTATAAAAATAATGGTATTTAGAAACTTTTTTATAAAAGCACTAGACAATATAAACTAATTGGTTTGCTATTCTAGATTATCAAAAAAAATAATAATAATAAAAATATATATATATATATAAAAAGAGACTACTTAATCACAAAGAAATACTATAAATTTATTTATGGCAAATTTATAAGTTTAACTAATCATAAACTTAATTAACGTAAATTCATTATATGCTAAATTTTCGGTCGTTTCAAGTTTTCTAAACTGAGAACCACATCCCGCAAATATGGTGCATGAGATATAGACGTAATACAATAATTTAGTCAATTTCAAATAGAATAAGAAAGATGTAGAAATATGTTCCGGAGGAAGTCGACAAAGGCAATCAATATAGGGTGAATTGGCTAATTGAGATGTTTTTTTTTGTCGTATGGCTAATTGGAATGTTTTTGAAACATTATTATGGAGATAGATCGGTTACTATTTAAAATTAGAAAAGCAAACCAAAAACACTATTAAACACTATTCTCAATCCTATTTTAACACATTAAAAAATCAAGTTATTACATGTTTGTCATTTTTTATTTTTTTTCTTCTCTTTTCTTTTATTCAATTATTCTCTCTTTATCTTTCTTCTTTTTCTTTATTTAAATTGTTGTTTTTCTTTGATAATAATAAAAATTAGTCATCAAAAAACTTTAAAAATAAATTTTTATTTTGTGAAATCTTTTTGTGAATCTAATGAAACCCATTTTATAGGGGTGTGCAACTAAAAACTCTTTCTCGTATACCATCTTAAACATCGTCTCATACACTGTCTCGTACACTATTATATAGCGTACACCATTATGTCTCTTTTCTCTTTTTGTGTTATGTATGTGTTAGTGTACGAGAGGAATTGGTGTTCGAGGGAAGTCTATATACAAGATAGTGTACAATTATACATGATTATATTATCATATCTCGTATATCATTATATCATTATGTGTAACATTATGTCTTCTATATCATCTTGTACGTTATCTTGTTTGCTTTCTTTCTATATTGTTATATCGCATACGCCATCTTGTACATTGTCATATCATGTACACCATCTCGTACATCATCATATCATGTATACAACTTCGTACATTGTCATATCATGTACGCCATCTCCTATACCATATATATCCACTTTTTAACAATATGGAAAGTGTGTAACCGTGAGATCAGAAATACTAAAACACATAACTACGGTTACACACTTTCCTACAATACGAAACATGATAGTTTACATAAGTGTATCCAAAATGGTGTATAGAACATGGTGGTATACATAAAATGACAATGTATAGGACATAACAGTGTACGTGATATAATGGTGTATGTGACATGGCAGTGTACAAGACATATTGGTGTACGGGATATAGTATATGAGACATGGTAGTATACGAGATATAATGGTGTATATGACATGGAAGTGTACATAACATATTAGTATACGACATATTGTGGTGTACATGGCATCAGTGTACAAGGTAGTATCATCTGTCGTAAGGGCAATTTGGTCATTTTGTAATTTCTATCTCACAAACACTTTTGTCTCACTGTAACTGTCAGAGAGGTGTTTCTCTAATTGTAAATAGTAACTAGACTAGTTTCCCAATTATGTTTAAAAAACATCACATTTAGCAAATTACCCCATCAATATATTATATAAAAGAAAAATGATTCTTACCTACACGAACTATTGGTCACGGCATAGCTACACATGCGAACTATTTTTAATGTTCTCATAACTACATGAAGTATTGACTTCGCACAGTGACATACACGAAATATTATGTGTCATGTGCGCAACATCACAACCATCACTTTTTCCTTTTCCGGTGACCAGAAAAACCCGGTTTGATTAAATATCTATTTTTAATTTGGTCAAATATTCATTCTAATTTAATAATTAAACCGGCTAAAATTAAAATTAAACCGATCCAAAATAAAATTAAACCATTGATCCAATCCAATTAAAACTCAAAAGAATTAAATCAAACCAAACATTAAAAAAAAAAAACTTAAACTACGATTCAGGATTCACAATTTTTTTTTCTCTTGGTTGTTCTTAGGGTTTGTGAGAGAGGAAAATTTTACCATTCGATTCGAGCTTCTGAAACTGAAATCGAGATCAAACTTGTTCTCCTAGTGTTGATTCTCCTTTCAATAAAGTAATATTTTCTAATTTCTATTTGAATTTTTAGAAAAATTTTAGTTTCGGGTTTGGTATTTCGTGGGTCTAAAATTGATTGCTACAGCCTATAGTGACACCAGAAGGCACAGAGGTCAAGTGATCTGCGAATTTATGTCGGATCGGACTCATGCAGTTACAGTTGTGTGGTGGAAACTAAACCATAATGGTCAAAAGAAATGACTCTTGAAGCTCTGTACGAATGATGAAGTCCAAATGTAAGCAAAGAAGAAGACGAAGATCTATTGGTGTGGTCATGTATTTGGTAATGGATTCTTCTGGGTGACTTCGTTGTACCATGCCTTCCAAGCATCTATGTAATGGGAAAAGAGGCCTTTCAAAACTGAAATTTGTTGAGAACAGAGTTAATTTGATATGTTTGTATTCAGAATCGTCGTTTGAGTGTTTTTTTTAATGTTTGGTTTGATTTAATTTTTTTGGGTTTCAATTAGATTGGATCAATGGTTTAGTTTTATTTTGGGTCTGTTTAATTTTAATTTTAGTTGGTTTAATTATTAAATTCGATTGAATATTTGAGCTAATTCAAAATGGATATTTAATCAAATCGGGTCGAATTTTTTCGGTCACTAGAATAGCACCGGAATCATATCCATTACACTGGAAAAGAGAAAAAATGATAGTTGTGATACTACACACATGGTACATAATACTTCGTATATTTTACTATGAGAAGTTAATACTTTATATAGTTATAAAAACATTAAAATAGTTCACATGTATAGATATGACGTGGTCAATAGTTCATATAGCTAAGAATCATGTTTCTTTTTATAAAAGAAACAATGTACTGGGACTTACTATTTCCAATGGCAGGTTGCGTAAATGTATATAGATTGGCAATTTCTGTCGTTATCACCAAGAGTTAAAGAATTATTAACTGGAGATGAATAGGCTTCAATCATAACCAACCTTTAGTTGTTGGAATTATCTCACATTTTATCGAAATAATATCTATATGCTCACACACATCACACTTTTGTAATTATATATTATCTTGGCTAAGGATAGACACTAAAAAAAATTGATATCGTGTCGGGCTTTTCGTAGTTAAATGGAACTATATATTTTTAAGAACTGTCAATGTGTTGTTACTTAGTCACAATTTCATGAAGAAAACAAAAACTATAAAATCGAAATATTCTTTAAAAATTACGCCAAAGTATTTTCTTGATGGATTAGTAAAGTGTTCAATGGTCATTTCATATTAACATCTGCAAAAATAAATAAAAATCGCTATTAAATCTAAAATTAAACTGTTCAAATTTTCAAAAACTAAAATATCTATAACTAAGAAATATTTTCAATTCTTTTTTTTCTGACGTTGACCTATTTTCGATTATTAATCTTTAATAGTAAAAATATATGTGCAACCTGATTACCGACTACTCGGCATGCCATATATATATTTCACAAGGAGACAAATGGATATATTAATCAACTTACATACACAAATGGTTAGTAGAAAATGAAATCACCATAGTCTTGTAGTAGGAGTTCGATTATTTGTTAGAAATTAGATACCGACCACTAAAATTTGAACAAAAATTGGATTATTTTAATGAAATTTAGAGCAACAATGTCTTTTAATGAAATAACCGTTCTACCGCCTCTCGCTTTCAAACTCAAATCATAAGGCCAAAGTTTAAAAGGCGGCGGCTGCATATGTCATTAGCATATGCAATTAGCTCTAGTTGTGATTGCAAATGGATAATATTTTCTAGCTTGGGTCAACGAAAAAAAGAATTAGTGAGTAGATTGAAGTTAGATGAAAGGGCACTCTCAAGCCTCACTATTTCTTTACCTTTCAATCCCATCTCAACTTGATTAATCCCCTCCCAATCCCATGCATAAATTTCGTAAACTAAATTATACTTTCGAAATACTATCAATTGATTCCTTAATCTTTATATCTTGGATAAGTTATAATGGAATGAAAGAAAAAAAAACTGTGTATCAGATCAACTTGGAGAATAAATTAATGCATGGTGTGCACTAATTATGCCTAATAAATAAGAAAATGTGTGATCACCACGATGTGTAAAGATTAAACTACAAAACAACGATTAAAAAATAGGTTGAATTAGCACTACTCGTACATAAAGTTACTAACAACAAATCGACAACAACAAAAAAAAGTTACTGACAACAATGGATAAAAAAGCTCAAATCCACTAGTTATTGTTTTCACAAACCCATAAGGTAAAAAATACTACATATATATATATATATATATATATCTAACTAGATCCAAAAGATTATAAAGACTTTTCTTATTCAAATTCATCCAAATTAGTTATACCATAAGAAAAATCTTTCAATATAAAAGAAAAACAATCAAAATAGCATTAACTAAGAAACTCCTATAAGCACATTGGGAAAGGTCAAAACAAAGTTGTTTCTACTTTCTAGCATACAAAAACTGAGAAAATGACGGTAATAAATACATTTTGTCTTAAAAACGAAAATGGCCAGAAATTAAGATAGCAAAACTGGAAAAGTAGCCTTAAACGTGCCAGCCAAAATCTCAAGTGTCTAGCCTAAAAAGTAGCCAAGTATCAATTCAGTGTGTTGTCCCATGAAATATCAGTCCAAGTAATGATGTCCCGTAAAGTTCCGGTATGGAAAGTATCAGACTAAAGTATAACCATTTACTAGCACTGAGATTACCAGCCTGATCAAAGTAACAAGAAGTTGTTTAGATTTAGTGTTCAATATACGAAAATTTCGCCAAAGAGTTTTGCCCAACCCCATTCCGGTTAAAACATCCAAGCTGAAGCCCAAATAACCAAGTAGCTCACGCGCTGCCTGAAATTACCAACATTTGTTGTAAAACATATGTTGGACTAGAACCCTTTAACAAAAAAAAAACATGTGTTGGACTGCTTATTTGGCTTGAAGTTATGCTTTGCATGAGCTCAACTGTTTTTTGTCCATCCTTTATTTTATTAATTAAAAGATCTTTTCTTTAATCTATTGTTCCTGCATCAGATGTTCATTATCTTACTATTTTTTAATGCTAAATTTAGGTTAATCGATTCATAGGAAACTCCAACCAAAGGATATATACGTCACCGAATTAATTAAGTTTAGAGAAACTAGTCACCTTAATCATTATTATAACTAAGTTATCCAAACAGACTTCATATATATATAAATCATATTTTCTAGATATTAAAAAAAAAAAGAGAAGGGAAAAAAACCTGCGAAAGCATGCCTAGTGTAGTTTTCAGCTGACCTTACAAAGAAATGATTAATAAACTTTGATGTAGGTTCATATGACGCTAATGTATATGTATAAGAATACTTTTCAAGTGTTTGATGAGTTTAGGTTAAAAGAAATATTTTCATAAGTGAGGATGGTCTGTGCCAAAATCAAATTTGATTATTAGAGATATTCATGATCAGAGAATAAATTAAATCTTATTTGGTGTTACTATTAGTAAGTAAGTACAATTTGGCGGAGTGTGCATAGAAGTTACTTACCATCTAGAACATGTTACATCAACCGGAAGGTTCCATGGCTTTATGAGGCAAAGCGGTTCATAGCGGTAGCCAGGGACAAAACTAGAATTTAGGTGTGGAAAAAATATATTGAATTTTATCACATGATATCATATATATTTGAAGTTCAAGTTTTTGGAATATTTGAACAGTTAATTTGCTAAATGGCAAAGGATTGAGATTTATTTAGGTAAATAACAATTGCTAAAGTTACATTACAAAATGACAAAAGAATACAGATAAAAATACGAGGAAAATGTAACGCTTTTATATTTTTAATGGATTTTACAACTATATTTATTTGTTTTTTTTTACAAAAATATAGCAATATTTAGCATGCTTAATAATAATATAGAATTCAAAGATAATAGATGACACACATATATGAAAAAATATAAATTTATTCAATAAATTAAATGTGTACATTACAAAAGAGTATGGCCAGCAAAAAAGGTATATAGAGTAAAACTTTAATAAATTAATAATATTGAGACCAATGTATTTTGTGATATTTTATTAATTTATTTTGTTTATTAATTTATAGAGGTGATATTTGAGTTAAATTATAAAAATTATTGATTTATCGAAATATTAATTTATCAAGTATTAATTTATAGAGATTTAACACTTAGCCTGTATGAGTAAAACTGTTTACAAACTTTATTTAATAAATTAGATGGTCACACCGAAGAAATAACATGTTACTCTTATATTTATATAATACAAAATTTAGAGTAATTATATATGAGATAATATTTATATAATATAAACTTTAGAGTAATTATATTTAAAGTAAAAATAATTTCGTAGATATGACAGAATTTAGCGGACCAAAATGTATTCTAAACAATTTTTTCTCAAATAGAATATGAAAAACCACCGTACCAAATTTACGGATAATTTAATCATCCAACAAAAAATAATGGGTTCTACTTACACTGCTCCACTACTTAATTTGTTAAAAAAATTAATATAGCATTTGCATAGTTACCATCATCAAAATAGATAAAATTTGATCATATAATTAAGTTCTATTGATTATTTTTTTGGTTCTGAAAAAGGAAAAATTAGGGGATAACTTGGAGGGATGTTAAGTTTATTCACTTATCATGCACGTAAAGGTTGTCCTTGAAGTAGCAGGCATTAAGCAATGTTTAAGAGTCTTCTATGGAGCTTTGGTTTTATGATCACGTTCTTGTGAAAACCCTAATTGTAACTTTACTTAATGCCGTTGACGTACGTCTTCAATTTCTCAGCCTCTCGTCGATCATGTGACCATGTTTTCTCTCAATATTATTATCCCAAGTTCCTTAATCACTACTTTTGTCTTCACATACGTTAAAAAAAAAAAGTAAAAGATGGGATGCTATTGACGTTTCCCTCTTTCATCGGTCAACAAATTAATGGTTTGTTTAGTAATTAAGCATGCTCCGAACTTATATATCTAAGTTGAGTTTAAGAGATTAAACAAAAATAATACATAATTAAGACATTAAAATTGAAGTTGTTGCATGTATCAGTTCAGGACTATAATAGATATGACCAGGACTGCTCCTGAAAATTCAGAAGCATATACAAAGTTAGAAAAGAAACAAAAAGCAGCCATCTATTTCTATCTTTAAAATGGACGGAATCTAATTTTTACTTGATATTTCTACTTTGCTTTAAAAACAAATTAACACAAAGAAGGAAAAATAATAATAATAATAATAATAATAATAAAATTAACACTTATGTTTGAGAATTCGTCTCTGATTTTGTTTTATTTCCCCCTACGCTTGTTTATTTATTTATTTAGTACTAGAGTGGAAAACTCAAATCTAGATTCCCTTCAAAATTCAGAAAACTTGTACCATTTTTCTTTCATCTTTAACCTCATCCACTCGAGACCACTTCAATTTCGGGTTTGCTGAAGGGTAATAAATATCTCAACTATACAACAAAAGCAACGAAGTACATAAATTTGACTTTGACCCAAAAGAAGACCTATGTACACTTGTACAAACAAAAAAAGCGAAAACAAAACAGTATTATTAGCAAGTAGCCCAAATTATTTGAAGTTGGATTCGATGGAATTTTCTTTACTTATTTATTCACAAAAGTAAAAAAAATATTGTGTAAATAGAAAAATATATAAAATAGAGTAAAGAGAAATGATGAACAGAGAATGTTAGGATAACTTCATTGTTACTCAAACATAAATTGAAGGAAGCACGCCTTCTCTCTTACCTCTCTCATATTTTTGTACCACTCTCCTCTCTTTTTCTGTTTCAGATATATCCATGGGACCAAGACTTACTTTACTATTTTAAATTTAAACTGAAATTTAGTAACCAATTGATGATACCAGACAATATAAGCTGGTTCGAATTATATCATATTATTTCATTTATATAAATGACAATTTGCGCCTTAATCATTGGAAAATATTTATTTGGAATTTAAATTATTAGAAAGCTAGCCACAACGTTAAGTGTTTTTTTTTTTTTTTTTTTTTTTTTATAAAGCCACAACGTTAAGTTATGAATTTGGTTTCCTTCCTCTTAATCCAATTTATTATTATGGTTCGTTACGCTAAATTTTCACAAATTCCCATTTTTACATGCCTTCATGTGTGTGTATATTAAGCCACGAAGTATATATGCTGTATGCAAACGTGTTTCTATGTTTAATAATCCGTAATTCTTTGAATAACGTTTTAACAGAAAAAATCTTTAAATACCGTTTTAGCAAAAAAGAAATTCTTTGAATAACATAATCCCAAAAAAAAAAAAATATCGTTCCACAAAGTTTGTCGGACAAAAATGTACGTAAACAAACAAAAAAAGGCAAAGCATATATACATGGTGCATATGATGCTTTGGACCTTTGTTTCATAATTATTCAAAAATTCAAAACCAATATTTTGTAGATAATTGAATTTTGGATTAGCAAGTTTGATTTCTCAAGAATAGTATTCTCTTTTCTTTTTTTTTTTCTTTCTCAATCGATTTTTTTTTTTTGGTTTTAATGTTAAAAACATAAGAACATTATGTCTGTTAATAGTTCTTCACTTGCGTAATTACTTCTCGACAAACTCTTTCTGCACCACCCACTATAATCAGTTCTTGTTACATATTTACAGTTCTGTTATTTTACATTCTCTTACAGGATCTATTGCAATGAAAAGAAGAAAGAAAGAAGGAAAAAGACTCTGCTTCTCGAGTTTTGTAGTCGTTTTAACAACTTAAATAATCAGCATTTAGTGCTTTTAATGAACTCATCCGTCATCAACTTCCACAAAACCAAACCAAGGGTCAACCTAGATTGAACCTTGAGTTAACCGACAACGAAAACCAACACATTTGATATAGTATAATATTTGTAGCCAATTTTGTAAGACTGTCATAATAGTATCTTTTAAAACTAGTGGAGCCAACCGCATACTATTTAATTCATTTGTATATTCTTGTTAAGTAAGTATAAATCAGCCGAGCTTTGGATTTTCACAAAATCAAGAATCACGCTTCTGATATCCTTCTGCACCAAGATATTTCATTTTTTTTACTTGATCTGTATATATAAAATATACCCAAATAGTGATATAAAAAGAAGCTAATGCATGCGCTATATCTCGATTGTCTGGATTTTTTTATATTAATTTAGTTAGTGCACACGATATATATAGACACACAACTATACATATTTATTAAATATGGTGCATAGATTTTCACGTAGGTTACTGCATGTGTGGGATACTTCATCTTCCAGGAACAAATGTCTCACTCTTGCCTTTCAAATTAAAAAAAACTTAGTTGTATGAAATTGCATTAACACTTGGAGCTTACTTGATTGAGCAATAAGTCTATAAGGATACTTATTTTATAGAGATATGTGGTTCCACCAACTCCGCATCTTTTAATCAATCTTATCTTCCTCTCTACCGTACGTTACCCGGCCAATCCACCTCCTCTCCTACTAGGCACGTTAAAGATAGGTTCAACATATTAAACTGAGTTTTCATGCTTGGAATTGTATTTCATTTTGTTAATTACATTGATCACTTAACCTTCTCTTTTTACCAACTTAGTTAGAATGCTTTGTGAAATTATATGGTCTTGTGATTGAAATTAATATGGAAAAACATCTTGAAAAATATACGTAAGTGAATTTAGGGCCGTGCCAAACCATTCGGAGACACGAGAGAAAGTTATTTAAATTTGTGTTTTTTACCAACTCATTGTAAAACTTATTTCTGTTCTATATCTTTATCTATTTTTATGTATAAATAGTATTAAAACCTACAACCCGATCAATCATTATTGTTTTACGCGGATAAATATTAACTAGAAAATTTTAAAGATTTAGTGTGTTGAATATTATCTTATTTTATTCTATTTTTAATATTTCTATGTTTTAGTCAATTTTATTCTTATGAAAAACTTAAATGTACTAAAATTTAGTAAAATATGGATCCATATCTTACTTTTTACACACACTAGGAACAGCCTTGCAAATGATATATCGAAATATACTGCAAGCTTTAACTATCCGGTAAATAACATTTGAAATAGTTGAAAATAGGAAATAGAAAAAACATTCATGTATTTCACAGATTGTTGTTAATTAATCAGAAACCCTTGATCAGTACTCAACGTATCAATGCAACATAACAAAACCGGTCACGTGCGTGGCAACCCCTCAGTACACGTCACTGCAGTTACGAGGCGAGCTTCTAGTGGACTCCGCATGCGTCAAGCAACAACATATCTCTCTCTTTTACTAATTATCACGATCTTATTACCTATATATATCTCTACATTATACGTCTTATTCAATTTCCTTATTTTCCCTCGAGTTTATTTACTTAGAAAATCCCATTTTAAACTTATTAATATTATTGACAAATCAAATACTTAAATAACATTTGACATCCCCCCAAAATTTTCCAGTTTCCAATAAGGAAGTTCATCTATTAGATACCATCATTTTACGTCAAGGTATGAGATAGAGATTGGCGACGTTAATTCTAAGTTAACTGAAATGCACAATTTCGCAGTGGATAACTTTGAAATTAAAATATTTATTGCTTACATACTGCCGCATGAGGTTGCTTAACTTGTTTTCTTCCCATAAGTTGTTATAAAAAACTGATTTTAAAAATATTTTCAGAGAATCATGTTGGTTATAAACTCTTACGTACTCCCTACTTTTGCATGCATGGCCGATGTCTCTAAAAGGTGAAATATCTTTATTTTAAAGAGTTTGTTACTTTGTTCCTAACAACACTCTACCACTTCTGTTTTCGTATACAATACGGTGTAAATACGGTCAGAGACAAACATTACGTATGATACATGTGGTTATACAAAAGACACGTACTTGCCTTGTACGTATTTTCAGCACACGTGTGCGACTATGTTACTCTCGTGCTCCACAAACTCTCTTTATATTTTATCGTCTCTTAAGAAAAAAAGCATTATATGTTTATCAAAAAAGAGAGCATTATATATTGGCTATTTTTATTTTTATTTTGTCGAACAAGTGACAACATACATATCGTCCACGTATATATGATCCTCTAACGGCGTAATAGTCCACGGACTAAATTAAAATCAAAAGATTTTTCTGACATTTTTTAGTCAATGGAAAATTATGTGATTATATATCCTATAAATCGGATATATTTTCCACTTGAGGAAAATAAAAGGGTCCCGAAGATTGGAGATTGTGAGGTGTAGTAAAAAGAAGACACGTGGCAAAAGGAGGAGAGAGACGTGTACCAGCGGAAGGGAACAACAAAATCTGTCTTCAAAGTTCCCAGCAAGAAGTGGGTCCCACCTCTTAACTCTTTAACTGATTCCATCTACGTTTAGTAGAGTGAACGGCTGGAATTCACGGGGTCCCACTTCCTCTTGTTTCCAGTTTGATAGTTTTGACTGATTAATTTGAGTTTTGGGTTATTCTTGAGTTCACTGAAAGTTTTGGATTTGTTCGGAGAAAAATGAAACAATTTTGTGGAAATTTAATTTGAATACTTTCTTCTATAAATAAGTCATTTTTTGCTGACAACTAGTAAATGTCATTTTGCCTGTGTTTACACAAATTACTAATTATGTTATACCAATCCGAAGTATAATTTTGGAAATAATTATTAATTACAAAAAGAACTTTATAACATAACTTCAAAAGGTAATCCATTTTTGAAACTTGATCATCCAATCTTTTAAACTGATATAGCTTTTGATTTATCAAACACAGAGATCAAAGATAAGAAAATCTATACATTTTTAGATAAGAAAATTTATACTTTTTAGAAATAAAACTGATAAATATATATATAGAGAAATATGTGATAAATTCTCTGTAACATATTATGAGTATACAAGTGTAGAACCAATATACATGAGTAGCTTGAAAGTTGTTGGAATCACGTGGCCGTGGCTTTCATCAACAACCTAAGCGATAGAGCCGTGAGACGTAGAGGTGGCAGCGGCGAAGCTAAGGCACGTGATAGCGGCGGCGAAGCTAAGGCACGTGATAGCGGCGGCGAGCGTGAAATAGAGCATGGGACTCCTTCGCTCTCCATGGTTGGCACGTGTTGACCTCTCTACCTTTTTCCGAGACATATTTAGATTTACGTCCATTGACTAATTACTATCACAAGGATCAATCAACATCGCACTGTTTTGTGAAAGATGTCAGATGAATTAACGTAACCCTAATAAATTCTAAAACTAGCATCATGATTAGGCCTATAACTAGCTACAAAAGCCATGCATTTTTAGCATTAGACCACGCACGTAAAGGTTAGGTAGGTTGCGTGTGGGTTAGGACTACTTATATTTAGCTAATTTGTTAACCACTTAGTATCTTATTTACTAGTATTTTTAAGGTGACTAGATTAACATCCCAAATTATAAACATTGTTTACTCTTAAGATATTTTTGTAGTTGAGTGTTATTCAAGGAACAATAAAGATACTAGTGACAAATATATACTCTATCTGTTTCTAATTTATTGATGTTATGAGTTTTTTTTCTTGTTCCTAAAAGGTTGATTTTGTAGATTTTATTTAATATATATATTTTACTTTAAAATTAATTAATGAATATATTTTTGGGCAAATGGGAAAAATGACCAAAAGAAAAGTGGGAAAATGAAAAAGTTGATGAAAAGAAAAGTGAAATGATCACATATATGATATAGAGTCATAAAAGTAAAAATAAAAATAAAAAATCACCTAAAAAAGTAAACTAATAAAATAATTATATATATATATATATATATTTTTTAATATATGTGAAAAAACCTAAACTTAAATCTAATAGAAACCGTTGGAATACAAGACTGGCTTTAATTAATTATTTTTTTAAACAAGATATATGAACTGTATTTCTTTTTTTCAATTTTTATTCTGATCAGGTAAGTTAGCTAGGTGATTTGATATAATGTAGAAAATAGGAAAAGTACCATAAAAAACTTCTAACTCAATGCATTTTTTCAACTTAAACCTCTAACTTTTTGTGTTTCTAATTCAAACCTTTAATTGAATAAATTTTTCAAAACAAACTTTCAAATAATCTAAAGTGTGCACGATGTTGGATTGACTAACAATCAACGCTAATTCCATCTAATACCATTACAAAAACCAATTTTTTTTCCAAAAATTATTGTTTTCAATTTAACTAGAAAAAACTAAAATAATTAGAAAAACTAATAATTAATTAAATAAAATATAAGTAAACTAATATTCTAAAAAATTGTTTTCTTTTTTTTAGCTTTTTAATTAATTAAATAAAATAAAAATCCCTAAACTAATAAAAATATTTTTAACTAAATAAATAAAAATATAGTTTCCTCAAAAATAAGAAAATAAAAAATAAATTTAATTGATTATAATATTAACAGCTAACATTGAATATAACTCAGCATTGTTAATATTGTTAAATTTTGATTGTTGTATTATTAACAATGTTAACATATAAGAAAAGAAAAAATAAATTAATTGATTATAATATAACATTGTTAATATTATAATCAATTATTTGTGTTAGCATTGTTACTATGAACAATAATATTTATTATATATTTTTTGTAAAATAAATTATATTTTTTATTTTTGTGAAATAATTTATATTTTTATAAAATAAAACAATTATTTTTTTGTTAACAATAATATTCATTTTTAATATTTTTTTGTTTTGATAAAAAACATTATTGTTAATATAACAATAATATTAATAATTTTTATCATGTTAACATTTGAAAAAAATTATTGCAGTATTTTATATGTTTTATTTATTATTTATCTTAGTTTTCTAATTATTTTTATTTTAGTTTTTTTCTTGAAAACAATAATTTTTTATTAAAAAAAAAAAATTTGTTAACACTGTTAGTTGGAATTAGTGTTGACCGTTAGTCAATCCTACCTTATGCACACTTTATATTATTTGAAAATTTGTTTTGAAAAAATTATTTAGTTGGAGGTTTGAAATAGAAACACAAAAAATTAGAGGTTTAGGTTGAAAAAATATATTGAGTTAGAGATTTTTTTTGGTATTTTCCCTAGAAAATATTATGTTAGATTCAATAACTTTTGATATTATTTTAGTCAGCTAAGTTTGAATTCCACAATCAAATTTCTGTTAGATTAGAAACAATATTACTTTCTTCCAGATGTGGTATTTTAGATGTTTTCACTAGCTTGAATCCATGAATCCAAAACAGATTCAGTCATACCCTCTCAAAATCATCGGACTCGATGCATGTTAGCAGTTAAAAACAAAATTACCAAAAGAAAACAAAATATATATTATGCCTGTTCGGAATACTGTCGCTAGCGAAATTACGGTAGACATGATAGATGTAAATTCGTTTGTTATAATTTGGATGTTACGAATAAAATTGTCCGTTCTGAAGATGTTCATGAGTTGTGTCAACTGTTCGTAGATGGTTTATGGTTATATGATTTTATATGTTATAGACAATAAAATCATTAATTATTTAATTATGTTAAGAATTTTTAGTGGTGATTTAATAGACAGGAAAAAAATAGTCATAAAATTTTCTAAAATTAATTAATTAATAGATTTTTAAAAAGCTAAAAAGTAGAAACCAACATAAAAACATAAAATAAACATGAATTAATAGAAAAAATCCACCAAAAATCATCTTAAGAACAAACAAATGATGTAAGATTGTATCTTACAGTGACATTATTTCATTTTCAAATTTCAAATATGATGTATGTGACATTTTTATATTTAAAATAATCATGGCCTTATCATTTTCTATACGGATATACACAGGTAGTCTACAAGTATGAAGGATAAATGATTAGTAAAAGTAAAGCATACACTAGTATAATATATATAGCCAAAACATAACTTTCAATTCATATTAATATAGAACATTCTTCTTCGTTTTATAAGGGTTGTTTTACCTTTCATTGTTCAGTTTTTTGTCTAATTGATACATGATAATATCTTATACAGCGGTTAAAGGAGAAAATCAAACATGTAAATCATATATAAATATGGATTTCCCTTTTCTTTCACGAGAAGTAACTAACAGCCAAAGCTTTAGATATGCGTAGATTCATAAATGATAAATCTTGTAACAACGAAGTCTCAAGGTCAACTGATACATAAATAAAATTTATATTATTAGAGACGTATCCTGTTTGTGCACAAACTAATGTCAAATCATGTCTCGTCTTAGACGTTCTACAATGTATTTATATCAATTATATATATTCTATCCAAATCACAAAATATGTCGCTATAGAAATTGTTTTTTTTTTATTTTCTTTTACATTTTTAATGTAATTTTTAAATTAGTTTTTCAATTTACTTTTCATTTAAATATATTTACTTTTGTATTTAAGTCACTATAGTTTAGTTAAAATATACTAAATATGAACATAGTTATATATTTAAATAAATTTTTAACTTGTGTGAAATACGTAGGAACGTACTCTTGGTCTGAGTTTAATTTATATTTTGGAAAGAATATATATTTAATGCAACTTTTTAATTAATTACTATATTTACTTTTTAATTTAAATCTAAAAATGTTTGTATTTAAATCATTTGATTTAATTAAACAAATATTAAATAATAATATATTTATATAATTTTTTAAGATATGTGAAATATGTCGAAACAACCCTTTTTATAAATTACATATAGTACTTGGGAGATTGGTGCATAGAGTAATAAATAAAAGAGAGAACCGAGGGAGGAGACATGTGTGTCCCCACACGTACAAAGAGGCATAAGATGACTGGTCCTGGTGGGTTGTGGAGATTCACGTCAATCACCTTAGCTTAACCAGCCCTTCAAGTTAACGCCGACGAATCCTTTGGCTTCAACATTCTTCTTTATAATAATTACTATATTTTTATGACTTAATCACGCATTGTATTAGTTAATTACCTTGGCAATTGCACGTCTTTTCAACTTTCCGACTTTTTTTATATGTAATATTCTAAATATCAGTCGGCTTAGATTTGATCTACTTGAGGAATTAATATATGACTAATCTCATACTGTTTAAGTGGTTAACTGTTAAGCGATTCGTAATAAAGTAGAGATGACATTAAAACGCACTAAAAGCATTATACTAGCTAGTATTATAGTGTAGTTGTATAAAATGACAAATAGAGGAGATGAAAACAAAAATAGAGGCGTCGGATGACTTTTCCAATAAAGCAAGCGAAGACAAGTTAATAGGAGAGAAGTTAGATGGGATAACTTTCTTCTTCGGGAAAGATGTTGCGAACTGTAGAATTATTTTGGTAGAAAATAATGTACTAATGTATGAGATTCAAATGTGTGTAATTTATTGTTATTTAGTAGTGTATTTTTATTTTATCATTTACTATATAAAACTTAACGTGTTACTTTATTAAATGCATCTCTAAAATTTATTTATTCGAAAATTTTTTGATTAGATATATCAATATACACTATCATTTGAATTGAATAATCGCGGGACTTACGGACCAAAGGTCCGTAATTCAGTATCCGAAGTTAGTTTTTAGTCTTTCTTAATTAAACAAAAAAAAATCAACTCTCTTATATTAGTATTACCGATTTCTATGTTATCACTAGGCCACGATACTTTTGATATAATGAACGAAATATTTCAAGCTTGAAATTGAAACTAAATCTTCTCAAAGCCAAAGGTTGGAAAATCAAATTTGATAATAAGTTAGAAAATGTATTTGACAAATAGATATGTGTTTGACAGTTAAATCGATGTGGGTTAAGAGAGAAATCAACTAATCATGCATTATTTGAATTCTCAACTTTGCTTCAGTCGTGGAGATTAGCACCTCTTTTGTCGGTCTATAATTTTTTTTTAATGTCCAAATCAATGTATTCAATTATGAATTATGAACTATTTATTCTTGTGACAGCTAAGCAAATCGTATATAAAAAAAGTGGTCAAGGAGATTCATCGTGAATATTATGGATGATTTGTAAGTAAAAAAAGAAAGAAATGATTTTCCCGGCAATATCTCTGAATCCACCTAATATAATCAACAATTCAATAGATAAGTACAAATGCTAGAAGGAGTTTCAAACTTAACTTCTCCCACTTTCAGCGAAATTGGTTTTATAAAGGCCAACATGGTAAACACAATTTATCCAAAAAAAAAAAACATGGTAAACACAAGATGTTAAGTTGATGGGTTTTGAAAAACTTCAAAATCCTACTTTGAATTTGGGATGAATTTGTTTCTAGATTGATGGAAACATAATCGTAGTAACGTCTGAAGAGAAAATTTTCACCTCTACATTTGAAGATGATCAAGCTTTAATATGGACACTATCGTGTTTGGGGGAGCTTATAGATTTTGAGATAGACTGCTTTGGAGCTGCTCAAAAATACTCTTGCTCCTATTCCTAATAAATGACATGCTTTTTTCCAACTTATTTGATGATTTTAATTAGCTCTCTCTCAAATAAGTTTACTTTCATCTCTATTTTTTTTTTAATTCCACGTTGAAATTTTTAAAATGGATTGTTTAGTTCATTCCAAATTTGAGAATGTTGTTTTCATGAGTTCTTTCGTTCCAAGTTGGGTGATTAAACAAAAATACGTATTTTAAATATCAACTATAATTTATATTTATATTTATATTATAGATAATTCTTTTAACAGTAGAACGATTATCTATTTTTAAAACAAAATATTATATTTTAAAAACATAAGTATAATCTAATATCCTACTTTCTTTTATAAATTGATTAAATGTATTGCATAACTCAACAACTCTTAAATTGCATTCTATGAGAAATTAGAATTATTTAATAACAAATATCATTATATTATAAAATAAATACAATTTTATATTTAAATACGACATGAGAAATTATTCAAAAAATAGTAAAACGTTTGATAAATGTATTGATATGATAATATGTTATTCTAATTTTGTTTATAAAATTAAATTATCTAATCATGTTCTGATTTATAAGTGCATATCCATTTTTAAACAATTTATTAAGATTTCAAATTATAGCGTATGTTAAAAAAATATTATTTGGACGATATGATGATTATGTGTTTGGATTCTAGAGACTAGAAGAGATTACTTACTCCCTCTGTTCTTAATAAATTTATGTTTATGATTTTTCAACATATTAAAAAAATTAAATATATAATTATTTTATTAGTTTGATTTTTTCCTTTAAAAATAAAATAATATAATACTTTATCTTTTTACTTCATCACCTTTTTCCATGCACTTTTTCACTTTACAAGATAATTATACTCATTAACTAATTTTGAAAGAGAAAATAAATTAAACAAAATCTATAAAATCAATCTTTTATGAACAAGAAAAAGAATAAGACAAACAAAGTTTGGAAAAAAGGAGAAATATGTGTTATGAGGATAAATATTTTTCATATTTGTTTAGAAAACTCATGTTATTTAACTAATTTATAGCGTTTACAGTGCTAAATGCTAACTTCTCAAGATTTGTTGAAGTTGTTAAAAATTTGATGAAATCAAAACAACATTCCAAATTGTTATAGCTTTTCAAACTAAAAAACTTTAATTGGTTATATTTGTTGCACTTTTTTCAATTTCGGAAGCAGATATCCCACTAAAGAAATACAAACTTTACTTTATTTCTTTAAGTCAAATGGAAACTTTTCTTTTTATCACTTTTAATTTATTTCAAGAAAAACAACAAAATAGCAAGTAAAAAGAAAAAAGTAACGTCGTGGAGGAGAAACGGCACAAAAAAAAAAGATAAAAAAAGAGTTACCGTTGTAAAATATAATTGGCTAATTCTTTACGTTTGACTCCTCCATTACCCATATTCCTACTCGCTCTTTCGCCAACGTATATCGCACGCGCGAGTGAGCATTTTTTTTTCAACGGTAAAAAATATTAATCGGAGTTAGTTTCTCCAAATTGTTACTATCCTTTAAAAAAAAAAAACCGTTTCAAGAGAAGAAGAGATTGTATTCATAAATAAAGATCCTCTTCTTTCTCTGTTACCTTTGAAGCAGAGAAAAAGCCGACGTTAGGTCAACGGCGTTTTGACCGGGAAATAAGACAAAAGTACAAGGGTAAAATCGTCATTTCAACTTCGCATACGTATAGACAAAGAGAGATACAACTCAACCACTTTGTATATTTATAAGCGAAAGAGAGATAAGAGAGCTCTGTAATCCGCAAAGACCTAGATTATGTTGCCACCTAGAAAAACTAAGAGAGTTTTCTCCGGTGACTTTACTCCGGGAAATAAACGCCGGCGATCTATTCTTTCTTCTATTGCTCCGGCGCCGGAAGAAATAATAACTAGACCAGATTTGCTAGATTCAATCCCAGACGATCTTGTTGTTTCTATCCTTTGTAAACTTGGCTCTACTGCTACATGTCCGGCTGATTTCATCAACGTTTTGATGACGTAAGATTTCCGGTTTAATTCATCTTCCACCGGTTCGGTTTCGCTTTAATTTTATCTCTTAAATTAATTCATGTTTTCTTTTGGTGCAAACAGATGTAAGAGATTAAAAGGATTAGCTACAAATCCTTTGGTGTTATCGAAATTATCTCAAAAAGCTATTGCCGTTAAAGCTAATAATTGGTCGGAAGCTTCTCACCGGTTTCTTAAACGCTGCGTCGACGCCGGAAGTCATGAAGCTTGCTACACTCTCGGAATGGTTAGTTTTGAATATATTATTTAATTTTGGTCAAGTTTCTTATTTTTTTTTCCTTAAATTTAGATTTTTATTTCCATTTTCGTGTAGATTCGCTTTTATTGTTTACAAAACAGAGGAAACGGCGCGTCGCTTATGGCTAAAGCCGCGATTAGCTCTCACGCGCCGGCTTTGTACTCTTTAGCCGTGATTCAGTTCAACGGAAGCGGTGGTTCCAAGAACGATAAGGATCTTCGTGCCGGTGTGGCTTTGTGCGCGCGTGCGGCTTTCTTAGGACATGTCGACGCGCTTCGTGAGCTTGGTCACTGTCTTCAAGATGGTTACGGTGTTCCTCAAAACGTGTCTGAAGGTCGTCGGTTTCTTGTTCAAGCCAATACTCGTGAACTCGCCGCCGTTTTATCTTCTGGGATTCAAACTCGTTCTTGGCTTACTTTATCTCAGGCTCCTCCAATTCCTAACCATGGACATGCTTGTCCTTTGCTAAGCGATTTCGGATGTAATGTACCGGCGCCGGAAACACATCCGGCGAATCAGTTTTTAGCGGAGTGGTTCGCCGTACGCGGCGGAGATGTTCCAGGAGATGGATTGAGATTGTGTTCACACGCTGGATGTGGACGGCCAGAGACGAGGAAGCATGAGTTTCGGAGGTGTTCGGTTTGTGGCGTAGTGAATTATTGCTCACGCGCTTGTCAAGCTCTTGATTGGAAACTCCGGCATAAGATGGATTGTGCTCCGGTGGAGCGTTGGGAGGAAGATGCCGGTGGAGAAGGTAACATTCAGATTGACGGAAACGGTAACGGTGATAACGTATTGCTTCCAATGAGTTAACGGCAATGTGAACGGCTGCTTTAATAATAGATTAAAGTCGCTTGATGAGGCAAAACGGTGGAGAAGGTAAAGGTAAAACGGAAGCTAGTTTCGTTTTTATTTTATTTTATATTAGCGGTAAGTTTAGACTGGCGTAGAGTAAATTTTTGTATTTCAATCGATTGTAAAGAAGAGTTTATTAAACAAGCGGCTTTTATTTCGTCATATTAATTTTTGTTTTGCCTTATTTTCTTTATTCTTCTTTTTTGGCAAAAAATAAAAATTAATAATTCACCTCGTAGGTTTGTTGAATTTTTGTCTCTGGTTTTGTTACCCAAATAGGCGAGAGTGAGGTTTTGGATCCTTACTTTGAGTGTTTTGAGTTTCTTGTTTCGCCTTAGGGTTCCCCTCGTGGTTTGCATAGTGTCCCTACATCGTTTTGTAATTCAATTATCTTGCCTCTTAATCTCATCTTCATTGTCTTTTTTTTTCTTCTAGACTTCTATGATTGGTCTCACTGTTGTGAAGAATGGTCTTTCTAGGATTAAGTGGCTTGGAAAGTTGTGTTTGATGTTGAGGAACTAGCAATTATAATGAGAACGATTGTTTCAACATCATTATGATCAAGTTGCTCTTCCAGCAATAAGTTATACTGTTTAGTTTGCAAATTAGACTTTTGCATTCGCATACTCCGTCCTAGTCTATCCTAAGTCCTTGACCCTTGACAGTTTTGAAGGCAATGGTGCTCACACTTGACCTAGGATTGCATAGAGCTTCGATATATATGTGTCACCCCTATGAACCATCTGACTCTGAAAGTGGTGTGTTGCCCTTGGTCAAGTTTTCTAAAAGATAGACCATGTTCTCCATTTTTCCTAATTCATTATTGTTATTCAATCTCAAGGATCACGATTAAACGAATTAGGGATTAGTAAAAAATATTGTTAGATATATTGTTAATCTAGAAGTTTCAGACTTATACATCTTTCAGGACCGGGATCATCCTTTAGTAAAATATATTTTTCTAACAGGAATTGAACTCATGTCTCTTAGCTGCTTATGTTTTTGGTTTACATATATTCAACCACCAAACCAGTGTGAGTTGGTCAAATATGAGATATTAGGTTTTAACCAATAATAAAATGAACTACATAATATAAATAGTCATTAAAATTACATACATTTAATTCTTTACATAGAAACTTGAAAAAGTCACTAAAACATCTTATATAGTGAAAATAATAATCCTATAACATCATATAATATGAAACAAAGGGAGTAGAACGCAAAATCTCAGTTTAAACAATATGCATCTTATTATGACAACATATTACCAAGATCATTTTGATAGATTATCAACTTAATTCACGTAAGGAGTATATATATATTTTTATTATATAATAGGGGCTTATACAAGCAAAACATTAAAATCTACCGGAGGAACATAAGAGGAGGAGAGAATTCAACAAGCTCTAAGACAATCCATCTTCACTTCTTTCATCGCTATTGGCTCACTGTTCCGCTCTCTTTTAATCTGCTAAACCTGTATTCATATTTTGGTTTTATCTAAAACTTCATATTATCATGCGGATTACGATTTCAAAACAAATGTAATATTTATATTTACCAAATGTTGTGATCTTATTTTGATTTAACTGACAGAATGTCTCATAAGGCACAATGCTAGTGTTTTCAGTGTCCCACAAATTCTTAGGTGTGCACGATATTTGTCACCAAATGTTCCAACTTAATACTAAATATGAGAATAAACCCAAATGATTATACCCATGAAAAGGAAAAGGTTAATAACAATATTTTTAGTATGAATAAGATTCTTTTCTCCACTATTACAAAACAATGGTATGAAATAAAAACACGACCAATTATGAAATTTTCGACATAATTTGATCAAAATTTATAGTCTCTTGTTGTTTTACATATCTTTTTTTTTCTCCACCAATAATCCTTTCAATCGCATGAGAAAGAAGGAAAAGAGTCAACGTAAATATCTGGAATTTTTTTTTATAAAGCCTAGTTTATAAATAATTTTTTTTTGGGCAAAAAATTTAGAAATAAATTAAGAAAAGTTATTTGTTAATATTTAGAACGTTCGATTGCAAATTTTAATGGACTTTCGCAGATATTGAAACTAACCATTCTCCCTAGATATTGGCCAAAAAGATGTAATAAAATTGGGGCTTAATACCGCTTAATTATGGATATATATTGACCACGTTTGAACATACTAATTCCGCACGATAATTTATCATAGACACATGAACGTGTCTTGATAATTGAGATTTAGCTTTGAAGGTAAAGTTGTATCTTAAAATTAAATATTGTCTATACTCATACCAGCAGGAGGCAACAGTTAATAATAATAAGTAGTGATTAAATTATAAATTTAAGATTAATGGGTGACAAAGGATCATGGGGTGTGCAATCTATAATTCACTTTTTCTTCATGTAGTTCTTGCTTTTTTTTCCTTTTTCGTAATTAAATTAGGTAGACCGGGAAAACCTCATTGCAAATAAAAAAATGGATGAACATAAAGTTTAATCTCTGATTTGTATAAATGTGGACCCTCTTTGATACGTTATTGTCTCCACAACCACAATATTGGCAGACAAAAAACAAATGTTTTATTTATGGGCCCATCATCATTGGTTTCAGTTTACGTTCAAATTATTATTGCATATATACTTTTACCACTAAATAACCAAGATTTTATTTTTGTTAATAGGTTTAAAACATGTTTCTTTCGTATACATCATTAAATCTTAAAGTTTGTATTATAGACTATTAACAACCAAAGTAACAGAACAACATACATTTACAAAGAACATTTTTAATGACGTATCCTCAAATTATATTATTGTCTAGATAAATTAGAGAGAAAAGCAAATTAGGGAGAGGAACATAGAGGAGTGTATTAGTGGAAGAGAATGAGGAATTTTGAGGGGAGTGGGATGATAAGGAAAAACTTTAGACCCACCCACAAAGCATTTTTAATCAAATAGTCTTTGAGAAATAAGATAAAGCGTAAAATATAAAAGTAAGAAAATAAAAAGAATAAAGCAATGCTGTTAATAAAATAATAAAGTTTAACGTAACTAGTATGTTCCAATCGGTCACAGCGGAACGAATAATGATGAACATAACTACGGAAGTAACGGAATTGGTAGAGCAAGTATCAATTATTGTTAGTGTGGAATAGACACCTAACAAATAGAACACAAAATGTAAATTTTTTTTTGTTTGTTAAAATTTGCAAAATGTAAAAGTTGAATAGTGATTCTAATAATTTTGCTTAAGTTAACCAAATAGCGCTATGTATAATTTACTGACTTGCAGCCTTACTTTTTATTTTTTAAGTAGCTATGTTCTCGAAGACATACGTAGACGAATAAGTTTTGGACCAACAAGCTTGTATTAATTTAATCAAATATCATGAACGTATTTACTGATTTAGTCGATCTAAAAAAACTAAATTTTGGTCAAGAAATAAAATCAAAAGAGACACAACATGTGCTAAATAATTCGATTAAATTATAATTTGTGTGGAGTTTACAGTTTCATGCACAATAACATACAACAAAGTCATAATAAAAGAAATACACATACAAAACATCATCTCTCTATTCGAGTATAAGATTTGTTCACGGATATTAATATATATACATTATTATACCAAATTTCAATTACTGGTTTAGTGGGTATAAATATTCAGAATCACCTTCCAATATTGACTCATTTAATAAGTAGCTTCTATTGCAATCAATAATAAAGTCTCATGGACCTTCCTGTTCATTTACCTTCTTTTTGGGGTGAGAAAATAAATGTTTCAGCTTAATTGAAATTTGAACGAATAAAAATAGAATAAAGGTGAGGGTGTGGCCGTGTGGGGGTCCTACCAGAGGCCCAGCCCATTTATTGCCAGTAGTTAGAATTGCCGGCTTTAGTCCAAAACATATATATACGCATATATGTTGTGTATACATCGTTGTGGCCTTTTTAGATAGAAATAGAAATTAAATGTTGGTGTAAATATCGTTGTGGCCATTTAGGTAGAAATAGAAATTAAATGTTACGAATATTATTGCTCCTCTAAGAATGATTGCATTTTCGGATAGAGATTGAACGCTCCCCAAGATCGGATGTGCGTATGACTTGCGCCATAGGAAAGGAGAATATAGCAGCAATATAGCATATTGCGTACATTAGAAAACACTGGTAAAATTAACATTTTTACTTTATTTACCGGTGAAGTAGCCTATCTTTGAAGTTTTTTGAGCGCGCCTAATGGTAAATTAGAAGATGTTAAAACTGATCTTCTGATCCACGAATGGTTTCGATGACTCATTTGAAATTTTTTCTGCATTTGAATAAAGTACAAATAATCAAAGTTAGGTTATGTTATTAGGTTTAAAGTTTTTAAAATTTTTTACTATGTAAGAATATAGTAGTAGGTTTTAGTTTATAAAGTCTGAGACTCGTTTCACTAAAAAAAAGAAACATAATAATCGGAAGGTCATGAAGTAGTAGAGAGTCTCAACTCAGTGAGTAACAATGTTGTTGAACAGATAATCAAGACTCCTGAAAAAATTAAAGAGGGGAAAACATAGGCCAAATGTTGTTAAATAAACTAAACCCAATAGAGAACCTAAATCGCAAACTTCGAGAAAATATGTTGTTGCTGACAGTCAAGAAAGCAAGAGGCCTAGGAGGAAATGTGTGCGGAAGAAAGCATATGTCAGTAAGGATCAAGAATCTACCCTTGCTGAATCAGCAGCTGATGTTGAAACTTCGACTTGTGCCCATAAGCGTTGTAGATGAGCCTTGGATTTTGATGGCCCGAGCTGCTAAGAGAAGACAAGGAAAAGAGCCAACTTGCAACATGAATTTATCGGCAATTCAGTATGATGAGCTATGTGACTACCATAAAATTCATTGGTTGTATTTCCCAAATTTTGCAACGGGAAGAAATGAGATATGATGCCATTTGCAACTTATCATTCGTTGGACAACGACTTGAGAAGGTTTTCTACCTTTGACTCTAATTGGTGCATATTTACATATGAGCTCTCTCCTAATAGAGTCCTAACCATGGAAGAAAAAAATATATGTTATTTTCAAGGAACACAGAGTTTTGAGTCAAGTGTTTGATTGGATAAAGTTTTCACATTTGTCTATTTCATCTTCAAAGAGCACTGAAAAAATTTGCAAGCTCTTTTCTCAATTTCCGGAGCAAAATCAATTGCTTTGTCAAATTTTGATTCTTTCTAAGTTTGACTGAGAGATTTTTTCATATGAATCTAGGAAAAAAATAAATGATGCAAGAAGGTCATGAAGCAGTGGAGAGTCTCAGCTCAGTGAGTAACACTGTTGTTGAACAGATCATCAAGACTCCTGAAAAACCAAAGAGGAGAAAGCATAGGCCAAAGGTTGTTAAAGAAGCTAAACCCAATAGAGAGCCTAAATCGTAAACTTCGAGAAAATCTGTTGTTGTTGGTGGTCAAGAAAGCTAGAGGCCTAGGAAGAAATGTGTGCGGAAGAAAGCATATGTAGGTAAGGATCAAGAATCTACCCCGGTTAAATCAATAACAATTGTTGAAACTTCGACTCGTGGCAAGAAACGTTGTAGATAATCGAAGAACAATGACAGTAATGAAGAAGGAGATAATATTTTGATGGCCAAAGCTGCTAAGAGAAGACAAGGAAAAGAACCAACTTGCGACATAAATCTATCGGCGATTCAGTATGATGAACTATGTGACTACCATAAAATGCATTGGTTGTTTTTCCCAAACTTGCAACAGGAAGAAATGAGATCTGACGCCATTTGCAGCTCATCATTCGTTAGAAAACGACTTGAGTATGTTTATAACTTTGATTTTATTTGCTACAGTTTTACATCTGAGCTCACTGCTGATAGAGTCCTAACCATGAAAAAAGGTAAATGTTCTTTTCAAGGAACGCAAAGTTTTGAATAATGTGTTCGCTTGGATAAGATAGGCACACCAATAAAGAAGAGAACTACAGGCCGTGCTCGATTCTGAAGTTTGTCTTCTATATATAAAGTTGTGTAAATTTATGAGCAGTTACCAGCAGGATGATGTGGCAGACCACAACAGAATAATTATAAACTTATTGTTGATAAGCGGGGGATCTCATTTAACATCCTTAGCCTTTTAACTGTTTAACACACATACCACAAACCATTTGAACCAAATGCACAATCTGAAAAATTGGCCCCCAAAACTATAAAAATTGAAGCCCCCGAGCTTGTGCTTGCAATGCTTGTTTGTACCTAAGGCCGGCACTGCCGATACATCTAAACCGGTTTGGCAAAATTTGATCAAGTAATTGCGTAAAATTGAGACATAAACCGCGTGGCGTTTATAGGACACGAAAACGTTTTGTTTCCTCATTCTAAGTAACAAACAGCATGCAGTTTCTATTTCTATCAGATTTTTGTTTTTCTTCTTCATCACTTTTTGTTTTTCTTCTTCATCACTCGCTCTGCGCCGCGTTCTATCAAAACTCTCTGATCATCCCAAAGCCAAGCTTCAGCGATCTTCCTCGTCTTGTTTCGTATCTAATCGTAAGTTTCATTTTTTTCTTAAAGGGTTTGTATATCGATCTCAAGTAGATCGTCTTAGGAGGAATTTACCCTAATTGTTGTAATGTACGGCTCTTAGAAACTTAACCTAGATCTAGATTGGGAACCGAATTTTAGTGTAATGTTTAGGTCGTAGAACCCAATTTATGAAATTGATGCATCAATTTGATAGAAAACTTAATTTCGAGGTGAAATGGATTCGATTCTGAGTAGTATGCTTTTAAGTTTGGGGAAAAGATGGGTTTCAATGTTTAGCTCAGATAAATCCAATTTATGGAATCTGATGCGTCGATTTGATTTTAAAACATCTCTAATTTGGGGGTGAAATGGATTCTTAGTAGTGTGTTTTTGAATTGCAGTAGAGATGGGTTTCATAATGGAATTTGCTGAGAACTTAGTGCTAAGGTTGATGGAGAATCCAGAAGAGAGAGACAGGAAAGCAAGAGAGCATATATATGAGATGCATGAGAGGTGCAAGAAGATTAAAGAGATGTGGGCTTTACCTATTCGTCCTTATGGATTCTGGACTTTTGAGCGTCACAACGCTCAGCTTCGTTGGGATCCTCAGATTAGTCAGGTCGCTGGTCGAAGGGATCCTTATGATGATCTCCTTCAGGACAACTACACTCCTCCTAGTTCATCTTCTTCATCTTCAAACTAATCAAACAATGGTGAGTTATTTATATCCATTTATATCCAGCATTTGGATTTGGCTTTTTTCTACTATATAATCCATAGCTGCTTTTGTCTCTGTTGGTAGAGGAATTTGCGTTGGTTGATATATGATTTAGGGTCTAAGCTATATTGATATTGGATGGTAAATATTTTCTGTCTAGTGTTGAATCCTTGGATCACTCGCATACTGGACGAGTTTGTGTACCTCTTCTCCTGAACACATGTGATCTGCAGTCTTACTTCCTACTTGTCAGTTTGTGTCTATCAGTAGAGGAATTTGCATTGCTCTCTGCCAGTTGAGGAATTTGCATTGTTCGATACATGATTTAACTTTTGGTTGGAAGAAATGGTGGGAACACTAGCGTTTACACTAAACTGAGGATCTAAGCTATATTGATATGTGGGTTGTAAATATATTCAGTACGAATCCTTAGTTCACATGCATAGTGGCGTGGAGCTAAGTATGTTGCTCGTCTGACGAGTTTCTACAGCTCTTCTCCTTAACATATGTGCTTGGAAGCCGCAGTCTTTTTGTCCTACTTATTTACAGTTTCAACTTCAACTATATCTTCTTTAAGCATAAGCTGCATAACTAGCATAGCTGTTGTTAGCAAATGAAACTCAATTCTGATCTGTTTGTTTTGTCTGTTGCAGAAAGAAGATGTGGTATGCTTAGTGGATGGATGCATTTGTCTGTTTTCAAGCTATTTCTCCCAGAATTGTACTCCCTTTTGATTCTATTTGTTCTTCAGGTGTCTGGGAGCTTGGTACAAAACTCAAATAATGAAACTCCAGAGTTGTTTACGAACGAAAGAGATATAATAATACTCATTGGTTCTTAGTAAATTTGTTTTGATTTCAACATCTCTATGACTCCATCTGTGATATGGGTGTGCTTTCTTAATTGTAATAAAATTTTCTTCTTTGAAGTTGTCTTTCTAAAAGATGATAGAAAACACACGCATCACATTTTCACACCACCAAGAAATGAAAACACTTACTAAACAGCTTGTCCAAGGTCTAAAATCATTTACACATGT